>JACAXG010000004.1:3093960-3693960 GCA_018881555.1 Amblyornis subalaris
ATTAATTCCTTGTGTATTCTGAAAGTGTGACCTATCAGTTTCAAGTGCTGCTTCCCTCCTAAGCTGCAAAGGGTAATTGTGTTGCTAAATAACTGTTGCATTCAATCTCAAGAATGTCAGCTTAAATGAGTTTGCCAAGTGCATTATGATCTTTTACAACAAGGACTCAAAAAGTCAAATTCATTGCTGGTATGAGACAAGCACCATCAACTAAAATTGCGTTGGTTTCTACCAGGAGAATTCCACCCCATTTCAGTGCAACCTATTGTAATCAATACAATAGGTTTCCCTTCGTTTTTTTAGGAAAAACTGGTAGCAGATTTTGAGGTTACTGTTAGCAATTAATTTGTTCAACACTCAGTTCTTTTGTCACTGTAATTTTAAAGCATGAGGAACACTGGCGATGCTATAGACATAATTATTTGTCATCTTTTACTGCTTTCTTCTTTTGCAAGAGTTTGACAAATCTGCTTGATCTGTTGAGATGTTTTCAGCTGTTCCTGCTTTGAAACTCATAGACATGAAAGTTTTTTTTTATTAAAAATGTCATGTTCATAAAACTTGTTAAAGGGAGTAGAGTTTAAAATTAGTAAACAAGGACTGACTGAGACTGCTACATTATGTTGCTGCTTCAACATTGCTTCCAATTTCTGTCCTTGTGTTGACAGAACCTGCAAATCAAAATGTGATAGAAATGACCATATGTATAAACAAATATCTGTAGGGTAGATCAAGGCAATCCAGATCCTGAAGTACACCGTGGGACAAGGTGCTGGGGGAGTTTATGGAATCCACATCACCATTCCACCTCTCCACCTACATGCACACAAACTGCACTGGAGCTTTTTGTGTCCTGACAGAGGCAGCAGCGGGAACCACTCTTCTTCCTGTGTGTTTATACCTTTTGCTGGTAATCTTCACTGGGCAGGGTTTTTACAGGACCACCAGTGTCCTACTTTCTCTGAAGCACCTGCCTATGGACAGTTGCTGGCCCTCACAACCCCTGGACATCACTAGTGACTGAAGTAGCCTCTTGTCTCCTGGTGTRTAGTTGTTTAGCCTCTTAACTCCTCCTCTGCCCTTGATGCTGAGCTGGGCTTGTTTCCAAACCAATTATATATTTTCTCAGGTAATAATAGCACCTTCTGTATGTTAAGCTGTATCCCAGATTTCACAGGAGAGAGCTTTTGCTCTTGCTTTTAGAGATCCGCTCCTGACATAACTCCTACTCAAGAAGCTGCTTTGAAAATACGCTAAAAAATTGCCTTTGCTGATCAGTTACACTCAGCCATAGTTTAACTTACAAATGAATGTATCTTGGTAAAAAGTTTTTATTCTCTTTACTTTTGGAGCTCCATGTTAGAGATCCTTTGTACCTTCATCAAGGACTGTATTGTCACAGAAGCATCTGTGAATGACAATGTTTTTCATGGAGCAGCCCTGCAGCCTGTTTTTGCAGGAGCAGGCTGAGTTCCTCTTCAGGACGACTCCCAAAGGGCATGGTTTGGCATAAGGCAGGAGGTGCTGAGATCCTTGAAATATTCAATGAAGAAAGCTAGAGAGATACTTCAGATTAACAGGAGTGGTCTTATTTAGGTGCTTTAACTAATTTTGAGGAAACCAAAATACTCATTTCAGTGCCAGGTTGTTATAGAAAGACTACATTTACTTCATGCCCTGCTGTGGGATGCTGGCAAGAACTGTTATCAAAGACTCCTTTTCCATTTACTCATTTAATAGTAGCAGCTTCTCCTTTATTCTGTGCTCTCTGAGAGCAGAATAGGAAGTGATAATCTCCTTGGAATACAGCAGACACCTGTTTGATAAGTGGTAATTGCATTATTCCTGGAGGATTAGCACAGTGGTGCTTGTTTCTTTGTAATGAAACTCCACTCTATAGGCAGAGCAGAACTTCACTAGAAGATGTACATTCCAGGTAAGAGAAACAGAAAATAAGAAATAATCATCATTTTAGAAGCTCATTTTTAGAAGTCAGTAACACCATGTTTTCAAGACATTGGGAAAATCCAGTTTCTCAAAAAGTGATAGCCATGAAGAAGAGGCAGCATAAAAATCCTATCAGTGTTTGAACCATTTGTTGGAAGCAGTTCTGCTGGCACAACTGCTTGATCTATGCCAAGAAATTATATAGTGCTGGAAACACATCCAGGCGCTTCTCTGTTTGCCATCCAAAGCACTGTACAATGTTGTGAAGTAAATGGCATCCCACCATAGACCAGAAACCTGCCAAGTATTTGGCTGATACTCTTTGTGAATGCAAAGCAGTTCCCAAGGTGTATCTGTGAATATTCTGTGGGCAGTATGTGATCTGGGTGAATTGTTTGTTTATACTGTTGTTTATTATTTTACTTGTTTCTGACCTTAAAAACCTGTTAATGGTTTTGTGTCTCTTCTGAATAGCAAAGAATAAGTGATTTGGGATCAGACTTAGTAAAAACAATTATTATACTGTATTCTATGGCAGATACATAGTTACTTAAATAAAATACCAGAAATCTAACAGGCACTGTGTTTCAACATAGAAGCCAGCAAATGAAACAGGAGGATTTTGAGGAAAGGAAATATAGGAAGATAGGTTGACTCTGTTCAGTGTTTTTGCAGTTGTTGTGAGTCTGAATCCATGCTAAGTGCAGTTGGACCTTTCATGCTTGAGTATCAAAAGTAAGAGTACACAGTACCACAAAATTCCATAACCAGACTTCAGAGCATGTGGTTGTCCACATGGATGGATGAATGGTTGCTGGCCCTTTCCCATGTTTTCAGGTGCTAGAGGGATTCTTGTCCTTTTTTTACTGACCTTTTCTTTTCTTTACCTTGATCTGTCTCTCATTTGGTAAAATAAAATGGATGAATGCTTTGACTCCTGGTATTTGTTGTCAGCCAAAGACAGTCTCTCCTTAGCTTAGGAAAGGTTGGGAATCCCAGTTTATCTCTGGATAACACTCTGTTAGTTGTAATTTATCTTGGTTTAGTGAGAGAATATCTTTTTTTCAGTTCCAGAGACTTTCAGGAATGTACAGTGAGTTATGACCTGTTCCCAGGCATGTGTGTTTTATAGATCAGTTCACACAGGTGTACTTATTAATAAACTCACTGAACCAATTTACATGCATAAGTTTTAACCACTGAGTAATTAGAGAAAGCATTGCTGAGGAACTGGAAATTTGGGAAATGTGTCATTATTTGCATATCAGTATAAAGCAATTACTAAATTAAAGAGTGCACGTTGTGACAAACATGAAGCTCCTTTACTGTTGCTTTGTCAGTGCACATTAACATCAACTTGATGTGAAAGCCTGGCTTTCTCTGCATGAACTAAAAATCCTAAGGCAGAAGTACACAATGAATCACCCAGAGTTTGGAGGCTAGCACGCTGAATTGCCTTGGGGTTCAGACTGAGGAAAGAAAAAACTCATGTAAAAGACCATTGAGAAAACGTATCAGTGGAAAGTAATTAACTCAAGATCCACAATTAGCCTCATGGTCTATACTTAACTGTGTTCCAGGTCTTTCAGCGTTTATTTAATTCTGTTACCCTGTGTTTCAAATAGCTGCAAATGGCTTGGCAGATTTTTCATCCTTTTTAATATTTACAGTTTTTGTCTAAGAAGAAGAATAAGCTCTGTAAGTGATCATGGGTATTTATTTCAGTCTCTCAAGTATCTCTCTTTTTTAGCAGAATCTGTCGTACGAGGAAATATTATTTTCTTTTTGTTTCCTTTAAATATATTTATGGTTCGAAGCAACATGAAGTACTACAGTAGCTGTCCTTCTGCTTTAATTCCTAATTTGCCTAACTAGGCTCAATCAAATGAGAAATAATCAAAACCAGGGACARTTTTCATTCAGCCAGCAAACGAGAGGGGTAGATGCACAGTAATACGGCCGGTGATTAACAGCAAAAATTGGCATGTGTGTTCAACCAGCACACCAGAGCTGGGTGTTCCCAGAGCACCAGGCACCACTTTTTCTCAAGCTCATAAGAAACTCGTAGTGTTTTGTGAAGCTGCCTTTATAGTGGTTGTCRCTGCAGATCCAGCATCCCTCGCCTGGTGTCCGAAAGACACAAGTGGCCTGCTCGCCGTGCCGTGGATCTCTTCCAGCTTCCCTCCTCCCACCCCGTGTGCTCTTTAGCCACGAGGTGATTCCAGAGCATCTTCACGATGCTGCTGCCTTCAGCACATGTAAAGATCTCCCAGGTTGTGCCTTCACACTGCAGCATAATAAGATACATACATTTCGTATTTAGGCTTTTGGAATTTTGGAGAATTAAGGCAGCAATCTCTTAATCCTAATCTAAAGAATTTATCAGATTTTGAAACATGATTAATAGTTGAGACACTTTTTTTTTTAGTTCAGACCTTTTTAAACTTTCGGGTTCGGTGTTTTAACTCTATAGCATTCCTTTGTGATTTTAAGCTTCATTATTAGTTCAAAGATCTACCATGGGAACATGACTGAAATCCTTGGAATGAATTTCCTACAACCTGTGTTGACAGGTTTAAATTACGTACTCTGACACTGTTCTTGTGGCTGGATTAGAAACTTTTTTCCAAGTTAAACCTGCGATAAGTAATTGTCACAGCGCGCTGGCACAATGCTAATTTGAAGTGACGTGTCCAAACTGGCCTCAGTAACATGAAGAACCCTAACAGGTGTGAGGGGTGGATCTTCCCATGGGCCCTGCTGAACTTCTAACAGGGGAAAAATAGTAGAAAAAGTGAAATGAACCTTGAATAAAGCTGTCAGCAGTAATTATCTCCACAACACTTTGTGAGGAGTTAAAATAAGCATTACTGATTTATAACCTGAGCACACTCCGCGCTAGAGATGTTTTTTTCATCCAGTTAGTGTTTAAAATGAAACGTTGAATACCTGTCAAGATTTTTTTTAAAATGGGGATGCATAGTGAAAATGAAGTTATTTTCCAGAGGAAGTTAATTTCAAGAGCTGTCAGATTTTTTAAACTCTTCTGTTCATTTTCATATCTGTGCAATAGTTTAATAAAACAAACAAACCTCAAGCATACTTGACTCTTTTTCCCAGCTAATGCTATTTGATGTCAAAAGACAAAGTGGCTAATGTGGAATTACATCCACTTTTTATTGTTGTTCAAGGATGGATAAGGGCTTATGTGGTAGTAGAGGAGCTTTGGTTGGTTGATTTCTTTCTGTTTAATATTATGTACTAAACTTGGGTAGCAATGTCTAGTTGACCAGCACAGACTGAAGAGAGCCCTTCAGTTCCATGTAGTGAATCTGAGTCAATTAATTCCATAGTACAAAAAGCTCTTGTTTCAGTCAACTAAAAAAAATATGTTTAATAGGCTTGGTTTTTGTATTGCAATGTACCTTCATTTTACAGTGGGAGAGTTGCTCTTGTTTTATGTATTCAATGTATTTCAGTATGGATAGAATTTTACRATCTTTCGTGTCTGGAAGAATACTTGCTTTTGAGAAACAACTTTTGAGAAAAGAGCAAACCAAAGGATAAACATTAATTCACAGAAAACCTTTAATCTCTTGACGCTTTAAACATTACTTCTAAACATGAACACGCAGGAGTTCTTAAATCATGTATCACTTTGACTTTGTGAGATTATACACTGAAAAGAAGATAGATTATTTATTGAATAATTATACAGTGACAAGTGATGGGTTTGGAAGTGATGATCACCTGTTTGTTCCCAAGGAATTCAGTGAGGGTTTGTCTGAGCACAACAGGCTGCCMACGCACTGTTAATAATGCTTGGTTAAACACCAGGAACTACAGCCATGGCAAGAACAAGATCATATGAAGGCTCTCTCATGTCATAGTGTCATTTTTCTTGACATGATGAGACTCAGTATCCTCAGAAATAGCATGAGTTGCTTGGGAGTCCACCACCTCCTTCTTGCATAGATTGGTTTCTCTTTCTTTGGGTCTCGAGTCAGGAAAGAGCATGGAACAATCTGATATTCTCTGGAGAATTGCAAAAAAATTGCCGAAGAGTTCCCATTACTCTTATTTCCCCTACTTCACTATTTGTTTGCAAGGGCTATGCTGAATGCATTTAGAAACCACAGTTTTATTCAACTTTTTGTTTAATGAAAAACTTCCCACTCTTATATTTCAAGCGCAGAAGTAAAACTTCACTCACTTGCCTTACTTCTCCCCTGTGTCTTTTGCACTTGGATTTTTCCTGTGTACTATATTAACTGCTATATCTCATCAACCATACGAATATTCCTTGCTTTATGTTTTGCTCGCTYCTTCAGTCTCAAAAAGGATAGGTTGCAAAAGGAGATTGGAAATGTGAGTGAGCTGGGAGCAGCAACAGCCTCAGCTGTGGAACAGCCTGACCACTCTTGCTCTGATGATAAGCAGCAAGAAGAATAACTTATTTTCTGGGTCTTTTAAATATATTGGTTTATAATTTGTTTTTGTGCCCCTTTTGGGGGAGTAAGGTTGAGTTGAAGTGCTCTGCAGTTCCCTAGATCACCCTGAGATTCTGACTTAAAGACCTGAGGTGTGAGGCGTGGGTCTGTGCCTTCATCTAGCCCTGCTGGAAGTATTTCTCTGATTTCCCGTTCTGCACAGTTTATGTGGTAATCTTTTTGAATTGGAAACTTAATTTGTCCTGTGAGGAGAGAGAGATGACATCTTGGTAGGCTGGGAGAAATGAACTTGTGTGAATTCTTCAGAGCTCTGCCCGTGGAGAAGAAGGGATTAACCATGGTGAATRCGCCTTGCAGACATTGAAACTGAAGTTTCTCTACGCTAAGAATGGAGAAAATTTTTCACTTACCACAATGTTACCTATCCAGGCTGAAAAGGTAGAGAATGGACTGAACCTGGAGATGGGGAAAGGCTCCCCTGCAGGAGCCATGCCAGAATGTAGAAAACCAGTGAGTTGTTTTGTCATATTACCTTACCTACTGTCGGTGCACTTGGGCTATGAAAGCATTTGATCCCTAAAATGCCTTGTATCCAGGTCCAGCTAATAGTAGCATATACATAGAAAGTATAATAGAAAAATGAGGACAGAAGTGTTCCTTCTCAGAGTTTTTGTTCATTCTCAAACTTCATATAGTTGTGCTYAAAATGCAACTTTTTTCACCTATGTCTTCAAGAAAATGCATGCATACAGACATCCATGTGATAAATTGGCATTTATCATACTCAGGGAATTACCTTATGCTATAATAAAAGGTCAGATAACAGAATAGTAAGCTTAATATGTAAATTGAAATGCTTGGTAATGCTCCTTGCTCACCCCTCTATCCTTAGCTCTTTTACCTGATGAGGGGAGAAAAACATCATAGTAATTACTCCAACAAGAAAAAGCATCAAATTAATATGGAAGCGAAATTTTCACAGAGGAGACACTTGCCAGTCATTGAGTATTTTGCTGTGGGCACCTCTCAGGTTATTTTAAATAATTGAGCATGGGATATTGTGAAAAGTACTCGGTCATGTTTCTTTCTTTATTCTTAAGCCATGTATCRGTGAGTAAACCAGTAAATGGGAAAGGTAAGCAACTCACATTTTGGTGAAAAGGCTGTCGCATGGAGTATTTGAACCAGGATTAGGTTTCAGTCTGTAGCCAACAGTGCATTCATTTCTGATTAAGAATTTATTGTGTGATATATGTGTACTACAAACCCCCACGTGTGTAGTGCAGCCTGCTGAGCAACCTCTAGAAAGAGCCCTTTTAATGGGAGATTTATGGGGGACAGTCAAGTATCGGAAAACATGCTTTTTATTTTGTACACCAGAATCTTGTTTGCTTACTTTATCTCTGAGTATTAAAGGCAGAAAATGGATTTTTTTTTTTTTTACCTTACCTCAGAAGGAAATCATGCTATGAGAATTCCTCCATTAAATGTCCTGTTGAAGCAGGTTATATACAGCCAAACATGATTCTGTATTAGAAGTGCAGCTACTTGAATAGTTTGACTGATTAATAGCAGCGAAGTTATACAGAAATTACATTTCTTTTTATCATCTTTTTACTTGATATTAAAAGTCCACTGTTTTGGTTTTGGTTTGCCATTGTCAGATAATGCCTGTTGCTTCATTTCCTGTGTGTGAACAAGTGAAATCTGGCATCACTGGTAGCATCATTTTCCTTTGCATATGGGTCAAGTGTTCTCTGAATTTCTGTCTGATGCTTTTTAAGATTTATGGTTTGACCTTTGAATTTTTGAGAACAAATGATCAAGAAACTTTAGTTTATGTCCAAAAACTGATATTAGAAAATATTTTGTCATGGAAAAACACCTCTCCAGTGAGTTGGAAAGGATTCATCATTTGAGTAGCTCAGACAATGAATTTACCCAGTGACAGTGACTGAAATAGTTTCTCCTTTCCAGTGGTCTTTTAAACAGCCAAAAGCTGTTTTTATAAAAAATTACAAGTACTGGGTGATACAGGTGAAGGGCTCCATTTAATAACTTGCCATGATTAACAGGTGTCTTTATGTTTAGATGGATGCATTAATGTACATTAAAGCAAATTAGAGCTCGCACACACTCCAAAACCTCAAAACTCATTGCTCTTGTAGCAATCAAAAGCTTAACAAAGAGCACAAAATAAACCAATATTCTTATTTTCCTTAAATATTATAACTTATACTTGCTTGTTCTGAATAGTTCTTGTTTTAAAAAAAGCTCTATCCCTTTACAGAGAAGGAATCCCTTGGTGCCAGGTATCCTGTGAACAGCACAAGCTCTCAGTAATTGAGGATGAGGAAGAATGTGCAGTTCTTTACAGATTATTGCCTTTAGCTGGACACTTTGGGTGTCTGACTATATTCTCTAAGGCATTAGAAAGCTCTTAGAGCTTCCTTCACTTCCCTCATTAGGTATGGTTGCCATTCAAATCTCTTTTAAGATGCTGTTTTTCTCTATCAGTGTGTGGCTGAACATGAGGAAGGCCAATTTGTCATATCCAATTACTACTTTCCTGATGCAGTACACTGAGCTTATAATTTTTGTATCAGCATTTCTCAGTGGATTGAATTCTGCAGCTGGAGCTCTCTGCTGGTATCATTCCTTCATGTTCTTTATAATGTTTATCTTTCTCACATCTTGAGTATCTTGATTAAATATCTCTGGACTGGTACAAGAGACTGAGTTTGTTCCTTCATTTGTAATTTCCGAAGTCTGCAAGAGTGGGAAGTTGTGCCAACAAACTCTTTCTAGAAGATACAAGCTTTTGACATGATGGGCTTGTAATTTTTGTTATTATTCTGAGCATGAGATGGCAACACTCTGGAATTACTTGCTCTCAATGATTTCTTTCTCTCTTGCAGATATATTTGTATCATGAAGTATTTGGAAAAAAATAGTGGGTTTAGATTGTTCTGAATGATATTTCTAGAAGCTTCTACGTAAAAATAATGCTTTCTAACATGAAGAATAATTTATTGTTTAAAGCATCTGGTCTCACTCCAGATTTGGCAAATACTTCTGGGTTAATCTGGAAGGTTGACAAAGAATCCTGTGTGTTTGGATCAGAAAAGATGTTGCTTAACTTTATCCCTCGATTGCTAATGCTGGCAATTGAAAAACAAATCATCTCACACTGAGCATTTACAAATAGTATTAGTGTCTTAGTGTTGGAAAGCACCAGTGAGCACCAGACTGTTTCTTTCCTCTCTAAATTGTTAGATTTTGTGGTGGTCTTTCTCCTAGTAGTTAAAATCTATTTCAAGTAACCTTTGTGCACTTTTAGTCCAGGTTGCACCATTACTTTTTTGAACACAAGTAGCAATCCATTCAGTATCTCTCCTAAAAGGAGACTCTCCTGCTGCCGCTCTCCCTCAAATGTTTGAAATCTTCAATTTTATTGTCCTTCTCCTTAAAAGCTATAGGAAGCCAAATAGGAGACAAACTTTCAACAAGCACAAGCAGTGTCTAAACAGTGTTGGATGAGAAATCTGGCTCTGGAGTTACTTTTTGCAAGTGATTTTTCTTATTCCTAGTTCTGTTTCACTTTTCACCTCATGTACCTTTCAGCTCTGAGACAGTTTGACTTGTGCATGTGTAGGTTTCCTGCCTAGAAAAATGGACTACCCTTGATTATTTTTGCTTTAGTGTATTATTTATTTCATATCTTATATCTAGCTCCTCATTTGTGCATGATTCCTGCATATGCATCTTTCAGTCTTTTCTTGTGCATGTGGGAGCCGTCCCATTCAAGCTCTAGTACCCACATAGTGGTGATTTTCATGAAAAAAAAAAAATTCTGAAAAGTTACTGACTTTGGAATTTTTGCACAGCCAGATGGGCTCATAAGTTAGAGAATACGGGTAATCAGGTACCCAGGCTACACACCAGCTTTTTCAGTTATGGAGTTGGTATAAAGATTTTGTCCATTCCCATGGGAAGGTGGCTGAAACACAATGATAATGTACTGCAATCTGCAAATCAATCTCCCAAACGGCATCTCTCTTTGGGACCTGGCAGGTGCAGTATTCAGAAAGAAAAAACTCTCCAAGAGCAGTGTGAGGTGGACAGTTCTTGCCACTGGAACACTTCAGTGGGTGCTCCCATGAGTACCTTGGCCTGCATTCAAAGTACTAGGAAAAGGTTTCCTGTCCACGGCACCAGGCTGAGCTGCCTGGAAAATAATCTTTTGCTTAGTCTTGGTGTTTTTATGATTTCCAAAATAAAGCTTAAGCTTTCTGGTGCAAGAGTCTTTCGTGCAAGAGGGCTCTCTATCTTTGAATGAAGATAACTTTATTCTAGAAGAATGTTGACGCCACTAGTTTATTTTGGAATGAAGGCAGGGCTGCTATTTCTSCTAGCCTTTCCTTTGCAAAAAACTTCTAAAAAAAAAAAAGACAAAAAAAAAGACAAAGGGGAGGGTGATTTCTCACACCAATGTGCACAAACCCCCAACATTCCAGCAACTGTCTGGAGAGTAGGATGAAACAGGCTCTGATGTGGAACCCCTTCTGCTGTTAGCTCGTGTTTGAGAGACGCTTTGACACTATAATATAGGGTTGCAAATTGGAATTGCAACACCCTGCAATTGGGCCAAGTGATGAAGCAGCACAATAACTGCCTGCTTGATCTTACCACTCTCCCTTTAATGTGCACGTAAAAGATACCGGGAGCCTTTCCAGGCATCTGTCAGGGTATTTGATGCTTTGAGAGAGGGAACTGTAGTCCGTGTGTGGTTAATGTGTGTGTGTGTGTGTGTTTTACCAGCACTTTATACAGTGTGGTAACTACAGGGCAAAGTTTCAGGTTTTATAACAGTTGGGTTTTGTTTATTATTAAAAGCTCATAAAAATAATAATTGAAGTGGTGGATTATTACAGAGAATGCAGTTCTTATGCTCTTGTCACAGGAGTTTCATAGGTAATTGGTCTTGACCTGTGTGTCGTCTTTAATATTTCATTTGCTCCAGAGTATTATAACTCACTTCCTTTAAGAGGATTGCTGGGCTTTTTACACAGCTAAACTTCTGTTTAACCTTGCTATGAGAATGTGACAGTAGGCTAGTTCAGACAGGTTAACATTCATTTGGTAACCAGCCTGCTTAATCAGCCTGCTTCAACCTGCAGCAAATTAAATCTTTGTGAGTTCTAGCAGACAAGTGATAAAGTCGTTCTGAATTATGTATAAAAAATAAATGGGGTATTTTCAGTGCTCRTGGCAGTAAATGAAATTTAAGGCTTATGATTTATTCTTGGATTTTTGGTGAGGATTATTGAAATGTATTTTACCTAAATGTTTTTACAGTCCAGTTAGGAGAACGCTATATTTCTGAAATATATAATGTAAATCTTTTGTTCTGTGCCCTGCAAAAATACTAATAAGTTTTATAGGATCTAGGTATTTTTCTGTCCTCTCTGTGTTTCTTCTGAAGGAATCATTAGGAACAATATTTTAAACATACAGCCAGGACCATCCTTCTCCACATTGCTGAGAACTATACAGCATTAACTATTTTGTCATTGCCAAAAATAATGAACTACCTTTATTTAAGAGCTACTTACATTGTAAAATCAGTCCATGTGTTATCAAGATAGAGCTTGGGTGCTTCTGAAAGTCCTACTTGTGGTCATCAACCTCACTTGTCCTGGACTGATGTGCTGTCCCAAAGAGGCAGGAGGCAGGGTGAACACCTGCACTGTACAATGAAATGTGTGAAGGGTGCTTGAAATGCAGGGATGGCACAGGTGGTTCTGGTCACAGAGTGGACAATACTCATTTTTGGGAATTTTTAAATGCAGTATAGGATGAGATCTTCAAATATTATTGATGTGTGTTTGCAGGCATCGTAATAATTTTGTCTTTCAAATGACACCAGATTTTTTCTATTTGCTGCCTTGATATTTCTTAAAAATTGAGATTGAGGCAAACAGCAGTAGGCAAAAGTGCTGTTTCTGTTGGCACTGGTTAGTGAACATCCATCCTGTGGACTGTGCTGACTGCAGTGTCATCAGCACTATTTGGTTTGTGTCTTTATTCATATGAGAAATGTGGCATGCGCCCATGATATTTCAAGTGGCCAAAAAGGATATGAAATGTATTCTTTAAGTTGCCAATGTGTCTATTGCAATGTCTGCTGGTAAACTGTTCTTTCAAAATACTATTTTCTTCAAGATGACTTAACTGTTTTTTTAGTTAGTTGTTTCAGTATTTATCATCTCCACTTTAAAATAATGCAGTCTTTAGTTTGACTCTCAAAACAGCCTTAAAAAACCCCCAACCTTTAATCGAGAGTGGCTTTAATAAAGGACCTTTGCTTTGTTTGTAGATGACTCTAGCTGTTTCGGGACTGACTTTTCCTTGCCATCGACTTACAGTTGGGAGAAGATCTTCACCCGTACAAACAAGGGAACAGTCAGAGGAGGTAAGGACATCATCTTTATTTTACCAGTATACTCCAGAAAGAAGCAGGGAAACCTCATTTTGCAGTGATCACCATCCCTTCTGTTGTGTGTCAATAGAATTGCATCTTGAAACAATCGATTTGCAGTTCCTGCAACATGTGATTGTGACAGAGTAAGGAACTGGGTAAACGAGTCATTGAAGAAAAGAGGAAAAACGAAGCAAACAAATCACAGCAAAGGATCTGATGGTGGGACAYGAGACCATGGCTCCTTGCACAAAAATGTTGATTTTTCTCCTATATATTGGTGTGCCAAATGCCAATATAAAAGCCAGCATTGTGTGGTTTTTCTCACTCTTTTTTATGCAGTTACGTCAGCTCTAGTACCATTAGATTGAAAACAGCATTAACTTTGGATAAAATTTGCTCAATTATGTGTATGCGGACAAAGTTCTTTCATTCTTTAATAATGCATTTGTCACATAATATTGCTGCCAGACAGACTTCTGTTAAAAATTACYTTTGATAATGCTGTATAAAAGAGTAAAATAAAATGCAGTATATTGTGTTTTTATAGAAATGTGTAAGTATTTGTCACTGTGTATGTATTTTGTATTTCACTGAAGATATCTGCAATAGAAGCTTACGGTGGATTTTGGTTTTTGTTTTGATACAGCAGTGCACTGATGTTCATATGGTTAGTGATAGTGATGGAGATGACTTTGAAGATGCTACTGAGTTTGGAGTTGATGATGGAGAAATGTTTGGAGTAGCATCATCTGCCTTGAGGAAATCACCAATGAGTAAGAGTTGACAGTTTTAGAATTAACTGGAGATTGTACAGCAGAGGTGAAGGCAGAGAGGTATGAGGAGTCTGCACAATTAGAAACTGGAAAGTATTTCTTGATAGGAATGGTAGAATTATTTGAATGTCATGTCTGATGGATGTATTGAATGAAAATACTGCAGGCATAATTGGCAACTATGAAAGCATCTTCCCATGGAGGAAGTTTCTTAACCTTATATTTTTGGCTTAAAGTTGAAGAAGAATAATTAAACTCAGAGAAATTGTGATCTTTATCCAAATGTGTCTGTTCTGTAGATAACTGGATTTCCACTTCTCTGTCTTGAAAGTTCTGCAGATTATAGCTTTGATTAATGTTTTAGTCATTTATGTTAATCAAGTTTCTCGGTAATTATTTGCCCTTAAATTATGAAAAGGATTGAGCAGAAGCAGTCAGTTACCTCCTACATGCAATTCTTGCATACTCTTTATTTACTTTAGGCTTGCAGTAGTGTTATTACCTTAGAAGTTTTTTGACAGCAAATATATGTAATATTATGGATAACTTTTTAACATTATGTATAGGAGATGCTGAACCTTTCAAGCCAGACTTTTCATTTTAATGTGTTAAAGTAAGTCCAGAGTGTTAACTCTGAACAAGTGGTATATCACATTACACTGGACTTGGGTATTTTACTGTTTGGAAAACCTGAATATATTCGTGAGACCCTCTGGAAATTTTGTGTCTTTCCACGGGTTCATAGTTGATAGTCTTTCATAGTAAGCTGGCAACATGAAATACCTATGAAGCAAATGTGTCTGCGTATTACAACCTGTGTCCATAAGGTTGTATTTAATTTATATTTTTTCCCTTTTTTTAAGTGCCAGAAAACGCTGAAAATGAAGGAGATGCCTTATTACAATTTACAGCAGAGTTTTCTTCAAGGTAAGCTTAGCCTATTAATTGTGCAATTCTTATTACAAACTTAAGTTAAATTTAGTAAATATACCCAGTGTACATATTTTCTTGTGGGATTATAGGACATCCTAATCTAATTTATTTTAATTTTGCTAGAACTGCTTCTGAAGTAAAATTATTTCTCAGTCCAAGCTAGAGTGGCTGATTCTTGTCTTATTTATTTTTCCACTAATGAGTAGCATTAATTATGTAAAGATCCAGAAGGATGATAAAGACTGGTTATATATGATAATTTTATTATGATACACAGGAACAGAAAAGCTGAAACTGATTAATACTGAAAAATAGATACAGAGTTGCAATAAGAGTTTTCACAATAATGAAGTGGTTGGGTAAATATCTACTTTTAAAAAGCATAGAAATTCTGTTTTTTTAAAACTTTATACTGCCAAATCATACACTGTTAAACAGTTGCTTGTTTCATTGAATAGGTAGAAGCTGCAAAGTAATCCAAATTTTATGTATCTTCTGTTTTCACTCCTGTGATGAAATGTTCCTTTATGTATATGGGATGCATTAATGTGTAATGCAAGAATAGCCTTCAATTGAACTTTAAAAATATGATAAAGAGAGGAAGTAAATTATGATTGAAAAATTTTATAGAAAATTGTATAGAACTTAAGGTGCCTGTGTATGTAAACAGAAAAATTTTAGGATAAAATTTGTAAGGTTCGTTACTTTGAACAATGCATTATATTTACAGCCAATGCATTATATTTACAGAATATATGAAAAGGTAGAATATTGAATTTACTAATTTTGGTAATTTTTTGTTAATTGGAAATTTTATCTCAAATAGATATGGTGACTGCCATCCTGTTTATTTTATTGGATCATTAGAGGCTGCTTTTCAAGAAGCCTTCTATGGAAAAGCTAGAGATGTAAGTGTGTATTAAAACTACTTTATTTAATATAGTGGGGAAATGGAAATCACCTTTCATCTTTATTTTAAAAAAGCTGAGCTACATTTGGGAGTTATCTTGGTTATATTGTTCAGGAAGAGTTGTACTCATTCAGTTGACTGCCTAAAATACCCACCTTGGTGGTTGTTGAAATCACAGTGAATAACTCATGCTTTCTAATCATCCAGGCTGTATTTTTATTGGAGTTCTCCAGTCGTCAAAGCCACTCTTTTTCTGTTTCTTTTCTCCTCCTCCCTTTTCTTCCTRAAATAATGGTGTCCTAGCACCAGATAACACTGCCTGTGAGTCTTCTGCTTGACAAGTTCACTGTTGCATGTTGGTACCTCCTTTGAAGAATGGCTAATGAAATTGTAAATTTGAATTGAAAGGTCTTTGAAATACAGTGTGCTTTTTTTTTTTTTCTCTGTACAGCCTTTATCTGCCAAGTAAGTTCCAGTACTAAGGTTTGGTTGTTTAGTTTTCCTGTACATCCAATCAGGCATCTCAAGTTTCTGTTATTCCATGCACAGTTTTAAAATCAGTATTTTAATAAAATTAGAATGGGGACAGTTTATTTAAGTTTTGGTGACTTGATTCACTAAGGAGAAACCCAAAACCCTGCATAATTAGGCACAGATAAAGCTGAAACACAAACAAGAAAATYGTGCTGTTTAAATTTACTTTTTGTTTTCTTGATAGATGTTTAATTCTAAAATGAAGAATGTAGTTATTCATATTGGAAGGAGCATCTGTATTATGTTAGGGGCTGTTCTGATAAGTTTGCAGTGTTATGAATCCACACTGTATAGCTGAGGTTAACACATACTTAACACTCCAAGTTTAGTGAATATTTTCATGTCTTTGCATAGATTTCAGAGCATGAATATATGTASTAATTCAGTGACAAAGTATTAATTTATAATAACTCATTAAAATGGACCTTAATGCATGTTTAGAAAAAAATCRTATGAATTGAACAAGAAAAGGATGTGAGTTGGGGAGTTCACTTTGTGTCATTTCATCAGAAATGGCTGACAGCGTATCAGTGTAATAATGGACAAAAGCCCATCAAGAACTTTCATAAATAGTTTTATACCCATCAGTCTGGTATTAATGCAGGCCAGTTACTTAATTCTGATATTAATGCAGTGCATTAATTACATTTCTAATGTTTTGCGATGTATTCAGACCAGATCCTCATCACAATAAAGTTATATATGTATATATTTAGGAAAGTATTATTTTTTGTTTGTGTTGTTTAGATTGGGGTTTTTTTCTGAATATTGCCTTATTTTTGTAAGCTGTCCCTCCCACCTACCCTGTGAAATAGCATTATTTTTATTGTAGCACTCTGACTTTAAACAAAGATAGGGGAATGTGCAAATACCATTTATTTTCACTGCTTTTTCCTGTGAGAAAGTAATTTTTCAGTACTGCCTGGTGGATTTCATAATTGAGGAAAGGGACACATTATTTTATATTTTTATAATTGCATTTCATAAAATAATTAAATATGTATATCAGTATTAAAAAAAAAGCTTAGGAGAAATTGCAACCTGTATGTCTTGTCTTCTAATTTATACTATGGAGGACACTTAATTTTACCAGGGCAACAGATGAGCTTCAGGCACCAGCATTCTTCACTTGAAGTGAGAAATTGAGTTCCAAGAGTAAATAAAAACAAGATTGAAGGTTTAAATCCTCTACTAGGCTTTTTGAACTTATATACTCATTAAATGTTTATTGGAGTGGTGGGATTACGAAGGATTTGGGCAGCTTCATCAACTGGTATATACTTAATCACTAAGTAAAACACTACATTTGATAGAGTGTTTCTCACGATGCCACACTCAATCCATCTTAATGAAAACCGCTTCAAACTGATTTAATTTGAGAGCACTTGGCAGCTTGAGTGCTCAGAGATCTTGGCCTTTTCTTGACAAATTCTCAACGCTGTCCAGAGCAGAAGGTGCACTCCACAGTTCATGTCCAGTGAGACAGCCATCAGCTGTGTTTTAAATCTGTATTATGGATACTTTCTACCTAAAAAAAAAAAATCCCATTATATATACACTTGAAGCTTTTTTTCCAGGAATATTTTAATTTGAGTTATTTTAAGAAAATTAACTTATGTCAGAACATGTGTTTTGAATTCAGAATATGAGTTAAAATTATTTTAAAGAAAATAGGTGTTCTGTTAAATCTCATTGTCTTTTCATGTGGTGGAAAGGATGGTAATTCATAGTTATCTAACAAAAAGAAATACCTTGAAAAAAAGTATAGTTTTGTCTGTTACCTGTGTTTGAGTTGTTAGACAGTGATGATTAACATACATGATGGGTATCTTTTAACCTTTAGTAGGGCAACTGCTGCCACAACAATGCCAGTTTTTGATAGGAGAGATGGAATGAGGTCAAACATAGCTCTGCTTAAAAACCTGTGTATCTCTAGCACAAAAATACAATACCCAAGATATAGAGCTTTGCCTTTAACAACCACTGTCCTTGGCAATGAAATTCCAGCTGCCTCCAGCAGCCTGATAGTTAAGGACATTGTGTGTTCATTTCCAAGGCTTATTGTATATATGACAAGAAAGTATTTTCATTATTTCTTTTAATTGGGTCTGGAAGAGAAAGAGAGACAGAGGTTTGTTAAATTAACAATTAAGCTGTTTTTTTTGAAAGTCTTCCTCTGCATATTGGAAAGAAGAGTTTCCATGTCCTGTTTTTGAAGAATGAGCTTACTCTTGCTCGGGAAGCTACAGTGCCATAGGAGTTTTTACACCTGGTGCCAGGGAAGAAATCTTATCATGGACAGTTTGAACAGGATGTTTGGGGGAGGTTTCTTTGTACCTGAAAGCAGTTTGTGGGTGTCTTGTGTTCTGAGACATCAGGGGGTTCATCCTAACTTAGGGTGGTATTGTAATTAATACTGGATCTTAATCACTATATCGAATCTCACTGAGCTCTATATGTGAATAATACCGAAGTATTTTATTTTATTGGASCTTGTTTGTCTTTTCATTTTTATAGGTGGTTGCTACTCTTTTATTATGAGAAAGAATAAAGACATTGGCTTTGCCTTTTCAGGAGCTCTTATCTTTATATACCTCTGTCAGCTCACCTCCTGCTCCTCTCTCAACCTTTCTGTCCACTGACTTTTAATAAATATGTGAAACATCTCTCTTAGCACAGATTGGTATTGTCACCTCAATATATATTCCTGCATTCTGAAAATGAACCGTGTTTTTCTTCTCCTTGAATTCTGTCTTTTAGGTTCAATTTAGTGGCAGCACCATCGCTCTCACATATGGGTTCTTTATTTCCTGAATACCTAGAGAAAAGTATGCTCCTTCCATGATTTGGTGTGTTCAAATAAAAGCTTTTTTTTCCCTTTTTTTTTCCTTGGTGGTGGCAGAATATTGCTTCATACAGGGCTGTCTGTAATATTGCTTTTATCACTGTAACTCAGAAAAGTGTCCCTTATTATTTCAACAAATTAAATTTATACTGAACTTATTACAGATTATAGATGGARGAATTGCCATGTTGCAGATTCTGATTAAACATAAATAACCTGAACACTAATCTGCCTGGTCTGGTTGAAACTGGAGGACAGGTATAGAAGTATAATTCTAGGTTTTCAGGAAGAGTGAAGCAGCTGCACTATGGTAAATGTCAGTACATGTACTGCAGTTAAGTCCCATGTTAGTCACCTACATTTTCTTTCCAGCCTTGCCTAGTGTGTGTTAGCAGTTCTGACCTTTAATTTGTAAATTATTTTTGAATTAGTGGATAATTATTGTTTAGAAATTTTTGCTACAGTTAATGTAGTTTCACTGTGTGCCTATACACCCTTCATTCTTCATATCTGAAGAAGAGCTCCATCTTTCATATCTGAAGGGTTACTCCTGGGTGTGGGCCTCTCTTCAGCATCCTCTGTATTCAATACTAAATAAAGGATGTTTTTTGAAATTGTCTGCCACACTCTACATTTTCTCCCCTTTCAAAGCTTGTTATTATAGATCTTACTGGAGTTTGGTGTTAATTACTGGATACTACTTGCATTATGTAATGTATCACTACAAGTGCAATTGATTGAAATGGAGATACAACAGTATAATAGGATCAAATAGTTGGAAGATGAAAGTAGACTAAATCAGGCTTTAACACACCTTTACCTGGGAGAGTGGGTAGCTGTTTGAACACCTTACCGTGGTTCACATGGATTCTTCATCAYTGATGGATTTTTGAGGCTAGATGTTTTACTGAAAGGTAAAATTACAGAAAGATGAAATTAGGRATTAGTTTAGGGATGTCTTATGCCATGTATAATACAAAATATGGGATCTCACTCCTGCTTTAGGAACCTGTGGGGTACAGTTTATTTCAGCTCTCTTCTACAAGGCTGGAGGCTGGTTAGTGCCCCTTGTCTCTCTGTCTTTGGTGTCTGTCTCCTTTCCTTTGACTGGTGCAGGGGAATTCAGTAATGCTTCTATTCAGCAGGTTTTGTTCTGTTCTGTGTAACATACAGACAAGGCTTCCTGTGAGTCTCCATCTGCCCTATTCTTGCTTTGATCCTTTTTCAAAGTGGAGTGAATTCAGAGGTGTATCACCTCAGTGTTAGAGAAGGTTGGGAAGGTTGGCATTCTGCTTAGGGAAAAAAGGATGGTAGCTGTATCCAAGAAGGCTGATCCTGTGGGCTTCAAGATCACCTTGGACAGGTGGATCAGACTGTGCATTTCAAAGGCTTAAGAAGTGCAAACGTGTCCCTTTGTTTATTTGAATCAGCTCTCACTGCATAAAACCTAGAGGAAGAAATAAAGATCTTGATTTGTTAGCCAGCCAGCTTGAAGGGACATTCATGCCTCTAGCAGCTGCTACATCATGAACTTTTCTGTCTCAGTCATTATTTGAACTTGTAAACCTGAGATTCAAAAATAATCATTCGGGTCTGTGGTTTTGCTGACCCTTATGACTGTATTCCTATTCCCATTCAAGTTCATATTCTTCTGAGATGTCTAAGCTATTCGCAGTATTAGGAACTGGCTGAGAACCTTGGCAGTCTCATTACCCAGTCATATAAATTTAGTCACCTCAAAATTTGTTTCTTTTTGCCTCGGTGACAACTTTACCTTCATTTCTTCTAATTCTGTAGAAAGTGCATTGACTTCTCTGATGCTCCAAAATGCAGAAATGGCCAAGTGGAGTCCCCAGCCATTTTGGTGCATGGGACAGATCTTTACCATGCTTGTCTCGTGCGTGGGAGTGAACGTGAGTGTCAGATCTCTCTCAGGTGCATCCGTTTCCGTGGCAGGAGTCTGCTGTTCTTTGGATGACATGGCGCTGAGGTTCCATGGTACCAGGCTACAGCTGGGAGGATCGTGTCTCTCAGGGGGCTGCCCAGCTGCAGTGCAGTGGCTATTTACAGCCCATGTTTCCTTCCAAGGTGCCAGGAATATTCCGTCAGCAGATCCCAATCAGGCAGGACAGGTCTGCAGCACCTCACTGCAAACACACAGAGGTGGCCGTGGGCAAGGGAGGACAGCACAGCTGTCTCATGCAGTCTGAATGCAACAGAGGTTGCAGAAAAAATGCTTAAGGTCTGGATTTTTTAAGGTATTTATATAGCAAAGATGCTGAAAACAGTTAGCACCTCTTTCTCATGGCCCTTTTTCCTCTGAAGTAAAGTGAAACTTGGAGCTTAGAGTTCAAGCTTTTAGGACCCTGAGTCTTACTGACATTGATGAGACACTCCTGAGCGTGTTTGTAAGTCCAAATTCTGAAAATTCCAGTGTATGACTGCCTGGTCTTCAGCATGCACATACTCTGAAAAACACATCCCTTGGTGGCTTAAGTTCCTGAAATCCTGAGGCCTTTGGAAGTGCATCAGGTATGCAGTGCTTAAAACCTTTTTAGTATCCCATACCTTTGTAGRGACTAGTAAGTTTTTCCCTGTTGGTTTGTTTGTTSGTTGTTTTTTTTTTTCTTTTTTTGGTTAAAATTTCATGCCAAGTATATAACCTCTTAGTYGCGTTTTTGAGAAATCCAGCACACCAGTCTAGTGCTCCATTAGTAGGCTTCTTTTGTGGGATTCAAGACTGTTCAACAGTTTTGTAAGCCTGTTTTAATAGTATTGACTGAGAAATACCTGATATTAGTCATAATAGAATCCTAGAATTTACTCTGATTTTTCAAAGACTTCAATAAAYGCAACCAAAACTTGCTTATAAATATGTGCTACCATGGGTTAGTAAAATAAACAAGCACAGAAACAAACACACACAACAAAAGCAACTACAACAAACTCCAAGCTTTGAGCCTTTTGCAATCATGCATTTTTCCAAGAAAAAATTACCCCTGGCTTTCACTAATATTTTTCAAAATCGTGTTTTAGCACTTCAGTTCCTCCTGCTACCTCTTTGCATTTGTCATAGGCACAGGTGTGCCTGTGCCCACCCTTAATATTTTGGATGAATTATCAGACACAAGTGCAGTCTTTTTTATGTGATGGAGTTAAGTCTTTGCATGGTCAGATTCGTTGATGCAACAAGAATTACATTCCCTTGGGAAGTAACTCAGTGTAAACCTCCATTGTGTTTGTGCCTGTTCTGTTTACTAAAATTTGTCCCTAAATCTTTAAGCCTAAAACTGTACATATTTTGAAACATTCTGTTGTATGGAATCTCATATTTAACAGTTTCATGGGGTTGTTTCTTTGGAAGTAAAAGTGTTTCTCAAGAGCCTTTTTTTCTGTCCGCTCCCAGTGAAAAGAGGAGAGCAAAGCCATCCGCTTACCACAAAGCAGTGCCACCACAAAGGAAAGATTAAGGGTTTAGAGAGAGGTCAATGTGGGTTTTTCTCTAACTAAACACTTTCCTAAAGTTTCCTTGTGGAAAAAATAATGAAGTCATCTCAGAGTTTTTAAAGAATTTTTATTTCTTTTTCACCGTCTGCATTCGCTTGTCTTCTCAGCATGGATGTTTAATCTTTCTAGGCTTTGTGAATTGGTCCAAATGAATAAGTGGTGAGCTGTCTCTCTAGGAGCTAGAGGCTTATTCTAAGGCCCTAATCACTGAGTAAACACATCTTTGCCCTCCCTCTCTTACAACTGCTATATAATAGTCGAGATTCTAGCACAGTAACCTGGATATTGCAGGGATCGACGCTTTGAAATGCAGAACGGCTGATCCTCAAAAACAGACAGTGCCTGATCTTCCCCTGCCTCTTTCTTCTTTTTAAATTAAATATCAGCACAGAAATGCTGTTTTATTGCATGATATTGTGCATCGGTGCCCTGGATTTTCAAGTTTAGTTTCAGTCAACATTGTTGGCTGCACTTATATGGATCTCTGCATGTTGGGCTTATTAATGGCCCTTCCTGGCACATGTGTACGTGGTTCTGAAGAACATTTAAATTAAATTAGGCAAASAGCAATGCAAATTACTAATCCCTTTCCCAAAGTCGAATGTTCAAATGTTCCTTTTATAAACAGTCATTACATTTTGTCCAAAGCCAGTGTATGAGGCGAAAGCCATACAGGGKTTTTTTGCAAAAACAGCTTGTCTCAAAATTGCATCTCATATCTTGCTGTATCAATACACATCAATATCTAGGACTCAGTGTTACTTCTGATGAAGAGATTTGAAATGACTTTAAATAAAAGTCTGAAAATAGCACTTACCATATCATCTCAGCAAATATGCTCAAGTACTATTTTAAAATAAAGTAAGTAATTTATGTGGGTATGGGGGAATGGAAAGCTGTAATTTTCTGAATTATATTTGTAATTCATTGAATACTACATGCAGAATCACAGTCCTTAGCAAGTTCATAATCCCCCTGCATTTTTGCAGCCTGCTTTCTATATTTGCATACACACAGGCTTGCTTTCCAAAAGATGGTCTGAGATTATCATGGGGACCCAGCACAGCTCTAAACTGCTGGCAGTGAAGCTCAGATTTTATTTGATAGGGTTCCAGAAGAACACAGCACAGAATATTTTGTTTGTTGAGAGACCACAGAAACCATCTCAACATGTAGTAGAATTGTTAAGGTTGGAAAAGACSTCTGAGACACCAAGTCCATCCATCCATTAACCCAGTGCCACCAYGTCCACCCYTAAAATGTGTCCCCASGTGCCACATGCACAYGCCTTTTGAACACTTCAGGGATGGTGATTCYACCACTTCCCTGGGCAGCCTGTCCCAATGCCTGACCACCCTTTCAGGRWGGTAGGTGAGAGRCCAATGTGCTGTGGGCCTCCTCACATCATTTGGCTGGATGGAGAGCTGCCAGAACATCCAGCAGGTCAAGCTACATTTTTCGGCTGTAGGCAGCTGTATTGTTACTTACTCATTTGCCTCTTTATTTGGCTACAAAGGTGGTGATAGCAATGCACTGTCACTTTTTTCAGGATGTTTGTAATTGTTTTGTGTGATAGATACTGTCCYATCAAGAGATGTGTTCCTTTCTCAGGGAATTGTTCCAAAAGTTATCTTACTGGGCAGCAAGCTAAAAAAGTTCACTCATTTCTTAGGTTTTTGTTTTTCATTCAGATGTTTTTTTCATGTTCTAAGCATATAATGTATTGTATTTTGATACTCAGAATATTAGGAAGCATTGWAAATATTTAAAAATTTGCAGGGGTGGACCATTTGAATCTGCTGCTTGACATCTGCTGGTTATGTTTTGTGTGTGCACGTTGAGATACTTGACACCCTCAATAAACCCCACTGGGGGTACTAACACACAAATCTGCAGCAGCATCTTCAAATTGCTGAGTAGCCTGAGGAAGTTTTCACTCATCTCTTCTCGTGTCTTTTCCAGAGAAAGCTTCTTGCTATCTACCTCCACCATGATGAAAGTGTACTAACCAACGTCTTCTGCTCACAAATGCTTTGTGCTGAATCTATCGTCTCCTACCTGAGTCAGAACTTCATAACCTGGGCATGGGACATGACAAAAGAAGCAAACAGAGCAAGGTAAGACTCTTTGGACTGTAAGTGGAACAGCTTTTCTTGAGGAAGGCCCTTACCTCTGCCTAGCAAATCTTTTGTTGCTTGATATCTATTTGAACTAAAACTTCATGCTCGTTCTCAGCTGATGCATGAAGTGGTGCTGGCTGATGTTCACTGAGAATTGGACAGGCCTTGTGTTCATCACAAAGTGACTTCTTATTCCTGCTCAGGAAAAAATAATTGAAGAAATTATTTTGTTCTTTTCTTTTCTTTTAGTTTATTTTCAAACATGATTCTATATTCAAATGTGTCTTCACAGTTTTGCATTGCAATGTCATAATATTACATGRCATTAATTGTGTGTATGTTGGTGTAACTGCATGACAGCTGTCTGGGGTAATAACTATTGTTGKTAATGAAAATCTTATAAAATAACATTCATGTGATAAAATAGTATTAAGAACATTCATATGAACTTTTTCAAACTACAGTTTTCTTACAGAACATTCCTGTGGTAATGTTTAGATACTTTGGGTTTAATATAATAAAGGTTGTAATTTAATAAAGCGATCCTATGTCTTAAAGAGGCCATCATTTTGCTGATGAATAAAGAAAACTGTAGATTCCACCTCCTTCTACATCTTTTGTGTGTTACCAACAAATTTTCTTAGTGTTACACTAAGGTCTCTCTCTCCTTTAGTTATTTATCAGTTGATCATAATCTACTGAAAATAATGATTTTATTATTATTCTCATTGCATTTAGAAATCAGACTTGTTTGATTTTCTAACTTGGACATTATTTCATAACCTGTATTTACCCAGAAGATAACTGGATAATGTCTTTCCAGGATAATGTCTTACWTATATTGCTAAAATTAGAGTTATTCTCACTTTTGACCAAAAGATGCAACAGTCATTTGGGCTGGAACAAGGTTGTCACTTCTTGACTCATTTCCAGTGATTATTGAACAATGGAAATTACACATTTATGTTTCTTTCTCTTGTGGATTATTAGAATAGAGCATTTATGCATGTCTGTTCTTAATTATGTAAATTAYAGTGGATATTTCTTTACTGAAGTGAGCTTGGAGAATGGAACAATCTCTTTTTCTAATGCACTTTTTAAATGACACTTGTGTTTCTCAGGAATTCCTCACTTGACCTTCAGCATTTTGTCACTGGAGGGATCAGCAGCAATGTTTCTAGTTTAAGTTATTCTAGAGAAGCGTGAAAGATTATGGAAAAAAGCCGTTGCGAAAACAGATTAAAAGTTTCTAAAAAAGAAAAAAAAGTAAGAAAGGAAAAAGAAACATCTAGGTTCTTTCATGGGACCAAATACACAGACTGGAAAGTTGCTTAAGTCTTTTGGTATTGCCATTCATGGGCAGTAAGGAGCCTCCTCCTTTTCTTTTATCCCACAAGTTGGTGTAGAAGGAAACACTATTTCTAAACCATCTGTAGTGGCTAAGTTCAGTTGACTACCTGCTGTTCTATTGTCTGCTTTTCTATTTAATTCTCTAGTTTCTTTTATTTTACAATGACAAAAAATTGCAGTGTAGTTTCTTTTGAAAAACTGTGTTTGAGGGGTTTTTTATGACTGACGATCAACAGCCATGTAATTGCTTTGTTGTGTTTTACTAAAGAAATCTATTAAGTAGCACAACTTTGATACACTAGTAATAAGAGTTTGCAGGTTACACAGACACCTGTGGTGACCAAAGCGACAGAAGCTGCTTGTTAGAAAGAGCCCGTACAGCTGTGTCCTATTAACTCCTTATGACACTTCTTAAAACACAAAATAAAGGGCTTGTTTAAGGCTTTATGGCTGTTCTCAATGAACTTAGTCACCGATTGTGCCCGACGATAGGGTTTTTAAGCCTTCAGGTTTTTTGCTTTCTGTTAACAACAACAAAGAAACTGTCATATTAACAGTGAGGTCAAAAAATAGTAAGGGGTAAACAAGGCATGCTGGCTCGAATTAGAATAATTTCTCAGTTGTGTTTAGTGTCACATCCTGCTCCTTAGACTGTGATTTCTTCYGAGGGGGCATGATGCTTCCTTCTCCCTTTGGAAAGTGCCAATGCACTGTGGGCATTCCCATAAAYAAGTACTCAGTCCCTCTGTTTAATCACTACCCTTCATGTGACACGGTGACAGTGGTCTGGGAGCCTGTTCTGTTCTGTATCCCTGTGAGAAATGTAGCTTTTTATTCGAATSATGAGAAGATAACGACAACAACAGAAGGAACTGCATTTTGCATGCTGGTGTAGCCCAAGAGCAGCTCATTTGTACTCTTACAACTGCTTTGTAAATATGCTGGGAAAGCCAGGGTGGGACAGCAGAGGAATCAGGCCCAGTCGATTTACAGCAGTCAATAGGGACACGTCAATGTCAGTAGTAAAAGACACATTTTCAGTACTGTAGAATGGCATCATTAAATTCAAACAGATAAAAAGACTTTACTCACATAAGCCAAAAAAATCTTCTGAATATTCTGATCTATGGATATCATTCTATTCCAGAATTAGGACTAATAGTTTTTTCCATTTTTCTTATTAATGAAATGGGGATCCATCCTGAACACTATAGAACAAAACCAGCTCCAARATCTTGTCATTTTTCCCAATTTTTAGTGTGTTTCTCAGCTGAKACTGATACAGGAACATGCTTTGAATCCTGCATTACTGGACAAYAGCACGTTTCATCTGGAATCTCTCAACCTTCAACACTCATTCCAACAGAGTGAAGAGAGTTCTCTAGGTAGGACTACAAGTAAAATGCTGTGTGAGCRCTGGGTACCTGCCAGCAGTAGTGCAAGAGCACGAGCATTATGCCTTTGGGAGTCAGATTTTAAAAAATTTCTGACTGCAGACACCCAGGACTGTTACTTTGTCAAAATGAAGGAGAAGTCTAGTTAATACAGTTAAGAGGATGTTTTATTTTGACTTCCATGGGATTTAAATGCCTCTGACATAAGGTTTGCAGGGAAGGGAGCAGTTACATTGAATAAGTTCTGTGATTATGAATATTTTCATTAATCATAATAAAATAATTAAAATTATAATAAAATTATAATAAAGCAAACAAAATATAATATATAAATATGTGAAAATAAAATAAATAGCCTTAATTTAGGAAAATTATGTGGTGTTTTTAATAATACTGTTAAGGAATATACATAAAATCTTTATCTCCTGTAGTTTAGATTTTGGTTTAGTGATAAACTGTTTGGAATATTCTTATGATTCGTTGTTCRTGACCAAAGGCGGAAAAAGGCCACAAAGCTGCATGTATATCTCTTACTTTAGCTCTTGTTACACTCAACTCAATTTGATATCATTAATATATTTGTATCCAGGGAAGATACATAGTGATAAATATACATATACATGCACAYGTACCTTATATTTGTACACACAACACTTACAAACATAGATAATGCATAATATTAGGAGCTTTCCAGCACACAGAGTGTTTGCCAAGCAAAGCAGAGCCAAAACCATAAGACATTGACTCAAATGTCTGTAGCAGCTTTTTAGCTTTTGGTATCATTGCCCTTGGGCACTGTATTTCAAGGCGTTGCCAACTTTTCTCAGCTCTGATGACAGGTACTTGTTAGTTTTAATGTTCAAACGATAGTTTTTCACTTTCCTCGAGCTTAGGAAAGAGTTAATTCACTAAAGTGCTTCTCAGCAGCAGGTTGTCTTCACCTGCAATTTCCGTCATCGAGTAATTAGCCATATTCACAGTTGCTGACCCTTAATTCTAACCTACCGAATGATGCATGCCTGGATGAAGACCAGTTGACCATATTACTGCAGCTCCCCAATCCCATTTGATCCTTCAGCAAATATATTGCAGGTGTGGGGTCTGTGAGAGCTGGAAGAGGTGAGATAATTTCCCACTGCAACTTCAGGAGCGGCCACAGATTCTGTATATGTTGCTTGCAAAACTATTGGATGTGTTCTTTAGGCACTAAATCCTTAACAGGTTTCACAGAACGGTGTGAAAACCTTTTCTATTGTATTCTGCAATATTTTATTTAATTTGCTTTAACAGCAATACAGTGCCAGTCAATAAAAACAGGTCAAAAGTCTAATTAATGTTTTAAAAATAAAGGTTCTCAAACACGAGGCGAGTTTGTCATTTTCTGTATGGTTTGTTTTGAGGAGGAAGAGGAAAGAAGGTGAGGAGGGAACCCTTCTGTTCCATGATTACACCCCRCCCGCTCATTTTCTCCTTTTCTCCTTTGCTTTTGATTTTAGTGGCRGTCTTAACAGAATGTCAAGATCAATTTGCAGCATGGTTTAACTCAAGGTTTGCATTCTGCCAGCAGCAATTGTCCAAACGAACAATGCCGTGTGTTCTTGTAACTTCAGAAGCTTTTAGAAGGCTCATGGCAAGGGCAGCATCTAATGACTTTATTAGTGTAGGGTTTCAAAATGGGCTCGGTAATTGTTCGCATCTCTTTGTCATTTAGTCATAATTACTGCACAGTATTGTTCGGGGCTGCACTTGTGAATAGTTTCCTAATAGCACTGAAACGAAGGGAAAAAAGGAAAAGGATAAAAGGTGATTGTCTCTTTAGATGGAGAACAAAACARCCTGTATATAGATGATGGTTAAACTGTTTATTATACACCCACCAGAAAAGGTAAACTATCCCTGCTTAAATATTTATGTGCTTCAAGGTAATTTCATGTTAGTAATCTAAAAATGTCCAAATTTGGAAAACTAAAAATCAGCAGTGAATGCATTTTAATCGTGATTAGTAAGAGATGGATGTCTATAATATTCAACTATAAATAGAAAGTGGCCTCTCTGATGTTACCAAGGTTTTCAGTGCATCAGTTTGWATGCCTGTAGCAATATTTTAAGGTCATCTGAGAAAAATAATTATTAAACCCACAGGAATTAATTAAACTGATACATTTGTAAGCATATGTTTTAAGTCCCCATTATAAAACCARATCTCAAAAAAGTTCTACCCCACTGTACTCAAACTACAGCCTAGTTGATTAAGCTTGTTGAACAGAAAAGGTGAAAGAGTAAAACTCTGCATTGTCCTGTGCAAAAGAGGGGAAGGCAGAYGAACAGGTAGTCGAGACAGACTTGTTGGACTGTTTTGAGGCAGGATCTGGTTGTATTCTCTTACTGCTTGTGTCTTATGCTGTATTTGTGCAACCATTCCTCCAGTTTAGAGACTTTAATTGACCTTGTGGGATTATATTTTACTTGTCAGGATGATTCTTAGATTTGTGAAGATTAATCTGAATTCTCTGACTGACTTCTCACATGCTTGTAGCTTCTTCCACTTTACTAATATCTGTAAAGTAACTAAACAGACTCTCTGTTCTTATCTAGGCTGTGATTAAATCTATATATTTAATCTACCTGTAGCAAGCCTTGGGTATTCCTTAGGAAATCATATGGTACATGATAGGTGATGATGCAAGTGCATCTGATGTGTTCCATTACAGTGTTCTAGCAAAGGGTCGAGGTATTTTTTATTTATACTTTCACYAATGATTTTGTCTGGTGTCCAAGGATGGATTAATGGGTTTCTAGAGGGCTGTGTTTTAAGCTAAATGGGATTATGGAGTATTTATCTAATCTGTTTGAACCTTGCAGGATGGGAATCAGATCTTCTGTGTTTTAGGAAGAGAKAGATAACCCACTCATGTAGGCTTTTCTCTTGCATAAAGAAGTAGATAAAATCACGCTTTTTAACATCTGAATCTGATGTTGAGCATGTGGATCCTGAAGAGAATATCCACATAATTTGATTTAGGCTGCTTTGTASAGCTTTAAAACATGCCTTGTGTCTGTTGTTCCTTGTGTTTGAGTCAACAGTTATGACCCTGCCAAAGTGGGTAAGACAATAACTCTGTATTACAGAGACTGGAGACCAAGATTATTTTAATATGCCAATTCAGAACCTCAACTTTTACTCTTTTAAAAATGTAAATACCTAATACAAAAATGTTACTTTTACATTAACATTTTAATGAGTCTTATGTTGACTTTYGACATTATATAATTATTATTAAAAATAATCAGGAACCTTGCATWTTTAGTATTCGTAATTGTTTTCGTCGTGCTCGGCAAAGAAGTTGCATTCTTTTCAAACCCATTTCTGAAATGTTAAAGGTTCTTCARTTAAGGTTGGCTTTGGGAATTATCTGACCATAAATAAATCACACTTTTTTGGCCCAAAATCATCCAGGTTGTGTACTGAAAGGGAATAGGTCTTTTAGAAGAGATTATCAGATTTGCTGCTGCTGCTGCTGCTTCTTTAGGCTGAGATGATGCACCAGAAAATATCTCCAGTGCAGCCTCTGTGTTCTGTTAAAAAGTCCTTTCCAAGATGCCTAAGTGGGCACCATGTGCCAAAAGACCTCATTTTAGGAAGAAACTTTTCCAAAGTTTTCCCTCCAGTGTATAAAAATAAAAAACAACTACAGGAATTTATAAGAGCAAGACTGTAACAGATAACTACATCTCTGTTATTTCTGTTGGYACAGAAAGTAAGGAAAATTTGATATAAAATACTGTGAATTTTTTAGTATTTATTTTCCATACATTTGAGAGCTGAGTTCTATCTTTATGAAAGAGAATTTGACCTTAAGAGCACTAGACAGATTTGCTAATTCAATTGTTAAGAAACGTTAAGGTGCTGGAGAGAGTTTAAGACAAGCAAAAGCCAAGGAGAGCTTGCAATTTTTTTTTGAACATACAAAAACCATTCAAAATGTAGCACCAGGTATCCCTCTGCCCATTCCAGGAACACCCTACAATGTACAAGATGCAACCTGCTCTGATTTGGTTTCCTTTTGCAGGGTTACTTGATTAACATAAACCAGCTAGAATTAACAATTTAGATTTAATTACTCTTTCTGCCACTGCCATGACTGCTTGGGATTTTTATTTTATTAATAATGTYTTGAGAAGGTAGATTTGTTTGGGGATGTATGCAGAGCTATTCATCCTATCTGATTGTGTCATCAGTTTGATTCCTGCAGGAAAATGGAATATCAAAAGGAGGAAAGGCACTGAGTAGTTAAAACCTGGTTTCAGTGGTGACTGGTAGGTGGTGTCCATGTTTTCAAAGCCGTGCTGATGGCCACTTTGCTGCATGGAAAGAGAAAGGATACYGAATTCCTCTGCTCCTTTGGGGTCCTTCCACTGGATCAAGGCCAAGGGCAACAGGCAGAAGTGCTGCCTTRTGCTGTGGTTTGTAAAGGAAATGCAGAGGACTCTCATTGCTCAGAATCATCAATTCTTTGCCAAGTTCTTCCTTTAATTTCTCTACACTTCTTCATTTCTGTGTAAATTCTTTCTCTACTAGGCAAGAGTAGGAGTGGCTTTGAACCAGTTCACATTGGAAAATACAACATGACAGTTTGGAGCCAAGGAGCACCTCTGCCTTGTGCCCCGTTGAGGAGCTGGGCAGAGATGCTCCTCACTTACTAAATTGTTTAAATTGAAATATTAAAGGAATATTTACATTTTTCTAAAGTATTTGCCATCATAGCTTTTTTTCAGAGATCAAAAAATACTGAGCTCTGTGATCAGCACTTTTGATGACCAGCACTTTGGCCAGAAGTGGCCAGTTTTGTTATTAAAAACTGAAAGCTGCACATTTTCACAAAAATGTATTGTTGCTAAACCCCGGCATCTACAGAGTTCTRCATAGCATATCTGAGATCAGGAGCTGAGTTAAACCACAGGCTTCAAGATTAAGTTGTAATAAGTATTTCCTTTGGGTTTCAAACTCAGTAGTATTTTAAACTTTTCAGTAGATTCTTAAAGCTACGATTTTGTCATAATTGCCTTCTAGGAGCTTTTTTTAATAGTTCTATTAAATAAGTTAYTACATTAATAAAAATTAATTAAAAAGAAATTCTTTTACCAAAAAATCTATGTCAAGAGTGTATTTTAATATAATGTCTCACATATTAGCTGGTAAGAAATAATAACATTCTTCTTTGGAAAAGTCATGTGCTACAAACATGATAACTCCTTGCACAGATTATCTCAAAGTACATGTGGASGGATAACTACTGTGCAGGGATCAGCAACTCGCCCAATCAACATCTTCAAGGCACCAGAATAAGTTTTCCTTTGTGCCACTTTTAACTGCAAAGTGAACTGTGTCTAAGAATTAATACTTGTTCAGTCTACATTTAGAAATCTTATATAGCGTAATAATTTTTTTGGAGCTTGTTTCTGTATTTGTCAAGCTGTGGTCACTGTCCATGTTTATTCTGTAGCTTTAACTGCTGGTTTCATTGCTAGTGAGTCATGAAAGAAATGATGCTGCCTGCCAGAACTGTTACTTTTCTTGATGAACTTTATTCTTGTAACTTTCGAGATTATTTTTTAGAATGGATTTTTACTTCATAAAATGCTTTTTTGCCTTTCTCATACTTTTGCCTCCTAGAATAATTTTGTAATTTTAAAATAAAAGGACTAGTAGGGTGCCATTTGCCCTGCCTTTCTGGCAGCATTCCTCTATTTCCACTGTTGGTTGGAGATCACAGTAATCCAGCATTGTGGAAAACTGTTTTCCCTGGAGGGACATCTGGCTCTTTGATGGACTCCACAGGCATTTCTTTTGGCAGCTCTGGAGATGCCACTGAGATATCTGGCACACTTCTGTTTAGATGAAAGTAAGAAAATTCTTTGTTAGTGATGCACAGAGTAAGATTCTGGCTATTGCACCAAGTTGTTTTGGTCCTACTCACTTCGAACAGCCAATATTAGCACAGAGGGGAGGGGTTTTTTTTCTTTTTTTCTGGTTATGAACCTGAAAGTAAAAAGGTCTGCAAATACAGAATCAGTAAAGGCAGAAAAGGAAAAAAAAATTCATGAATGCAAATTCACTTCCTAGCCTTCTAGTAAGATGAAGAGATGTGTTCAGAGTAGTTGCCACTGACCTGGCAGAGAGCAGCTCTGTGAGCTGAGTGGTYGCTGGTGAGCAGAAGCTGTACAGTGCCAGCCTTGTTGATTGCTGCTGGCTCTCTATTCAGTGTTGCATTGTTTTGATCACCTCCACCTTTTGTTGGCTTTAGTACTATTTAGTTCAACAGACAAGTGGGGTCTCACTTGGTTCCAAAGGACAGGATGTATTTTGATGTTGGTGAGATGTTCTTTTGTGCTCTGGCTCTGCTCTGAGCGTACACGTTGGTAACCACCAGGTGGTCCTTCATCCCCCATGAGCATCCTTGTCCCAGCTGCCCATGCTGTGGTCTGGACATTGGTTATTCAGTGTTGGAAGTGCTGGGAAGAGGAGTTATTTCTCATTCCTCCCTCAAGAAAGACAAAGGCTGCCTGATGGCGGCGGTGACGGATCTGTGGCGTTCACACCTGGCGTGAGCTGCTCTTGTCACTGGTACGTGAGTGAGCTGAGCAGATTGTGACAGCAGCAGAGGAAGGGAGGTGATTGTTAAGAGAGGGCAGATGGCACCAGTAGCTGTAAGAAGTGGCCCCAGGAAGAAAAAAACCCACCGTGAGGGGAGATGTTGGCATCTGTTCTACTGCTACTCAACCAGGGAAGTGTGGTGCCCTTACAGCAGCCTGGCACAACGTGTCATCTTCTGAAGCCAGGGAGTTAAAACCTGTTCCCAGTCTGGATTGTAGAGGACCCCAAGGTGTCTGAACCTGATAGGTTCTATATAGTCAGCCGAAAGTTCTGTATATAAAAATTCATCTCCCAAAAAGCAGTTATAAAATTTTTTAAACATATTTAAATACCTAGTTCGTTCAGAATTCTCTGCATGCAAAACCTATACTATAAAAGGATATTTTGGTACTGAGTTATGGGTTGACTAAATACAGAATTGATTTTTTAAAAAAACAAACCAACACCTTGGACTAGTACAACTAGTACTGCAAGAATCTCTTTAGTTTGGTTCCTCTAGCATTATTCTCTACAGCACTTTTTCACTTCCAGTTAAATATTTTGTTTTTCCACAAAACTTGAGTGCTTCTGTGGTGTGTTGGAAGACTGGTAAACAGTTTTAATACACAAGTCTCAGGAATTCAGCTCAATTGTCCACTGTCTTTATTGCTTCCAGGAGTGAAACCTTGAACTCACATGAGTCATTTTGCTGTGGAAGATCACCAGTGACTTCTCTGAGGCCAAGATTTCACTTACCTGTTCCCACSTTGAAAGGAAAACATCAAAACCCATTATTTATCTAAAGGCTTTATATGTCCAGACTTTAYAGACACTATTTTATCCTTACCACATTGTGTCTCTGTGTCGCTGTTTCTGATATAGCAGAGTTTGTTCAGCTTTTTTGATGCCTTCTTTGTGTGTGATTGTTCTGAGTTGCAAARTACAGAGAATCAAGGAGAAACATTTATGGCTTTGAAATACTGGCTTGCCACCCCCACCCATTGCCTTCCATCCAACTACAGCCAAAGACAAATTCTCTCTGTGGAGAGTTTTTAGTACCTYGGGTGCCTGGAATAAGCCCAATGCTGTACTGATCAGACTTGTCCATTTTTAGCCATTTTGTTAGATACAATATATATTGATTAAAAAAATTACAATTTTGAATCTTTTCAGTCTCTTTGAGAAGAAATTACTGGGAGCACTTGACATTTTAATGCAGTTTGTCTTTTCAAATAGATTTGGCTTCTAATGCATGTGACAATGGGACTTTGCTCTTCAGTTAGAGCATACATTTCAGAGTAGTTGTTACCTAAAATATTATCATAAGGCATAAGAAAACACACGATTTAAGTTGCCTTTCATGAACATAATTAAGAATTAATAAGCCTGTACCAGTGGCTAGTCCTCAGAATTTCCACTGTTTTGCCTTTTGTGACCTGTGTTATTAAAAGTCCATTATTTTTACAGACTTTATTAAATTGGATCTTATTAAAGCATTCTATATTTGCATTTGGTCTTTCATAATTCATTATTATTATGACATTTACTTTTTACCATCAGATCTGAAAACATATCATAAGCTACCCTTTTCTCTTGAAAGAAATGCTAATTTCAAACAGTCCTTTAATGGAAGAGAAAAGCTTTATCAGTTTTTTCATTTATTCAAGATCGTGTTAAGAATACTAATGTTAGACTTCTGTATGCTAATATCTAAGAGCTTTTTTTGGTCAAAAGCTTAGAATTATTGTTTTTTAGACCACACTGCTAAGTATGTCACTGGCAGGGCACTAGTACAAAAGAAAATACAATTCTGAAGTACCATGTTTTAATTCTGTGACTGATAAAACCAATTTCTTGATCTTTTACTATTAAATTATGCCTTTGTATGAAATTTACTATTTTTATACTTCACTGTGTTTATTAGATTGTGGCTGTACTTAGTTTCTCCTTAGAAGTTTTTAACAATTGATTTAGCATGATTATTTTGGGGCGTAGTTTTGAATTATAACCTTCAGAATAGTGTAAATGGAATTCTCCRTCAAATAAATCACTGTCTCAAGCAGTTGTTAATTGTTTTAATTTAGACAACCTGGAATATTTGTATATATTGTAACAATTTYGTCATAAAAAGAGATAAAGAGCACTAGACTTGAATGCAGAAGATGTTAAASAGTAGGTAACATCCAGCTAAACTGCTGAATTTAGCATAATTATTTTTCTAAACTTCGAAAACTCCTCTACAATGTTAACTATTTCCTTTCCCCACAAGGTTCCTGACAATGTGCACTAGACACTTCGGGAGTGTTGTAGCCCAAACGATTCGAACTCAGAAGACAGACCAGTTTCCACTTTTCCTTATTATTATGGGAAAACGATCATCTAATGAAGTGTTGAATGTAATACAAGGTACAGTTCTCAATTTATAGTAAAAGTATTCCTTACGTGAGTATTGAAACTGTTACAAGAGATCTTTGCTAACTGTTTCTCTTTAAAGATGTCCAGAATATGAATTTATTGCACAAAAGACTCGGTTGCCAGGATATAATTATCTACTACTCATAAATGTATTAATTAACAAGGTTTTAGAGATTGGAGTTGTTGTGACTGTAGCAGAATTATAGTTTAAATTTTTCATTTTTTTTAAGTGGAAGCTTAATATCCTAAATAAGGAGCTACACTTAGTTTTCCAAATTTATATCCAGATACATTCCTGATTCCCTAAAGAGTTTGGCTGCACTTTTTGTGTAGTGCCAGAATGTATATTTGGTTCTTTGTGGGCTCCTKTTGCATGTAGTGGGCTAATATTTGGGCATGAGTTTCTTTTTCAGACCTGCCTGCAGCATCGAGACCCCCAACTCAGATCAGGATTTAAGTTACTAATATAATCTCACAAAAATGAAGCTCTCTGGTTTACATGAGCAGTTCTTTCTGGCATAACCATTCCTCTGATTTCACTGCCAGCAAGATGACTTAGAAGTGCAGTGTTGCCCTTTGACTGCTGTTCTCAGTAACTCTTCAAATTAGACCACATCAAAGAATGGCTGCCTCTGATTTCTTCTGCTTTCTCCACAAGTTTGCCTTCATGACACTGTGTCCTCATTTTTTTTATTGCTTATATATAGCAATCTCTATTGTAATCTTCTTATTTTCCTGAGGTAATTCAGCCTCAGGAAATGCTGCCTTTTGCAGACAAGCATTAGTATTTCTTTCTGCATCTGAGATTAATAATTTTCTTGAGGAATCTGCAGTGTACCTTCCTGTGGACAAAATGGTTAGTTTTTGCATGGATTTTGTCTCAGTGCAAGGTACAGCACAACACTAATTCGTGGTATGCATGCCTGTCACTTATAAAACTTATTTCTTACAAGTAGTCTTATGAATAGCTTGGTTTTCTGACTCTGCAGTACAGCTCAGCACCTTTGTCATCCCACTGAAGTCAGTGTTGTTACTGACTTAAATTACTTCACTCTTTTGGCAACTTGGTGACTCAAAGTCATAATACAATGCATCTTTGTATTACAAAATAATCCAGATTATTTAATTGCATTCATTAAGTTCTAATGATTTGTCAGGTTTTCTGCSATCTTTTGTACGAAACTAAAGGGATCACCTATTGTAGCCTTACTTAAATTTATCCTTTAACAAAAATCAAACAAGCTGTGCTTGTTATTTTCCCAGGACACTGGTATCTTTTAACAATACTCCCCCAAATGAATGGTAGTCTCTGAAGTCCTGCTTGTTGTAGCATGTGGGATAACATTTTCTGCTAAGGTAGCAAATGTTAGAACTGGGAACAATGAGGGCCTTTCAGGGCTGGGCAAGAAGGCATGTTGACAGAAGAGATACAACAATATAGGAACTTAAGACCCAGTGGCGTTTATTGAAATGCAGACTGTCTAAGTTTGCTTTTGATTTTGATTTTTTTCCTGGGGTTGGAAACTATGGGGACAGTTTTGTTTTCTTTAGTGGTACTTGTTCTGCTGGGGTCCAACAGCTGTTTAGGCTGGCAGATGTTAAGACTTTATAGTTTTTGACCATTTCTCATGGTTTAAGACCTTTTAACTACTATGACAAGTGGCTTTAGTGGGTAGTCTAGTCTTCAGTTTAGAAAGAGAAACCAAAGAATGCATCTTAGTGGGAAATTAGAGTAATCTTTCAGTCTTATTGAAGACTGGGGACACGCTTGAAGAAAAGCATGAGGAGGTATCTATGTATGTGTTCTATTTCATGATGCATACATGARTGACATACTTTTCCACTTTGTTAACTTTGCAAGTTTTATGACAAGTAGCTACACTGAAGAGAATATATTATAGTATTTGAAATTTCATTACTAGTACAGATGAAATGTGTGCACACACATCCATCATTGTATTGTGGTTTTTTTCCATTTTTTTAAAATCAATCCACTTGGATGCTGCTGCCAGCATCCCGCCTTTTGTTACCTGACTGAGCAATTGCTTCAGTCTCCCTGGGAATTCTAAAACTGTAAAATCAATTTCACATAAGGGAATCCCAGATCTACTACTTTCCTTTAACATGAGTGACTGAAAGACAATCTAGAGTTAATTTATGCAAGCACAAAAGCGATTGTTCAGATTTGCACCACCTGAAATTTTAACCTATGATCAACATTTGTAAAGACAATTTTGAATTTTCAGTAGAAAGGCGAACTGAAAACATTCTACTGAGCTATTTGCATTTTCTACTCTTGTCCTTTTTTTTTTTAAGTCTGGCTATTTCTTGTGGATTAATTCTAAACTGACTTCTTTTTTGTTTAATAACTTTAATGAAATGAAGTTCAGCTATCTTCCTTTGTTGCTAGGTAACACAACAGTGGATGAGCTAATGATGAGGCTGATGGCTGCGATGGAGATCTTCAGTGCCCAGCAGCAGGAAGACATAAAGGATGAGGTGAGCATTGCAAGTTGCTGCAGATACCTCCTGGCTTCCAGTAATCACTGGGGATGTAAATTAACCAGATGTTTCTTTAGCCAATGGAGTTGGGAGTGATGTGTTTTAGTGTCTCTTCCACTGACAGAAGGTTAAGTCTCTTTTGTGTATTTATTTGGGTCTCTCAGAACAACTCCTCCTTTTTGGTCTTGTCATTTTCAGTTTCTTTCCTCTTTCTGAACATTAGTCACCAGTGACTGTTTACATTACAGAGGTGTTACAGAGCTTAATATGCTCATACAGGGAAAAAAGATTTTTTCCCAATGACCAGCTGCAAGTCATAGGTAGAAAACAAAAACAGATTAATATGTCTTAAATATGTATRTTTAAAAGGGGACTGAAACCAACTTTGACCAGTACATGAGTACTGAACCATCATTCAGAATGCATAAATGATGACAAGACTTCTCAAAACCTGTGTTTCAATTACACAGAAGCAGACACAGTGAGTTATACAGCTGAGAGATCTTTATCTGTTACTCTATAAATTGAGAGTGACATTTTGAAGTAATGAAGTACTTAGGAATTTATAATAATAGGTGTGTTGCCATTCAAGATTATTCTTATCCTGTTATATAGACATTGATTGACAATAATTCACTAAACACATTCTTCACATTTAAATCTTGTATCTCATTAGTACAAGATTTACTGACTATAATATGAAGGCACAGTATCTGCACAATATGTCATTCACTTTTTCTTCTTTATTTATGCTACCTGTAATTCATTGGTAAAGAAATTGACTTTAATTTTGTTAATATTGAACACAAATTTAAATATGAGGATTACAACAAGAATCCAAGGCACAATATAATTGAATTTTTTATTGCATTTTAACAGGAATATGTTGGGTGTGGGAGGTTTTTTAATGCTTTACTAAGAAGGTAAAATTTACATCACAGATGAGTTGCAAGAGAGGCTCAGAATTAAAAGCTGTAGAAGCTGATGAAAAGGAAGAACATTCAGGAAGCAAACACATATGAAGGCAGAGAGACAAAAGCAAACAAGGGACAGGAGAAGAAACTAAGAGTGATAGGATTGGAACAGAGTGAGGAGCAGGACACCAGACCAATTGTCCAGAGCAGGAGACACCAGTATTTAGGAGAGGAGATGGGGTCAGGAGAAGCAGTGATAGACTTGCCCTGAGAGACTAAACCCAAGTGTGTTTGAATCTGTGAGTAAGGGAAACAAAGCTTAAAACAGGAGAAGCCTCAGTAGCCTTTGGGCCCCAATCACGGAACCGGGAACTGGCTCCTGTCCTGGGACAGTCCAGTCCCTACATGGGATTGTTCTCTCCTGGCTTCTTACCCCAAGTGCTCTACCAATGTAGGGAGAATGGAAGATTGGTTTTTATACATTTCTCCAAAATCTACCTTTGTCCAAGTCTTATGTAGTCTTGTCCTTTTGTTTTTCTGTCACTGAGAGCACCAGTGACATTTCTTCCCCAAAAGGAGCTTTTTCTAACACACTTTGACATTCAGAAAACTAATGGAAAATTTCATAAATTTTGGGGGCAGCTTTCCAGACACTTTGGGTTCTATACACAAATAGGATATTTACTTACACCTTGGCTCCACTCGTTACAAGCACACTGAAAAGGTGATCTCAGACACTTTTGCCTTTGAAGCAGGAAGTTTAAAAGCAAAAAATAACCTCGCTTTATGAAATTACTATTCCAGAGAAAGGAGTATTTGACAAGCAGTTTGTACTCAATAGAGGGGTTTAGCCTGAAAACAAAATACTGCCTTTTTGTGGTTTGCTGCATAACATGTAGCTTTCTTGTAAGCCTTGCACTTGACAACTTCAAGTGTTCTAACATCAACACCTTTTCTTTTTTAAGATCTTATTGCAGTTGATGCAATTTCTTCCCAAATACTACARTAGCAAACAGGATACAGAGTCCGGTTTCTGTTACTGTTTTCTTACTAGCAACAATAAGTCATCATAAAACCACAAGAAGATAAGCAGAAAATTCTTTTGTGCTTTAAAAAGAGAAGTCATCTATGTAGCGTTGCCGTAAACAGAAGTGTGTGTGAGAGAGAACTGGAACTGGAAACATTTGTAAATGACAGCATGAAGTCAGTAATGAGTGAGCTTGTGCAGCTGAACTTCTCATGCACATGAAAGCTTCCAACACAGCTATTGCATAATCCTGTTTGGCACAGCATGTTTTGCAGTGCCCTCTGATGGTTATTTGGGTACAGGATGAGTGSTACCACCCCAGCTGGTGGTCCAGGTGTTCACCTGACGTTGGCTGTAGGCAGCTCCCTCTCCCTGAGCATCCACTGGGGGTGTAGGTGGGATGCTCAGAACAGCATCACCACCTTACCTCACCTGTGTGACATAAGCCACCTCATTAGCTGGTGGTAATAATAGTATGTTTAGCTAAATATTGTGCTTTTATATCCATATATTGGTAAAATATACCGGTTTAACCTCATAACATTTTAATGGGGCAAATCTGATGGATATTTCTTTAATGTAAAGTGCTAAAATCACTTAATTAGCAATTGGATTTAATTTTTAGATTTGTGTATTGCATTCCATTAAGCTTCTTCTTACTCAATCTCCAAAGAAATACCTTAAGAACACTGAGATGCACATGTGTACTCATGGTAATCCAGCATGCCTGTCCTGAGGTACGGTGGGGTGTAACTTTTGCACCTATTTTCTCTCCCAGGCTTTCTTAAAGGGAGATCAACCTGCTGTCCCATTYTTTTCCCTGCCTCTCGAGGGTTCTGGGTCAATCATGAGCTGCTGCTGTGTTGGCCAGATGACATTTTGGAAACCTCCTGCCTCTTTTGGACCGCGCTGTTGACATTGTAGATACGTGGTCTTGCTGTCTGTTTTTATAACTTTGCTGCWTAAATTGCTGTACCAACAAGCTGCAAATAGCAAAACTGAACGGGCAGCACCTGATGTGCTCACGTGGCTCTTCTGATAAGAAGTGGCCAATGGACAATTCAGTGGTGGGTCCCATTTGGCTGGGACACAGTCCCACCCTTCAAAGTGCAGTCAGGTCTGGRGGCTGAAGTCCAACCTCACACTGTGTGTGCAGAATTATTCTGCAACTACTCCAATGATTTCAAGCASCTAATGGGCATATTTTCTTTTTCTAACCATGTTTGCTTCTCTGATTGCCACTATGAGCACTGACACCTCAGCTGCTGCTGGGGTGGGTTTTTGCAAGGAGGGAATAAATGTCACAAAGGAGTTTCTCCTGTAAGCAAGAGAGGGTATCTCAGAGCAGGCACAACAAGCCTTTGCCACTGTTGATCAAGGTGTGAACTGAGATTTTTCAGGCACTGACTTTGAAAAGAGCATGTAGTATCAGTTCCTCTTGAGTATCAGTTCCTCTTAAGTGTCAGTGCCTGGTGCTGGGCTTAGGAAAACAAATAATAGTTGTAAAATACTGTACGCCCTGGAATGTCCATTTTTAAACACCCTGTTAGCTTGCTTGCTTTAATTGGATAGTTAAATAATCACCTCAGTGTGGCGTGATGGGCCCGAATAGACCCGAGTTAGTTCCTTTGTGAGATTAATGTGAAGAGATCTGTGATTAAATCCTGGCATTACTGCACAACACACCTGTTCTGGGCCGATCCTCAGCATTTTTTCTCCATTGCCTGAGGAGGAGGCTTCTCAAAGGATTACAGTAACACTTTTTGACAAGYTTATACAGGGCGGAGTTTCCATGTAATGACAGGGCTCATTTGATGATGCCTCAGTAATGCATTTTTTATTTTTGCTGTCAACATTTATTACTGTAGAAGCATTGACTGTTACACAGCTGGTCCAACTTGTCCACATTTAAGTAACAGTAGGTCTCTGGTCGTGTTTATTTTTGTCRTTACGCAACGCTGGCACTCCTGCTCTGGGATTAGGCTTCAAGGTGGAATGGTAATACCCACAGTTGCTGCAGAGACCTTCTTATTTTTACAAATACCAATTAAAACCTTCAATTCACTTTAAACTCTATCTGCCAGCACGCTGGTCTTTAGTGTAAAAGAGAGACACTTAGGAATTTTTAAAGTGGAAAAACTGCTGTGAACAGACTCTGGCTGAAGATAAGCTGTAGAAACATGTAGACCTGAGAGTCACCATATTTGCTCTCTGGTTTTGGGTGACATCTCTTCTTCCTAGATACTGCTACAGCGTGAGGAAAACGTAAGTCCTTGCTGACCAATATCTGGATGGGGATTTAAAAAATATGTGAAAGAAAAGAAAACCAAAACTCCAGAACAGCAGCATAAATTCACCCTCTTCTCCCTGCCGCAGCGCTTTGGGGCTTTAGTGGCCAAGTGTTCTTGTCACAACTGTGCAGTAAGATTCCTGGTATTACCGTGTCTTTTCCTCCTTTTCAGCCTCACTGCTGTCAAAYGTAAGGGAAGTGCTTCCATCAGCTCTGCAGGAAACCCCTGCAATTTCTTTCTAGGGACTGAAGCTCACATTAAGATCAGTAGAAATCAGGCATCTGAATACCTTGGATAATCTGTGTTCCCTCTAACACTGTCATGTGTATCATGGTGTATAGCATTTGCACAACAGGAGATTATGAGAATACATGAAATTCATTAAATTCCAAAGCGCAGAAGCATTATGGTGATGACAGCGGTCTAGCGAAGATTGGGATTTAACCCCTCAAAAAGCTAATTAGCACATTTACTAATTATTACTAGTTATAACTAATTAAACTACAGTAATCAAAATTTTTTGGAATAAATTTTCCAATTTTGTATTTGTAATATGATAGCAGCCCARACGATGGGCTTCCCATTGAGCACTTCACCACACACACCCCGGTAGGTACAAGTGCTGCCTTCAAGAGATTACAGCATGGTTACAGCTTTGACAAAATGCAAGGCAATCACAGAGGAAAATAAAAAGGAAGATAAAATATCTTTAGTCCCTGTGGCTTTTAGGGGATAGTTCCAATAACTGAATATTCAGCCCAGCTGGGCAGATGTTGTGGCAGGACTGGCTGGCCCATTTCCCATGGAAAGGCACTGCAGGACTCCTTGAAGGTTTTGGGTTTGGTTTTTTTTGTTGTCACTTGAGTTGATTCCTAAAAATCAGTATCTGGAACTGAGCTTTCAGCCTTCAGTGTGGGCAGGCAGGATCCTGTGGTGGTTCTGTGCTGTTCTGCCCTTCTCCCTGCCCTGTCGTGCCTTTCCCGTGGTTCTGCCACCACTAAAACATCCATTTGCTTTGTCCTCATCGTTCCCGTACACCCAACATGCTCTGTGTACGCTTTTTCCTTCCATATATTCCCCATCACGTATGTTTAAGTTATACAATGTGCAAGTCTGTCATCTTAGTGAGTCAAATTAATGCCTTTCTTGCACTGGTTTGTTTGGACAAAGGGGTGTTTCTCTTTAACGCTCCCATGAATAGCCTTAAGCATTTGCAGATTTTAATTTCAGGAGTGGTTCAGTGAAATGAACTGTCTTTCAGATAAGCATTCAGCATTTGTAAATACACTTTTTTTTTTTTCTTTCTTTCTTTTAATAGCCCTTTACTCACTGGTACTCTGAGAAATGTCTTCTGCTTATGGTTATCTTCTCAAGTTCTGTCTCGTCTGCTTTTACTTCACAGTAAAGCTGGTCCCAAAGGGCAATGGGGAATAATGTATAACACAGCTCCCTGAGACAAATCAGGTGCAGAGCTGAAATCATTAAATCCTACCATTAAAAATGACAATAATAAATAGATTAAAAAAAGCCCAGAAGTGCCAGTGCTGACTTTTCCAGCAGAACATCCCATTCAAACAGCCAAATGTATATGTTTTCTTTGTGGAATCTGCAGGAAAAAAGGGTACTGCTGTCCTAAATTTGATCAGGAATCTCTCGTTCCRTCATCCTGCATCTGAAAATGCCTGTCATTAGATACTTCAGAATTAACTTCAACAAATTTTAGGAAAAGAAGAAAATTTTAGGTTTAGGAAATAATTGTTGGAGAGAGTTATCCTAAATTTCTTCTTAACCTTATCTGTAAGTTTTTCTTAGTCTTGATGCACTGGATTTTACTCAGGAGAAGGTTTTCCCTGGTCCATTGTAGCTCATAAATATAAGTGTGCTATTTTTGTGATGACTTTGCCTCTTAAGGAACAGAATAGCAAAGAAAATTCATAGCTGAAGAATCTATTCTGTGGATAAACGCAATTTTTTTGGAGTTTGCAACCTTCCACTGAATGAATGTCCCCCTGTTGTCTCCTTGTCAAAGTGGGAAAGCAGAGATCTGTGACTTTTTCCCTTTTTAGGTGCAAAGGAGAGTGGTCTCCTTGTCTCAAGCCCGAACCCCCTGGGATGTGGATGGTTTACATTCACACCAGCCTTCAGTCACTGCTGTGGAATTCATAAATGCTGTATAACCCCAGTTTCTGATGAAGGCTTTTCAAGTKACCCAGGGTAAACTGTGTCTGTTCACACTTTGATTTCTTGAAAAAGGAAGATGGCAATCTTCTTAAYGGCAGAAGTACTGTGAAGATGCATTTAGTGATGTTCAGTCAATACTGCAATTTATGTAGGTTCTAACAGGAAAGTTGTCAGCTACCTCAAATTTTATGGATGGATAACMCTTATGACATTTTTTTTGTATTAATTATTGGTGGCATGACTATTCTTCACGTGTTCTTTGTTAGTGCAATGAAAGATTCTCTGCAAAATATTTTCTTCTCCTTCTCCTGTCACTACTCTGAATTTTCTTTTGTTGCTTTCTGGTGAACTTGAGACATCCTCATACTTCGTGTGGTTTCTCTAGAGGAAGAGATGACTAAAATAAGAAACAAAAGGGAGAACTGCTTCATCTAATGTTTGAAATTTGTCCAAGGTGTAACTCTGAACCAAACAATACCACACTTTAGCCGTAAACTCTGTGGAGGAGGTGGTTCCTGTCAAGTGTGAGCAGTATTAACAAACAAGAGTAGGTACAAAGAGGCATTTAGTGGGATTACATCTGCTGCTTACCCAAAGAAGTCTGGATTCCAGGTTTGTTTTTAAGGTCTGTTTCAGTAAGAACAGTATTGTTTCAATGTGGTGTGGGGCTCAGTGGCACGGTCATTTACTTTTAGATGTGGCTCACATATTTCTATGAGGACCAGGCAGTCATGCATGGTAATTCTTCACATTCCTGACATCTTTTTCATAATCCACTTTTAGGATGATGATAACTGAAATGAATAGAGAAGAAAGAATTTTAATTTTTTTTAATGCCTGGAATTCATGTTTCAATTCTAGTTGTAGCATCTATAGCATCAGTATTTTATTTTATTTTATTTTATTTTATTTTATTTTATTTTATTTTATTTTATTTTATTTTATTTTATTTTTTTATAAACGACAGAAACTCTATCTTAATTGCTAGTAATCTTTGATGGAGCAAAGAGCCTGGCGTTGCAATAGTTATATCTAATCTTTCAGTGTTCTTGCAGGCATTACTGGACTTGTGTGACATTTGAAATTCAGTGTGTGAAGTTAGGTGTGATACATGGAGTTGAAAAACATGAAAGTTAAATAGGTTCTCTCTGAAATCATTCTAAATATTTTTTTAAAAGCTTGTCCTCTGTCAGATTACCTGAAGTTATTTTCCTTGAGTGAACTGATTTGGGAATGTAGTTTTGGTTCTCACTATTCTAAGACAAATTTTTACTATGCTTATGAAAAGTCTCTGTATASATAGCACAAAACTTCTTCCTTTACTGTTACATTGCATCTATGAGAAGAATTGGGAAAACCTCTGTGTATTTAAGAAGCTTTCCTCGTTTTTGGATAACAAAAAAATGGGAGCCGTTTGATTATTTCAACTCCCCCTCTCCTCAGAAATGGAATAATCATGTAGGATAGTTTTTGCTATCACGTTCAAGTTATTTTTGAAAGTATTCCATGAGTGTAGCACATAAAACTTATCAATGTCCAGAATAGCCAGGAAGGGGAAGGGTTATTTGGTGGTTATTGTCCTTTTTTGCATTTGGCAAGAATTACTTCTGCTCATGTTTTGGCTCTGCTGCACAAAGTGATGGTTTCAACATCTTCTGTGAGTGAAATTCAGGACACACTTATTGCAGAATAATTTTGGATCCTGTTTCTGTAAGGAAGAAGGGTTTCCTCTATCAAGATCTAGTTGCTTTCCATCTGGAGGTTGTGTAGCTTTCCCTGCGTTTGTCCTTTCCTTTTGTGGTTGCATACCACTTTAGAGATTTAACCACTGATATGTTTGAGTTTTGTTTGAGGAACATCTTGGCATGTTTGTATGTCATGATAATTACAGTTAGTGTGAGATCCTTCCATTCAGAATTGAGTTTTTGCCAAATAATGACATTTTTTGATCTGAGAGAAAATTGATCAATTTGTTGAAATTATTCTTTTATGTGGAATATATGTTGCAGCTGAATGGAAAATTAACATAATTCTTCAAGAAGCAGTAGGCAGTAGACTTTAATTTCTGTGAAACACAGGGGACAGATTGCCCCAGTGCAAGTGCTGTGTTACTGGTGACTGCAGGGGAGACCTTGCTGAGCCCTCCAGCAGTCTCACAGCTAAATCCTATTGATTTCTGTAGGGACCAGTGCAGCCTCTGCAGAGCTCTGGGAGGATTATGAGATGTAAGAGGAGTAAGCACAGGGGAGCAGCCACTGTTTCTGCTCCAGAGGCAGAGTATGAAGCTATTGATTGTACACTTTGCTTTATTTGACATCACCCCAGTGCAGTTATTCCAGCTTTTGGGGATATCCACTTCTTGATCCTCCACTGTGTGGATGATGCCTCGCTTTGTCATTCGTGTGTTTTTAGTAAACCTTTATTTTTTTGTGATTGTTGGTAAGATACTTTTTGCTGGCACGATAACCKCCTGTTTCTTGCTTGCCTGCGTCTGTCCCTTTGAGATACTTCAGAGCAGGACTTGCTACTTTCCCATCTTTGTATAACATTCAACACTGTGAATTGAGGCCTCTGGATGATGTTTAATAGTCACGACCCTGGATGGATCCTGCTGAAGGGTTTTTGACCCAGGAAGGACCTGGGATCAGGCTTTCTCTGGCAGGACCAGCCATTACCCACTGTCAGTCTGAGTAGACAGCCAATTGAAATCCAGCCTTAGCATCTAAACCACACTTCCCTGTTACAAGACCATCCAAACTGTTGGGTGCAGGAGGGAAATGCCCCCAGCACCAGCCCACACGGTCCCCTCCAGTGACCCCTCCAGGGCTCTGCTGTGCTTCAGGGCTCTGTGCCTGCCACAGCCCTGGGTGCAGAGCCTAGGTGCCACATCCAGCCCTCAGGCCAGRGCTTGCCAAACCTTTACGTGGCAACTGAACCATAGCTTCAGGCGAGTCGTAGTTTTTAAAGCCACAGTTGCCCTTGAGGCATCTCTGAATGTGTTTCTCCTGGCAGTAGTTGGGTGATTTTGAAATCTCTAGGATTAAAGAGTGCTGGTGAACATAAAGATACTTATCAAACTAGTCCACTGTTTGCTGATTTTTCTTTTTTTTTCTTTAGGATGAACGTGAAGCCAGGGAAAATGTGAAAAGAGAGCAGGATGAAGCGTACCGCATCTCGCTGGAGGCTGACAGAGCCAAGGTGTGTGCGGGGGGAGTGATCCTATGGGATGTGACCGTTGGGATGGGAACCCTCCCCAGTTTGGGAATGCTCTCTGGGGCAGAGGACTGCCTGCCTTCAGTTGTGCTCTGAACGTGAGACCCTACTGCCCTCAGTGTTGTAAAGTGGCACCACATAAAGTCACTAGGACTAGGCTTGACTACATCTTTTAGCTAAAGCCATCCTGGCTCCACTTAATCATAGAATTTGGGAAAGGAATGGCAGGAAAAGATCACCTGATAGATACCCTATCTCTTACGTTAATTTCTACAGAAACGTTGAGAAATTTCTTTGCATTTGTATTTATCACGTATGTATGTGTGATTGCCCTTTGTGTTTGTCAGAGGGAAGCACAAGAGAGAGAAATGGCAGAGCAGTTTCGCTTGGAACAAATCCGGAAAGAGCAGGAGGAAGAACGTGAGGTGGGATGTTTTACCTTTCCTGACAACTTTTTGAATTTGTGAAGCTTGTGAACACTGCAGCTCTCATTCAACACACATTGCAACTTAATTAGAAGTACACTTTTTATGGTTTTTTTTGTTGTTATTATTGATTTCATACCATATATGTGAAACACAGTGCAGCTAAATTGTTTTCATCCGCTGTTTAATAACTTTGCTGTTGTATCATCTGTGTCTCAATTACAGGCAGATATTAGATAGGCCTGCTCACAGGAGATCCTTGAAATGAGCTTCATAAATGGTGGAACCTTTGGGAACCTCTAACCTGTTTCTGCAGCCACTCCTTTTGAAAACATAATATCATGGAGCCCTTTAATTTCCTCCAGGAAGTAGCACAAAGCCTACCTGCAATTCTGATTGAACAAGTTATGAAATTTAATTTTGGAGACAAAACATTTCCAAAAAAAAAATTAGGAAAGTAAAATCCAAAATCTAGAAATTTGAATTTGATGGGCTTAATATAACTTCTTTGACTCTTGCGAATTATGAACATTTGAAATTCAGAATTATATTCTCATTTAATTTACCATTTCATTAAAGTCCTTGGACCTCATGGAATCCTAATAAATCATAGCYCTGCTTATCCCTAAATGTGACTTAAAGGTATACTTGGTGTTTCAGTCCTTTGTACTTGCTGATATATGAAAGAATTGCATCATACAGCTACAAAAGATTTGGCTATGAACACGTATCTTTTTCCCTGAGATAAACCCAATGAACAAACTATATGAGCAATGCATTTCCATGTATGTTTTTGACCAAGATAATTGCATTAAAAAAACCTTTTAGAGCATTCAAGAACCTTTTAAACAGTACTGTGATATAAATGCTAAATTCAGTCCAGATGGTATTCAGTGGTTTGGGAAAGATGCAGTCCACTTCTGTCTTATCCTAGAGTATCTGGTGACTTATTTAGCTCCTGTTATTAGCATCAGCTGAGGTAGAAGCTAAAACACAACTGAAGGAGCAGTGTRCAAAGCTGGACTGTGAGAATTGTGTCAAGAATAAATGTGAGATGGCAATTCTGTGAGGTTAATAGTTCTGTAGCAGGAACAGGCTGCTGAGCAATCASCTGACACTCAGGCTCAAGTAAGAAATACGTTTTTCTTTTCTAAGTAATTTTGCATGCAGAGAAACAATAATTATTTCTGCTTCATTATATCTGCTCTTGAACCTTTTCTGATACCTTGGCCTTTTGGAAATGGTTTTCTTATGCAAAGGCTGCAAGACTGGTCCATGTTATCAAAATATACTTGGGCTTCCCTGTTCTGATGCAGAATGCAGTAATGAAAATATTAGGATCTGTTTGCTTAGTAGAACAAAAGGGATTTTAACAATAATGTTTACTAACACTCCCCATTTTCAAGTATACAGATTACTTGGACTGAATTGTTCTGCAACAGTGTTTACTTACAAACGGAACATAAAGCCACTTCTGTATTTTRAAATCTGACTATTGAGCTCTTCACATACTGAACATCTTTTTATCAACAAACTGAAATTGCTTGTTCAGGTCGAAGAGTTTTTAATGTGATCCATCATGTCGTTGTCTGACTTGGTTTGCTGGTACAGAATATCCATTGTAAATTGCCATTTTATGTTGAAGCATTGGAGAGTGGTTACTTTGGGGAGCGACACGCTCTTTGCACAAAGGAAAGAGCTCTAATGAGCTACTGTTGTTTATTTTTCTATAATATAATTGATTGAGTTCAGTAAATAATGTAGCATCTGTTGTTATACTGTGTGGGGAAATGTCAAAACAGCAAGATAGTAAGCAGGTGGTTGAGAATGGAGAGGGAGAAAATTAAAATAGAATCTATTTAAAATATAATCTCATAGTAGATGAGCAAAAATGAACTCAAGTTCTATGTATAAATATTTATACTGAGATATAATTTGCTCAGAGGTGCGTGTGTAAGAAGTAGACTATTTAAAAGCCTTCATAATCTTGCTTCTGCCCAGTCCTTTCTCTGCACTGTAATCACCCTCCATCCGTTTCTGTTTCTAAATGACCTTGGGGAGGTTTTCAAAGGCACCAATAGCAACTGTGTATCCTGAAAGTTCCTTGAAAATCTGGATGAATCCCTGCCTGACTGCCTCTTCAGTTTGAAAAATTGTCTTTTAGGCTCATTTTGGGGGAGGCAGTGCTATTGTGCTGCTTCTTCCATTCATTTACCTTCTTGTTAAGTGCTACCTTAAGAGAGGTGATACTGTAACTGAGCTGCTTCTGAGTATGTTCAAATTTTTAACAGATGATAGTGCTGCCTATGAGTACTGACAGTGTCCATGAAAATCAAGCCCACCTCATTCAACAGTCTGTTGGCCATTAGTTTTATTAAAAAAAAAAATTCTGATCAAAGTATTGGTGCTGTAGCAGCTTCCAGAGGCAAAGGACAGAGAACATACATGTACTCCATGCTACCTTCGTGGTGTTTTTAATTGTGTCTTTTAACAGTGTTTTAGTTTATTGATGGTAAATTTCTTGCATATATTTCTTTTCACTCTGAGCTACCATTAAGGGTCTGGTCTACTGCAAATGATCAATTACTCTCTGCAAGAGGAAGGCAATTTGACAAGTGCATTTGAAGAAATACTTTTACTGCCTTTTAATTTATACCCTTTAAGGAAGCAATTGGCCACTTGACAATTATTCTCTCATTCAATTTTTTTCCAAGGCTTTCTGCCAAATGATTAAATTACGTATCCCATCGTGCATTAACTGTAGACCTAATAATATGTGTTATAAAGAAGGATTTATTTTAATTAGTTGTCTGGTGGGCTCTTATTAAGGAGTGAATAAAAATTGTTTTGTCATTGAGATATAAAGGCTCTGGAGCACTGCGACACGTCTTGAAGTTCTAGAAGAAATAAAAAGAAAAGCTTTCTGTCTTCTGCTTCTGTTGCTGGCATTGCAACCTAAATGGTTGTTTTTCCTTCCCCAGGCTATCAGGCTTTCTCTGGAGCAGTCTTTGCCTCCGGAGCCGAAGGAGGAGAGCACTGAGTCTGTCAGCAAACTCCGCATCCGGACGCCCAGCGGAGAGTTCTTTGAGCGGCGTTTCCTGGCCAGCAGCAAGCTCCAGGTTGTCTTTGATTTTGTAGCTTCCAAGGGATATCCTTGGGAGGAGTACAAGCTGCTGGGCACCTTTCCGAGGAGAGATGTGAGTAAATATACCTTTCAGGAATAAATACCTCTGCTTCTTGCTGCCATGTGTTAGATGACTGGTGTGTTAGAGCATAGACGGTAAAATACGCCTGGGTATGTTAGAGCAGATGTTACATACACAGTTGTGCTGTGAAACCTGCCTCCAGGGAAATTGTAAAAAATCCTACATTTTGAAAGAAAGTTGTGGACCATATTCAATGGAAACTGCTTGAATATGCWGAGCCAACATGGCTCATGTCCTGTTTGGAAGAAGCTGCATCACCACTACTACACTGTTTAGGTCTGTTATGGCTGGTACTTCTGATCTGTCTGGTTTTGCCATTTTGGTGCAACTTCTTGTTATGAACAAGGCTCAGTGTCCGATAGTATCCAGTTATGAACTAATCAGTACATCCTAATAAATTTTTCATCCACCTGTTACAAAATACCAGTAGATAATCATTTACATCTCCTACCTCGAAATTCTGCTGTGACTGATTCTCAGAATCAATACTGCTCACTGCTTGCAAAAGCCAATTAAATTCTGTTGATAAATCAACAGATAATTTTTGTGCTGGCTACTAAGTTTCTTTGAAAATATACCTTTGTGTTTTCTGCTYTATTACAAATTAGCTTTCATTTCTTATTTAGCCATTGCTACAGCAAAGGTAAAAGTCAGTGGGTCCAACTGTGCAGCAGTTACCTGGGGCCTTGCATAAAAGATGAAGGGAATGGGCACTGCAGAGATGTCAGGACAGAGCTGAGCAGTGGTGGGTGAAGTTCAGCAGCTCTGGACCAACTGGGGTTTTGTTTGCTGGGGGTGTCTCCAGGTGACCGGTTAAGCCATTTTTCTCCAATAGAGTTCAGTAATTTGGGTTGCTTTTCCRTTTTGTTTCCCATCGCTGCCCCTGGAGGAAGTTCATTAGGAATGAGGCTCTGATTAACATGTTTATAGCAGTTTGTAAAAGATGTCTCTTGCTTTATCATCTTACATGTAAGTGCTCGAAAGGGGAAGAAACATCCTTAGCAAACATACAACCTTGCGAGTGGATGTGATTTCTGACCAATTTTTGGCATAACTGTGAACAGGATTGCAGTGCTTGCAGCTCTTCTTCCACCTTGTCATGTTTTGGGAATCCTAATCAGTCAGACTGAAAAGCAGCATTTAAGGAATCTCATTAATCACTAATTAACTTTACTCCTTAAGCATGCAGTATCATTTCCAGTGGAACCAAAGACTGGAAGTCACCTATGTTTCCAGGGCTACTGATCATTCAGTTTACTTGAGAGAAGAAAAACAGTGTTTTACAATCTAAACAATGGGTTTGTGTGTTTTAAATATTTTGCAAGTCATGCCTCCCTACCTGTAACTTATTTATGTTGTAGTACATATTTAATATAAACACCCTACAGATTTATTAGTCTTAACATTTTACGTTTATKTTTCACTTTACACTGTCTGTTTCTGTACTTAATCACATCATCATCATTATGAGTTTTAGTCCTCTAACAAACTCAAAAATTCATCAGGTGAATCACAGAAGAACAAATATAAAAAGGAGTAGGAAAGAAAAAAATACCACTAAATTAGAACAGGCTGATATCGTCAGTACATTTGTGAAACTGGCAGGGAGAAAATGCTGAGGCAAAGAAAGAAGAATTCAATGGCAGGATCTGGAGCTGTTGGTCTGTTGCATGGGAAGCAAAGACCCTGCCATCATTTTTCTCTGATTCCAACCTAATAATGCCATGTCTGAGGAGTCACATAAATGATTCATGCTGATTGACTCAGCCATGTATGAATCCCGTTGCCATTGTGACCACCAGAGCTACGACAGGCAAAAAGTATTCCCCAGGGGTTTGCTAACCACTGAGAACTGTAAATGACATCTGTCGTGTTCCCCAGGTTTGCAAAGTTGGAAGTGTGCAACTCCATAGACAGATTAAAAAAAACTAAAAACAAGTCATTGATGAATGCCTTGGAAGTACATTAAAGGTATATATTCATTGCCTCAGGCTCTGTATTCATTGCCTATAGTCTCTTAAAAATACACTTTAAATTGTCAAGACCCTTCTGCTGTATGATCTGTATCGCAAACATGAATTGGAATCTGTGCAACAAGGACAGAGTGCTTGGGATGCTTGTGCTCCAGAAAACAATAGCATTTAAAATGTCTTTGTATTTAAACTATACATAACATTTTTGAAAAAAAATATGCTTGAAAATATCAGAATTACTTTGCTGGAGTTTTGCTGCAGTCAGATGAAGACATGTCTTCTAAAGTTAGGGGGTTTGGGGTTTTTTTCTTTCCTAATCTGCTTTACAGTAACATACACACCCCCAAAACTGTTTCTGTCTTATCAAAACAAGGGGATTATCTTCAACTAAATCAACATTTTCTTGTAATAAACTCATTAAAGCATTTTTACCTGCTTTTCAAAGCCATCAGTCCTGATACAGTGTTGTTGAAGTATTTTTACTTCTTTGGTAAATAAAAATTCATTAGTTCTTAGTCCTATGTTCCAGTTGCTTACACAGATATCCTTAGCTAACTTAAAGTTGGTATCATAACCCTACTGTAAATACAAACTTCTACACATGAGTAAATACACAGATTAACCTTTTCCAGACACTACTTGTAGATTTTAAAGCAGCAGTGACATTCCAAAGCAGTTAAGCACATGCAGTGACTTGTTATTGGGTCTTTGTCACTGACTGTGTTGTTCTTTCTACCAGTGCTGAAATTAGATATTAACCAGCTCCTCTCCCAGTACCTCGACCACGGCAGCACCACATCTTGTACCACCACTGTGTATCAGTGTATGTGAGCCTGGGACAGCAGGGAACTCCTACCTCTCACTCTGAAAACGTTTGGCAAGCACATCTTTTGGAGTGAAAAGCTGCATTGCGTGTTCTTGGCATTATTCTTGAATACACCTGCAAAGGCTTCATGGAAGCAAATGTGCGTACTGTTAAATGTGTGTGCTGATTTCAGAACTACAGATCTCTTTCTTCCAGAAATCGCATTTAACTATGACAAAAAGAGCTCACCCTATGCATATTGGGGTGCTCAGTCTTTATTTTAAGTCTCTCTCTCTTAAAAGCCTTCCCAAACTCTAACTTTGGTAGGCCTCTCAATCTTCCAGCTGTGAGATCCACCTTCTCCTAGTGCCCTGGAGACCTCCACATGATCATTTCCTCACTTCGGTGGTGGTGATGTGCAGAAGTCTTCCTAAAACTCTTCACATCTGACAGAGTGGGCATTTTACCCCACTTAGGCAAGAAGCTGAAGTGTACCAGGTCTAGCTGAAGAGGAATGTGCAGAAATTTACCCAAACTGGGCTTCGGCCACCCGACTGGGTTAATATGTTTGTGAGTGTTTTATGGTATCTCTCAGAAAGGGAGGTTCTTGGCCTGCTCTTTCCTTTTAAAAGCTATTTTTTGAAAGACTGAATTTATTAATTTCTTATGAGAAATCAGAATTGCAACCTATAATTTCTTCTGCTCATTTCTCCTTAAGGTGGAGCATTAGTTATGTATTTGAGAGTCTGCCTTCTGCAGACATGGTATTAGAGACTTAAGCTCTTTATTTACTGTATCTGGAAGCCTTGGTAAGCCAAGACTTCTACAGTATTTCACATTTTATTTTTCTGAGCCACAGCTTAGGATCAGGTGGCAGTTAAGTCACTTAAGGTTATTTAAATGCATCTAAAATGTTGCTTAATAATTCAGAACCAGTTTGCTCTGTTTAGAGTATTAAGATTTTTTAAATCCTTTTAATTAACCAATTTCAACAGCAGTTTAAATAAACAGAAACAAAAAATCTGTCTCCCTTGAAAGGGCAGAAAATAAATTTAACTCAAATTGCATGTCAATTTGAATTAGGTATGATCAGGATTTTAGTAAATTTAGAGCCAGACAATTCACAGTATTATATGGGAGTATAGAGTAAGATATTCCTCCAAACCCAAATGGAATTGTTCGTTCCTGTGCTCTGGCAGCATTAATCCTCTTTGATGCTCACAGTGGTGAAAATAAAGTCACAGAACAGTAAGTTTAGCTGCAGCACTTGGTACAGAGTCCTCAGAGCAGGGAATTATCCTCTGATGCTCTCAGAAAGGTAATGTTGGAGCATGATCCATGTATTGCTATGCTAAGTAGTTTGACTATTTTTTATATCAATTCTGGCAGCTGTTCTTTGTAAGGCTTATTCTGAATTTCACCTTGTGCGAAATAATTCCTGCAGATAACCCGCTTTTAAACTCATTAAGTTGTGTTTAAACTCTCTAAATACTTCATGAAAGAGTTAAATGTCCAGGACCATCTTTGGCTCTTAACATTCTTCCCCCCAGTCATGATCTTGATAAAAAAATGGAAGAAAGATGTTATCGTGATAAAGGATTTGTGCAGTGACATGGCTATACTCAACAGCACTTTTAGTAATTTCATGTAAATCAGGAAAGTAACTTGAATATCTGTCTTATGGCAGAGGAAGATTTCAGAGGAATGAAATATTTTTCTCATAGGTTCAAAAAATTTTGAGAATTACATGTGTTACAGGTCATTTTTCCAGTCATTTTAGTTACTGATATTTATGTTTCCTACTACACAAAGTAGTAGTCATCTCTTTTAATTCACATAATTTAAATTTTTCAGGTCAGTGGTGTCATGTGTTTACTCTGATCTAGTTTACACAAGGCCACAGCCACCTACAAAGGCCGATGTCCCTCCTCCTGTCATTTGTAGCTGTCCTTAAGTCAATACTACCTGCCCTTGTCTTTCTTCTCTTTTCAAGATATGTTGTTATTTTATTTATTCAAGCAGTTGAGTTTGGTTTAGTTAAGACACTGAGAAGTTGCCTAAGCAAATTGGCCATTCCAGACTGGCATATTCCCATGCCTCTTTTTGAAGCCTGATTTCTGACCCTTCTTCCTGATGATTTGTAAGAGTGGAATGATTGGAACCATTGACCTCGAGTGCAAGAGGAAAGGACACTGAAGCATTTGTAACTCCCAGGTTTTCTTGCTTTTAACAAGGAATAGTATCACAGTCTTTTGGTCAGCACCTACAACAGGGAATAGGTAATATTCATGCTCTGTTCAAGTCAGTGACAGCACTTYAGAGAATATTGAGTATATTTTGCTTCTTGAAATGTGACATTTACTTTTGTGGAAATATAATTTCCATATAGGTATTAAAAAATCTGTAAATATTATGGAAAGATTTTTCTCTCTTCCAAGAAAGGGAGACTTGATGTGTTTTTTCAGACCCAATGTCTTTACATGAGTAACTGTGATCCAAAGAGAAAGATTAAAGCCCTTCATGTATCGAGTCACTGAAAGGAGGTCTCATCTCACCGATGTAAGCTTATTCTAAAAAGAAATAGAATTGCATTCTCTAGATCAATACAGGTTCTGATCTCTTACAGCAACTCTATTTGAATACAGGGAATGTTTAACCAGTTTCAGGAAATAGGTGTGCATTTCAGATGAGCTCTTTTACTCGAGGCTCACTAGAGTAAGCAATCATTCACCCAGCGCTGAATGCTCAATGCGGAACGCGAGCTCTCGGGTGAATCATCCTCATTAGTTAGCCTGGTGACTAATGCCAACCCTGGGATTAATATATTCCACCCAACGGCCCTTCAGTGCACATCCCTCGCACCCAAAGTGCTCTTTTATTCAGCACTGCCCCATTTTACAAAACATTTATTTCAGGGGAGGCGCGTTATTGTTCGCAGGAAGATGCCTTAGTTAAGCTGTAGAGCTTTGCTCTTCCGTATGACATTATCCAGCATAAACTGGGCCTGACACATTTTGTACTTTTTCTCCAGAATTCATGCTTAATGCCCATTTTGTGGACTTTTTTTGACCCTCATAGGAAGAAAATGAAATGATAAAATACCAATAGAGAGCTTTTGTTGTAGTATCATACTAAGAATGCTGTGTCTGGTTACCAGAAAATTTAATGATCTCCTGCTGTTTTGGTAATTGCATAAGTAATGCATCAGACTAAATCACCAAAGCAGTCTTAGGCACTCTCTTTATTCCATTTACCTATCTACCAATCACAATGTTATACTGTAGATATCATTGTGGTATCTGAACATCTTAATCCTTTGAACTTGTGATAAAAATCCTTTTGGATTGTTTTTTCATGCAATTATAATTAAGTGCACATGAATCCAATCCCGGGTCGTTCTCCTGTGAGTGAGTGTGTTCCCATCCATTCCCCTTTGGGGTGTATGCAAAGCAAAGTTCTTACAGTTCATTTCGAGCACTAAATGTATTTATATGTTTTCAAACTTCCAGAAGATGTGGCTGTTTGCTTCCTTTTGGCTCTTCATCAGTCTCCAGAGTGAAAATTGTGGTATTTTGGGGGATGTCATCTCTTTTCTGTGCAGCTAGCACATTTTAAAATAATTACAACATGGATAATTGTTATTTCACTATAAGCACGCAGGCAGCAGTGCCCACAAGTAATGGACTGGTTTGCCTGCTGGCACAGCAGAAAGGATGCTTAATGTACAAATGCTGTAATCTGTAAATGCCAGTACTTAAATCTTTTCTCTGCTTAGCAGGAAAAATGAAGGTAAATAGTGTGAGGGAGCAGGTAATGGAGCTCCTCCTCTTGCAGGTCCTTTGTCAGGAAAAGACACGGTTCAGGGTGTTCTGTCAGCTTATCTTTTTCCAAGAAATTACACAAAGAATTCCTAGATAGATCAAAGATTTCAAACCAGAAAGAAGGAAGGGAGGAAAGCATTAAATGTGAGGAGAGCTTTACAGCACCTGCCTCAAAGTCTGAAGTCCTCCACTCTCAGAGTTGTTGGCGCTGTGGGACCAGCATTGTGCTGCTCAGGACCTGCAGGTGACTGCTCTGACTGACTCCAGCTCCATCTTCTTGCTCTCAGGCAACTTGTGTAATACTTTAGTGCCATCAGCACCACATCAATAAAAGTCACATTCTGCAAAGAGGCTTTTCTTAATTGAAATACTTTTGTGTTTGCACTGTTGCCAAAATGAAAGAGCGTRTTGGTTATTTTGTCATTGAAACAGAGCTGTTTGAAAGGCTAGAGGGAGATGCAGCCTTTTGGTAGTGATTTTTTTCAGTGAGATTAGTTCTTGGAAATAAATATAAAACAATTATCCAATTGTGTTAGTAACTGGATGTACTTTGGCCATATTTTGGGCAAATACCGTTCACTAAGCAAAATTTCTGATATTTGGCTAAAAAGAGGCACAGAACTGTTTCAGAGCTACCCAGGTGTATACAGCACTTCCCAAGACCTTTTGTTTAAAAGTAGATAAACTACAGTTATGTATTTCTTTTCATACTCACTGTTAAAAAGCCATAGGATTTGAGTAAAAATCTGGTGCTTTTTAAAACATCATTAACAATGGAGCTTTATTTAGTTTTGACACAAGAACAATCAGTGTTTGTGGGTTTTTTAAGCTTTGTTTTATAAATACGAGGTATTTATCTCAATTGAAAAATCAGATTTTTTAAAAAGCACCAGATAGTCCAAGTGCCACTATACAAATACAGCAACACTGGGTTTGGGCTTATCCTTGTTATTTACACTGCCATGTCATTACACTTGGTGTTTTAGAAAACAGAGGAGAACACAGTTGCTATCTTAATTTACTGTCAAAAACGTCAAGTAGTGCAAGAGAGGTTAATAAACCTTCACTGATTAAATCCTGTGCAGCAAATTCTTTTTTGATATAAATTATGTTGAGGCAATAAAAATTTACACTATGTGAAGGTTGGCGGCATTTTGGGTATGTCGGAGCACTACACRGCTTTCCAAAGAATGGGAAGCATCCTCAAAGTGGAGGGTACAGCATCACAATTTTCTGCTTTATCAATAGCTGTCACTTTGCTTAGTAAATGTATTTTTAAAGATGCTTAATCTAAAATATGTTTTGAGAAAACCTCTGCAGAGGAGGAAGACGGTCGGAGTGTGATGTATTGGATTAAAGCTTTGTATTTGGATGGAGGCTACAAGTCTTTTACTAYGACATATTTTTCCTTGTTTGTGACGGCTTTCTTCAATTCAGATGTAAATTATCTCCAAGTTTATTCAACTAAGCCCGATCTAATTGCATATATTTCTATAAAGTAACCCTACTTTTGTTTGTTGCTCAAGTTGAGCGTATTCTCTGTGTAACCCAGAGATATTTCAATAGGCAGAAAGGATTCACTGTATTTGTTTGTGTGTCACTCTAAAAATATAGTTTTTTAAACAGATCTGGTACTTTACCAGGTGTGCCTTTAAGTAATTTCTATTGCATTTATACTTTAGGAGGATTAGGAAAGAGAGTAAAAGAACTCTTTGTCCGTTAGATTCATTAAATGTATTCATGCGTGTGTAAGTGGTATAGAGGCTGTGCTGCTCGGGAATCAGATCCTTGTCCTAGGGTGGAGAGAAAGGTGAAGGGTGTGATATTTACTGCTTGTGTAAGTGTCATAATAATTGTGTATTCGATTCTTTATTTTTAAATTACCTTCCTGGGCATGAGGCCATTTTTTTTTGTATTTATCTTTTCCCCACACAGTTAGGGAGGGTAAGGAACCACACCTTGTAAATGCTGAAAGTACAGCTGCTCGGGATGTGAGTGTGTGATAGAACAGATAGGTCAGCAAAGGTGAGAAATAACTCAAAAATCATTCTAGAAGGAGAAAGACCTTGCTCTAAAAATGTATTAAAATGTTGTTTAAACTAGTATTAGTTTATCTAAAAACCCAATGAATTTATTTAGAATAAAGTGTAAGCAGCTACTACATTCTTGCAGGAGGAGTATAAGAGCTAACATCACTACGTTTTGCATTTCCAGTCTTAAATCATTCGAACTTCTAAGCGCCACAGAACTACTTCAACCAGGTAGTGCTTAGTTGAAATAATCACCACAGAATTCATTTAAACAAATACTTATTTAAATAATAACCTCCCTGTGCACCAAACTGACATCTTTTATATAATGAAGCTCTTTAAAAGATGAAGCCGTAGCTCCAGTGCACCAAAGCCTAAGTTTCCATGCAACTGAATCCATAGTTGGAAGAAAAGTATTGTTTTACCAATTTAAACCTATTTCAGTGAAAGCAGCTCAGCGGCAAGATCTAACACTGGCAGAAATAAGGTCCTGCAGCACCTCTGGTCGTGTTGCTCGAAGGAGTCTTCCCTGAAGGGAGGGGAGTGTTAAGGTTTGCAAAGAAAGTCGTTTGCCTGAAGATAAAATCTCCTGGGGCACTCTGTGTGTTGGCTTTGGGACAGCCCTGAATGCACCTGCATGTTTTTGTATGGGGTTCTGTGAGCTTGAATGTCAGTAATTTTGCTGTCACTTGTGTTATACTCCCAGCTTCTGGACATTGTGTCCCTCCTCTGCCACCCTCCTCACTGTGTAAGCTTGGAACACCTTACAGCCTCAAGGAGTCCTAGTTCATGTTTCATTATAATGGAAAGTATTTGGCATTAGCAAACCCACAAAAGATTTGAAAAATACATTCTCCTCATCAGCTGGTACCACCACATGATGTGTGAGTGGACTCCTGGAGCATGTGCATGTGACTGGTAGAAAGTCAGTTGTTGTAGGACTTGAAGATACAGATAAAAAATGTGTCTTTAGCATTTGTTGAGGCCTTTAACTAATGCTGAGGGTGAGTTTTGCAACCTTGATCAAGAAAGTGTTGATTCCACCAGATAGGTGAATCTCAGTGAGTTCAATCAGATCAGATTCAGTGTATAAGCACATGCTTAAATGGTTTCCTATGATGTAATTATAATGTAATTGATGTAATGATGTGATTGATAACAACATAGAATAAATCTTKAAATAATAAAGGTGTAGGGGTTTGGGACAGTGTAAGTTATATAATGTGCATGGCTGTTTTGGAAAGAGTGTCATGCAATGGCATCAGAGCCAAGGGATRTCAGCACTGAAGTGGGCTCCAGGATTTATACTGATGGTAATGAAAGAAGGCACACTATAAATTTGAAGCATTTTATACTTTTCATTATGAAATAATGAAACATAAATATGAGTGAATGAAATTCAGTGGAACACTACATTGAACACACCTTTGCAGACTACAGCTCTTCGATCTCTGTTATAGATCATTCTTTGGTTTCTAATTCTGTTTTAAAATGCTGTAAGTTAGAATGCATCTTAGCTCTTATATTTCATATATCTACAAGAGAAACCATTTCTTCGTGTTAGGAGGTGTGTTCACTAATAAGGCTTCTATTCTTCATAGTAAACACCATATTTACAAGCCACAAATAACAAAGTAGAAGCTGCAGAAGGGTTGTGGTGTGATAATTAAGTACAATGGCGACCCATATGAACAGAAAATGCCAAGGAGCTAAAACAAAGCAACAACAGCTTTGTTTGTTGACAGATGTAGGAGCCATATTGTTAGTTAATTGGGTAATGGTGTAAACATTTGCAAACTCTGCTGTCCCTCAGTGAATTAAGCAGCACACTGAAATTCTGGTGAAAAGCTGCACAGCCCTTGTGCTGCAGGTACTCCACAAGGCTCCCAGGGCCCTTCTCAGCGTGGGGCACTGAGGAAGGGACATCATGTCTTGTTGTTATTTAAGGCACTTGAAGTTTGCAAACCTTACACTAGGATATGTATCTTGAATGACACTCAAGTGAATTATAGGTTTCCATATGGTTACAGTCTGGAAGGTTATGTTCAGTGCCTAGGCATACTTTTGAGATTTTATTTTTCTTTCCAAATGTAGAAGAGACTTGTTATGTGTTTCCTGGCTTTTCCTGCAAAAAAAAGGCAAACAAAAAAACCCCAACAAAATGGTTGCAGGATTTGAAAATAGAGATGTCTAATTTAGTACAGGCTTGAACTGAAAAAAAGGAAAATTGCTTCTCTCAGGTGCCCAATACCTCAGATGCTGTGAATTGCACAGACCCCTCTTTACCTCACTCCCTGTTCAGTAACAGACTGTAGCAGAATACCAAAACATAAAAAAATGCAACAAGATACTTAATTAGCATACTTCTGTAATCACAAACTTAAATGCACTACTTTGGCTGTTTTTTACATAACAGGTTTGCTTTCGAAGATAATAACCTTTCAATAATTCAGGCAGCATCTGTGCAGGAATGCATAATTGGACTGTAGATAATAGGAATCTAAAATTGAGTCTGGTTTTTGTAAATTATTTTTCTCTTCAGACATTTAGCAGTAGCTCACCATGGTACATGAAGTTTAAGAAAATAGGTTCCTGCTTTGGAATAAAACTAGTGCATCTGTTCGGGTTTTGGGTTTGGTTTGGATTTTTTAATTACGTCATTTTAAAAAAAATTCTGCTGCAGTCAGATGAAATTACACCAATTTTGATGGACTGAGGAGGTGATAAGATTTGAATGTTTGTTTAAATAATAATTTTTCCCAAATTGTTCAATAAGACAATAGAAATGCAAATATATTTTGAGATTGCCTGTTTAGTTGAGGGGAGAGAATGAGAAGCAATACTATTTTTGTTAATGGATAACARGATTAGTAAATTACGCTTTTAACAAAATTACATGAACATTTCTTATTAATTCATAGTATTTAATGTGCTTGACCCTTAATGTTTTCAAAAAACATTTTTAGAGAGCAGTGGCATGCTATGATCATACATGAAACAAATTTAACTTCAGAAAAAATGTTTGTTGGCATACATTTACATTTATACCTATGRCATAAGACTAGTAATCTATTATTCACAAATAAACTTCTGATAACTGGTATGCTCACATAGCAAAACAAACTAAAATAGAATTACCAGGGAAAATAAGTTTAAAAATGGAAGTGAAATACTTCAGAAAATGGTTCACCTGTCTGCATGAAGCTTTGCAGCCTTCTGAAGGATGTCACAGTATTGGCTTGTAAACTCGAACATCTGAAAGACACTGGGACACTTGTCATTAATTTGTCTATATAATAAATATATTATGTAGCATTTAAAATTAAATTTTATTTTCATAGGAAAGATTTATCCTATAGGCAGCAGTCTGGCTGCTAAATAGAATCCTGAACACAAAAATTTCTTGATGAGTCTAAACTGACACTTTCTTATGTTGCCTTAAGTGAAAGTCAGTAATGGGATAGTCAGGGTGTTGAGCAGCTTGCAGGGCTTGGTGCTGGCATCCAAATGCTGGACAATTTTGTCCAGAATGGTGCAGAGAGTGCCTGTATCATTATTTTCCAAATGGCATGGCAGCTAACTCTCACTGAATTCTCTTGTATGCCCACCTCCACAAGTGGTTGTCCAAATGCCTTTACAAATCCAACAAGGAGTTGGGATTCTGGGGAACAGTCCTGTAATACAAATGTGCACACCTAAGAGTCACATGAGTGATGTGGAGACACACAGTACTTACAGTGCTCAGATAGATAGAGATAGATATAGATATAGATATATATTTACACATGTACAGTAAATGTCACTTCAGGAGCTGGGTTGGGATGCAGCCTCTCCATGCCATGAGCTGATTTAGCATCCCACTCCCAGTGAAAGGAGGAGGGTCCTCCCTTCTCCTTGGTGCTTAGTGCTTTTGCTGCTCACCTCAGACTGGATTTGGGCTGACTGGAGTTGTGTGTTCACCATTTAGACTGACAAAAACAACCAAACTACTAACATGGACAGTTTTCTCCCAGCCATGGGAGTGATCTCCCTCCCTGGGGTCATRGAGGTGTCTGGAAAGCATGGAAGTGAGTGGAAGCTGGGTATTCCTYCATGTGACTTGAAGCAAGGAAGGGAGTAGGAAAATAAAGACAGAATAAGCTTCCCTTTTCAATGGGGAGATCATGTTGGGTTGGCTATGCTGCTTATACCATCAGTTTGATTGGAATTTTAGGATGCTTATCTAGGACTACAGTTTTATTTATCATCTTAACTCATGTGYTCTAGTAATCCTTCCAAGAGTTCTTAACTTTGACAAAAACATTCATGCATTGGTTTATGGTAGAGAACCAGAACTTCTTCGAATTAATGTCAGGGATTCTGTTTATTATTGTTATTCTGTTTATTGTTAATATTAAATAATACTAAGAATAACAACAACAGAAAATACAATGTGTATTTCTTAGTCTGCATCCTGGAAAATAATAATCAGAACTTCAGTTGTCTACTGATGGAGGGACTCAAAAATCTTCCCAGTGAAAATCTGCACTGTGAAGATAAACAATTCAAAGAAGTCCACTTAGACATATCTTTGTGTTTGTATCTTCACAGGTGACCCAGCTGGATCCAAACAAATCATTACTGGAGGTAAAACTGTATCCTCAAGAAACCCTTTTCCTAGAGGCAAAAGAATAGATCAAACCAGATTGTAGGACTAATCATCCTTTGATAAGCCAGAGGCACAGCATCGAGAGGAAGACTTCTCTGAGCACCACCTTGTACTGGCATCCAGCTCAATTCCATGTCACAAGTTTGCCTCTTGCAAGAATCCTGAAAAATTGAAAAAACAAACATAGCTACTTAAAGTTCCACATACATGAGTATATGTTTCCAACCTCATTTAAATGAGCAGAGGATAAAGTTCTGCTATGAACACTGAACATTATGATTCTGTTGCTCACTTATCATCCAGCTTTTGTTATAATTAATGCACTGTTAAAATGTGAGTGATTGTTAAGTAGAATTTTTACTCCTCAAATGCCCCTTTTTCACCAAGAAATCTTGGACATTTCTGCCTGTACTTTTGACACTAGAATGCTGTATATTTGATATCTCACTGAGCCAGTGCTCTCATATATATGCATTTTATTTCTGTGTTTGAATTTCTACTTTGTCAACTAATTTAAAAAGGCAGAAAAAATTAATGGGACATTCTCAGCCATGGAAATTTAACAGTATTATAGTAGAAAGCATATAATTTTTGTTAGTACTTTCTGACTTCTTTGATAAGATGTAAGGTTTTGTTTGGAGAATATAGTTTGACATATATGCGAGATATTTATTTACTGGTTCTGCTTTGGGTCTCAGTTCCAATTCAGTTTAGGAAGTATTTTCCATTACATTGCAGTGTGAAACTGCTTATTGCATGATGTGAATATTTAAATAACATTAGAAATGGCCAGTACCAGAAACCTGGTATCTTGCCAACACTTCAGGAATCAGCTGATATTGAATATCAGCTGTTTAAAACCTTTCAAATACCAGATACAAAAGTTCTTTATTTCTCATTGTGAAAGAAAGAGCAGTTCCCATTTTAGCAGTTTTCCTTCATTCTGGCACTTGCTTGTCTCCTATTACTCTGCTGGTTTAAAGCACCTTGTTTGGTTCATCAAACAATGGGTATTTTAAGGGGTGGTGTAATAAGAAATCTGCCTTATTGTTGCACACTTTGGACATTTTAACAATACATTATTGATCCCGTCTCAAATTGAAGAAATCCTAGTTCTCTTGTCTGAAATGTATACACCAGCTACCTGCTATCTGATGTGGAAAAATCTGGTACTTTAAATTTCTCAACCATAGAATGAGCATACTGAGGCTAAGACCATAATGTGCAGTTGATGCCAAACCTGCATCAAAACTGGTTTTCTTGGTTTTTTTTTTTTCTCTTTTCTTTTTTTTTCTTTTTCCTTTTTTTTTTTTTTTTGGTTTTTTTATCTCTGGGCTTACAGGATAGTGCACAATAGCACTATAGAATCATCATCTGCTAACCAATTTTTTTTTCTTTTAAAGCCTGGCACATTGTTTTCCCTCTGTGTTTATATGTAATTCATAGTGTTTATCGTAGCTAAATGAATTCTGATTTGAAAATTTTGTACTAAGCTAAAACCAGTTGCACACAYCTTCTAGTCTTTCTCTTTTTCTTTGGAAGGATGGTGATATAAAATTAAATGTATGCCTATTACTAGGATGTTAGTGACGCTGATATATTGTTACCTTTACCAAAAATGCAAATTTCTGAGCGGGGAAAGCCTTATTCTACCTTTTATAATTCTGTAATTAGTGAGTGCTACACCAGACACTTTTAGAAGCGAAATATCTGTGACAAACAAATGGTTTGGAAGTGTAAGCAAATCCTAATAATTTGCAGTTCACAATAAAAGAATTCATAGCCAATAGAATGATAAATGTACGTGTAATGGAAAGCTGAATGCAGAYGCTTCATTCCGAACTTTCGTTTTCTTACCAAAAAAAAAATTCCACTGCGTTTATTAAATAAGAAATTAACATGGGTTGCAGATTGGGGTGATGCTGTTTCTACAAACAATCACAGTAACACATGCAGCAGGATTTTAAAGTGATGCATATCTTTTTTTTTCCCTTCTAAGCTGGCTGTTGAGGAAAGGAGTTGCTGAAATACTGCTACACGAAGCAAAGYGACCTTTCAGCTAACTTGTTTATATTAATCTGTTCTGTTTAACTTCTGTTTGATCTCATCAGGCTGTTTTCTCTCACTCAACTTGATTTCTGTATTTTGACTATATATTCTTTACTTTGATACTAGTTTTATAAAGTTATTAAATGTGGCTTGAATATTTGTTGAACTTGTTGAAGTCAGTGCTCCCAGGGTTGTTCGGCCTTTTTTTTTTTCCTAAACTCTTTTACTATTTTTTCCCTCATTTTGTTCATATTGCAGAATACACTGTCATTATCAAAATGTTCTAGTGATAATTAACTGGAAGTGTTCAAAGTGGTGGCATTACTGCCCTCTGATATAAAGATATTGAGATCAGTATACAGGGATCATTCTGCCACGACGTAAACAAGTGTATCGCTCTTTAAATAAAACGTTAATGATTTTGGTCCTTAAATACTTTGGGCCTGATTTCAAGAAGCAACCATCTCGAGTCACCTTTCTGAATCACACCATCAACACAAACCAATCCCTGTGTAGAAATATTAATATTCTATGCCATCATTTTCTGCTCTCCTGGTATTCGCTTCGCAYGCTCTGCTGGCACGGATAATCCTCTAGTCAGTGGAATTTTGTAATTCAGTATTACCCTAAAACGGTAACACCGTTGCTACAGAGCATATCCCTGATTCTGCCTTTTTATCTTCAGGTTCTTCACATTAATGGATTACCATTAACGTGATTAATGCATTAGTTTTAAGTCTTAAGGAATTACTGTTAATGAAAGGAATCCTGTGCCGTGTGTCTGCTCTCGTTAACTGGCCTTGGAGCGTTGGGGTGAAGGTGGGGCACGCTCTGGCTTTGGGAGGAACTTTCTGCCTGTTGACAGCAGTGTTTGGAATCATTATTAGAGAACATGCAGAACACGAGTGTTTGCTCTGTGCTCTCTGCATGTGCACCCTTCAGCTTAGTGRGAGTGCTGGGGGCGTTTCTAATGGAGCTGTGTTGGGGGTTTTGTCTATTCTTTTTAATGTAGCAGAAAAGGACTTTGGCTTTCGTAAACTGTACCTACTCGGTGACGTTAGAAACTTAAAATAAATTTTCAATTGCAGTAATAGTTCTACTAAAAAGTTACATGATTTCACTCTTTCCCGTGTGGGGAAAAATCAGRTCACAGTATCCCAGATTCACGGAACTGAAGCACTTCATTATCCAGGCCTCGTGTCCAGGCTCCCTAAACAATGCACGGGAGGATTTCAGTGCCTTGAAATAGCTTCCACAGCAAGCACAAAACACATAATTAGGTGTCTATACACGTGAAGAGTCACTACCAGGCAGAACCAGAACCTGCTTGGAGCTGTCAGTCAGAAATGCTGTAGATGGAGATGTCTTGTGCGTGCCATTCCTGCCTGGAGCAAAGGCTTCCAGCTCTGCTGTCCTGCTCCTGAGGACTCTCAGCACTTGGGCCATGCATCAAGGTAAGCACCAAGACCTTCCAACATTTGACAAAGCAGAGGATGCATTTTTATTTGGAAACAGTGATGGGGGCCTTCCCCTGAGGAGGAATTTTCACCGAATTGTACTTCACGCTTCAGTTTTTCCAGTATTGTGAGGGTCTGAGGAGAAACGAGCCCCTGTGTGTGGTAGACTGCTTCAACACCACCAGAGCACAGCTACTTTTAGTGTGTGTGCTGTCCACTGTCAAAGCTGTTTGACAGCCAAAATACAGAATTCCTTTAAGCTCCTGGAGAGGGAAGGTGCAAACAGGAGCATCAGTCTGGCAGCTGGGTGCTTGCCTGGGATGAGCCATCCAGCCCTTGCCAGTGAATGTTCATTGCAGCCATTAGTCTTTTTGGACAATAGACCTGGGAGGAAAGACTGAATGTTGATTCTGAGTTTAATTTTATTATTCTGCTTATGTGAAAGAGAAGACAACTCCAGCAGCCTTAATTTTTTCTGGACAGGTCATGAAAGAAAGCAGATATTACCACACACAGTACACTGCATGACACCTTGTTCTCTACCTGAAAACATTTCCCCACAGATGACAGAGGTGAAAGAACAGCAAGTTTAGCACTAAACATGTCAGGATCCGGGCAGTTTTATACTCAGTTTAGTCTGATACAGATCTGGGCTTCTGCCAGCCGAGCCACCTCTGCCCCCATCTTGCACTGGGACCAGGCAGTTAAAAACTGACCATTTTTTTCCTGGAGCAGTTTTTGAGCTGATGCAGTTCACTGATGTGTCCCTAGGTGAGTAAATGAAGATGAGAGGAAGAGGAAGGCCAGGCTGCTCCACTTGACAGCACTGCTGATTTATGTGGGATGAAATCAATTACAGTCCTTGAAAGATTTTTTTTTTTAATACCTTTGCATATTACATCAATTTTTTTTTCCMATTTCAAGCACATTAAATGCTATAAAGGTTTAGCTTTCTGAAATTTCCATAAGTTTTGTCAAAGTCAACAGCCCAGAATTCAAGAAATAGGAAGCCAGATGGAAGGTCCCTTGAGTGTGTGCAGTAAAGGCAAGGCTCACCCTACATCCAGCTCTTAGGAGTCACTCCAGACCCGAGCACCCTACCTGCAGGGAAAAAAAGTTTCAATGGGTTTTAAAGTCTCATTAGATACCAGAGAATTCACTCCTCAGTCAGGGCTTTCCTCTGTGGATTCTTTTATGCGTAATAAAGACTGAAGTCACACTGCTGCCTTAATATCATTCAATTAAAATGTCACTCAACTGCTGTTGTAGAAGGAGGCTGCATTAGTTTCTGTGATGACAAAACTACAGGTTAACAGGATTGTTATTCAGTACTTGGTACCACTGAGTTTCCTTTACTGTTTTCCCAGCTCCATGTTGTGATGGTATTCCACAGTGTTCCACAGTATTCCACAGTATTCCACAGTATTCCACAGTTCATCGCTATTCACTTTTGATCCACTCAACTTGCATGAGTTTGTATTATTTATTGAGATCAGCAGCTCACCACTGATCCTTTTCTCCAGATAGTGGTGTTCGAGTACCTTGAGTAACACAGGTTCCCACACAGATCCTTGGGGATGTTGCTGGAATCCTCTCACTGTGAAAATTGTTGCTTGCTGCTTCCAGCTATCAATCTCTGAGTAATATTGCCCCCTTTTTTTTTTTCCTCAAGAAAAGATGTTTCCACTGTAGTAAACACCACTACAAATTACTAGCTTTGATTTTCTGTAGTCGCCATATTTTTAATAAAAGGAGTCTTTTACACTGTAAACATTTATTAGTCCAATTATCTTCTGCCAGGTTTCTTGTTTCTGACGTTTTTGATGATCCTTTACACCTTTGGTAATTGTTCCTTGTGGTTGTTTAGTTCCGGATTTGTATCTTCCAAAAGTAAAATTTCCATGGATTCTCCAATTTTCTTTTCTATTTTCCTAATTTGAGTCTGTCTTCCAATTGCRTCCTTTAATGTGCTGGTTCACATGGCCCAACTACTTCTTGTGGGCATTCTGTAGTCTTTTAAAGTCAGAATCATGTGTACTCTGAGGATCTAAGGCAGTGTCTTCAGGTAGGATTGGTTAGAGTCTTAGTTTTTTACCTGTGACTTTGATTTCTCTTTATTATCTCCTGCTTTATGCAATTTTCTTCTAAAAGGTTAATGCTACTCTGGTGATTTTTAAAAATGATCATGATTTAGTAAAGTAGTGAATATAAGTATGTTTTCATTTACCTAAAAATGTACTTTCTCTCATTTTATTTGCCTCTGTGCTTTATTTACCCTATTGTCACAGTCCCTGTTAGCATGAGTTACTGTCACTCACATGTATTTTAAACCTTGTAATTACAGCATCCTACTCATGATCTTGCCTTTTCTAGATTTACAGATAGACCTGATTTGTTTTCATTTGAAAAAACTCCCATTCTGTTGCGGCCATTTTAGGAGTTTAAAAATTATTCTAATGTGTACGTAGAAATATTTTTCACTTTGTGTGGGTCTATTTGCCTGTTTATATGTCCTGGTTAATTGGGCTTTGATTGTGTAAGGGAGAGCAAGCATTTCCAGACTGTGGTGGCAATGGAGAAGAAAATCTTTTTTTATGGCAATTGTAAACTCACGGATACAGAAGAACTTGAGAAATTATTTTGTGGATCCAGTAAAGAAAAAAATGTGGGGAGGTGTTTTTTAGAACTGAGATATAACCCTCGAATTACAGAGAACTCTCCGTTGCTGAAATACACTTATTCAAGGTTTGGACGAAGGTGAGTAGGACATTGTGTGGCTGTTGCAGCATCGTCTAACGTAGCAAAACCAAACCAACCAAATAAACGAACAAAAACGCCAAAAAAATTGATCCCCGCCTTGACGCGRGTCCCACCGCGCCTTCGCACCTCGCGGCCGCCGGCTCCCCCCGAGGATGTTGGCTTGGAGGAGCGGGATGGGGGCGAAGGCACCTCCCGAGCGTCCCCCGGGACCGGCCCGGACCGCAGCCGCCCTTCGGCCTCTCCCGGCGGGATGAAGCCGTCGGGGCAGGATTCCCGGGGGTACTGGAGCGCTGCGGCCTCCGCCGGACGCGGAGCGGCCCCCGGGGGTCTCCCGTTCCCGCTCGGCGCGGACCCTCCGCGGCCGCCCTGGCACAGCACCCCGGCCCGGCTCTGCCCTCACCGCCGCCAAAAATTATTAAAGAATTAGTAAAACAATAATTAAAGCGAAATCGCAAGAGGGAAAAGCCGCGGAGCTCGCCTTGGGCCGGCGCGGCGGCTGCGCCTTTCCCCGCGGGCGTGGGCGGAGATGGGGCCGCTCAGCCCGGCGCTGGGCGAGGGGCGCGCAGGGAAGAATTGGGCATTCCTGGGGGAAAAAAACCCCAACAAGCCACAACCGAAGAGCCAACCAACCAAACAAATGGAGCCCCGTGCTCGGGCATTGCCCCAGCGCTGCCCGGTGCCGCGGGGCTGGTGGCACCGGGGCTGGGCTGGACGGTGCCGTGGTAGATTGAGGATGGTCCATCATTAGCTTGAAAGAAGTCTGTGTTTGCGTAAGGGCCGCTTAAATACCGCTTGTGAACTGTGAAAAGAATACAAGAATTATTTTTTTCCCGAAGTRCGTGTGGTTTTCGATGATGCTGTTCAACCGGCCCTCCCGCCCCTCCGCAAACACCCTGGATATGTCTCTTTAGCGATATTGACTGTGTTTATCTATCGCATTCCGTCAGGATTGTTCAGCTCCTGAGCTCCTGGGGCAATAAACATTGAGGGGGGGAATCCTCCGRCAAATCCGACTGGAGCTGTCATGATCATGAATAAAAATAAAAGGCTTAATCTTCTGCTTTCAGCTAATGAAACAATTTACCCTCCAAAATATGGAAGCGCTCCGACGTGCTGAGCCGGGATGTGGCCGGGCAGATGCGGGAGCAGCGCGGGGGGGTTGCCCCGCACCTTGGGGTGTCCGTCCCGCTGGCACGGGCGGGGGCACTTCCCCGCCGCCCCCGCCCCGGACCGGTCGCCGGGCCCCAGCAGGCAGGAGGGAGCTCCAGGGTTTTTAATTACACTCCTTCCCTTTGCTCCCTTCATTTTTCTGCACCCKTTGCAGTGAGACACACTTGGAATTAGAGTGGTTGTGACATTTTGGTGGCAGCTTATTGTGCGGAACACTTAAAGTTTAAAAAACAAGCCCCATAGAAGTTGAGGGGCTTAAAGCAGCCCCCTTTGTGGGGCAAGACATAGAGTTTTGATTCTGGACAATGGTGTTTCTCAAATTTCTTCCAAAAACCTGCACCCCATCTGTGATCTCAATGAAATCGCTTTTCTCTCTCCCTTCAATTCATTTGGCAAAGGCGAAGCAGATGCATGGGACGGGGTCTGAATTTTAATTATTAGGTTTTACCTGAAACAAAACAGCAAATCCTTTTTACCATGTGTTTGAAGTTAGGGGACGGGTAGGGGAATATAAAATATAATTAAAAAGCTCTCGGATCGTTAGGGAGCTGACAAGAGCCTTTTTAATGAACCTCTCGGAGCGCCCTGTGGTAAATTAGCAGCGCGGAGCTTTCCCGAGTCATTCTGGCCCCGCGCTGCCGCCTCCGCGGTACCTGCGTGCGCCCGGGAGCGCCAGCGCTTGTCCGCGCGGCTGCCGGCGGCTGCGGCACACGCGTGTCCCGGTGCCACGGGCAGCGCCGCGGACACGGGGGATCCCCGCGGAGCCCCGCAGCCGCCTGCGAGAGGGTGCGGGGGAGGAAGCGGGGCAGCCCGTGCCGAGCCGCCCCCGGCCCGCGGCCGCTCCGCCGACCCGCCGAGGTTCGCAGCGCTCCCGGGACAGCCCCCCCTCCCTGCCCGCTTCCCGCGCATTAACTCAAAGTGCATTTAACCATCAATAAGGTGCGAGGGGAAAATTGTCTGTCACTTTAATCCATGCCCGAGGGGCTGGGAAATAAAAAGGGAGAGGGAGAAGGAGGGAGGGAGAGAAAAGCAAAGGTCTTAAAGAGCCCCAAATCCACAAGCGAGCGGTGGGAATGCGGACCCAGGCTCGGCTCCCTGGCCTGCCCTCCTTGGGCAGCGAGCCCCGAGCAGGCAGCGCTGGCTCCGGAGGTTGAGCCCGTTTGGTTTAGGAGAGGACCCGCTGCGCCGYTCTCGCTCCCAGCTCGGAGCGGGGCAGGGGCAGGGGAAGGCACTGGGGGCGCTGGGCTCCCCCGACATGTCCCAGCCCTCGCCGCGCTCCCCCTGCAAGAAAGGGAAACTCCYGCCCGCGCCCTGCTCCGCTGTGGATTCGCTCAGCTCGTCCCTCGGGCGGGTGGAAGAAGGGGACAGCAGAGCGGGGGCCGGCGAGGGCACCCCCACACCCCCGGCCCCCGCAGAGCGCTGCCCGCGGCCGGGGCGCGTGGCTTTCCCCCTCCGCAGGCAGAGGCTGCTCCCCTCCCGCCCCGCTAAAGCGATTAAGATTTCCTTCCCCTCCCTTGGGAAGCCCCAGCCCGAGCCTCAGCCAAACCCGGGGGACATCAGCCAGTGCCGAAGGMCCTGGGGACGAAACACGGATTTTTAATTTTTAGCTCCAGCACACGGGGGAGGGGTGTGATGGATGGATTTTTGCGTGTGTGAGCGCTTTTTTCCCTCTTTCTGTGTGTCGGTGTGGGTGTGTGTGGATGGGCGCAAGCTCTCAGAGAAAAGAAATTTTAGAGTAACAACTAAAGGCTTTCTTGTGCAGTTATTTTAAGGGCTTTGTTCAGTGCCTGAAGGGGGATGCGCCCATTTGTTCGGGAGGGGATTCATCACATGCCCCTTTCATGTGAACCAGAGGTTAACAACCTAATGAGCACTTGGTGAAGAGATGAAGCGTGTAAAGAGCCCGATTTTCCCAAATCCTGGGCTGCTGTCTTGGGGATGTGCTACTCTAACCTCTGCTGGGCTAATAGTCTCCGCACTTCCAGCGGGGAGGCCCCGGGAAGCCCCCGGGTCCAGCCGCGCTCAGGCGGGGCAGCAGCAGCGAGGCGGCTCGGTCGCGATGCCCCGCCGGGGAGCCGGGGGGGCCCGGCCCCACCGCTACATATGTTGGGTCAAGTCTCCCCATTGTGAGCGWGTAAAAAGGTGTAAAAACTCAATCATCTGTAGCTTTTTTAAAGGGAGGGCTTACCCTGGATTTGTTGCATAATGGATTGTTAAAAAAGTAGAGGGTTGAATTAAAACTGTTCCCTAGTCACTTTTAATTAGACCACTCTATTTAATTAGCAAAGTTGAAACATGCAATTAAAATTAGCTCAGTTTAGCACATATTAAAGGAAATGGGGGACGCGGCTCCGGCTCGTATTAAAGCGAGTCGGAGGAGAAATGGCGGAGAAGTCTGAGAGTAGGAGAAATGACTCTGTGGAGGTAATTCAGCCGGCGGCCATCTGTCAGAGGACCCGCCGTGCCCCTTCRTGACGGCCCCGATCCCAGTGTCCCTCTAATGACCGTCCCCGCAACGCCAGCGCGACGCGCGCGGCCGGTGCCGCTGGAGGGTGCGAAGCCCTTCGAGGCCCGCGTGTCCGTGTATTCGGGATGTGCTGTTCTCCAGCAGCCGGGGGCTGCTACCTGTGCCGGGCCCGGCCGATCCCGGAGGGGTCAGGCAGCCCCGGCCCCGCGCCCTCCCCGGTGCGGGTCCCCGCCGTGCGGCAGCCGGGCTGCGGGCGGAGAGGAGCCCGCGCGGGAGTGTGCGGAGCCCCGAATTTCCCTTATTTTCTTCCACAAATCTTTGTCCCTTGTCGCTTTTTCCTCCCCTACTGGGAGCCGGGAAATCGAGTTAATAATGTTTCAAATACTTGAGAAGTCCGGGCTAACGGGAGTTCCGTCTCCCTCTCCTCGCTCCGGATCTGAAGAGGTTGCCTGGACTAGGAGGAATGTGCCTTTTTCTTGAAGGGGGGGTGGTGGTGGTGGTAATTTTCATTCTTGTAATATTGGTTTGGGGATAATTACTTTTAATGTCAAAAAGATTTAGTTTAATATCATCTCTATTAGGCTGCTGGGCGGATAATTAAAAGTGAAGATGATAGCAGCAGGGAAACAGATGGCATTTGCTTACTTTGATTCAGTAGGTAAATAATGAAAAAGTCAATGGCAAACCCCCTAGAACAATTGAAACCTTAAAGAGCACTAACATTAGCAGGTACTTACAAACTGTCTTCCGCTAAGAACGAGATGAAAATACACTAATCAAGAACTATATTTCTCTGGGATGCTTCCGAGGGCTGCGCTGCCTGCGGGCGTGCGTGTCCCTTCCCCCGCATGGCAGCCAATAGCCGGGCGCTTTTTAATTAAGATTTTACTACTGCAATTGGGGGAAGCTGCAGCAGCACCGTCGCTGCAGCCCTCTCAAACTTGGGCACCGGAGCAGCCATTCATGGGAAGCCTTTAGGTGAATCAAGGGGAGCGAAGAGAGAAAGAAACACCGGGGAAATCGGGGCTTCTTCAAAATAAATATATGAACCCCCTCTCGTGTTTTATCGAGCTGACCCAGATGTGAGGGCCGGGCTGTGGGCACAGAATGGTGGGCGCGTCTCTGGCTGCTGCCAGAGTCAAACGCACAGCGGGGATAACTGAGAAACAACCGAGGCACCGCGCAACGAAACGCGGCGTTTCTGGTCATTCCTGTAACGAAGTATCGTCGATTTTCACGTGTCTGGAGGGCGCGGGCTACCCTGACCGTGGTGGGGTTCTCTCTTGGACCCGCTAGCCCGGGCGGCTCCGGGAGTGGGCGGCTGGCCGAGCCCGGCCGGGGCAGGGCTGTGGCCGGGGGGGGACCCCGCGCCCTGGAGCCGGCCCAGGCGCCCGGTGCCAACCCGGGCTGCTCCTGCGGGGCCCGGCCAGCGCCTGCGGGGAGGAAGTGAGGAGCTGGGTCCAAGGCTGAGTTCCTCTCGTGGCTGGACCCTGGGAGTTGCTCCCAGAGCCGGGCTGGGAGCGAGACCAGTCTCGGGGGCTTTAAAGTTGCGTTTCACCGGGTTCGGAGAAATGAATTTCTCTTTCCTCGTCCCGCCCGGGCAGCGGGCGCGCGGCTGCTCTGTGCGTGCCTAAAACAAACATCCCTCCCCCAGAAAGACACGGGAGCAGGGATGTACAAGAAGATTTTATTGTGCCTCGTCAAACAGAAATGAATTGCAGAAGGAGAAAAGGGAGGAAGAAGGGAGGGGTGGGGGGAGAGCAACATCCACCTCCCCACAGGCTCCCGTCCGTACTCACACACACGCAGGGCTCTGGCAGGCCGGGACAGAGCGGAGAGAGCCCCGAGCCCACGGCAAGTCCTGGCCGCGGTTCTGCCGGTCCGGGCGAACTCAGAGCTCAAGGGGTGGTTTGTTTGAATAAATCTGTGAAATGTGCGCACTGTGTCTGGGTTCATAGTGAAAGCTTTCAAGGGAAAATACGGACAGGGGAGAAATTATTGTAATTATTATCATTAAAATATCAAACCGGTGAGAAGTGAGATTCCGGGGTCTCATTTTCTAAAGGCACCTTCTTGTAAGAGAGCAGCAACACGGGAATAGTTGTGTCCCGGTTGGAAATGGCCCCTTCAGCCACGTCCCTCTCGGAAGGCGGAAAGGCAGAGTCTCCCTGAGCCCGGAGCAGGGTGCCGAGCCCGAGAGGAGGCCCCGGCTCCGGTCGGGAGCGATCCCAGCGAAGAGCGGCGCTTCCCGGGCGCGGCGGCTTCRCCTCCAGCCCTGGCCGCCTCCGGGCGCCTGCCGGGGCTGCTGCCGGCCCTGAGGGCGGAGGGAGAGGAGCGGAGCGTGGGAAACCGTCAAACGCCAGTGCAACTGGGGGAGATTTGGACAAACGCCCTCAGAACTTGCTGAATCCTGGAACTGCCTTACGTATTCTAGCAATTTTAAATTTTTTATTTAATAATATACTACTATTACGATGTCGGATTGATACTGAGTGTAACATTTAGAAACAGTACGTGGCTGAGAGTTTTGGACGAAGGGGTGTCCTCTGCCGACTTTGGAGAAACACCAGAAACAGGAGCTGGGTGTTTACGTGCCGTGCTCTAGGACACCGTACCCCAGCTCTCTCCTATTACTCTCCTGGGTCGTGCTGCAGGAGCCCGCGGAAACAGCCTCGGGATAGGGATGCTACACGTTGTGTGTTCAAACTTCAACACCGCCGTTTGCGATGTTACGAAAGGCATGAGGCTCCGAACAGAAACCACCGCATTTCGCTGGCTGATTACCGTCCCACTCTTGGGGTTTTTTTTTTTTTGTTTGTTTGGGTTTTTTTCCCATGGCAATTTCCAAAATAGATAGTTTTAAACCGCCATAAACGGAAGGGATAACCCAGCCCTTTAATTTAAATCAAAGCTGAAAGACAACGGAACGGGGGAAATCGGCGTAACCCGTGTCCTGTGTTGGTGGTGATGGCAAACTGCTCGGGGGGAAATGAGAAGGTGCTTGAAGAAAAAAAACCTCACCGCAACGCCAAATAAATCTGCCAGGAAGAAGGGAGAATATTTTCTCCATGATAAGCCAAGATAAAGCAATAACCTAAATGGTTCTTACTAGGTCTGATCGAGTTCTACGAATTCCCAATTAAATCAGATGATTAGAGTAATACTCCCCGGAGAATAAAATTAGTGGTTGCGAATAAAATTAAATCGGATATTTTGACTTGGCGGCTGTATTAAATAAAGGTGTTATAACACCTAAATCACGAGGAGTGGGTGGTAGCTGCACACGCAGAAAATCGGGTAGGAAAGCGCTCATTTCGTGGGGAAAAAAAAAAAAAAAAGAGAGAGAGAGGAAGACGGATGTAACCGTGATAAAAATATTGAAAATTTGGAGGGTTCTGCAATTGTGCTTTTCGCAACCACGGAAGGAGAGTGACCAAGGGGAAGAGTCATCGGAGCATCAGCGAGCGCTGCGTGTCCTGCAGCGGGGCTGCCCCGCGGCCCTGCGCCCTCTCCAGCCGGAGGGAGCGGCGGCAGGGCCGGCACGTCTCGAGCAGAGCCAGGGATTTCTCTCCTCTCGGCTCAGGGCCCGCAGCTCGCCCGGGGCACCCACCCGGGGATGTGCCGGGAACAGGTCCCGCGGCGTGGGAGCGCAGGTGGGGATGCTGAGGCGGCCCCTRTGGCCGCAGACGGTTCCCGTTGCGGCGAAGGACTTACGGATGCATGTAAAAAAGAACTTTAAAAGTGCCGAGGAGGACGGAGATCCCTCGTGGGAAAGAGAGGGGAGAGCCCTGGGGAAAAGAGACGGCGTTATTTCCCACTGAAGTGCTACCTCCTCCCGTTACCAGCGAAGGTGACGTCAAACCCGGGCGGCTGATGCTAAAACAAAAGCTCCGGGGTTAATATACAGTTACCAGCCCGGCAGCCTCCTCCTCCTCAAAAATCAGTCCCTCGGGTTTACTGTCCCCGCGGGGAAGGCGCCTGTTGAACATGTAGTCACGCAAACAGCTGGCAGGAGAAAGAAAGAACGAACTCCACTTTCTGGGGAGCGGAGGGCGGGCAGGGCTCCCCCAGGCTACAGCGCAATGAAAGGATGGAAAATCATACTCACCTCGGGCTTCTCCTGCTGCGGCCGCACTCGTACATTCACCTGCGGGTGCGGAGTGAGAGAGGGGGGAAAGGGGGGAGAGAGAAAGAGAAAAGGGGAGAGAAGGAAGGAAGGAAAGAAGGAAGGAAGGAAGGAAGGAAGGAAGGAAGGAAGGAAGGAAGGAAGGAAAAGGGAAGGAAAGAGGCATCGTTACGTACTATTACAAAACAAAATCTCCGAGGGGAGGGGAGAGACCATAAATTGAATTGTCACCTTCCACGGCATATTCCCCCCTCCCCTTTTGACAAGTAACACCCAGGGGGAAAAAAAAAAAATCAAACACTTGGCAAGTACCATTTTCAATGAATCGAAAAAAAAAAACCGGGAGAAAAGGAAAGGAGAGCCAAACTCTCAGGTGGCGGGGGAGCGGGCAGTGTTTTCAGGCACACCCACGCCCACGCTGCCCCGCTGTCCCCGCGGTGCCCCCCGGACGCTCCCGGCGCTCCGCGGGCGCGGCGCGCTCGGGCGGCCGCGGCGGAGCGCGGGGCGGCCAATCAGAGGCGCTCCTGGCGGCCCTGGCCAATGGCAGGCGCCACATTGTTGTCAAATGTTGCCTAATGGCAACGCGGGGCGCAACAATAGCGCGAGTGGCGGCGCGCGGCGCGGCGGGCAGCGCGCTACGCTCCGCTCCGCTCCGCTCCGGCCGCACGCGCCGCGTCCCGGCCCGTCCCGGGGGGCTCCGCGCACGGCCCGGCCCGGCCCCGACCGCCGCTCCGCTCCGCTCCGCCCTGCCCGCCCCGACGCCGGCCGCCTGCTCGGGGACCGCCGCGGCCGATGAGCCCGGCCTCTCCGCCCGGCTGCGGAGGTGCTGCCCGGGAGACGGGGCGATTTTTTTTTTTTTTTTTTTTTTTCGCTATTCTCTGCTGGATTTTAGCCTCCGCGGCTCGTGGCGAGGGATCCTGTCGCTGAAGGTGCCGGATTGTTCTTTGAAGGGACACCGCTAGTCTGCGGCTGCAGTTGCAGGGGGACGGGGGAGCGGAGCTTAGGGAGCAGCTCTGGGTGCACCGGGGCGCCGTGGGGAGCGGCCACCCCGCACGCGCGGACGGGAGAGCTTGGCTTTGAGCCTGGCGCGATGGACTTGGTGCTGCCCCGCCAGATGCGCACGGAGAGCAAGGACGCGAGAGTGATCTAAGTTTTCTTGGATTTTCTTGTGTTAGCTTCGCTTTTCGGGCGCGGAGGGGAGGAGGGCGCGAAACGGTTCCTGACGGGCCCCTCCTCACTTGAACCGCGCTCCGGGGCCGTGTGCCGGTGCGGGGGGACGGGGGCGGCGAGCGAGGCGAAGGCACAGGCGCTGGGGTTTGCATGCCCGCACCCGGGGTTCCGCGTGCCCCCCACTCGTGATCGCGCTTGAAGGCGCCGGGAGCTTCTCCGCGCCCGGGCGCGGGTGCGGCGCGGGGGCTCCCCCGCCCCGCGTCGCTTTGGGGGAGGCCGGGGAGGGGGGGCCGCTCTCTCGGGGCGGGCTCGCCGGGATGGAGCTGCGGTCGGAGCTGCCCAGCGTGCCCGCCGCGCCCCCCCCGGTGCCCCCCAGCTCGGTGGCGGCCGCGGCGGCGGCGGCGGCGGCCACGCTGCCGGTGAGCGTGGCCGGGAGCTTGTTGCGGGCGCCGCCGCTGCTGCTGCGGGCGGCCGAGAAGTACCCGCGGACGCCCAAGTGCGCCCGGTGCCGCAACCACGGGGTGGTGTCGGCGCTGAAGGGCCACAAGCGGTACTGCCGCTGGAAGGACTGCATGTGCGCCAAGTGCACCCTCATCGCCGAGCGCCAGCGCGTCATGGCCGCGCAGGTGGCGCTGCGCCGGCAGCAGGCGCAGGAGGAGAACGAGGCCCGCGAGCTCCAGCTGCTCTACGGCACGGCCGAGGGGCTGGCGCTGGCGGCCGCCAACGGCATCATCCCGCCCCGGCCCGCGTACGAGGTGTTCGGCTCCGTCTGCGCCGGGGGCGGCGGCGAGGGAGGCGCCGGCGCCTCAGGTAAGGCCGCGCTGCGCGCCCTCCGAGCGGCGGGGATGGGGGCAAGGGGCCGGGAGAGGCGGCGAGAGACGAGCGGGGCGCGGACCTGCGGGCGGGCGGCCCCGCCGACGGCCGGGGCGCTCCGCGGGGCCCGCCGGGGGCGGCCGCACTGACGGGTCTCTCTTCCTTCTGCCCTTCCGACCCGCAGAGTCCAAGATGCAGAAGTTCGAGCTGTTCCCCAAGACGCTGCTGCCGARCCGCGCCGTCACCCCGCAGCAGGCGGGCGGGAAGCCCCTCTCCCCGGACGGCGAGTCCGTGCCCGGCACCTCCTCCCCAGATGCTCGCCACGGCTCGGGCTCGGAGAACGGGGACGGCGAGTCCTTCCTGAGCTCACCCGTCTCCAAGGGCCCGAAGGAGGGGGAGGAGAGCCCGGGCTCCATCAGCCCGCTGGGCTCGGACTCGGGCTCGGAGGCGGACAAGGACGAGCAGGACCCGTCGCCCTCGGCCGGCGGCCGGCAGCGGACTCCCATCGACATCCTGACGCGCGTCTTCCCGGCGCACAAGCGCAGCGTGCTGGAGCTGGTGCTGCAGGGCTGCGGCGGGGACGTGGTACAGGCCATCGAGCAGATCCTCAACAACCGCGGCCCGGAGAAGGGCCCCGAGGAGGGCTGGGCCCGGGACGGCGCCTTGCAGGGCCTGCCGCCCACCCCCGCCGCCGCCGCCGCCGCCCACCACCGGCCCTTGATCGCCGGCGCCATGGCCCCGGCCATCGGCACGCTGGGCAGCCGCTCCGCCTTCTCCCCGCTGCAGCCCAACGCCACGCACTTCGGGGCCGAGGCCGGCGCCTACCCGCTGGGCACCCACCTGGGACTCAACCCCCTGCGCCTCGCCTACTCGGCGCACAGCCGGGGACTGGCCTTCATGACCCCCTACTCCACGGCCGGGCTAATGCCCACGCTGGGCTTCCGGCCGCCCGTGGACTACGCCTTCAGCGACCTGATGCGGGACCGCTCCGCCGTGCACAAGGAGCAGGTGTACTCCAGCGGGCTCTACGGGCCCATGGTCAACAACACCCCCGAGAAGCAATAGCGGCTTCCTAAAGCTCGTCTGTGTAGAGGTAGCTAGGTAGGCACGGGTGGACGGACGCGGGTGGCTTTCTCTTCCCCCGTGCGGGCGGTGGTTGCGTGCAGAGCCCGGCGCGGACAGGCGTAGGTGTATTAAGGTGATAAAGGTGCACTTTCATTGTCCAGACATGAGTCACTCTTTGTTGCTTATGGCCATAAGCATGGATATCCTCAGTGCGTCGTGGGGTGTGCACACACACACACACGCTCTTTCCCACACACATACATATATATATATGTATACTAGCAAGTGTATAATGTTATAAAATGGAAATCTAAGTTATTAATGTAACTCGTAGGTGAACTCGGTATTAACGTTAAGCTAAAGGTTAGACAACGCATTGTAATACTTACCAGGCATATAGATGAAACATTGTCAAATTGAAAACCTTTTCCTTCCCGCCCCCAGAAACGTTATGGTCTGTATATAACATTGGAAAGTAGATATATTTGTAACTGTCCGTAGGACCCCGGCGCCAATGGTGTATGACGGTTTAATAAGCCTCCTTCATTTGTGATCTGCAAGAAAATTGCTTTCTTGTTCCGATGTAGCAAACTTCTTGCTGTTTCTAACAGGTAATTCTGTGTTTCCATTTCATAGAAATAAATGTTATTTTCTATTAAAAAAAAAAAAATCAGTCTTATGAATGGCAAGTGGTATTTTATGAGACGATGGAAGTGTGTTTTGGGAAATTAATTTGACAAGTACAGTCAATATTTAAAGGAGTTTATGCAAATAGTACAAACATGTTTACTACATTTTTATCGTGGTCAAACCAGATATTCTTCAGATAAATTTATAAATAAAAACGAAGCGTACAAGCAAGAGCAATTTCCTTATCAACTGAAATTGTCAAATACGTTTATTTCTGGTTCTGGTCTTTTTCTTATTTATTTCTGGGGAAAAAAAAACCAAAACAACAACAGAGGTATAAATTTAAACAGGATTTTCCCCTTAGATATCTCGACGGTTTTTGCATATTTAGGAAACTTCTCATTGTCGCGAAGAGAAGCCTGGTTAAAGCAAATTCCACCTTGCCGACCGCAGGTTGTGTAGCAGCAGGGAGACACTTCCCACTTTTATCTGAAATTTGATTGTATGTTTTTGTTGTTTCTGTGTCAAAATAAGCAAAGTGATCTATAATAATGACTTTTTTCAGAATGTAAGGATGTGTTTGCGACTGATGTGGATGAGTTAAGATCAGTGCAGAGAGCATGGGCCAGGAAGGTTTCTCTGTTTTCGGACCTGTGTGTCCTTCCCCCTCATCCGAGAGTAAAGGCTACTCGTGTGGCTTTTTTTTATTTTTATTTTTTGGCAACGGTGTCCAAATATTCTCCCAGAAAAAAAGTAAGAAGGGCATTCCTTCCTCTATTTATTTCTGTACTGGGATGACTGGGGGGCAGCGGGCGTGCCCCCGTGCATCCCGAGAGGCTATCCTGCCGAAGGCCGGAGCGTGACTTTCTTACCAGTCCTGGGAGTGTTTGGCCCAGGAAAACTATTACTCACAAAGAACAAGTTCAGTGCATGGTTGAATTAAGACTGTAAAAGCTCCTAAAGTTGGTTGGTATGGAAACCTAATCCCACCGAACCGCTCCGTGGCACAGCTGGACTGTTTACTTTCTCACTTCAAATATAACTGTGTAAACATTGGCTGGGAGCTGCCAGCGCGGCTCCTACCAACCAGTTAATATACTGGTGGGGCCGGGAGGACAGGAGTCCTGCCGCAGCTACAGAAGGAAGCTCCTGGCCAAAATCAAATTGCATCAAAATGCAGTTCTTCCATCCCGCATGCAGTTGATCAAGTTGGATACAATTTTAAGATTTTCTTAAAAAACAAAAACCCAAACAAAAAAAGTAAGTAAATATTGCAGATTACACCTAGGCAAATACTTTTGACCCTGATCCATCCTGGGAGCAGCCAAATCAATATCACAGGGGAAACTTTTTAAAGTCTCGTGTTCCAAGAGCGGGTGAAACTTAATATTACTACAATAAAACGGTTTAATAAAGAAGGGCTTTAATAGTGAGCTAATTTGATTGAGTTTCCTAATTCCACTTTAATTGGAAAAGGAGTTGTCTGTTTGGTTATAAAGTGCTAGGGTTATGTTAGACTGGAAAAAAAGAAGATGGACTTTGAGCATCTGAATAAACTTTTTTCCCCTTTTTTTCCTCCCCTTTTTTGGTTGGCAGCTGACTTTGTGCAGGATGAGTTTCCATATCTAGGATTATGAACGGGCTACAAAGAGCTGCTACTTAAAGAAATCAGGTCGCCACATTTCTCCCATTCTAGCCCTGTTGAGAAGGGCTTAGGAGCTGTTGATTTAACTCAGCTCCCCTTTTAATTATAAAAGCCATTCTTGTGTAGTTAGGCGAGCAGGACAATTTATCAGAATTGTTGCCGTGTCTTGGAGGTTGGCTTGAGTTTGGATTTATACAACCGACAATGGGGATCACGACGATTAACTTCCATACGGGTAGTTTAGGCTGTTAAATTGGGGGGAGTAGGAGGAGGGGTGGTTAGAGAATCTGATAAATTATCCTATTGAAGTAATTCCCATAGATTAAAAAAAAAAAAAATCCCTTGGGTTTGGAGCCGCCTCGGAGAGGTCCGTATACAGAAGCCTCTGGCAGAACATAAAATATTCAGGTCTCTTTTAGAGTAAAATAAAATGCTGTCACTTGAATAAAAATCGGCGTAACCGAGTATAAATTATTTGTGAAGCGGAGAGGCTGCGGGCGACGCTCGCAAACTTCCCTGTTAATTAAATCTTAATCCACGGGTCGCAGGAAGCGGCGGAGCTGTAACAGCGGCTGCTGTACATACAGCGGGACACGTTCCGGAGTTATATTAACTGCACTCGTGTTTAATATGAATCAGCCCTAATCCACAGCATAATAAAGATCAAATTAGACTAACCATTTAGTAGCGAAATGACATTCCTTCACCTAAAATGAACCTCCCCGCGCCCTGCTCGCTGCGAGGCTGCCTCGCCAGCCCGGCCGGGAGGGCTGGCTCAGGGGCCTCGGCTCCAGCAGAGCCCAGCGGGCTGAGCGAGGCTGGGAAGGGGAGCGGGGGGGCCTTTCACAGGCTGCCGAGTTTATTTTTCAGCCTTAGGGGGAATCCCCGCTACCCTCCCACGCTTTCCAGAGCCACCTCTCKCCCACCCCGCCGCAAACCCGACTTGCTGCCGAGGCCCTGGGGATGGAGGAGGCTCAGAGCGGGGTCGTGTCGGTTCCCCCCCGGCTCCGGCCCGGAGTGTCCCCCGTGGGCTGCTGGAGTCCCGTACGGCCCCTCTACGACAGGGAAGGGTGGTGGTATCGCTTCCCCGCGGTCCCCTGGGCAGCCAGGGCCGCTCCAGCGRGGACAGCGATGGCTTGTTTTGCTGGAGGCCGAGAGGCGAGTCCCGACTCCGCTCCATCTTTCCCGCGGACCTGGGAGAGCTCCGGGCCCCGCTGCCGCGGCCGTCCCGGGACTCGGCGCCCCGTTTCCCAAGCTGGAAACCACCCCGCAGCCCGGCGCTGCCCCGGAGGGGAGGGACGGGCCGGCCCGGAGGGCGGCCCCGGGTGCCCCTCACCGGGTGGGGCGGCCTTTGTGCCGGCGCTGAGCAAACACAGCTGCCGCCGGTGGCACCGCTTGAGGGAACGGGGCTGTTACCGTCCCCCCCCCCGGCCCTGCTCCCGGACATCCCTCCTCCGTGCTCCCCTTGGGCGGGGGCGAGCCCAGGTATCTCCCTCTCCCGGGATGATCTCATCGGCGGGAGCGCAGTGCCGGCCCGGGCGTTCCCAGGACGCCGGTGTCAGGCACACGAACTTCCCACGTCCCCCGGCGAGGGGACACCTCTGCCTCCTCTCATGGCGCGGGCATCCCCCCTGTGTTGTCACAACATCCCCATGGCAACTGCGGCAATTACTTCTATGCCAGGACAACAATAGGAAAGTATTTAATATATTTAAATGTGATTAAGCAGGTGGAAGAAACGAGCAGGAGCAGCTCTGTGGGACGAGCCGGCTGAGGCTTCTAGGAAGCCCCGGCAGCTCCGGCTCCCGCCGGCCCCGGGGCTGCCGCTCGCCCGGGGCAGCGGAGGCACGGCTGGAGCTCAACAGATGGAACCGAGCGAGGGACACACAGTTACAACGGGAAAGGAGCGTTTCACCGTTTTCTGCTGCTTTTAACACCAAGCGAGACACGTGAAAATTCATTCCGATTTCAGTCTCCGGGGTTTCAACAGAAATACTGACACACTATTGCAATAGAATATTTTTTTCGTTACTGTTCCTTTCCACTTTCCCTTTTATTTTTGTCTACCTTTTCAATAGGGAAAAAAAAAACACCCACAAACCGTTGTTTGCCGTAAATTCGGGGGGAAAAAAAAGACACGAAAACCCCCTCTAACTGCACAATGGTACTTCGTATTTCATCTCCAAAACGAGTTTATTCGAAAAAAGTGCTACCCCCAAAAAGATAGGATTAATTTTAATAGATGCTTTAACCCGAAAACTATTCCTTTTCAGCCACCCCTCATTTCTATGTTGTTAGGGAATCTAATGACCAGCGGAAGAGATGCTGCTACCCAGGGAGCCACGCGCGGATGCTGTCCACCGAGACTACTGCCGCCTTTCCCCGGGAGCGGCCGGGGCTCGGCCAGCACAGCCCCGGGAGCCGGGCAACCCAGCCTGGCCTGGAATTCACCTTTAAATTGTGCGGCTGGTTGCGGGATTTGGTGGGAATTACTGAGTGGGGCGGGAAAGGAGGGTGCGGTGCTTATGCGAGGGAGGTGGTGCTAATGCAAGGGACCTGGCGCGGGGTAGGAAGAGGTTAAAGGGTGTGGGGATGAGCTGGCTCCCCGGGGCTAACAGGAGTGTGAGCTGAAATAGCTGGAGAAGGTATATTGGCAAGAAATTCCGATGCCGGGCAATGCCTAAAGTAAAAGAAGGGTGGAGAGGAGGGAAGAGGTGAATTCAAGAGCAGGGCAAGGGGCTGATGGGGTCTTAGGCTCACAAGAACTAATGGAGAACAGGGATGCAGTGTTAAGAGCTGTGGAAATATTTAGGACTCACTAAAATAAGATCTTGGCGTCTGTGTTAGGAGAGTAAGATGAAAACATTGTGACGAGAGTAAGATGAAAACATTGTGTCACTTGCTGCACATTGGGTTTGAAGGACAGCCAGCCTTCGGAAGAGTATAATGCAGCACTTTGGACTGTATTAGAAGTTTTAATATAGATACAAATATTTTAATATAGATATAATACAATAATATATATAATCGGTATATATAAATATGTGCCTTTCCTGAGGGAGCCTTTAAGGCTTGGTTATACTCTGCACAGGCTGACTAAGGTAGCATCATGCGGTGGGATTTACATTTCCAAGGAAATTATGAAAAGCTCCTAATTTCAGATTAGCATTATCAGGTGCTGTACAGAGGTCAGAAGGCTCAATTACGTGCATGCTCTAAMGCAGGCCAAGGCCTGGGCAAGTGGCTGTTGGTCTAGAATGATGATGGGTGTTTTTACAGTGACTCATTGATTGTTCTTGTGGAAGCAAGTACCTGGAGAGAGAGGAAAATGCTTAAAGACCGGACTATTGCTAATTGTCTTAACTGCAACTCGCTGTTTGGTAACCATTTCTAACTGATAAAGCCTGGTCTGAGGCCTGTTCTATCCAAATGCTGGCATAAGCACGTGTTCCTCTTCACTCCAGGTGTGAATTTGGCAGACAAGGATTTGGACAAGGGCATGATGAGACACCTGCCTGGGGGATAATTCTGTTTGGAATGCTGTTTTGTGCAGTATTGGATTTTCCTGCATGTGGGAGCTAAAGTCTTATCTTAGGTTTTATCTTAAATCCTTGCAAAATCTAAACTACAGGGGGAAAAGCATTGCTTCCTGACAGCCCTGTTTTGATGGTCTGGAAGAGAAAATCTTGTCATATACTGGTTTGCGGATTAATTTTCTGTAAGAGATATGTGGGATACAGTCTGGTTCCTGACTTCACACAGAAGCTCTGYCTAAATGAACTCTGTAATGCAGATCTGTGAGGGGTAAGGGTGGATCCTTTGGCATGTTCCCAATGTGAGGATACTTGCAGCTAGTATGGATTCAAAGAGGGCTTTTTTTCCTATTTTATATTCCCTCCTTTCTTGTTTTGGATCTTATTAACGTGCTGTAAAGCTTAAAAGAGTTATGCTAAGGTTGTTTCTGCAAAATTAATTGTTTTTCCCTCTCAATACAGAAATGGATAAAAAATGAGTGGGTAAAAGCCTAGATGAATTTCAGAAAAAAGATATAGAAATCCCTTGAAAGCAGGTTACTCGAAGTCTTATTACCCATCAATAGTTACACATCTGCTATGCACATCCTCAGAAAGTAGTTGCCTGTTTAACTGGGAAAATATAATAGATGGGCAGGATCTGTGCAAATTTTAGTAGGTTTGTGACAGCAGGGCAGGCTCCTGGGGGGAAGAGGGAAATGGAAACGAAACCAGAAACAGAGAGTGGATCTTTTCGTGTGGTCTGACAGGCAGATGGAAAGCATGAATTACAAAGGCTTTTAAAAAGATCTGCTTGGGGTTTATGTTTACAGAGAGATTTAACAAGACTGGCTGGCCTTAAATTGCTGAGGTTGTTGCTAAAATCAGATGTTTGGAAGTGAAATGGGGTACTAGCCCTGGCCCAGAATACAAGAGAGGTTCACAGAAATTCAACAAGACGGGAGCATGGCCAGCAAGGTGGGGCCCCTAGAAAGCATTCGGCAGATCCTGAAAAGGGCTTAAAGGTCAGCAGGACCTGGAGTTGGCGGAGGCAGGAGGGTATGATCCCTGCTAAAGGGACCTGGATCCAGACAGAGACCATGAGCCTCTAACCAAGAGTAGGAGCAGCAGCATGAGAAGACAGTCAGAACGAGCTCGGATTTGTGCAGGAGGGACTCACTGATGAAACAGCTTTATAGGGAACAAAGGTATCGAAACATTACCTCGCTTTCTTGTAAGTGGGATATGGGATATTGATTTCCTCTCATGGCTTGGGGAAGCCTGTGGTTTACCTTGGATAGAACCTATGGATTTCCTTAGTTTTCTAAATCTCCTGCTTGCAAGGTTAGCCATAGATATTTGCAACTAAATGAATGGGGCAAGTAGTGGAGATTATAACTTGGAGAGCCTTTGCTTTGTGAGGGGAGAGTCAGATATCTTATTCTGGCAGGAGAATCTAATTAAGGGCCTGTTCAATAGGAGTAAATGTCAAATGATCAGGCACACAGAAGGACTAAAATTGCAATGCTCAGCCCAGTGTGCTAGAATGTGCGCTACAAGATGCCTGGCTTTTTTCCTGCTTCGAGGGATGAATTATGCTTGATTTCTCTAATCATTCTTTTTATCCACATTATGAAGCTTTACTTTGACACAGAGAGAGTAATCTTGATTCAGTGGGGCAAAGAGTACGAAAATTGCTCCGGTAGATTTGGCAGGAAAACATGACTCCAGCCTCTCTCAAAAATCTGTACCTTTCTCCACGAAAGCTTCACACAGACCAGAAGCGGTCAGAAAGGTGTTTTCAGGGTCTCTTTTCTACAAATAACTATATTATAGCATTCTTCCTGTTCAATGGGTGAAAAGGATTTCAAGACACTAGCTGAATTTCTGTTCCCAGATCCATTGGAATATATCTGGGCACATAAGAATTAGTAGTAGCATAAGACTTGCTGGATTTGGGGGAAAATCAATCCATCATGTGGCTTACAAACATAATCTGTTGCCCAAAGTACACCAGATGAATGAGTTAACCCAACTCGAATTTGCTGTGAGTGTAATGGTATCAGAACGCTCAGGATGTACCCTACACTCACGGTAGGCAATTGGAGAAGCTGGCAAAGGCACTATGACAGTCTCACCTTTACTGAGTTACTTCCTAAGTGTCACATGAAAAGGTCTGGAGGTTCTGATGCCAGGCTGAAATGTGTGTTAACTTGCCCCGTGTCTCTCTCGCTTTGGCTTCCCAATCTCCCTCCTGTGAGAGTGCTCARGTGGTTTTCAGCACCTTGGTCACTGAAAGAAGAACTTACTTTGTCTTGGCGAACAAGAACACGCGTATCTTGGATGTGGGAAAGGGCTTCAAACCTGTGTGAGGTGAGGATGCCAATATGCTTGGCTGGCAGGATTGTTTCTAACTATAGATCAGGGCTGGCAAAATGCTGCACTCAGGTCTTGAGTGGGAAGTGGCTCTGTTAAACTGGAAGTCTGTGGCGATGAGTGATAGGTGTGCTCTTAAAAACAGGGCCAAAAGTGCAGCTAAGGCTGTTCAAGGAGCCTTCTGTTTATTTTATTCCTCGCCACTGAAATGTCTAAGGGAAGTTAGTCCTGTTAAGATGGGCTGAACTGAACAACAGCAAATGATCTCCTGTAAACTGTGAAAAGCTAAGACTGACCCGGTGAAATCTTTGGGAAAATGTCTGGTTTTCCTGGAAGCCTAAGCAGGGTAGATGCTGCATCTGATGGACATTGATGATATTGGGCAGAGGCGCTCTCATTAAGAAATTGCCTGCTGGAACTCCCTCCAGCCATCTGGCATCCAAAACGCAACAGCAAAAGGGATCATGTTGGTGATTTTCAGTAAATGTTTTGCACAGAGCCATCTTTGTTGACTGTCTCTATTGTTTTGCAGATGTTTATGGTATCATGAATCTTTTTTTTCGACCTTAATTGAAACACATGCTCCCTCAATTCAAGGATCAGTTTTGTTGTAACAGAAAGGAATTTTGTATGACATTTTTATCCTCGGGAACATTTTTTTTGATAGATTCTCAGATCATGTGTTAAATTTGAAATATTTGAAAATTTTTAACCCTCAGACTACTGATGTACTTTTAATTTTTTTCTTTTATATTTTCATACAGATGACAACTTTTGACAATTTTGTTATTTGAGTTCAGAGCATTGCTCATCAGTTTTAGAAAAATAAGCTGATTTTCTTAAAGCTTTTGAAGGCTTCACAAGCAACAACAACTATGAAAATATTGATGTATTTTCATCACCACCCCTGGTTGGTGGTATTTGGGTTTTATTTTGCCACGTATGTCAATGACCTGAGAGTCTCTTTTCCTCTCTGTTTAATTTGTGGTGTAAGTGGGGCTCCCAGATATTACAGTCACAGATTCTGGACTCACTTGGGCAAAAGCTGCCTTTGTTTCTCCATAGTCTCAAGCACAGAATATTGTCTGGAAGCAGGATGCACAGAACCAAAGTGCTTCCTGTGGTAGCAACATGTTGCTGATGCTCAGTGGGTGTGAGCTCCAGATCAGTTCTGAGATTAATCTGAAAGTGAAATGATTCTTGAAGTAGGTATAACTGATGCTTCAGCTGAGTGTGGGACACTGAAAGTCAAGCATACTAACTTCTTATCCCAAGTCTTTTGAAAGGTACAATTATCCTTTATCTTCGCAGGTTGGTTTGTTTAACTTTCACTGGGTTATTCTCATGGAATAAGAATGAGATATTTCTGTTTCAGAGGAGCACTGGGACATTGCAAATGAAGGAAGCTGTAAGGTTTTGTAGTGAAAACTGCACATGGGTCTCTGAAGATTTGGTTTGTGTACTAAATTCTGCCGCTGATTTACCAACACTGTGTGACCTTGAGCTACTCAAAACAATTTATTGTTTTTTAAAAAGTGACTATTAATATTGACTGTCTCCAGTTTAGTATGAGACACACGAGACTTGAATTGCAGACTTTTGTAGTACTTCACTATTTATTTTTAATAAGGGTCCTAATTAAGTGTGCAATCTCTGTAGCAGGAAAGCTCTCCTGGACTCTGTCTTCGTTCATTAAAATGTGTCAAATTCCTCAGAGTTTAGAGCAGAGCACTAACAATGGCAAAAGAGACCCTATGTCCTGAATAGATACTAACATGTGCCAAAGAAGATGCTTGTTAATAAGTACTTGTGCAGTGATAAAGTACAGCAACAAGGGGTTATACATTTCCTCACTTTCAGCTACCCGAGCAGAGCCCCTGACTTCACTCAGGAAGCTATACTGTTGTGAGACATGGAAAAGTAAAATACCCTCTGCTTTATAATAAGTCATTCCAGCTCTGTCTAATTAACACTTCTTACTGTTAATTGTAACCCCCTGTTCTGTGTTTTTCAGGGACAGTATTTCCCAAGTAGTGCCGATGAAATGTCAGGCAGAGGTAGTAATTTTGTTTTCCTTGCTATTATAACATTGTGCCATAGATATAGTTATATACAGAGATACATGCCAATCAACCAACAGAGCAAACAAGATGAAGAAGTAAAAACCTACTCCTTAGAGAGCATCTTAGGCAGACAATGAATTATGAGCTCTTCTCTGCCTAGACAACTTGCAGTGAGATCAGCTATTCCTACTGGCATTCCTTGCTGTGATTAAAAAAATTGAATAATTTTAGATTGCTTGTTTTATTAAATCAATAGACTTAACAGGATGGAGTGGTGGAGTACAAAAATACGAAATATTTTTTTATATAATCTGTAGAATCCTATAGGCTCCTAACATCAATGCTACAGAAATACCATTGGCCAGTATTTGCAGAACAGCATTTAATGAACAATAAAGACATTCATGTGGTTGCAAAGGGGAAAATCTTCTTGGCAGTCTAGCAAACTTACCTACCTCAGCTTTGTAGCCTGAAAGAACTGAGAGAGTACTGAAAGAAAGTGGAAACACGAGAGTCACTGTTAAAACATCACCCTGGTGCTTGCAGAACTGCAAAACTATTGGAAAAGACAAGGAAGAGAGTAAGGATATGGGGCCATTGCATGTCACTGATGTTTAAGTTGAATTTTGTCTTTGGAATGCAATTCGAAAATTGAAGGTGAACTTTGGTCTGTGGCAAGARAAAGTAGCAATTGTCTCATCCAAACAATCCTATGTGTGATGGTAGGGAGAAAAGTATCTGTGAGGACTCAGAATTTTATAGGCCGGTAAAATTGAGAGAAAAACCTGACTGAAGATAAAATCCAACCAACCCTTCTTGATGAAACACTGGAAAAAAAAAAAGGCCATTATGTGAGTGCCGACTCTAAGTTGAAAACACAATTTCCAATGACTTCAGTCACATCGAGTACAATTAAATTAATAAGCATTTTACAAAAGGCTCAATTGCTTCTTACACTTCTTCTCAGTCCTAGACACCTCATTATGACCTTCAGTACTTTTTTCCTTTTCCTTTACATGAAATACTAGTAAATTTGATTCAATCACTTCTTAATGGTTAAAATACTTAATCAGTTGTCTTGTTTGCCAGAATGCAGTCATTCCTACAGTCTGAATTTCTCACTGTTGAAWTTTGTGGGGCTGGTTTATGATCATGTTGGGACAAACAGAAAACATTTTTCTTTTACGAGGCACAAATGTGAGGCAGGAGAAGCAGGAAGACGACATGGAGCCATCAGTAGATCGCTTGGGCTGAGAGAGAGGGAGAGGTGAGGAATGGCGGGAAAGGGGAAATGGCAGCAGGTCATTCGCTGGGGACAGACAGGTGGTGCTAGCCGGGACAAAAGCCAAGCCTCAAACCCCTGCCAGCCTTTACAAATCCCATGTCACTTCCCAAAGGAATGGCAGGCAGAGCCAGTGTGCGTGCTGGACTGCCGCCATGGCGGTGGTGGCTGCCCCGGGCCGTGCTGTGGGGCAGCGATGGCTCCTGCCTCTCCTCAGCAGGCTGAGGGCAGCCTGCAGCCCCCACGGCACCACTGCCTGAACATGTGGATGCCAGCTTGGACTGTGTCGGCCTCTGAGGGATTCTCCCTGGAGAAAGGTGCCCTTTTCTCCAGCCTGCCCTGGCTGYGTCCTCAGAGCCACGACCTGCGTGGCTGGTATCCCCTGTGGGCGAGGGGCAGCCACAGGCCTGCAGCAGGGTCCCTGTGCCTCATTCCTCATCCAGAAACTCATCCCCTGCTCCCGAGGCTGYGCTAGACCCACACCTCCTGCTCGGTCTCTCGGATGACCGACTGCAGTGCCATGGCTGTATTTGGGCTCTCCATGTGTCCGGAGTGAGACGAGGGCCGAGAGAGGGCCCTTGGCCCCCTGGCCCCTCAGGGCCTTTCGCCCCAGAGAGAAATTTCCTCCTGGATCAAAATAGCCTTCGCAGCCTGAAAAACCCACTCCCCATCCCCACAAGTGTCTGATTTACGTTCAGGTGTGGCCTCACTTCTGGTTTTGGTTAAACATGTGCATGAAAGGGGGTTGTAGTGAGGTGGGGATTGGCCCCTTCTCCCAGGCAACAGAACAAGAGGAAACGGCCTCAAGTTGCACTGGGGGAGGTTTAGACTGGATATCAGGAAATATTTCTTCACTGGAAGGGTTGTTAAACATTGGAGAAGGTTTGACCAAAAAAAAAAAAAAGTGATGGAGTCACCATCCCTGAAGGGATTTCAGATGTGTAGATGTGGCACTTTGGGTCAAGGTTTAGTGGTGGAGTGTGCAGTGCTGAGTTAATGGTTGGACTTGGTGATCTTAGATATCTTTTCCAATCTAAGCCATTCTATGATTTTCAGTGTTGTGGAAGAACACTGGGTGTGTTTGATGGCAGCTGGACAGTGGACCCATCCTGGACAAGACATAGAGGAGCTGGTGAAAATAAGGTATGAGGATTTTTTTACCTAGGATTTGGGATGTCACTGGCGTACTGTTGACTTCATGCTTTCAAGCAGTGTCAGACACACCTATTGAATCTGAGGTAAGACAAGCCTGGTAACAGGCATTGACTCTTACCGTGTTAAATTACATTGCTAAGTTTTATTTCCATCTTCTTTCGTGAAAAGTGCTGGAACCAGTACAGGATGTTGCCCCTTTCTTTATGCAGCATATTCTTGAGAGGCTCTCTAACCAAATGGTAAATGCACAGATCTATGTGTGAAGTCCTGTCTGAGTTCAGTGACAGTAATCTCTGTGTGTGTATGTATACACACATAGATATGTCAGTGTATGCACATATATCTCTGTATCTCCTACCCTTGTGAATTCATTTGCCATTTGTCGTTTCTTTACCAATTAAATTTTCTAACCCAGCAGTTCTCTCTGCATCATGTCACGCATGCTGACTATGTGCTGATTTAAGGTTGAGGATAATTTAGCAGGGCTGCTGATTATGGCAAACTTATTCTCAGGAGATCAGTGAGGAATGGATGTTTTGTGATGAAGTTTGTTTTGTGTAGATTAGAAAGATAATGATACATATGCAGATTAGAATGGGACATTAAAACCAAAATCATCATGTGTATTAGCTCTGTGAAATCCACACTGCAAAGATAAGATATGAAATCAGGGAGTAGACCACATGACTATGTCTGAGATCCATTTTTAAACTTGAGATACCAAAGGCAATATGTAGACCTGAGCTCATGAACTCCTGTGTTATTTTATGCATGTGAATGGTCTCAGTGACTTTTGTACTGACACGTTTCCCATAAATTTAAAAATATTGCAGTCTATGCAATACAGAATTGCTTGTTTTTTTTCTGTGTGCCTTGGACAGCTCCAAGCATTCACCAAAAATACAGTAATAATGAGTTACAACTTGCTTTGAAATTTGATTCATGTTGATGTTGAAAAGCAGGTGAGTATTAGCATAGTAATGATGCTGCTTGAGCATGGAAAGACTGTAGTAATTTCAGCAGAGTAGAATTGCTAGTCAAGAGGAAACTAATTATAGTTAAGAGAAACAGAGCTGAGAAAAAGGGTGTGGAATCTTTTCCTTTTGTTTTATAAGCTTTTCTGGGACACCTCATGTTGTTTTACTTGATGAAGACCTGAGACCCATATAATAAAAGTCACTATTCTCAGTTTCCTTCCATCCTTCATCCAGTTCTTTCTTAAAGACCAAGCAGGTTTATACAAGCATAAGCCATGGATTCCTTATCCTTCCAGGAGTGTACCCCAGAGTATAAGGAATTGCAAAAGAGATGCACAATATGCATATTGAATTTCATCTCATTAACTGGAACTCTGTCAATATGAAAGCTGACTTATTTAGGGGGAACCATTCCTCACCAAGGAAAAGCAACAGTTTTGACAGATCATGTAATACAAGTCTCAGGGTTATCTACCAATAACTTGAAAAAGTCATGTGGCCATGAACAGTACAAAATTAAGTTATTGGGCATATCCGGTCCTATAAGTTATCTATTCTGAACTAAGTAAAAGTTAAAAGTTACCTCAGATCACATGTTTGTCTTCATCTTTCTGTAACACTTTAATTGTTTTAAAAGGTAATTTTATGTATTTTTTTTTACAAATAAATTTCATTTCTTCTCACTTTATTAGATTATTGCAAAAATAGAAAACCGCATTCTCAGAAAATAGCATCTAAAAAAGAAGACCAAAATTAAAGAAAAAAAAAAATCCTTGAATCACAGAATGGTTTGGTTTGGAAGGGAGCTTTAAAAGTCATCTAGTCCAATCCTCTGCCTAAAATAAGCAGGGACATCTTCAACTAGATCAGGTCGATATACTTTTCAGTGTCTTCGACCTCATTGCTGTTAAAATCCCTTTGAAAAAAATCTCCCTAGGCACCGTTTATTCAGCATGTTGTTTCCTGAGATCCAGTTACCAAGTAGTGTTGCAGGATGCTTGAAAGGGCTCAGGAAGCAGCTTCTCTCCTGAGAGGGACTAAAAAAGATGATTAGGAGAATGCAGGAGGTTTGTAATAGTGGTAGTTTCTCCTAATCCTCTTTGTTTTAACAATCGTGGCTAAAACTTCAAAGGTGCCTGCTGGGCTCTTGTTCAAATGTCAGCAGTGGAAGTGCAGAGGTTGAGGGGTGTCCCCCTTGCAAGTAAATGCAGAATAAAATGGTGAAGTTTGGGTACCTCATTACAACTCAAGAGGTTGTGGTTAAGTGTCCTTTCCTGTACAGAGCTCCTGTGGGCTCCAGGGGAGTCACCTGGGGCACAGGTGAAGTACTGTGTCCTTCTCAGCCCAAACTTTCCTCGTGCACAGTGGGTAGTTGGAGTTTGAAAGAGAGAAAGCACAATTATTGCACCTTGAACTGTGAGTGCTGGCCAAGGTTGGTGACTTACTGAATGTCTTTTAGTACTGAAAGGATTTTTGTCAGATCTGACTCTTGGAGTCCTGGAATTCCACAAGAACCTTAGATTTTGCTTTAAAGCAAACTTTTAGCCATCTAGTCGAGGAAGAAAAAATAAAGTCATCAACTCCAAAGGTTTGATGAAATGAAGGGAATGACATAGCTATTAAAATGTTGTGTTTGAAGCAGTCCAAGACCAGATCTGACTTGTTTAGGAGTCCATGTTGGCAGTACCGGAAGACAGGCTTTTGACAACTATCAGAAACTGAAGGCAGCCAGTGTCTCTCAATGGCTTCCAGGATCCAGAGTCTTAAATTTAAATAATTCATGTGGTTAATGAATAATAAATTTAATAGTAATGATTAAGGCAGATGACTCTCTGTTCAGTTAAATGGTCACAGCCAACTGAAAAATGTGTGTGGTGCATACATGCTGCTTGCCTCCTCTAACTTTGCAGCATTCAGCCCCTGACAAACTTGTTTAATGCTGTGGATGATTCACTTTGCCCTTAGACGGTGCTTCACCCTTTCCTGCCTCACACCTGGCTGCAGGAATGCATCTGGTTTAGAGGAGGACAGTTAATTAATTTACAGCATTTTGCTACCTTGTGCAGTGAAGCTCCAGAAACCACAATTTTCCATCCTAACTGCTGTGGGTGCTGACAGGCTGTTCTCTGCTGGCTCGTGTGCAGTTGCTGCCTGCTCTGTGGCAGCTCCAYAGGCCAGGCTCCTGCTAGCCCCAAAGCCCATCCCAGCAGGAGTTAGAACAGCTCTGCAGGGGTGTGCAGAGATGGGCAGTGCTGGCTTTGGAGCAGGGTCCCTGCAGGGCTCTGGAACAAGAGGAAAAATTCCCCGTCTCTTATCTTGCCCCTGCCTCCCACCCCTGCCATTCAGCCCATTTCCTCAAAGGGGCTTTGTGGAGTCTGCAGACCACGAGCTTTTTTCTTCTTCCCCACCCTGCTCCTCCATTCCATCTGGTGTTTGTTTTCCTGGGCTGCCTCTTGTTTGCCCCGTTTGAATACTGTAACAGTCTCGCACTGGATGTTTTGACAAGTGGATGCTGTGTAGCGCGGGCCGTGCAGCCTGGGGAGCAGCCACCTCAGCTTCTGCCCTTGTACCACGGCTCAGGTGTGCTGCTGCCTCGGGCTGAGACCTTTGCACAGAGGACCCCAGACTCCCATGGGATATCACTCCATGGTGGAGCACCGATGGTAGGGAGGAGGGCCTGTGCTGTCTTTCTTCTGATGACAACCAGGAATGAGACAAGGTGGACCTTGCTCCTTTGCCATTCCATGCTGGTTTGTCATCCCACTGGCTGAGGGTGGCATAAATAGAAATATTCAGGCACTGAGACAGTTGTTCCTGATTTACTCATGGAAGTGGGAAGCAGATAAAGCTTACTCATGCCTGTTGTTATTGCTTATTAATTAATTTATTAATCATTTTACTTCTGTTGACTGAGCAAAACTCCCATTAAACAGCCTTTTGCAATTAATGGGTTGGTTCTTGAAGACTTCCAGCAAAATTATGATAGGATTTGCCTCCTCCTGTGTTTATAGCAGTTTGTGAGGTAGRAACCTCAGTTTGTTCGCCTTTCCCCTGGAGCTCTTAGGGGACAGTCAGTGGCGGATCTTGTCCTTGGGTGCAGCTTTCAGTCGGGCTCAAAACACACGGTGGCTCATTCCAGCAAAATGAGGTATTCCCAAGTCGCATGCCTCAAGCTGGAACAGGCAAATTGAGCGCTTAAACTTTGGGAAATTCCTTACAGCTACCAGTTATGCATGTTGTCTAAAACTTTTTACAGTACTATTTCCCTCTTTCCCCAACCGAGAGCCGGTGGAAGTTTGCTCCCGTGACAGGTTTGATACGGGACTTGTTGGAGCAGTGTCTTGGTTCTGCTGCCACTGTGTGGTCAAAGCTGGTCTGGTGTTTCAGGTATTCCTGTTTCTTAACACGACTTGTGTGGAGCCAGCGGAGTCCTGGCATCCCACACGTGATTCTGCTCCATGCCACTGGAAATGAGGAGTAGCTGCACCGAATTTAATGGACTATTTGCGGTAGAGGAGCTGCCAGAGGCACCTGCAGCAATAAAGGTCCGTTGTGCTGAGTGGGTCTTAGGCTGGGAAAAAACAACAAACACCCCCTAAGTCAGTTCTTAATTTGCTACTATGCCCATGTGAAACAGGTGAATAAAAGTGACATGGCAGGGACGAATCTTGTGCTTGAAGTCAGGGCCCTGATGAACAGCTGCTGTTGACAGACCTGTTTGAAACGCAAGCAAAAAGGGAGACTGTTAGTGGGATTCCATTAATCTCAGTTGTGGTAGTTGCCACAACTCACACACACCCCAAGATGGTGGGTTCTCCCTGTGTTGTTCAGGTTAAAGAGTTACAGAGCTCTTGGAGTCTTGCACATTGTTGAGGTTTCAGGCAAACCACAGAAGCTTTGCTATACAGCAATAGAGTACTGTAACAAGTAATAAAATACAGGTGTACTTGGCAAGAAAAAAGCTTATATTAGGTTTGCTTTTTAGAAAATAATATAGTAAATCGTTTATGTTTTGCCAGTTTGGTAATATCCAGGAGGTTTCTCAGTCATTAACTCACTTGAGTGAATTAGGAAAGTTTTATTGTAGTAATAAACAGTGATATGTCTCTTCAGGGACTTTCAAAGCAAGTAAAATAGAAAACATAAATTACTCTGTGGTTTGCTTCTGCATTCTTTGCACATTCAGGATTTTCACTGGCTTCAAGGAATGCAGGAGCAAACCCCAAACATTTTTTAGGAAATCAGGGTGAAAAAAATTTGCCTTGAGCCCAAAGATTAAAAAAAAGTAAAATGTCAGCACTAGAAATTCACAGAGGGAGGAAATTCTAGCTACTAAGGGAGCAGCAGCCGAGAATGTCATGCAATACTTTATTAACACAGTACAAAAGGCAATTTAAATAAATAAAAAGGCCTACTTCTGCAGTTTTCCAAAGTCCTTATTTAATTTAGGTAAAAACAAACATGCCATGAATTTTAAGCTGACTTAAAATCATCTGATGACCTCAGATGCAGTCTCGTCTTTATACTCAACAGCAAGTGACATGGTCTCTCTCCTGTCTCCCACATTTTGTGTTACTAAATCCCCAGTGCTTGGGGGAAGGGATCGTTTCTGTGGGTCTGGGCAATGTGTAGGCTGGTGCAGATGGGATTCCTGCCTGCTGCTGGGTGCTGCTGACAACACCTGGACCCTTTCTGCCCCCTTCTTCAGACTCCCATTATATCTTTTCTCTTGCTGACCTGTTCACTCTTCACTTGCTTCGATTCTGTGGGATCTCAAAACAAACTGGTAAATTTGATTCTTACTGATTTTTAAAAAAATATGTTTTTATTTACTTGTTTTGCACCGTTATGGCTTGTGGACTGAAGCAAGCAGTGGACTGCAGATCCTTGCTGGAAACTATTGACTGCTCTTGGTTACTGTAACACGGACAAAAGGAGTTAGCAATAAATCCTGTAGCCTTCTGTGTAGGTCTTAAAGTTGGTTAGAAGCTTTGCAGTCAGAGCACTTCCAGGGAATCTCCTGTTAGAATTGCTACATGAACCAAGTTCCAACGCGTTTCCACAATGGACTTTGGCTACAGTTGGCTGTTTAGGCAGAGCAGTGATGGTAGGACAGTAGTGCAGCTGACTGACACACAACATTTGTGCATACTACGATTGCATAAACCTCATTTCCTTGGGAAGCTGGGCTAAAAATAGAAACCCTTTTGAGTGCCAGACTTTTCTGTCATAACTAGCACAGGCTTATTGCCCATTCATGAGTGTGCTGAGCTACTCATGCTCTTCTGTGCTAATATGTTTAGTTAGCACCCTGGTTATACTTTCACTGAATTTTGTGAAAGGCTTTTAATTTATCTTGATCATGAGGAATATAGGTAGGTATGGGAATAGAAAAGTGAGTTTATCATGTTGATCACTGTGGATCTGGTGGTTTTGATTATGGTGATTTTTTTTTAATTGGTTCTAAAGAAAGCTTTGGTCATGTCCTGTGTAATATTTTCCACTTCCTGGTTGTTTTGTGTAAGGACTAAAATGTTGTGTCACCCATTGAAGGTGACACAGGCCTGAGGCACATCGTGATCAAGGTGGGTCTGTGTGTGCAGGCTCGAAATAAATACTGTGGTGACTTTGCCCAAGTTTCTTCATAGAATATCTCTGCCTTTTCTCCCTCTGATCCTAATCCAGGAATGCAGACCAAAGCGTGGAGACGAACGAGCCCGTAATTTCAAACTTTGTAAACCACCCCCCAGGTYTGAATCCTGCTGCTGTGACTACAGCACGAGTAGACTTATGATCTGCTTTTTGTAGCCCCATAAGCCAGTGTGATGTGATATTTGCATCCTGCTGGGTTGTACTGACTAGCAAAGCCAACGGTTAATTTGAACCATTGCAGGAACTAAAGGCTTCATTCACGCGTTCCCAAGGTGAATATTTAGGGACGGAACTTCCCAAAGGAGGCTGAGGTSCCCGGAATGCCTGGGCGCTGTCCCGCCGCGCTTGGCCACAGGAGGGCAGCAGAGACTGCGCTTAGCGGCGCKGCCGCTCCCGCTGTCCCGCCGGGAGTCACTGCCGCTGTCCCTGCGCTTCAGCCTTTGTGCTACAGAGCCCCAGCCGAATTTCTGAAATGTAGCCGTTTACTAGAAGTTGTTTGGCTTTTTTTTTTTTTTCTTTTTATTTTTTTTCCTTTTGTTTTTTTTTGATAGCTAGTTCACTCCTRTAGTGAGTCTGTAATGACACCTCCAGGATTTTTATGGTGTTGACTCCATAAAAAAGACCAGAATGAAAAAGCCTGAAAGGAGCAAATCTGTCTGCACTTGTAAAATGCTGTCACCGTGATTGCAGTGGCTGCCAGTGGCACAAAACACTAAACAAGAGGCAGCAGGTACATTCAACAGACAGGTAGTGGGAAACAATCCTGTGTTTGGCATGGTCTGGGCCCTGAAAGGGGAGATGGCATTAATTTCTGACCCCAGTCTTGCAGAGGTGACTTCACAAGCAACAAAATCAAGGGCTCTTTTATTTTATTCCTCAGTGTGTGAGAGCAGGGGGAGAAAAGCGTTGGCAAATTATGGGTTGTGTGGAAGAACTGAATACAGCTTAGGTGGGTTTTGGTGTGGCAAGAGAGATTATAGTGGGTGAATTGATCAAATTTTGGACAGTATTTAACGAATTAAAATAAGTACTATTATGGCAATGCAGAAGTTCTCAAGGTTTTTGGATGACAAATCATGGTGATTATTCCCACAGACCAGTGCATTGCTGTACCATCATCCCTGTACCCAGCATTATCAAAGCACTTCTTTATATAGAAGAAGATGAGTCACAGACAATACAATCTACTAAAGGTTATGCAATAACAATATATGTTCATAGTTCTGATACCCTGAGGATTAGTTTGTAACTTTTCTTGGATCAGTGGGAGTAGGTGTTTCTTGGTGTTTCTGAAAATCTCTTTGAGTCTTTGCACTTTTAGGTATCTAAAAACCTCAGAAATCTGCCCCCTAGTTTTCTTATAGCTTGAGATATTTATATTTCAATTTTGGAGAGAACTGACTCTGAAGCCTGCAGAAGGGAGCAGTGGCAGCATTATTATTGGCGGCATTTATTCTCTCTGAGAAGCTTCAGATTACATTATTTAATATCTGTTTTATCTGTGTTTCAGAACTGATTTTGGTGTTACAACAAAGGCAGACTTGTCTTATGAGAATCAAAATTATACTTAATTGGATTCTGCTTTGGGAGTTTCTGTCAATCACACAACTGCATGAATTGGAAAAGACACACGACTGCAACTGTGATTAACTTCTCCAGAGTTGCTCTGAGTGCTGTGTATCACATGTCGTAAGGAGATGTAGTGTCTTCAGAATAATTGTATTGTTCTAAAGGGTATCTCCTGAATCCCCAAAATAGCTTAATTTTCTTTGAGGTGACATATGAGGAGGAGACATTCTTAAACTGAAGGCTRTGAATATTTCTAAATAAGACATTTCCACCTGAAGCAGCCTTGGGCACCTTCCTCCATGTGTAATTCCTGAGAACAACATAAACAATTGGAGAATTCCCTGTGCTGAGAACAACCTGCCTTTGATGCCAACCTGCATATGAAGGACCTTTACATCATCTAGAGGAGGGCAGGTGGTAAATTAGCAGTAGGTATGGACTGGCAATGAGTGAATATTTGTGGTGCTGCAATATTTGAGCTACTTACTGTAAGCACATACCACTGCTGTGAGTTTTCCCGTGTTTATGTATCCAGCTAAAGGAAGTCAGATACTTCTTTCAGTTTTATTACTGGTTTATTTTTCTCAGTTGAAGTTTAATCTTCCTTTATTCCTGGCTCCTATGAATGAGCAACAGGAAATACAGAACAATTTTACTTCAGAATATAAGCCTTTATAAAAGCTTTGAGTATTTTGACTTACATCTATCACACATATATGTCTTCAGATTTGTAACGTACCAATTTAACTTTTTTGAGTATTGTAACATTACATTTAAAGAACTGTGAACAGGGTTAGTCCAAAAATCACTGCACTAAAGATCTCTAACCTTGAAGGGCAGACAACAGGGGTTTTTTTGCACCCCTGTAGCTAGTTATCCAATGCTGATATTCACTTTGCTTTTATCTCTAAATTGCATCAACTGTCTCCAGTGACATTTAACTTACATATGTGAAGGGTTTGGCATTTTTAGATTGTCAGAGTGTTATTGGATGAAAAAGCTGATTTTGTCACGGGACATCTGTTTTATTGTTAATTAGATGAAATAGGAAAGACATCAGAAGAGTACACACAGAAACTATTTCATAGTTCCTGCTTAAAATCTTACTCTGATCCCTCGAAATTAATGATGCTTTACGGATTTTCACATTTTGATGTGAGTTTCATTTAGGAAGTTTCAGGAACAAATGACAGAGTGTTGTTATCCATCTGTGCCTCTGTCTTTACAATTCAATTATTCCCTGCYATTGTACAGTCTCTCCTTCCAGAACTATCACAAGACAGAAAACAACCAAGGAGTTCATTTATCATTTAAAAACCCCAATCCAACCACAACAACTTATATCATCAYCACAGCTCATGTTTTGTGCTCATCAAAGTAAGAAGTCCCCTCTCAGGATGAGTTGATCTTTTTGACAGTTGTGAACTTGTTGATACTAAGATCCTGTATTCTGATGGTGACCTGCCTTTTTTTCCCCCCATCCTCCTTTGTTTTTTGGTCACATTGCATTACAAAGTCTCAAGGAGACCAGATTTTCTCTGTTTTCAACCATTCTTAAATATTTGTCATGGTGAGAAGGCRGGTACAAAATACAGTTCCCAGGAGAGACAGAGAAATTGTAATTTGTGATAACTGGTGGTAATATGTTATATTATTTCGGAATGAAGGTGAATGAGATCTCTCATGGGAATAAGGGAGAATAAAGCATTAAAAGCAGTAATGGGAACTATTGTAATAGTATGGAAGATTAGCATGAGGCGGGGAGAGACACCAGACTGAGGTGGTTGCATCTTTCTCACAACAATGCATCTGTAGCTTGGGAATTAAGTGCTGGATAGATTCAAAAGAACAGTGAGGTGTGGGAGCTGTTTCAGTCCTGCCTGTTTCCTTTGCTCTTGAGCCCTTTGCCAGGGCCCCGGTGTGGCCTGGAGCAGAATTTGAAGATGGAGAAACAAAGGACCCTCCCTGGCTTTGGCAGGGCCCTGCTGAGTAACCCTTTCAGCTGGAAAGGGGGAAAAGCTCTTCTGCAGTTCCTGTCTSGAGAAACAAAAGGTAAAGAATATATAGACACTGCAGAGCAAGTCATGGGCTGCACTGTAGGCAGTAGACTCTATCCATGTTCACTAAGTCCTGGTGGGAGAAGGAGATAAGGATGAAACTGGGAAAGTAGAAATTGATTGGAGGAGGGGKAACAGATTTTAAGTCCTTGAAGGGAAGCAGGAAAATGAAGTGACTTCAAAAATGCAGCACTCAGCTGTGTGCACACAGCTCCTTTTCGATCCTTGGAAATAAAGTCCTGATCTCCTGAAACAGCTCACACAGGTCCTGTTCCCCCATGTGTGCAGGGATGGTGTATGGTTCTGAGTGGAATCTGCACATCCTGAGCAGCCCTGTGAGAGTAGAGACCCATCCAGTYAGGGCAGTGCTTTGTGGTAATTGTCAGCAGTGGTTACTCTGGGGGAATGCAAGAGAAATTCTGGAGAATGTTTGAGCTAACTATGTCTCCTGGCTTTGATTCCATAAACCCCTTCCAATAATGGAACAAAATCCCTAACCCCTCCCCAAGACTTTAATAGATGTGATCTACACTGACCTAGTGAACATATAGAATGGCCATTACATGTGCCATTTAGAGTTAGGGTCCTGGCACTCCACTTCACTACAGAAGTGGATGTTATTATCCTATTCTTATYACAAAAAGCTTCTTAGTTTCTCTAATATGTAATATCCATTAGCTAAAAATGTAGGTCCATTATTCTCACTGCTGTACCCCCTTCTTCCCCTACTTTTTGTTCTCGGATTCATGGTAGGGATCAACTTGGCGAAATACTTTCATTAGTGTGACTAAGAGAAGCTTACAACTTGTTTCATTAAAATGGGAGCAAGATTGATACCCTTTATTAGCGAGCTGGAGCAATCCCTGCCTTTTCTTCTCAAACACTCCATATCTGCTTGGCTCTGGAGTGCACAATCTTGATGAATTGTGAGTTAACTTAATGGAGAAGAAAATGTGTGTAGAGCTGGGTGAGGGCAAAAGGGAAAAATACAGATGAGAATCAATGAAAGAGGGAAGAGACTTGACGGAAAATGAAATGGCCTCTTCCCAAAAAAGTTGATGAAGGGAAAATAAACAGCTGGCAAGCAGGCTCAGAGAATGGCAAGCAGGCTTAGAGAGGGAATGTAGGAAGGTACAAAACAGTCACTGAAGGGAGAGATGGATCACAGGCACAACGTACAGATTTCGATTGTTGAAGAACAGAACGTGTGGGAATACTTGGATCAAGGGCCTTAGTTCTGGCCCATCTTTGCTTAAATTAAGTAAGAAAAGCTCAAACCAGGAAAAAAAGGTGAAAAAATTCTTCTCTTCCCCTGAGGCATAGGATCTAAAATAAACTCGAGAAATTTAACTCTATTGGCAAAATATTTCAGACATATTTTTAATGTTAGTGCCTTTTCCTGTGCTTCCAGACTCAAAAGCAGTTGTTCATGAATGGCAGGTTTTTCCAGTCTGTAGATTTCTGCTACCTGGGTGTATTCAGAGCTCCATTCTGTTGCTCTGCTGGCTAAATCAGTGTTATTACTTCTCCCTGGACTGTAGTGACARTCCAGACTGTCCTGATGGCTTATTAGCTAACCCCTGATTTCACAGTCTGCTGCTGCTAATGTATAAGCCAGAAAAGACCTTGCTTGGCTTTCAGAGTTAGGCAATTACCAGGAGTGGCTTTTGGGGGTGAGAGGGGAAACACTTGAAAATTGAGCTGCCTTGATGAGGAAATCACTGAGAGACAGAGCAAAAGAGCAGGACCCTAAATACCAACCTGCTCTCGCAATGTTCCAGAGGTATTTTGTTCGTATGACAATGAGTAGAATATAAAGATTTATTTCCAAAGTTTTAGATGCAATAAATAAACCTCACGTTTCTTTTTTTTTCAAATTTAAAATTGGCTACAGTAACCTAAGCCCAAGATCAACAGCTACATGACGTTCAGATTCAGTGTGCACGTAATGAGCGTTAACAGCTATTTTTCAGTGTGCATGTAATGAGAATTAACAGCTATTTCCATGTTGCACGTGGACATTATGCACCTCGGGGGGATATATTTTTTTTATAAAAGGATAAATATTTGTCATTAAATTGTGCTGGGGCAGATGTTGGTGCAAAACAGTGGCAGCTGTGTTTCTGAATCAGGATGTGGAGCACTCAAGCCCGTGATAAGGCTCTGTGTTTGTATCCAGTGCTGGCTGGTGTACCTAACATATAAAAGATTAGAAGCCATGTCGCAATTCTGGAAGTTGACTATAAGAAAGAAAAGTGGTTTATTTTTGAGTTTTATTTTTTTTCCTCCCTTGAAAAATAATTTTTGGACATTTTTCTGGACCTTTAAGGCATCCTTTCTATCTTTCTTCTGCATTTTTAACTCTCCTTTGCAGCCCTGGGTACTAAAAATTTCTTTTGGTGAGATTCCCATGCAAATATTGTGTTTGAGTACCTGTGAATTCAGGAAAAATACCAAATACCCTAAAGCCATGATAAAGTCAAGCAGTACTCGAATCAACTAACAAAAGGTGCAAAAGTTTAAAAAAAAAGGTGAAAAAGGAAAAAAAAACCCTTCCAAGTCCCCCCAAACAGCTGAAGTGGGACTAAATCTTTAATGATAGAGTCTTAGATAAAAGACTAAAATATTTATATCACCTTTTTAACCTGAATTTTATAGCAATGAAGTTTAACATATATCTTCTATTACCTTTGTCAAGTTTATGACTAGCTCTCATTTATGGATCCCTTAAATATGTATAAGACAGTTTTAGTTATCTTGTTTACATGGGTTTTCTCTTTGGGCATTTGTCTCCATCACTGCATAGCATGTTTATGGTAATTTACTATAATACATGTATATCAGAGGCAGTTTAAATGACACTTAGCCTTGAATATATTTAAGAATTTTTTTCCTTGTAGCCACTAGGAAGTCAAAAGATATATGAAAAGCTATTAATTTTCAGATGATAGCAACATAAACAATATTAAAACTTGTATTTGCTCTTGGAACAGTGTGAGGGAGAAACATATAACAAATGAGGCATCACACAGGCAGTTATTAAAGAAGTAAATTAATAAACTCAACATTCAATCTTTTCTTTTCACATGTCAGGGATAACGTGGACAGTAGTCTGATGATTAGAAAGAACAAAATGTGTCTGCTTATTTGGGTTGGCTTTAATCACCGACTTTGTTTAAGGCTCCTCAGTAAACATTTGCTTTCKGTTAGTTTCATTTCCAGCCCTATGGAAAGGGATTCCCCATGTGTTTTCCAGAGTGTGCACTGCAGGTCCCTGTGTTATTGCCACTGTGTCCAAAGGATCTGAGGGAATTGCCTCTGCGGGAGGGGCTGACGCTGGGCTATGTCCACATAGCAAGGAAGGGTTTTGTCGCAGATATTTCTGTGAGTAGACGCAGAAGGGAAAAATACAATGCAGGTGGGGAAGTTGTGTCTTAGAGACCCAAAACTGTTTTCCCGGTTGGTGCCTGAGCTGGAGCAGAGCACAGATGCTGTGTACACCTGGGGTGTGCTTTACCTGGCAATCTACATTACTTTCAGCCTCATGGAAAGGCATGACCTGACCTGAAGGTCATTGTTTTGGAGGGAATGAACTGCAGTGCTGGGTTTTCTGACTTGGGTCCAGTTCATTCCTGACTATACGTACAGGAGTAACATTCATGAATCTTTACATGCTGGCGTTGTTGTATATTTTATAGTGGTAACTGAATTTCTTGAAATTCCTTGAAAACACCACTGCATTCCTTGCCTATTCTTTTTGGTGCTGGAGAACCTTTAAAAATCTGCTCCCTAATCTTATTAATTTAAAAAATACTGCTATTATAGAGAGACTATTAAAAGCTGACAACTTGTTGAGAAATCAGGCTCTGTAGCTCTTGATGGAGTGATTGAGAAAGACTTGCAGACGTTAGGGAATACCAGAAAGCCCAGCTATTAATGATAATGGAGGCAGAAATCCTTCAGAAATTTCACAAAGACATGTAGCACTTCCCCTCCACCCCAGCCCACCTGTGTATTCTGTGATGCTGACAAGAGAAAAGCTCACTGTTAGAAATGGTTTCCTTTGAATGCATGTTTAGAGAAGAGTCTTTGAACTAATAAAATTCAGTTTTGTTGTTTGTCAGTAAAGGTGGRTACAACATCCCTGCCGCACGTATGGGAATGCGTAATTGGGATTATTGAAATTGGCTGTACTGCAAGTGCAGAAAGAGCCATCACGTTAGAAACAACCTTTCAGAGGGGGAGGCAAGGAATGAAATTCCTTTTATGAATAAGCCCAAATGGAATGATTGTGCATATGCTTCTGTATTTGCTTTCTCTCTTTGTTCTTTGTTCTTCCTTTAGCGATGCATTTGCATGCAGACTGCTGGTGATCAGCATGCAGAGCTCCCGTACAGCAGAGCTGCGTGCTGGCATTGATCTAGTGGTCTGTGCCAGCTCAGTGGTGCAAGATTTACTTTAATTTCCTCTCCCCTTTGTTCTTCTGCCTCCRTGCTTTAAATAAAGGCTTTTGTTTTATTACTTCCAGAAATTTTGAGAAGTCCTAGCTATTTTGTATCCAAATAACCGTGACACGTATCTCTGTGACAGATAATTGCAGAGCTCCYAATTTGGTTGGTTCCACACTTATGTACGTCTGAAATTCTCAAAGTTATTAACTTTAGGGGGGGGCGATTTTTGGTTAGACTAAATGGAGAAGGATCATTTTAGAGCAATGAGGKTGTGAGGCTGGAGATTACGGGAAGAAACCTCTGACACAATTTTAACAGGAGGTCTGGACCCGGAACAYGTACTCTTCACTTAGACGTCGGAGTTGATCAGGATCATGGAGGAAGTACATGGAAAATCCCTAGAGAATGGTGTAACATGTGCAACTTGACCATTCTCTCTTTTTGTACCGTTAACACTGAGTAGACAAAGAATCCACAGCAAAAAAAAAATCTATGAGTGGCTTTGTCTCCTTTGCATACAGTTAGAGCAGATGTTGCCTTTTCCTTGCTAGTTTTCCTTCTCAGGAGCAGCACAGATACCTTCATAAAGGAGAACAACCTCATAAGTGCTGCTATAGTTGGAGTAGTTTTGGTATCTTTTCTCTCTGTGCTGTAATTGTGTAGCTGTTCAGTGGTTCAAGGTGTATTTACATGGATTGATCCAGGGTCAGGGATTTCAGCCTCTTTGACTGCTCTTGACATGGCTTTCTCCAGTGAATTTATTAGGATTATATCTTCTTAAAGAATTGGTAGAACTCACTAGTTTCTATTCTTTAACTTCTTTGCTTAACATCCATCTTCTGCAGAGCAGTATATGCTGGTTGTTTTAATTCCTTTGTTCTCCAKCTTGACTTCATACAATTTTCAAGGCTGCTTTAGTGAAATCTCATATAGGAAAAATTGTGGAGAATATGTTCTTGGATTGTGTGTTATTTTTGTTCCATTCSCCTCCTACCCAAATTGTAAAACTTGGCTGTCTTTGTGCTTATCCTTGTATCACCACTTCCCTTTCCTTCGAGATGCTGACAACCTGTTTTAACATCCTTGTTGAGAGAACCATTCCAGTTGCTCCGCAGGTGTGCAGTGGCTCAATGAGCAAGGTTGTACAGAAACCATCCTTTCTGGAAGGTGGCTTCTACTTTTAGAAGCAGCTCCAGGTGCTGGTGGCCTCACCTGGGAGTTGGGAGTTTTTCGACCTCCTGCTCTGCAGCTGGAATTCCTAAACTGTCAGCTGGTTCTTGAGGGGTGAAGCAGATTCTCTTTCCAGTTTAGTAAACCCAGAAACCAGTTTCTCCTGGCACAGCCACCCTGCTCCCAGCGTGCAGGCCAGGCTTCCAGAGCCACGCCAGGATTACAGGTGTGGGAGCTGCTGAAGCAATAGCTCCCCTTGTTGCAGGATCTAATGAGGACACAATGGACCATGACCAGAGCTGTGCATCTCGAGGTGTTTTGATGCAGGTGAGCACAGCGAGGAAGGTTATCTGCTGGGCACAGTCTGCAGCAAAGGGGCACGAATGCTGCTTTTAATGAAGAAACTGAGCAGAATTACAAGCAGCAGATTAATTACTTTCCTCAAAAGGAAAATGTGCTTAGTTTCAAACTGGTTGTTTCAGTGAGCCTTGTATTGTATAACACTCACCTGAGACAGAGGCTGACAGGCTGTCCCAACCTTTAATTGACTAATTAATAGTTATTAATTAGTATTCCCTGCAGTTGTAGTCTCAACCATGAGTTAATTGATTCTGATGGGGAATTAAATGTCCCATGTCAGAGATGAGTGCCCATAACAGCATCTGAGGCAGTTATTTTGTGTAATAGACTAAAACAAACCTGCTTTATATGTGTGTGTACACTGGTACTAAATGGCACACACCTTTGGTTTTGTTTATTTAAAGCCATTGCTCTGTGCCTGTTGGATCATGTGGTTTTAAACACTTAATGGAGGCACTTATTCTTACATAACTGAGAGGGAGGAGAGGCTGTTTTCAAACCCTCTTCTCTGATGTGGGATCTGCTTCTCTCTCAAAACTGCYGTAAAAACATCTGCCTTTCCAATTCACTTCTGTCATGAGTTAAAATCCTCTGGAGAGGAGAACTAACTGGTAGATTTGGTAGTTAAGTATTCCAGCACTGACAGGCTGCAGTATTTCATAGCAGCATAAATATCATTGTGTCTGTTCTGTTTATTAGGTTAAGAGATTTTGGAAAATAACCTCTAATGGGCAGCATGATTTGATAGGCAGGTGCAGCTGACAGAACAAACATTAGTTTTTCTGTTCAATTTATACTGTTTTCTGCAGTTGAGCCCCTGCCAGGCAGGAGCAGCTGGATGACACTGACTTTGGTTAGCCAGTGTCGTGCTGTCCAAATCTTCTTGTGGTGCAGTAAAACTCCTGAAGCTGAAGGAAGCCTTACTCAAGGTTTTTCAGCAGAGTTAGCCAAAGGCTTGTCACTACTCAAGTTCAAGCTGTCAGATTTTATGATATTATGAGAGCTCCTGGCATCTCTTGGTTCAAAGTGTAAACACAGTAAATATACTTTAATCTATTGAATGGAACTGTCCAAACTCTGAAACAGTAGGGCACTATAGGCAATGCACAAGCCGTGCAGGATAAAATCCTGTCTGTGTCAAAGTTGATGGGTATTTGCTAAGCAGTAGAACCAAGATATCTCCAAGGGTATGCAAGGAGCATCTGACAACCTGGTCTGCAGGAGGTGGTACCTGCTTGGATGTGGAGCTTCATGACTGCTGCCATTTTACAAGAGCAGAGCAGAATCCAGGTTTTCTGACAATGGCTGTGAATCACCCAGAAATGAAGTTGTGCAGTCCATCTCCAAAGAGCAGCAACAGAATCTTCCTGTCCCCCGCCCATGGGATACTTTATACTGCTCAACATCCTTGGATATTGATGGGAAGTCTTGATGGAGGAGAACCAAAGACGGTTCGATCTTCTCTAAAATGATGATTGAGAGGTGAATGAAGGTGAAAGGAGGTGARGGAAACTGATAAATGGTTCTGAATTTAACACTTTAGGCTAAGCYACCAAATGTCTAATTAACATTTAAAAGGAAGAAGGTTGCCCTGCAGGTGAGAAAAAGGGATGTTAAATTATTTTGAAAAATTCAGGTGTCAGGCAAGAATGGGGAAGATTTACATGTTAATGGGATCCTCAGCAGGAGAAGAAACCTTGGTGTGGTGATGGCAGACAAATAGATGCGCCCATCTGCACCTTCAGATGTTACCACATAAGTTTGAATAGTCCCACACTTTTTTTTCTTTTTGACAAAAATAAAAATGAGCAAAGATTTGTGTTTGGAAGAGACAGCCTATGAAAGAGCCTCATGTTACTTTGGAAACCTTTCTATGGARCAGGCCTTCCCACCCGGCCCAACAACAAAGCTGTTTAAGATATAACCTTGCCTGCTCTAATGCACGCCGAGTTTGGGTGCCAACAGCTCAGAGCTGGGCACTGGGGAGGGCCCTGCTTTCCGTGAACTTGAAAAGAAACGACAGAGACCAAGAGCATTTCTGATGGGACCTGACACACACAGCTGAGCCCAGCTGAGATCACTGKAACTGAATTGTAGAAGAGTGCTTTGTCTGGTTAGGCTTTATTTTAGACCTTAAACCAGGTGATTTTTCCCCCTTCTCATTTTGTATGTCTTCCTTTCTAATTTTTGTACAATTTTTTTTCCAGTTAGAACTCTTCAGAGCAAGGCAGGTTTTACAGTGAACCAATGCAGCTTGCCCATAGCATCTCTTGAGAAGACATTCTGGTGTCTGAAGGGACCTACAGGAAAGGAGGTGAGGGGTTCTTTGTCAGGAACTGTAGCAACAGGACAAGGAATAATGTGTACAAGTTGAAAGAGAGGAAAATTAGCTTAGATATTAGGAAGAAATTCTTTACTGTGAGGGTGGTGAGACACCGGAACAGGTTTCCCAGGGAGGTTGTGGATGCCCCATCCCTGGCAATTCTCAAAGCCAGGTTGGATAGAGCCTTGAGCAACCTGGTCTAGTGGGAGATGTCCCTGCCCATGGCAGGGGGCTTGGGGCTAAATGATCTTTAAGGTCCATTCCAAACCCTTAATATTCTATGATTCTGTGAGTCTACACTGTGTCCTGTGGCACCCTTTCATGGGAATGTATAAAATAGTTGTATTTCACAAGTTTATTAAATTTCTGGCTCCCATTTTCTTGAAAAAAACTTTGAATTGAGCTGAGGCTGATGACAGAAGCAAATAGCAATAGGGCACACTGCTGTCATCTTTTTACTGAAAAATATTTTACACGCAGTATTCAATAGCCATGGCAAAAGGCTTTTTTTCCCTGGCTCTGTGTTAATATGCAAAGGCCTAATAAGCTTGCTAAACATTTCCTGCAGAATTATCTGCTACAGCTAATTCAGGCTAGGCAAGGCATTTGGGCCTGCGGAGAAGTTCTTAGAGGTGTCAAACATTTTATAAATCAGATAATTTTCCCTGGTCAGTAAAAGCCGTGGAGATCCAGTCTCTGGGCAGATTGCTGTCCTCAATTGAGATGTTCAACTTTGTTTCCTTTCAGAAGCTCTATGAGTCAGCTCCAGGCGAAGCTAAGCATTATAGCGGAACTAAAACAAACATAAAGTGGAACAAATCCTAAATATATTTGCATCTAGATTTTGGCAGACATTGTTATGGCTTTCTGTATTTTATGTGCCTTTTTCATTTTGCTGTGAAATATTTTTTGGTAAACTTATAAGGTTTTTAAACTACTTTAAGTTGTTGACTCTTCCACTTATGCTAATGATGCCTCTTGCTCCACCGCTTTGGTTTTAAAGAGAGAGAATGACTTAAAGCTTTGCCTCTGCCTTGCCTAGGCATCTACTAGCTAGAATTTGTGTTCTTGAGAATGCAAAACAATAAGGAAAGAAAGACAAGAAAAAGGAAGAAAAAAAAAATTATTTTTACTAGTCTGCGAGGATGTATAACATCAGAGTGAGGTTTTCAGAGAGACCCAAGACTTCTGTGATTGAAGTCTTTTATTTAGTTTCACTGTAGGTGGGACAGGTTCCTRGCTGAAAACAGAAACCTACTCTGGACTTGTGCACCTCAACGCAAAAAAAAAAACCCAAAAAAAAAAAAACCAAAAAAAAAAACCAGAAAGAAAATAAAAATTAAATTGTAGGAGTAGATACAGTTTGTATACATAACAACATAGACATTCATCCAAAAGTGAGTTAAGATAGCTGAAATATTGCTCTGATCTCATCTTTCTCCTTGTTTAGCTGCCCCAGCAGCACAGACAGAAAACTCAATCCATGGATGGGATTTTAAATGAGTTTGAGCTGACACTAAATTGAGCCTAACCTTTGAATAAGCCTGGAGCTGGTAGGAAGAGCTCCATTCTGTCTGCTTTGATGAGCCTAAATGTTTCAGATTTTTGTTAGAATGGTTTAGGTAGTGACAGTGGAGCTAAATAATGTACTTTTGCTTCTAGCCAACCTTTTCAGGTCACACTCTTTTCTTTTAAGTCGTGATAGCTTCAAGATGGCATTTAACTCACGCAAAGAAAATGGCTTAAACATTTCCACCCTGCTCTAAAAATAAAGGGGTACTAGGCTTTTTGGCTTATGTGGAATAATTTGCAATTGCTGTGAAGAGTGCATAAACAATACTGATTTGGTCCCTGAGCAGGAATGTAAAACAACAAATCTGCTTCTCTTGTGGCAATGAAGTGGTTTCTTGGCAGTGTGTTTTTCTTACAGCTTTCAAGGTCAAGTTTTAATTAAGAGTTTCAGGTACTATCTGTGAAGGCTTTTTATTCTTTCAGTTTTTGGAAATATGTTCCTAGCCAGAATTTTCATACAATTATAGAAATGGTAATAATAGATACAAAACAAAAATCTGATTTTTTTATTTTTGAAACCCCATGTATAAAATACCTGAATGATTTGTCATCAGTTATTTACTCGCTTTATTGTATTTCAAAGCAAAAGAAATGCTTGCTATTTTCAGTCAATACTTTAGATCAGCTTTTCAGTCCTACAGGCATTAGATGCACAGTGTATATATTTRATAAATAGTCTTGTTTGATTTTTTGGCACTACTTGTATGAGTAAAGTTACCTGTGCTTGCATACTTCCAGTGTAAGGGCAATATAGAAATGTTGCTAATTTATAATGAGCCTGCTGCAGAAATACCTGGTTAGCATGGAAAGAAAATATTTCTCTACTAGATAAAGCAGTAAGAAGCGAGGAAAATGTCAGTTTTAGAAGGCCAGTGATGAAAAGTTTTAAGCAAATATTTTAATGTAATSCTATTATTAGAAATAGCCATGCTGATAATTGGTGATTTCCTAAAACAAATACAAAACTTTGGGACTGTAATCTGCATTTTTAGTTACAGAAGTCTTGCAAAAAGGACTTAAAAGATGCAGTTACCTAAGTACCTTAGTGTTTTCAGTCAGAGAGGCTCAGGAAAACTGAGCATTTACTCCATTGGTATGAAGATTTCTGTTTTTGGGGTTAGAGCTGGGAATGCAGGTCCCACAGCRTTCACCACTGAATGCCTCCTAGGAGGTAGCAGTCGATAAATACACCATGATAAAAATTCAGAGGTGCTTGATCTACATGCATACAAAGGCACCTTTGAACATCTTGCTGTGATTTCCTCTCATTATAATACATAATATTCAGTTTCATGCCGTTAATAAAGTTCTTCCCTAGATAAAACTATTGTGAACATACCAGGTATGATCCTTATCACAATGCCTCTTTTTACCAATTCTGCAGTATCAACAGATAAGACTAAATGCAGGTTACTTGTACCCAGTATAGATTCATTTATGCTGCTAGAAAAGTGCAAAGAAGCTGATATAAATGATAATTCAAGTCTAATGTAGTTTGTTCTTTTATATTAGAGAAGCTTTTTGTGCAATAGAAAAAGTTCTTTATGAACAGGAAAGCTTTATTATTAAATACGCTCTATTTTGGTGCTAATTTATTATTTTTGACATCTTAATTATATCCTGTCCCATMAARTGGTGATTGGTAGTGTCAAGATTCCCAATCTGTATCCATAAAATTCATTTTCCTATTTTTTTTATTCAATTTGATTTTTGTGTAAAACTCGTGCAGTCAGACACAAAACCGCAGAGAGGAGAGTCCCATCTACTCTTCCCTCTGCCAGGAGATGCAGAGCAGAGGAACACAGTGGAATCCTTAAAAAAGGACTCAGCCTTCAAACAAGTTCCTGGGAACAGACAGGAACAGCACCCTGCTCTCTTTTCTATGCTGTAGGGAATAAGAGACTGTGTACAAAGTCATAGGAAATTCTGTACAAGAGGAAGTGCTATTAGGTGCTAGTTCAGCCGTGTCTGGAGTTCTGCTTTACGCCCCAGTGAAAAGTCCTTTACATCCATGAGAATGTTTTTCAGAATAAGGGGAGGACAATAAAAATGAGCCTATTAGTTTCTAAAAGGCTCTATCCCAAAGCAAAGGAAGATTTTAAAAGAATTTGRCTTGTTCCTATGAAAAACTGTTCTACTGAAGTTTTGCAGATCAAATGTACCAGTCTACAGCTGTACAAATTCTCTTTCACAGAGTATGAATGCTGCAATTTGCTAATGTACATTTTGCTTTTCATAATATTCACAAAACCAGTTTACGGTTCAGAACATTCACAAAGCTGCCATTTTTAAACTTTGCTTTTGAACACATGGCGTGGTTTTCCCACTTTTAAAAGCAGGGATGGGTTGGTTTTTTTTTTTTGCAGGTGTCTTTTAAATAAACAGAATGTTCTTCAGCCTCGATTGAAGCAAMCGTTTGAAGGGATTATCCAAACCCTGAATTCCCTGGCCAGAATGCCAACATTTTTTTTTGTTTGTTTGTTTTATTCAGTATTTCTGGATGCTTCCAAGGCTGTATTTACTGTAACTTTCTATCCTCTAGGTCACTGTGTGTTCTAATGCAGTTAACAGAGTAAATGAGGGGCATCACAGTCAACATCCTAACACTGAGCAAGCATTTCTAGTGTCTCCCCTAGGTTGTGGTGGTCTCTGGGAAGACCAAGAGCTAAGTGCGGGTTTGCATTCTCTTAGTTAGTTACAATTTACCACCATAAATGCCAAGTGTAGATAACCCTGCACTGTGCTGTGAAAATAGGTGCAATGGAGAGAATGTTCTGTGAAAGCATAGATGAATACTCACTATAAAACTGTTCTTGTCACCAGAAAAGATGAACAGTGCCTCTCTGCTAATGCCTAGCAAAAGATGGTGGAGCTTTTGAAGCATTTTGCCCTTATTGTTGCTGCTAACGGCAATAAATAACTGCTGCACCTTTTCACAGCTCACCCCTTAGAGGGAGATGACTTAGAGGAACCTGATTGAGGCAGAAGAAATCATTCTAAAGCAGATGCTGCAATACCAGCTGCGTGGCTGCCCCGCTGCAGGAATTAGGGTATTTAAAACAATACCCTAATTGGGTTTGGATGCATTTCTTTGAAGCACACCCTTGRACTGTTGTTTGCTAAACTGTTGCCAAGGCGTTGTGCATTGGGGATATTGTGATGGAGGGGAGAAAAAACACATTGCCACAGATGCAGTGTACTTTTTAAATTTTATTTTATTTTGTCTGTCTGTATTGACTCAGCACCACGGCAGCTGTTCTCTTTTCAAATGGCTTTGTTTTCCTGAGGCATAGTCTATACTTATTCCAGGAAGTTGTAGAGGAAGGCGAGCAAGTAAAGGACTGCAGATGAATTTCTGAGCGCAACCATTCTCACACTATTTAGAAGTAAATTTTATATCCACGCATACGTTTGCAGATGGCCTGAAAAGAAATGGGAAGTTGAATGTTTTAAAACAGAAGAGTGTTCTGAAAGAACGGGGTACTAGTGTTTCTAACAGTGTGTGGATGTGTGAAGGTAGAATGTGCAAAGGGTAAGTGCCTATTTTACAGGTGAGAAGTAGAGGTGTAGCRAGTGGTTTGCCCAGTATTTCAGAAAGTCTGACAAAGCTGAAAATAGGATAGACTCAGCCTTGTCACTAGCAGAGAATTTCCAGGGAATGCTAGCTGCACTGGGGTGAGATCTGAGTTATTCCATTCCTAAGCCTGAGGCCATCTGAGTAAGGTTTGTTAGGTCTGCTGCAGTGATTTGCAGTCTCACTTGGCTGCTTGATCCTGTCTTCCCAAAGTGTAGTACTCCCTTGCTGAGGTAAATGAATGCAGACCTTGTTGAAAACTAGTAGGAAAGGCTCTTAGTACTGGAAGGGTATCTCCTCATCYGTATGCTACATGCTCCAACAAAAGAACCTATAGTATCTAATTAAGGGTTGTTCTCTTATAGATTTTCTTTCTTTTTGTTACTTTGTTTTGCTGTTCAGTGTTTTCCCTGATTTAATTTTTCTTTTCCACATGAATGCAGAATTCCAAGAACTTGCTAAACTTCCTGCTGCGAGAATATGTAGCCTCTTGGGGTGAGTAGTGAATGTCTACTTGGCACTGAGTTAACCTGCCTCCTTTAAAGATGTCACCAACAGACACCTGGTTTGTTAAATACATGTAGAAGTTGAGCACCTTAGTGAATCAGGGAAGTGTCAGGCAAATTTCAAAACACTAGARCTGAGCTCTTGGTTTGAAAGTGGGAAGAAATGTTATGTAGCCTTTCTTAGGTAATTTGTATTCAGTGGATTCTCCCTCAATGTCCTGTTATATTAATCCTGAGACACTTGTCACCAGTCAGCCAAAGGATTAAGAGAGAAAACTTTGAGTTGCTCAGACTTTCCTAGCCATATGCTTGGCCTTAAAGGATGTATTGAGTATGAGGTGATTCAAATTGAAAAACTCAGCAGCTTTATAATYTCCTGGTCTCTAAAGTCACTTCAACTGTGGATGCCAGAAGCRGAAGTTCCCAGCCTGGATCACTGCTCTGCGTGTTTGGTACATCTTGCCCCTGCAGCTTTAGGGGTAAAGATCCAAAAAGGAAAGCTCTCAGCCATTTCTTTCCTGTCACAGTGTAAGTACCTGAAAATAATTATATCCCTTTACTGGAAATATTTGGCATCAGTGCTGTGGCTCCACCATTAACATTTTTCTACAGTTTCATTCCAGGCTGCCAGTTCTTTTTTATTACTGCCTTGTTAGCATGACGAAGTGATGACAATCTTCTATCCTTGCCGTGGATGCAGCCAAATGGCATAAAAATATTTGTCTGCAAAACTAACTGAATAAAAGTCTGAAATGACCAATTAATAACAGCACCTGCCTTACATTATCTATAGAGCCTGGCCGTGCATGCACCACAATCTCTCTAGGTTTGGTACATTGAGACTAAGGAGATATGCTCCTGTTTTAACTAAATCCAAGTACAGTTTTCCAAAATATTATTTATTCATCCCTTTCCAAAATTTCTAGCACTTCTGTTTTTGTGTTTGGCAAAAGCATCTGTGCTTAATGGGCCTCTGAACAGAGGACAATCTATCTAATTAAAGGCTGATTTTAAGCCATATCCTCTTATTGCCATCACAGAAACATACAGCAAATACCCTGGAATTTTGAATGGGCTTGAATCAAAGTCTTGGTCAATACAAGCCTGGATTTTACTTTTTAGAGCTTTTACTTTTTACAGTCTTTTATCTGTATATTGTTTTTACTCATAAATTCTAAATTGTTCTTGACTTTGGAAAAGTCTGTGTCTACTTCACCTTGGGCTTCTTTTTTCCTTCTCAAACTAGTCACAGATGACTGAACATCTCAATTAGCATGGCTGTATGTCTCTGCATTAGCTGAATCCATAGGTAAACAAACAAACACAATGCTATTGAAACACTGTCCCAAAGTAAAATGTAATTTTATCATCTGAAATGACTACTCCCATACCTTTCCCTCTCCTGTGGCCTACCCACTTTTCTGATCTAAAGCACCTTGAGTTGTAATGTGGTCAGGCATCCCTTTGTGCTTCTATTACTTCAGTACTGTCTTATTCTTTATCTTGCTCTACCACAGAAATTAAAACCGTACAAAGGGTGTATGACTGGCCTGGATAATGCCACTCAACATTTGTCTGTCCTCTGTTGTTTTTCTGTATCTCCTTTCATGTTCTAGATTCATCCAATTTAAACTGCATGCCCTGAGGGCAGGGCACACCTCGGTGTGTATGAATTAATGTTTGAACTTTTCTATTCACTGCAGCATGTCAAGTACATCCTCTACGGGCTGGCTGAGACCTGATGAGTAGCAGGAAGGTTATAAAGCACTGTTTGAAATGGGTCTCTGTGTGGTCATTAAAGTGCATTCATTGTCTATCTGCCTATCTCTTAATGTTTTTAACTTCAGTTCTCCTTGACCCAAAATTACACTCTCATTTTCCATCAATTTTCAATCTCTTTACCTGGCCAACTTCCTAATTCAATTCTGCAACAAAATATTCAGACAGTTTTACATTCCCTTCTTGAATAGAGTCTAGTTCTGGAGAGGGCCAGTGCTGACCCTACCATTTCTTCATTTTATTTGCCTGTGGACATAAGAAAAAATGGATGGATTCTTGTGCTAGCTTCTCTCGTTTCTAATAACTTTCCATAGTGACTGCTTCTATCCTGCAGGTCCTCTCTTGAAGGCTTGCTTCTGAAAAAGTGAGTTAAGCCTTCTAGTCACAGCCTTTCACATTCCTGCTGCTGGTACTGAGGAACTGACTTGGGAAGACACCATCCTGTATCTCTGCTGGCTGTGATCAGCATCTGACATGCCAGAGCTTTCTTTCTCCTCTCCAGGGTCTTTTTTCACATCTTGCTCTGTGTGGGATTTTGGTTATTCTGTTTGTGTTTTCCAGTCATCCCACGCCCTGCTGCATTCCTACCGCTGTCAGGTGCTTTCCTGTTTTCCTATATTAATGCACTGTCTCAAAAGTTTGTTCAAAGTGTTGAAAACTACAGTGGTGAAAACTGTTTTTCTGTGTCTCGAATGCATTTTTGAAAGACTACACGAAAGTAAGGATCTTGTAAGTGTGAAACAATAATTGCATTATGCAGAGTAGATGTGCATTTTGATCTGTGAAGAGGAGAAAGGACCTACAGAAAGAGAAGTCCAGTTGAGCTGCCTGATACTTGTTAGCCGGGTCTGCTACAGCATTTTGATGTTCGCCTACTGAAATGTTATCACTGAATCCTGTGGGCTTTCGATATATTTCTTGGAGCAGAGTGATATTTTAATTGCCCTCCTGCTTGTCTGATGCTTTGGCCAGGTATTGGCAATGAGAGTGAAAGGTACTGATTTGCCAGTAGTGATGCAGTTGACAGCAGCACAATTCTGGATGTCTGCAGAAGAAGTAAAAATTGGGTTTGCTGCCCTTAGGAGTATAAAAGGAGAAAGCTTGTTTTGAGATAAAACCTTAGGACCTGGCGTAGGAAGTTGTCTTGTGTATCTACTTTTACTGCCTGCTAAGTGGACTGCTCTTGACCTGTGTCTCCAAATGCCTTCAGGCACCTGTCTGCCTCTCTAATTGCCACAGTCTTCCACCTAAGAAACATTTTCAAAGTAGTCAGAGCTGCTTTCTGGCCTTATGGGTGCCTACAGTTTCCTGGGCTGGCATCTGCAAAGCCGCTTGTGCARTAGTGCCATCCCACCACTACCATGCTACCTGCTGTTCCTGCTCAAGCCAAAGCCCCAGAGCTGCTAAACAATCTCTGGAATGCAGCATGGAAAGACCTATCTTTGTGTCCCTTAATGTGTGCCRCTCCAGAAGTGTGCTCAGAGCACTCCTGTGCCTGCTGTTCCCTGCTTCGGAAAGAGTAGGGAGAGGCATGAATCGATACAGAGAGGGGATGAGAGGGGTGTTGTGTGTGCTAAGACAGGGCCACCTGCAATAGCTGACCCTGCTGGGGTGTTGAATTGTGAAAGGATGAGTGTTGGATGCATGATCCCAAGCAAGGGATAAAGGGAACAGGTCTGTTTAGAACCCCCCAGTCTGAAATACCAAATCATTACTGGAGCACTTCAACCCACCTCACTCCTCTCCTCTGTACCTTCCCCAGATTCTTGGCACCACAGGCCTTGCAGGGGTTGCTGGAGTGCCCCACATGGCGCTGGAGCATCTGAGCAGCAACCTCAAGGTTCGGAAATACAATGCTGGATGGGAGCTGGGTCTCTGCTGAGAAGGAGGAGGATGAGGATGCTAATCTTGTGTTGCATCAGATTTGCTGAATTGTTTGAGAGTTTTCAGCGCAAAGTGTGTGGGTTTTGTGTTGTACTGGGTGGAGCAGCCTCATATTATAGCCAAATGCTCCCTGTGTTTTTCATGTTCAAAATACTGTTGGTGCCTAGCAGATATGATTCTAGACATCTATGTCTGCCAGAAAGCATAGAGAGGAGATGAAGTGCTAAATGGGAGACAATGGGTTTATTTCTGCTAATTTCAACAGAATTGCCTTTTCTGCCATCATCTGAGGAAGAAGTCAGAGCCATTAGATTTTATCTGAAAGGAAAAACTGTAAATCGAGTATTTTATAATTTGAACCAGTAGATGTCAGCAATTCCTTTTGAAATGGATCTGGAAATACAGCAATAAATGAACTGACTTATTCACGTCCAAACTTCCTTGTGATATAAAAACATTTGCCCAAAAAATCTGGAACTGAATAAAATACAGCCAACAGATGAGGATGGACAGTGTCCTCCTAGTTATTGGTGAGAGTGACATGAGAAAAGTAGAAAACATTAGTCTTGATAATAACGAAATATAAAATAGGGTCTCTTTTAAAGGTGTAATGTTGGATTATTGCGTTACTGCATGACATGGCTTTCACATTGGTGGAAGCCTGCTATAGCCTTTAAAACATCAGGGCTGCAAATCACGATTTTTTTTTCTTTTTTAGCTTAGATGGTGCAGTAATACAGATGTATGTCACAGCTGATCAGAGGTGGTAGGTCTTTGACTGTACCTGGGCATATATTGTTTCATGTGTTCATGTCTAAAGTGAAAGACAGCACATATTCTCATACCAATGCAATTTTTAATCTGTTACTTGGTGTATCCTTTTTCAGAAGCACATAGATTGTATCRAACAGTTTTATTCTATTAGTTTGCAAATTGAGCAGTATCACTAAAATCTGAATCAGTAGCCACTGTAAAAGTACCCCACTGGGATGAAAATAAAACACATGATGTCCTTTTTGCCAGTTTTTGGTCTGTGATGCTTAACGAGGCTTAAATTAAAATCCTGATACTGGTCCACTCCTTTGACCTTGAGCCAATATCAAAAGTGTTTGCAAAAGCATCTGAAGACAATTCGTTTATTTGGGCTCGAGAGTCAGCAGGGGGAGCTCACAGCCGTGTGCTTCAACCCGGCCAATAGTGGTTATTAAAGACATTTTAAACTAGGCCATTTTATTTACACACATGCACACACCTACTCACCCTCTTAGAGATGTATATGGGGTTCCTAGATCCCTTACAATTTATACCTTGTCAGGCTCTTTGAAAAGTCTCATTCTCCTTGTGCCAGACATTTCGTAAAAAGAGGAGTCAAATGAACAAATGTTTAAAAACAGACCTAAAATATGATTTTCTTTTGCTTCTTATCTCAAAGCAAGAGGAGGGGATTTGTATGTCCCTGCATCCTGTGGTCTGGAGTTGATACTCAGTTAAAGAGATGCAGTGTGTTAGTCCAGATCTCTAAGGAAGCTGGATGGTTTGGGAGTATAATCAAGAAAGATGTCAAAACTGGGCTGTTGTCAATATTTAGCATGAGATTAGTGAATTTGCTTTCCTTCTCAATTTGATTGTGGAAATGTACATTCTGATTCAGCTGATTGCATGTATGCTAAGCTGCTCCTTTTTTGTTTCACGTGAATAAAAACTAGACTTTTACCATAGGCCCACAATATTTTCTGGAATATCATTTGGATGAGTTATTGCAAGTCAGAGATAGAGTCTGTGTAAGACCTTTTCTTCTCCTACAGTCCCATATTAAATCGTGTTGTGTTATTATATTGTGTTCATACATCTGATGTTTAGAGGATTATTAAGAGAAATACAATTTCTTCATACAGATCTCGAGCCACTTTAGGTAAGGAAGCAGTTTTGCTTCATTCTGGGGACAGTTAAGTGACTGTCCCAAGGTCACAAAGCAGATAGCTGCCATTGCTGGGAATAGACATCCCACCTCCTCAAATTTCTCTGTGGGGCTCATCTATAGCTCCACGTCATTGCCTTGGGCAAACTAAGAGATTTTCTATTTTCTGATGGTCTTTAAGCTTTCAGATGTTTCTTAAAGTATCATGTATTGTTTCCTCAGATATTGTTTCATTGTAACTGAGAATGTTTTAACCTGTTGATTGTATTGATTTTTGATGTGGAAATAGCAGACTACTCCATTTCAAACTAAATTTCAAGGGCACRAAGATTGTTAGAATGGAAAAGCCACTTAGCTCAACACAGTTGTTTCTTTTATTTTTATCTCAGTCAGGTGTAGAAAGTGCTGGAGGGGTCCTAGCCCTATTTTCTCTGTTCTGGATGGAATACCAATTGCTTTAGATGCTGGAAGAATTGGGATGAAAAAGCAAAGCTCCTCTGCTGTATAGGCGGACATTTGTGCTGGTGATATCCGAGAATGTGGCACTTGCCTTCAGCCTTCCTCCCTTTGCACTGTCCTGCCTGGGGGCTGCTGCTGCCAGAGGCTCCTCTCAGCCAGTGACAAATGGGGACTGTCCTACTGAGGGTCCAGCTGCTACCTTGTAAAGCAGCAGCATCCTAAGCAGCAGCATCCTTACGTGATTTGTATTCTACTCTCTGAATGCATTTCTGTCTCCTGTCTCCCAACACACTTTTATTTTTATTTTTTTTCTTCTTTAATTGCATCCCCAAGCTAGGATTATGGCTTTTAGGAATTGTCCTTAAGTCCTTTCCTTTGGCTGCGTGCTGCATAATTTTTCCATTTAATATGGATTTCTCGTTTTGGTCAATTGCTCCTAGTCCCATTACTTCATAGCAATCTACATTTGATGCACATTTCCTTTTACAGACCCAGCCATCTCCCTCAGAAAGTCATTCCCTGTGCATGATGGGCCTGAGCCAACATACACCGGACTCTGTGGCAAYATTCCCATTGTTCGGAATGAATTTGAAAGCTGAAGCTAAGGATGAAAACCCTAGTCAGCAGTACAGGTTAGCGAAATGGATTCATGCAGAACATGGCTATGTGGGTGGAGAGAAGAACACTTGTTTCAGGGCCTTTCTGTATCAGAGCTCGTAATTTCTGGAAGAAGCTGCTACTCTTTTATTCCCCGCCCCATCCCCCAGTCCCAAGGCTTTTGTGGTTGCCTGTCTGGACATCCCTTTTCCAATTGCCTGTCTGTACATCCCTTTTCCGAATCCACAGGGAGAACCAATGAAACAGAGGTGTCTTCTGTATTCTCTCTGGTTACTGTGCCTGGCAGAGCTGTGGCGTTTTGCTCAGAGTTCTCCACCTGTGGAGTGCAGGATGTATCTGCTCCAAGTTGGCCAAGATATGAACTCTCGAGGGCAAGAGTTTCAAGCTRGTAACTGGGGTCAGCTCCAGCTGCTCCCAGCGAACTCAACTCTGCCCACGTGAGGAAGGCAAAGCCTTATTTTGTGATTGTAGGGTATTGAGAGTAAAGGATTGTGATGGCAGAAGGAGCAACTGTAGCTAGGGTAGGCATATCTTCTAATATTTAAAAAAAAAAAAATTTCTGTAATTTCAATGTGTTCCCTGTGGCATTTTAAAATATAGACTAAAAAACCCACGTTCTGTGTGTACTATCCCCCCTCTGCCTCCCCATCAGCAAGTTTTTAAACCACTGAGTCACTGGCAGCTGCAGCATGACAAAATGATGCTGTTTAGGGTAGCTCCCTCTTTGGCACAGGCTGGAATGAAATTGGGGAAGACATCAAATTAAAAAGAGCTCGTTTAAAATCGAGTGCTGATTACCCACTTCCATAAATACTTTGAAGCACAAGAAATTTATTGCACTTGGACATATTTGCAAGCTGCTTTTTGGAAAAGGATACAAATACACCCTGAGTTATATACTTTTGTGGCTTGACTRGCAGATAATCTGTCTATAGTTCTACTGTAAAGCAACTTATGCTGGATTTTTCCGTAGGATGGATGTCCAAGCTTAGTTTTCATTCCTTCCATGGTGGTTAAGAAAATTCAGAAAGTACAAGAGGGCTTGAGAGGGAGATTCTACTGTAAAATGCAAAATCATAGTGCTTTTCAACAAATGCGAAGTACAGAAGGCATTGGTCTGGGTGCTAAATCATAGAACAAACTAAATTTTCATAAACAGTATGATGAGTCAAAAAAATATAGCAATACAGATGGAAATACTCAACATAAAAATATCCTTTTGGCTGTAGTACTATTAAACCAAGGGAATAGGTATCTATAAAACAAAGACATAACATTTCAAATGTGTTTATAGGAAAYCGCTTCTGGTTTTAGGACTGATGACATGGGGGCAGTCCAGGGTTCTAAGCAAAGATACCAAAAGCTTGGCAAGACAAAAACACAGTGTGAGAAGTCTGTGCCCTTAGTGTGTATGGGTTTTTTTAATTTTCCAGAAAAGTGACACTTCTTTTTATAAATGTACCAAACAGAATTTGACAACAAGCAGGAAATTAAAGAAGCTATCTCTGAATAGTTTGTATAAAATATTCTAAAATAAAGGAAGCAAACAGAAACCAAATTACAGTGTGACATCGAGCCTTCTAATATCACAGAGAAGATGTTATTTAAGAAAAAACCCCAAAACCAACAAAATCTAACATGCATCTATGGGACACCACACTGTAGTCCAAAAATCTGTGATTTAATTGCCTCCAGAGCAGGACCAAACCCCCCAAACTTAGGCTTTCCCATGCCATATTTGTATCTGGTTAGTTGATGGAAGGAACACTAAAATCTGTTTTCTGTTTTTAAGTAATACACTGCATTTCTTTTTGCACTTTTATGAAATTGTATGGAAAATATCAAGATAGGAATGATAATTGATAATTTATATTGTGTCTKAAAATCGTGTGTAATCTGTATGGGCTTGCTATACATTGCTGGCTTGGGTCTGTAAACGAGGGCAAACACGAACGAATATTAAGGACAAAATTGCGTAACTCRTACAGGCAGTGGCAGAACTCGGAACAGAACAAGGGGAATGGCCAAGTCCTTTCACACTTGGGACAAACTCTTCCAGTTAAAGGCAGGGGAAGAATATGCCACTTAAGTGGCTTACTGGGTGTATTATAGATTCTTTAGTGCAAATTTGGTAACAACAAAGAAAGTTGGTGTTTTACCTATGCCCTGTGTGAAGAGGTTTTACCTAGGCAGCATCCTCTTTGATTTAATCTGTGTTCCACTGCTATATTGGGAAGTGAAGGTGGGAATGATATAATGATTTGTCTGATAGCTGTCGTCACCATGAAATAAAATTCATTTATTCAGAGGAGCAGGTACCTTTGAAAAGTTCTGCTAAAGTACAGAAGCAGAGAAGATACATTTCTACCTGATTTCAAGGATGTCAACTGGTATTTATTAATGGCTTAAAAATTTGCTTCTTCCTCTGAGTGATTTAAAATATTTACACAATTGAAGTTTTAAAATTTGTTCTAAATCTTCTGCAAATTATGACTCCATCAGCAAATTTGTTTTCAATTTGACCTGTAATGTCAAGTATCACTGCACTGATTCATATTCTGCATCCAAGCAAGAAGACAAACTCTGGCTCCTTATTCTTCATTGACATTGTTTAAATGTAATAATTTCCAGCAGCCTGGTGCTGCTGTTTGTAATACTGAATGATATTTGAAAGATAATTCAGCTGAGTATCTCACATCCTGCTAGATCCCATGTGAATTAAATGGTTTCACACTGTAGTCAAAAGAAATGTAATACTAACATCATGTTCTATAGAAAAATCCAACAGAAAGCACCAGTTTCAGTCCTGTGGTGAAAATGGGAATGCATAGGAGGGGATGTAAATATCCATGTTATACAGAAAGAGAAGCCATGGCATATAGTGATTATTTGTTGAAGATCACAGTAAATTAGCCCCAAAGGCCAGAAAAGAGCCCAGATCTCCTAATGCTTCCTCCAAAAAACTGATACATGTAGGTTTTTATAAGAGTTTGGGTCAGCAAATGACCTTTCCCAATCTCGCCATGGATTAATCATTGAACTTGGAGATTGGAATTCAGTGTTTTATTCCTCATTGTGCCTTTGGCAGGCTGTGTGGCATGTGACAGAGCGCTTCAGTTCTCTAGCAGTCATTTTTTTCTCTCTGTTACAAACTGCGGTTAATAATGGTTACTCAGTGTCATGACATGTTTGAATTACACGGGAAAAAAATCTGAAACAAATACCAGTTGGTATTACTAATTGTTAGGCTTTTATTTTAATTATTGTTTGGATATTGGTAGAAAGTACTTCAAGCTAGAGGAAAAAATCGTTCTGTTAGCAGAATGAAGAAAATGGAAAATGTGACAAATTAAAAGGTGCATTGCTAACAAGGTGTGGTAGCTTGAAGATAGCACACTAGTACTGCTCAGAAAGGATGTTAATGTGTGTATATATTCGATAACAGTACAGAAACATTTGATTTCATATGATTTACATACAATCTTCCATTCGAATGATAATGAGGCTAAAGCAGGGAAAAAACACAGATTTCCTGGATTTCCTTATATCTACAAGGAGACCTGGTCAATGGTAAGAGCTACAAAAACTGTTGCGTAGTATCAGTTATATCATATAATATTCAGGAGATTAGAGAACAGAGAAAAATGATTCCTTGCTGAAGGGTAAATAGACTTTTGATCTGCCAGAGACTGCTAGAGCAGCTTTCTAGCCTTAGGAAATGACCCCTGATAGGTGAAATAATTTTTTTTTAAACCCATTCCCACATGATGGACTGTGGCCCGTGTATGATCTATGTGATTAAAGTCATCAGCATTCTGACACTTCTGGAAGAAGTAGAAGAATAAGACTTGGGAATGGAACTGAAATATTCAAGTCATTTCAGTAGCATGCTAGGACCTTCACTAGGCTTCTATTTATAAGTACTTGTTTATGTTTCCGTTTATGACTATTTATTTTATGAGCTCTGGTACAGGTGATTTCACTGCATGAAAGAAAAATCATGTGCACAGGTTAGTTAATCCAGGGAAATTTGCATGTCTAAATCTCCTTCGATTTGAATGTAGATCATTGATGCACAGGTCCTTTCCTGGCTTTTTTAAAGGTACTGCATAAATCAAGTGACACATCCTTTCTACAGGACTTTGAAAAATTGAAAAATATATTCTCTCAAACCCAGGAACCAATTTGTTGCAATGAAGATGCAAATTGTAGTATCCTCTGCCTGAGTAGTTTCTGAGTGGAAAAAATGGCTTTTCTCAYCTTTTTAGAGAAATTTGCCTTTTTCTTGTCTTCTTAATTGTGCTGCCTGTACCAGGATGCTGAGGCCACTGGGGGAAGTTTTACCAAAGGAAGAGGTTCAGAGTCAGAGAGCAGAGTACCAGTGGACTTACTTGATTTCTACAGTGAACATAAACAGAAATGAACCCCTGACAGTAATTTGAGAGCAATGGTTAATGTCTCTGATGATGGTATGGGGCTGGACTTACCAATGCTGTAATTGTGTGACTCTAACTTGCTTCTGTACTATTTTCCAAATGTTGTTAAAGGATAACTGGAGTGACTTGCCATGTCTGTGTTCTGCTGGAGGCTTCTGTGAAATACTTTCTTGGTGAAAGTCTGAAGTTCCTTTTCTATTCTGCTATTGTCTAGAGTGCTGGCTGTCTGTATCTGGGACACTGCACGGATCTAAAAGTAAAACCTCAGAAAAGAGGAAAATTCAATGCTTCAGTGAGAGCAGCCTTTCTTAGCGAGGACAGTGAGGGACAAATAGCCAAAAAGAGAAGTAGAAAAGAGAAGGCAGGCAAAATAGTCAGATATGAAACCTTTCAATAGAAAAGTCTCAGTCTGGGCTTTGAAGATGGTCAAAGAAAGGGCTTTGCKGAACACATGGAATTTCATAGACAGGGACCTCAACTGAAAAGTCCCACTCTCAGCTTTRCATTAACCAATCTCAATTTCCTTTTAGACAATTAGCAAGATAGAAACATATCTGAAGAGATGACAGTGGTGGCCTATGTCTGGTATTTGATACCGGGGTCCCAATGCTAAGATCAATGATATGCATCCATAGATATGTGGGCATTGTGCTTTCCTTGTGGATGTGGCTTTTTCCCCCACCTCTTTGCACCATTTCATGCCACAAGCTCCTTTGGGATTGTATTCACCTTGCTCATGAAAGGCTCCTGCTCTTGTTGCTCTTTGTGCTTGGAGAGGAGTCCACTGGACAGGGTTTTCTTGACCTACAGTTTCCCATGACACCTAGTGTATATTATGAATGACACATTGTCACTCTAGTTTAAGCAAACTTGTGGTAAAATATATCAGTGGGGGAAAAAAAATGGGGAAAATGATCCAAGTGCAGCGCAATCCAAAGTGAACTCCCCCTCTATTTAAAATGCCTTTGATGTGGTTGATGGTGGTGTTTCAAAGGCAGTAGTTGTTAGCAAATGGGAAGAAAAGCAACAGTGAATTAAAGATTTGAAGAGATAAAAATGGTAATTTATAGGTGAGAAAGACTGATTAGAGATGTTGTTACTTTTTAGTTAATGAAATGACCTATCTAGTCAAATTGGATAATTCCCGTAGTGAGATATTTTTTCTTTATTGTCAGTTTAGCAGAATCTCTCTCTTTCCTTAGTGAAAACGAAATGGCAATTTTAGCATTCTTAATTGGTTTGGTTCTTTTCCATGGTAGCAAGTGAACTGAAAAAATACTGCTTATGAACAGGTTATGAACTTCAGTCTAAAGCCTGTGCAATGTCGGCATCAAATAAAGAGGTGGCTAATGAAACAGTCTTCAGTTTCTAATTTCACAGAGGACTGATGTTGCTTTAAGGTGTAGTTCCTGCATGGAATTCATGCAGTGAATGAACATTAGTAATGAGAAGCAGAGATAATTTGTGGTTGAATGGTGTGTCTGTACTCAGAGTGACACAATGCATAGCCAAAACTACATATTATACCAAATTCTATTGAAAGCAATAGTAAAAGTGTAGAAAAATGTTAAAATTACTTCTTTTAAATAGTCTTTTTGTTCCCAGATAAATCTGAAGCTGAATTAAAACTAAGGTATAGCACACTTGCAGTGATTCATTAGAAAGGTATACATTCAAGGGGAACAGAAAATATTAACAGCAAGTTTTTAATACAGTGACTTAACCCATGGTCAGAGACGTGAATTAAGTAAATTATGCTATAAGTGTCCATGTGGATATTATTGAACAACAGATAAGTTTGTCTAAAATAAAATCTAAGATTTTTCCAGCCCAGCTGTTCATTTTGGTAACAGGTACTGATGTCTTTGGTTAGACTTCTATGAGTTTTTCTTCCTGGATATTTTGGCACGTAGCTCATTTCTCTCTGATGTATTAAAAAATTCATAGCAGAAATGATCTCCTCCATCATCTGGAATACTTTGCTGCTGATGGGCTTTTCCTCTCTGCACATGATACTGAAGTTTAAACATTTTGTTTCTCTAGTCACACTTGCTATCTCTGCGTCTGTCCATTATACCATTCTTTTAAATCCATATAATGGTCTCGTGGCTTTGTGTTCCAATTTTCTTCTTTTTCCCCTCCCCACACTTCCTTTATTACATCCCTTTCAGTGGATTTCTCATCTCATCCAAGAATATGGCATTTCTAGCAACCAAGTTCTCAGTATATTGCCTTTTCTTGGGAGTCTTACAGATGTAAACAAAGGATTAAAAAATTACACTCAAATAAGTGGAATTTATTTGAGTAATTTAAACACTGGCATCTCAGAAGGGCAACATATTTTTTTGGTGCACATATGTCATCTGATGCTCTCTGGGTCAAGATTTTTTCTTAATTTGTATTTTTTCCAATTTTTTCTTTTCTTTCTTTAGAAAGAGCACATTTGAAATTGAGAAGCTTTTGTCACGCAGTGTCTCCTCCCAAYGGTTTGTTCTCAAAACTACTCAATTCATTGTAGTTTGAGAGTTCTCCACAGCTCATATTTTAGGGAGCTATATCGTGGATTCTGAAAAATGAATTGAATTTCTGTCAACAGAAAGGAATAAATGTGCATCCGTGCAGGTAGTCCTGGATTACTGCATTGTCATAAGCCATTATGGCAATGTGGATCTGGCAAACTTGAGAGAAAGAGCTGTCATCAGGAGCTGGAGAAGATCAGACAGAGAGCAAATAGTCACCAGCCATCTATTGTCTGTAGCSCTGTGACAGGCTGGCACATTTTGTTTGTGGAAGGAAACTACACTTTTCTAACCTTCAGTGCACTTATCTAACCTCAAAGTGCAGGTAGGCCAGAGAAAAAGGCAGATTGTTTCTTCCCCCGTGGTAGTGTCAGCTGCATATTCCTGGTTCTGCCAGTCTCTCACAATAAGACTCAGCTATATTGTTTCTTTATCCTTTTCGTTTTGATAAAAAAGGAATGGATTGATAATACTGTTTATTTTGAAATGTGTTCCTTGCAGTATTAAAGAAGATTAATTCTACCTTCTTGTTGCCTCAAATACTCATATAGCCATGGGAACTGAAAAGAAAATACCATTTGTATCAATCCTATCTTTTTGTAAATGGATTTGTTTTTCTTGCTATGATTTGGCAGAGAGGTGTTGTCAAGATATCTGATTTATGTGTTTTAGTAACCTGGGGAAGGCTCATCACTTCCCTAATTTAACCAGCTGAGAAAAAGTTGATCTCTTTGCTGAAGAGTAGGGAGTTATTTGTGTGTTGGTTGTTGGTTTTGTTTTGTYGTGTTTTTTTTTGGTTTGGGGTGTTTTTTTGGCATGAATATCTGAAAGCTCTGCAGCTTTTTTAGGGACTGGGTGATAAACTGTTCTGCACAGTATAGTATTAACAGAGAAGAAAGGAACTCACACATCCTTTAAAATACAATTGTTCTTGCACTTCATTCTGATTCTCTCTTGGCCATACAAATGAGTGAGGGCAGCTCAGGACCTTTCCTATAAAGGGGTTTTAACTGATGGATGTTAAAAATAACCCTTTTGTAGATACTGTGCTGAAATTCCTACAGATCGTCTTTTTATTATCCTTTTTTTTTTTTTTTAACATGAGAAATCAGATTCAAATCCATTAAAATTTTTTAAAGGGTCTTTTTGTGTTGTCTGATACTACATCAGCCCCCACCTCAGATACAGAATCAAGAGTTGTGCTTGGGCTGCTGCATATCATACAAGGCGAAACAGACTTGGAGCACAAAAAGTGTTCTCTTTYTGTGTGTTCAGTGTAACTCCTGACTTCAGTTATCACTGTGGATCCTACTAAATAATCCCAGTATTTTTTCATTGCTTAACTTGCCAGAAATGTAAAAGCATTTGAAAAGAAATATTTGAAAATGTACCTGTGTGTTTTGTCATATCTAAGAGCTACAGTTTCTATAAACCTTGAAGATATCGTGCAAATCTGTATAATATGTGTAAAAATGTCTTCTATCTCAGGGCCAAACTGAGACCCACAGAATAAATGACTTTCAGAGTCATGCTGTGACTGGCAAAGAAAGTTTTTGGAAAGCCTCGATTACTACTTAGTTGTGGGGTTTTTTTCCTTAATAAAAAACCCCAGTAGTAAATAGAGTTTAGCTTATTAAGAACTGAGCAACTTGGGTTGCTCTAATCAAAAATACTTGCCCTGTCTCTTTAGTGTATAACAGTCTGGTATGTCTCTTTCTGCCTACTTGTGTTCTTTTAGATTACCTGTTCATTTGGGAAATGCTGTTTCTACCTGTGTTTGAACAGCAGCTAAAATACAGAGCCAGAATCCTGTATGTGGCACTGATAGATTAGTGCAACAGAAAATCTTACAAAGACAATAACAATGGCTGAGGGATTTGTGCTATGATAGCTGGTCTATATTCCTGCAGACTTCCCTGTAATTTTGATTTACAAGGCTGAGCTATTGCATCATGCCTGTTTGGTAGGTTTGGGGACACAGTGATGAGACCAGGTTGGCAGCAGCRGTTGTGGTCTGAGCACAGGACATGGGCAGGGGACACCAGCGCTGGCCCTGGGCACCATTTGCCTGCACTAAATTTGCTGCGAAAAGGATGAACCCACTATTGCTCCCTATAGATCTGCTCTGCCACTGGAGAGCTCCACATCCAACTCCCTAACATTCCCCACAGTCTCTTCACCGTGGCAATGACTGGTGAGTGGTGAGGGACAAAGAAAGAACCGTGTGAAGGATGCCTGAGCCTCAGAGGAACCCACCTGAATCAACATTAGTTTTCCTCCTGTTGTCCCGCCTGGCCTGCAGGTCCATTGTGGTAGTGACTGATGTCTGTGAGCTTGGATTTTTAGCTAAGTCATGGTGTCTGTTCAGTTTGAAGGACTAAATCATGACCTTCACAGGTAGCATGGTCTCTAGTTTACATTGCCTTTCTACCCTGGGTGTGTGGTGCTGCAATGTGCATTTTTAGGTGTCTCACTCAGGCGGGGCTCACTTCAAAACACCAAAAATCAGCTTTGTGATATTTGTAATGAACAATATTATATAAAATGTTTTGTTTCTTATGATACTTTCGAGAAAAAAACCTGCTAAATCCAAAACAAATCCCAAACCTTCAGCAACACACAGCAATTGGTCGAGAAAAATAATGTCTAAAACTTCATGGGAAGAGAGCAGTCAGGATGTGACCTTGTTGCCTTTGACATTTCTGTTGAAAATAGAGAGAATCTGTGAGCACTGTAGGATCTGTACAAAGAGATGACAATTATCCTGACTTAAATATGCATGGATGCTACTGTAAGGAGTCATGTCATGTTCCAGACTATGGAAAATACTCTTTTTTTAATTTGCAACTTTATACTTGAATATATATTTTTTTTGGCGTGGATGAGAAGAGGGTTGCTATGAATATTTATAACAAATCACTCCTATCAGAGGACACATTAAGTCTTGCAGCATAACAAAACTGAATTACCATGAAATAAACTTTCTTAATTAAACCAATTAAATTTCTTCCCAGCATGTAATTTAGAAACTCTGATAAACCCTGGTTGAAAAGGTTTGTTCTAGCCTTAAGCTGGCCTAAGAAAGAGTGAACATCTGGCCTGTATATGAAAGGCCTATTTAGGCCTTAGGCAGTGTGCAAAACATGAGCTGCTGTCCACGGCACCGAACACTTTGTGTGGCCCCAGGGCTTTGCTAAAGGACAGTGGTATCATTAGGGCACAATCATGTTTATGGAATACGCTGTAACTAAGATAAGTGAGCCCTCAGACTTCTACCACAGTGCTTGGAGCCGAGTGAGAAGTATTTCTGCTTCTTCACATTTTTGCTGTAATTCTACCAAAACAGATGTGCTTTTTTTTTTTTTTTWAAATTTAGTTTAATTTACACTTTCTAAATGTTGATATTGGCTAGCAGCATGAGGTTTTATGAAAGAAGGAAAAGGGAAAAAAATATCAGAGAAAGCAAAGACCTGCTAAGGGCTCTAGAAAGGAGGTATCATCTAGTTCACGATTTCATGCTTGTTTAGGAGCAACTTTGTCAAGAGAGAGGAAACTTTGAGGTAAATGCAGGGACACTTGAAAAATATGCTGTCATCTAAGATTGAAACATAATGTGACAACCAGTATACTGCTGCCTTAGGAAGAAGCTGAGTGTCTTCAGTGAGGAGATGCAGTGCCTCAAAGAAGAAATACTAGTACATGGAAAACACAGTGTTCACAATTTATTCTCAGAAGAGTCACATACATGTGCACAAAAACCTTGTGGTAAGCGAGAGAAACAGCTCTTACAGCAGGCTGGAGTCTTGCTCATTAGGATGCAATAGTGCTGGGAAAAAAGTCTGTCAGCATGCCAGAAACATTTCAGAGGAGAACTGCTGCAATGGTCGGTTCTTCGCTAATCAGGAGATGGAAGGGATGAATATCCTTCTCCCAGTAAATCCGTGATACGTTTGATGAGGAAATAGTCTGGTTTCTATAAACTTACCTTAGTTCTGTTCTTAGAACCATGGAGGTATTGAAATGCAAAATGCCTGGCACTGCCAAGGCTGATGAATGATTTACAAGTATCTTTCATTAATTTCCATCTCCCAGCTTACACTGAAAAATACTGTCTTTTTCACTGTTTCTCAGGATGGGAAAATCATCCTCTTGCTCAGAAACAAACACAGATGTTTTGAAGAAAATAAGAAATAAGTCTTAACAACTCTACTGTTGTCTATTTCAGCCTGTTAGGTTTAGCAAATGCCTGAGACAAAATACAGTTGCATAGTCCAAAACTATTCCTGATGTAACTTGACACATCCTAATATAAAAAGATTTTGTGTTTTACCAGTCTATCTTTTCCCCACGAAATCTTGTCAATGATTTCCTTCAGCAAAACCAAGGTCAGTTTTCTGTTATGTTGTGGTTTTTTTTTCTTTTCTAAGAAAGGCTAGTCCTGCTTTGAAGCAAGCTGGAATAAATACGTCACAAACCATTCTGTAGTTTATGGATTCCTGTGCAGCTGTGTTTGAAAGCCTTGTATTCATTTATTACTGGTGGGTCATAATGCTGTTTAAACATTATGAAAGAGTTGGTTTCTCATGGAAAGAAAAAATCTAACATGTACTTTGTTTCACTGACTGAATTATTGCAGGCAACCTCATGGATCGTAAAATAATTGTATACTGTCTAATTAAGTAAGCTTTATTAGTTATGGTGGCTTTTGGTTCCCACTTCTGAGCCCTTTCTCTTTGCTTAAGACTGCTGTGAAACACCTTTGCTAGATGAGTTAAGGTGCATGCAGACATCTTGAAATAGAGGCAGATACCTGAATCGTAATTTCTATGAAAGATATCTTAAAGAACACAGGAAATAAATATAGAAAAGGGGGAAATGATAAAAGGGGGCTACAGAGGTAAGTCTAACAGATGCAAAATAACACAGCTTAAAACCCCAAAGCTCCTTGTCCATGTTGGATGCTCCTGACAATTCTCTCTATCCCTTCTGCCCACTGCCTTGGGTGTGTCATTGCTTCCCCCTCTTCCTCATCTCTGGCTGCTGCTGACTTCTGTACCCATCATCAAGAAATGTATCCTTAACCGTTCCCTATTCTTGAAATGCTTTCACAGACCTCATACGTTTATATGGCTCCAATACTGCCTCCCCTCCTAATCTGTCCAGAACTACCAAGCAGGAAACAATTATTATTTCCGTCATGTAACTGGGGAGTTCAGACAGAGAGAACAGCTGAATCCTCCAAAACACCCAGTAACCCAAGTCCCACCTAAGCGTGTTTTGAGAAGGCCACAGCACAGTTAGGAATAGTTGTTGCGAATTTCTCTTCTGCAGTTACATCCTGGCTCAGGATTGAGTTCTGGTGGGCTTTTACCAAGTCTCAGACAATGATTTCTTGGCTAAACTTCCATATCCTGCCTTCTTGATCTTTCTGCTTAGTTCTGAAGTCTTCTCAACATCCCCGCTTCCCTTGGCACTTACTATATGCTTTCCCTGTCCCTACTTGGCAAGTCTTAGTTCCCTCTTTTCCCTGTTTTCCTGTTTTATTTATTTTACCATTTAAAATTTTTGCCTGCTTTCTTTCTGGATGATGTTGTCCAGTTGGATATTTTCACCTGCTGTCCTTACCCAATTGAGACACAGCTCTATTTCTCTGCTCCTGACTGCTCTGCATCCAATTCCATCTTCTTGTTTCTCTCTCTGACAATTGCTTCTGGGTATCATGCCATCAGCTGAGACTTAATTGTGTGCCTTTCTTTCTCCATCTTCCCCTCGCAYGTCATTGTCGACAATGACAATATTGGCACCATCATGGTGACTTACAACCTGAGGCAGGTTGTTTTCTTAGATTGTTTTCTTCCTTGCTGCAATAGACAAGTCCTGTATAGAAACATTTACAATTAACAAATGAATACATGAAACTGTACGAAAAGGGGAGTGAACTGACATGATGTAGCAGAGGATAGTGCTTTTGTGCCACTTAAATTCAAGAGATTATGCCTGCGGCAGCTGTGGTCAAAGAGAGAATTGAAAATATGCTAAGTATGAGGAATTCAGACACATTATTTCATTTAAGGCTTTGGGAAGACCAAGTCAWGTGGTTTGATGTTGCACACAGTGTTGTTCTAAATTAAGCAACATGTAATAATGGAAGAACAGGTATGAATTTGATTCCAGTAGTTTCTGTCCTTGCTAATTAATTCTGAATATTACATTAGGGTTAGGGGGTTGTTTTGTTTGTTTTTTTTTTTTTAGACTGCACCTACATTTTGTGCACAAAAACTAATTTCAAATTACTGAAGTTCTAAACTGTACCTCTGAACACAGTACTTCAGCTTCAACGAGCTGAATGTGTGTTGATAACAAGAACTGAATTTGTCTTGACATCTTGTTTGGAATATTTCTAATCAAATATTAACATTAGCGCTGCCACATGTCTCTGTTATTTCCTTTATCTTTTCACTTAGTCCCACAAGCCTTCTCTAGATAAGAATAACACTAATGCATTACTTAAGAGRTTTTTTWAATTTTTTTTTTTCCTGGAAAGCTTAAATAATATAGAGCCCAGCCTGAACATACTCCTGTAGAAGAAGCATGCTTAGAATGCTCTCAAAAGAGACAGACCCCAATGAGACTGACTCCACTAGSTTACGTATTTGTGTGTCAGCAGTGATACAGGAAGGACTTAGCAGTCACAAATAACTTTAACATATACAGCTAAATCACTGTTTTATTGGGATTATGTGACAAAACTGAAAGTAAAACAGAATGTTTGATGTTGCCGTAAATCTTTAATGAATGTTCCATGTTTTTGTGATGTGTCAGACAGTCAAATGCAGGCCTTCTTTCCTTATACTAATAAGGGAGCAGAGAGAAATCTTGCTTATTAACTGTGGACAAAAAGGAAAAAAAAAATCAGGCTTAAATTTGCCTTTCATGGGTAGGGAGAGGGCTTGGCATGGGTAAAGTATAGATGGAGGGCTGTGAAGGTAATAATGCTGTAGAGCTGACTAGGAGCCTGTGCCCAAGGTGCGTGTGCTGCGCAACACGGGGCTGCCCGGCAGGCTGCGCGCCTTTACTGCTGCCCTCGCCTCCGCTGGGAAGTTTGTGTGCAAGATAGGAGAGCAAAACATTTCTCGTGTCCTCAGATTCTCCCCTCGTCCTCATTTGAATGGCTGTTGCGTTTAATTATTTACCGTTCGCCTGCCTGCGTTTGGAGCGCTCAGTCCTGCGTCTGTTTTCGGCGCGGTGCCGCAGCGGCCCCGCGCCGGGTGCCGTTCTGTGCCTGCTGCAGGAGCAGTGGTCAGATGCTCCRTCTCATCCTGGAGGCTGAGAAGTCCTGCTGGTAAATCCAACTCAATGCTAATGGTGTGCTGCAGTACCACACGGAACGGGAGCCAGGACACCGCGGCCTGGCAGGGACCATGTAATTTATGGCTGAAATGTCTCAGATATTTATGCTGACAAGAGAAATACTTGATGTTTCCCGCTAATGTGCTGGCGCACTCCTCTGGTCTACTAATTCTAGATGCATTTTTGGCCTGTTGGGAGTTGAACTCAATGATCCTGATGGGTCCCTTCCAATTTGAGGTATTCTACGATCTCTCTCCTTTCACATTTTTGCCATCTACCCTGTCAATCACAGCTGCCAAGGCTCTTTTGCCTCTGCTGCCCCATTTATTTTAACAGTGAGAGTAACCAGATGACTGCAAGAGGTTGCCCGGAAATAAAATAGATTCTCTAATTAGAAGGACTGGTGTTCTTCCAGAAGTGATCATATAGTCCAGCCTCACATGACCAGGTATGACTCAGAAGCCAGTAAGTGGAATTCTCTGGCCTGCATTATGTAGGACACCGGACTGAGGAAGGGATATGGTCCCTGGATCCCTGAAAAGCTACGAAAACATGTCAGTCTTTTCCTCAGATGCAATCATTTTTGTTGTCTGTATTCATTTTTAGAAGCTGCATATTTCCCCTGCCTTGTATTTTTCCAATTAATTAATTAATGCATTAATCTTAAACAGCCTCCATAAAAATATTGATTTGCAATATCTTTCCAACATAGACTGTAAATATTATTTTTAAAAAATTATTCATCATACAAAAGTTGTTTTCTTGCATTGTTCTAGCAACATATAGATGGAGTGGTTTGAATTGACAAGGCAGTGGTTTTCACTAGATATTATTTTATTCTTTCAAACACTGCCTGGTAATATGTGACTTTTAAAAGATGAAAATATTACATGATTTTAACCTTTTAAAGACATTGTTCCAAGAATGACTATGTCACAACAGATAGAGCAAGGCAGGCAAGCATTATACAAATATTTGATAGTCTTTTCTGCAGCAAATGTTGTTTGTCTTTTAAACTAAGATAAAGAATACTCTTTGTAAGGCTTGGTTGTGCAGGCACCTTAATCTCCTTTTCTTTTAAATTGCGTATTACTAATAAGTCCCAAATTTTTTGCTGGTAGGTTGTTTTTTTTTTTTTGCTTGTATTTGTCAGTGCTTTAATGGATTCATAAAGTACAAATCCTCATTGCAGTTTAACCATCMGTCATGTGTACAAAAATCCTTTAATTTTACCCTGCCTAGTTGCTAAAATAAAGAGGAAATTACATATTTAAAAACAAAATAGGCCAACAGGATTCAAAATTGCATCAGCCTCCATTTGTTTATGTGAGCATGAAAGAGAAGAGGGGGAGACTTATCCTTTGGGACTGTAAATGGCACCTCCTGCTGCGGTATTAAATTTACCATTTGCAACCTCCTGTGCTTCTCTGAGGGTAGAGGGTGGTGCCTGACTTCTTGGCGCCAGCGAGTCAGCAAAGGTGTCTAATGGCTGCAGACATGAGATGGGGGCTGCTTACTTAACCCTGCTCCAGCTCAGCCCCACCGGGGACAGCCAGCTGATCCCCCCAGCCCGACCCAGGAGAGTGAGGAGGCTCCACAAGCAGTTTATGGCTTTAATAATTTACATATCCTCAGTTAATCTCCCTTACCAGCAGCCAATTAGTTGGGTAATATTCATACTGCTTTGATATATATATATATTTATATACTGATCAATTAGCGGGGAAGTAATGAGGTCATTGGATAGCAGGTGTGACTGTTAATCTTTGTTCTTGAGAAAGATACTTCTGCAAATATTTCTCRGTACAAAGAAATACAGAGCAGAAAGTGTTTTTTTGCTGTTTTCTGATGCTGTTTTGCATTTCCACAAAGCTTTCAGCCAAACACCTGATAGTTTGATCATCAAGACTCTGACCCTACAAGCGTGTGTTTAAGAGGGTTGAAGCAGGATTGCTCATGTGAGTAAACTTATTCACAGACATAAATCTTTGCAGGATTGGGGTCCTTAATGATTTAGGACAAAGCACCAGTGGGAAAAAATGTTTATTCTGTTGCACCTGCATGATGCAGCAGATATTGTGAGAGCACCATTAGCTACTTAACGTACCAGCTAATGACTGGCAGCCTTAAAGGAATGTCTCTGAGTGCTGGGCAGCCTGGTCCACGCGGGTTAATGATTCCAAATGGCTTAGACAGTCTGTGGGAATACTGGAGACAGCTTTGCAGACGAGCAGAGCTTAAATAGCACCATATCACAACACCAYAGATACTGGAATGACATGATGAGAATTGTTGACTTACCCTTGAATTGATATTAATACAAGGAGAGGAAAAAATCTTGTCTAGCACATGAAGGGCTTTTTTTCCCTCCTCTAAGCACATAACCAGAGTGAATCTGCATGTGTTCTGGTGGGTTAATAGTGATATATTTCTACTGTCCATCTAACCCTCCTTTGCATAATTATATTCTTTCTCCCAAATGAGGAGAGAAAACCTATGAAATCTATCACCATGTCACCTACTAGTATGAAACAGAAATCTAGATAAGAGTRTCTGTAAGAAACTGCCGCTGTGGCACATTTTTCTTTAGGGTGTAGCCACAGTAAAATAGGGTGAGAGAAGAAAAGCAAAGGAATAGAAAACAAAAATGATCCTGGAATATCTCAAAGATATAGCAGAGAAATAAAGAATAGAAGGAAATACTTAAAAGAAATTAAGATCAAATGCCAAGCCTAGTTTTTACCACAAAGCACCAAGCTGATTTTTCATAAAATAAAAGAAGTCCCTGAATTGAGAAATATGTGTCTCTCTTAGATTGGATTGTGCAGTGAACAGTATCAAGAACTAAGCAATAATAAATCATCAGGCTGTATGTCAGAGCGAGCACTACAAGATAAACCCCTGTTGGAATTGTCATGAAGGTGACCTTATGAGCAACTACAGAAATACTAAAAAATAAAATAAAATAATCAATGTTTCCCTCTAAAACTCTGAAGCACATCTATTCATGCTTTGTCTTTCACTACATTTGCTGTTTTAATTTGCTSTTTATTAAATGAAATATTGGTCTATCTAGGGAACACTGCATGATAAAATTATTGAAGATGCTGCTGGTGCAAAGCTATTTGTAGCAAATGAAATCCTGCTGTGTGCAATTCAGAACATCATATTGAACAGTCCAGATAGCAGCATCTGTGGATAGCTCTTAAGACTTTAGCCTTGCCTTAGTTAGCTTGTTTGTTTTTATCCTGTGCTATTGATCTGGGCTTCATCATATGTGTGTGTGGGGAATGGCTTTTCAGAGGCCGGGAACATATTTAGAGGCAGGTCAAGTGAATTGAATAGAGGCATAAAATCTGCTGATTCCTAGAAGATGTCAACACATGACAGAAAGAGCCTGGAGAGTGGGAGACCTCTTAAACGGGTATTGACATTGCCCAGAAATTTGCAGCATAAAAGGGGGAAGAGCGTTCTGTCTCAGGAACAAAGCTTGCACTCTCAGCAATGCCTTTGTGAGCTTTGACAAATAACAGGCTACCCTTGCATGTGCTCTGAAAGGTGCAGTCACTGTTAGTTTTTGAACACTGCAGTTAAGGCTAGAGGATAAATAATGCTGCAAGTACAGAATGTTTTACTCATTACATGTGTCAAAACTATAACCAAAAAAAAAAAAAAAAATCCCCATAGTGCCAGGATAACACGTCATTCGCACTGATTCAGTACCCTCTGGACTATGCTGAAAAAGAAATGTGAAAAAAAAGAGGAAAATAAAGAAAGGACTATTAGGGCTGTTGAGAAGAAACAGGAATACTGAGCAATACCCTGTTTCTCTGCTACAGGTCTCTTGTGTGACCTTGGGCAAATCATTTATCTCCCTGTACCTCAGTCACTCATCTATGATAAAATAGAAGTAGCAGTCACTTCTCCTCTAATAGGGGTTTGGATCTCCAGGATAAATGGACAAGCCTGGATAGTACAGTCATCATGGGACACAGTAAAGAGGATGTTTCAGATGCCAAAGTGGCTCCTATCCACTCAGGAGAGCCTCATCTGGCTCTGTGAGAGCAACTTTGGGTATTTCTGCATTTGTGCCATGCCTTATCTATAAACTGGATAAACTGTGTATGGTTTAATTGATCATTGGCTGCAGTATTTTAGCATCTCCAGGGCTGCTTAGAGGCTTGATTAATATTTAAAAAGCTCTTTAGGATGTTGAGATGGAAAGCTTTTATTGAAATAGAAAGAACTTATTGCTACCACTGCTTGAAGGTATTGTTTTCAAGGTTTGTTTTGATAAAGTCTACAACAGAAATGTCTTACCAGGAACCTTGCATTATTACAGGATAGACTACAGTCTAAAACGCTTGTACTGTGACTTTTGTTTATCCTTATATTCAATAATAAATGGTTACATGACAAAAATGCYCTAATCAGGACAAAACAAGCTTTGTAGTCCTAATAGAGATGCTGCTAAGAGTGAGCTGCTCTTGCACAAATAGGTATTGAGTAGATACATGTGGGATCTGAGGGAAGTCTCTGCTGCTGCAGTGTGCACTGTGCCACATCTGAGGTAACGTCGTGGTGTTGTCAAGGCCTGATTTAAAACCTCCCATGGATTCCTCTGTTCACCTCTCCAAAAAGCCTTACTAAACGGGTATCATGAAGCAGAGTGCATGAATGCTACCGTAGCACTTATGTAGTGGCTTTATACTGTCAGAGGGCAGGCTTAGACGAGAGATTGGGAAGAAATTCTTCCCTGTGAGCATGGTGAGGCCCTGGCACAGGTTGCCCGGAGAAGCTGTGAATGCTCCATCCCTAGAAGTGTCCAAGGCCAGGCTGGATGGGGCCCTGAGTAGCCTGGTCTAGTGGAAGGTGTCCCTGCCCATGGCAGAGGGGTTGGAATGAGATGGTTTTTAAGGTCCCTTCCAACCCAAAAAATTCTATGATTTTTCAGTGGGTCCACAAGATAAGTCTGTCATTTCACAGGAACTGAGGAATTTTAAGTATTTGTCGAATCCTGTGCATTTTTTCTAAGAAGGAAGTGTTCTCACAGTGTTTAAATAAATGACTTAGACAATGCATTTGTTGGTACAAATCAATGCAACTGTGACTTTGCAGGCTTTACAAATATAGTTAATATATTATGAGATTTTTCTGTGCAAATAGTAAATGAGTGACAATTTTTGCAAGTGAAACGCGCTTTTCTTCAGTCCACCTGCAGAATAGACATGATTTCTGCAGGGCTTCTTCTCTACCAGTGCTACTGGTCTCACTTCTAACAAATACTGTCAGAATAGGGATTTTTTTTTTTTTTTTAGCTCAGTGAAATAGGTTCTCCTCAAGACCAATTCATTTAGTACTGGACCCACGGAAAATGACCAGAACAGAACAATCATTGAGTCAACTATCTGTTATTCCTTCCTTCCTCACTAACTCAGAAATTCCAATGGAAAAACACATTTTCTGATTCAGGAAGGCAGAAGTTTGGAGGTGTCCATGCAAGGCTGGGAAAGACCACTAATGTATTCCATAAAAATCTGCATAGTCATCCTTCCACCGCTGGGCAGCAATAACTTAAACCTTGTATGTGTGTGTATTTCTCTTGCTTGCAGAACATCTGGCTGAGATGCAGCTGTGCAGCTTGGAGCAGCTGGGGTGTCTGAGATGGGCTCAGCCAACCCCTCAGCCCATCCTGTCACTGCTGGGAGGTTTCTGTCAAGCCTTTTCTCAAGGGCCTCTGTTGAGGGGAAACTTAGCTCCTGTCCTAAGGACCATATTCCAGTGCTGCATTGTCCTTTCTGTTGCCCTTTTTCTCTTGTGTGTTTTTTCTTGGTCTGACTTGACTCCTGCTTGCTGCATTAGCTGTGTACATCTCGTTCTGTTCTCAAGGACATGGGACATAAATTGGTTCTTTCCTGTATGCATGATTTATTAACTTATTTATTTATTTACACAGGAATTGCTTTTAAGTGCTTGCGCCCTATCTCAGGTATCTCTTTAGCATCAAACTACAAGAATTCTTCCTATCTTTTTTAACTGGTCGCGTTTTTGAGTTTGGTCTCTGACATTGTGACACAGTGGGCTCTGCTATGGATTCCTGTCTGCATCTTTCTGAAGCAGATGCTGACAGTATAGCAAAGACAGCAGAATGATTGTGGGATGGTCTTTACAGGCCTGACTTTGTATGCTCCTATGCCCTGACTGCCTTTTTTGAAACAGCACATTACTACTAATTCATCTTCAGCTCAAATAATTCGAAATTCTATTTTCTTTCCAATAGGGCTTAAATCCTCGTATATAATTAATGATTTTGCACTCTATACAACTTCTTATTCTTGGGTAGCATATCTCACCTTGTTTATCCCATTTTTCTGAACATTTCTCCAGGTTGCCACAATCACTATGAAATCTGTTTCGGTTTTCTGATAAGCTGTCAGTCTTTCCAAGTTTCTTGTCACCTGAAGGTGACAGCTACATGTCCTCTGATTGTGCCATTACAGAAAGTATTGAGCAGAGCAACGCTTAGGACAAATCCTTTGCAGAAACCATGCAGTGAACTTGCCTAAGTATAGAAAAATGACAGAGGTAATTTCTCTTTGAGCATGATGATCCAAACAGTTGTGTACCTAACCTGCAGCAGTTATTCATGTCATGTTTTCCTAGCCCTTTGTTAGACTATCATGTAAGATCATATGGCAAATGTTATTAGATTCAAGGTACAATATTAACTGTTCCTCCCTTATTCACAAAGCCTATTATCTCATTGACAAATAAATGACGTTTTCTTGGCAAGATGACTTCCTGACAAAATCTTTGTTGGGTGTAACCCATTTCCTTATTATCTTGCAGGCACTTATAATATGTTTGATTATTTAATTCGAGAATTTTTCCAGGAAATGAAGTTAATTAATAGTATTCCAACTCCTTTTTAAAGAATGGAGAATATAATAAAAATCTCATCCTTTCTTCTACTGCAAGGCTATCATTAATTTCCAAGGCTAACCTTTAATCTGAGGTCTCTTCTGTGAAAGATCTGAGCTCTGAGATCACGTCTAACACGGGTTTAAGCAGCCTAGGGTATCAGGAGACCTGAATTTGGAAACTCTGAACTTACCAGAAACCAAATCAGTGGTTGATACGATGGCTATCCACTGGTTTTTTTTTTTTGTTTTTTAAATATTCATGAGCTCTTTGGTACAACTGGCAGTCAGGCCAGCTGGAAGARCTTTGCCAGGCTGGTAAACCTTATACTCTTCCACTCTCTTTTTTATAGAAGTGGTCAAAGTTATTCCCATGTTTTTTTCCAAGCTGGCAGGTTGCTGGTGGTGTACTAACTTGAAAGATCAAGGAAAAATTATTATCTAGTAATACTTCAAATCTACTACACAGATTAAAAATCTCTTTGCCTGTACTGGGGAAAGGATTTGACCCAATAGCAGATTTTCCAGACTTCATGTATGAGCCTTTTCCCCACCACAGACATGAAGAAAAGGCACTGTGCTGGGCACAGATCCTTCTGGAAAACGCATCACTATGGCACTGCTGGAGTCAGACTTTGAGCTTTAGGAGCTGAATACAGCAGATTTGGTATCCTAACTCATGTCTGACTTTACTGCTATCAGAAACTTAACTTCTTTCTTCTAATTTTTTTCAGTGAATTTTATCTTCAGAAAAACAATGTGGGGACCTGTCTTGCATTGGATGCTGCTAACAGTACTTTCTCTGTATTTTAATAACTTTCTTCTGCTATCTCTCCGCCAATAACTGAGCATCTTCTGATCTATTTCTATTCACTTGGTATAAACATAGTAATGATGCCCATGTATCTTCTTAGTCAAGAGCATTATATACCTTTTACATACATAGAAAACAAATTTTCCAGAAAGGCAGTGATAAGGGTCGTTTTGTGCTGTATGCTATTTAATCTTCCCCGTGTCAGCTCTGACCCTTGCCGAGGAATTGAAAAGATGTAAAACAGCAAAAAGTAATTTACCTTCCATTGTTTAGTCCATTCAGCTTTCAGAATCAGATCTAAATGGTTTGCATTAATTACTGTGAAACCTCATGGGGTTTGGAGATCTATCTTTACGGGGTTGCAAAAGATAGAGGCTGTCTCAGCAGAATAAGGGTAGGGTTTTTTTATTTGCCTTTTGGTTACAAACCTTTTCTATTCAAATATTATAAATAAGTAAAACTTTTTCTTCCCAATCAGCAAAAGTTGTTTGAAGTTGCCACGGAGGAAAAAAAAAAGAAAAATGTCTTTGAAGCTGTAGCCTAATTCTGGTGAAGTTTGCAAGGGCTACTGCTTAAAATATGGATTTTCCATCTATGTATCTGCATAGGCTAATTTTTATTGCAGGAGAAGTCATAGACTGAACACTGATTTCTGTTTCTAGGCAATACTCAATGTGTTTACACACAGCTCCATATTTTGGGAAAGTTTTCTGAAGACTAATAAAACTGGCAAGCAGTTCAGCATCGGCAAAGTGATTACATTTTAAATGAAATGGACTTTCAGTGACGTACTGCTCAAAGTTAGTGGAGACAACTGGCAAATTGAGGGTGGGAGAAGATCAATACATAGAATCTACAGAACTTTGAATCTGTTATCCGAATTATTGATTGAGTGGAGAATTAAAGCAGAGATGCAGTGAGTTTAATTCTGCTGTGTGACAGGTGGAAAATGGGTACATTAATTAGGGAGCCCCAGCAGGAACGTTCTCAGCAGGACTTGTGGTTGCTCCAGGGAATCCTTTAGTAATTCTGCCTCATTTTGTGGTGTGTTTGATGATGTCATTCTTAAGTCTCATTTTTCTGTGCACTGCACTATTTGATCTTTAAACATTCTGTCTTGCAGAGCCAGACAATAATTGTGTATAGTGGACATAAGCGAGGAATCTGGGCAGAACACTTCTGGATGTTTTAGGATGGTTCTGTCAGACTTCATTGTTCAAAAATCATGTATTTTGATAAAAGCAAACTGTTACCATTTGCTGTGCTTAACAAGCAACAGGCAATCTCTTCTGTAAGTCCTTTTTATTGCATTTCAGAGATGTCTGACTTTCCCTCTTACATGGCAATTCACTTTGTGTTCACTTATAAAACCTTTGCCACTCTCTTGATTTATTGCTTTCTTAATCTGAAATAAATATAACAACTTAAAATAGCCTGTTGCTTTTTGGGTAAGGCAAAATATAGCAGATTGTCTGAATGACTGCAGGACTTGGGAATGGGAAGTGACAGAACAAGTGCAGCCCATTACCCAAATGTATCTCAAAGATCCATGTGCTTTATTGTGATTGCTCTCTTCCCTGGCACAGATTATCTGGAGGTTCTGGCATGAAGTGTGCCCTCTGGGTCTGTGCAAAGTGCTGTGCCTCTTCATGAAAGAGAGAAGCACTCCGTCCAGCACCAATTGCCATTGGTTTCCAACAGATCAGAATCAAGCTGCTAATAAGCCTCTTGCTTAGGGAGAATTTGGTCCTAACTGTGACAAGAAATGCAAACAAAAATGAAAATTAACACCTAACGCTGTCATGTAATACAAAACTGTCAGAACCAATTCTAAACCCATCAGACTTTACATTCATTTGGACTATTTCAAGCATTTTGTGGACATTTTTCCCTTGACAACATTCTTGGTTTCAGTCAGTAAGATTGGTGTCCCAGTTAGGAGACAGGCAGAGGTAAACATAGAGACCTTTGAAGTAAATTACTCCCCTGATTTATTTCTGTCTCACCTCTGCAGGAAGTAACGTTGCTTCAATTTTTCATCATGATGTTTGAAACATTAAAGTCTTAAAGTAGGCATTTAGTTCCCTATTTTCAAAACGTTTACTCACAGAGGACTGGGGATTCGTGTTTGTTGCCTGAACAACGAGGTGCCTTTCACAAGCTTCAGAAAGAGAGGGGCTGAAAATTCCCTGCCATTCTCGGTGCAGCTCTCAGGTGGGGTGTCCCAGCATCCATGGCTAATGGAAGCACTTTGTATTTGATATAGGAAGAGGGGGCTGCCCACGTCCAGAGGTGYTTTCAGGATCTGTAGCTCCAGGCTTGCTGCTCTGAAGCTGTGAATGCCATGGCAGCTGCTGCTCAGACCCTGTCTCTTAAGGTTCAAGGACTCCTTTGTGCAGAACAGGCTTTCCAAGGCCACAGATCTGCGCTTTAATTCTTACCTTATCCTAGAGCCATGCACTCTGGAAATATAGTGGCTACAGCTTGTGAGGTTGACCTGAGCAATCCACRCTGGGGTTGATCTAAGCAGTTCCCACAGAGTGGGGCTGTTGCAAGGTTGGAGTGTTTTCAGGGCTTGCAGCTCTAGTGCAGCCTTCCAGGGCTTTCAGGCGCCCTCCTGCAATGTCAGGCACCTCAAAAATCCCAGAGCAGGGAGTATGAAAACCCTGCCTAGGAAGGCACCCTAGCGAGGTGTGACCTGCAGCTTGGGGCCTGGAGTCCTTGGAGGTGCTCCCAGACTGCAGTTGCAGGGCAGCTTTTTCATAGCCACCAGTTCACCTTGGATTTTACTTTAGGGCCAAGCGAAGTGAGTGATAGCTCAGGGCTCTCTAGAGGCCCAGGCAACATTTCCCAAAGCAGAAGGCTTTGGAACACACCAAGTAGAATGACACTGAACAGTACCAAGGGCCAGTCTCGTCCCTTTCATGTTGCCAGTTCCTGGGATTGTTTCCCAGTCAGTCTGAGAAATGTCGTGTTTCAGACCTTTCAAAATGCAATTTTTCTGAAAGTCTCAAATCTTCGTTTCAATCCAGTTTGGAGCAAGACCTTAAAAGACATATTTTTTTTGCCAGTTTTCCTTTCTTTACATTGGCTAGCTGTATTAATTGTAGCAAATGATCCATAGCACTGCAGTATATCCAGGTAGGTGCTATATGCTGTCTAAAAGGAAACCACCCTGGTGCGCCTCTGTTATTTCAAGTTCATAAACAATGTGCTCCTACAGACTTGTAATAGGTGCAGGCRATCTTTAACAAAAGCTTTGTGAAGTGTGGCTATAAATACCAAATGCTGAGCAGAGAGAATAACTATTTTCAGAATGCAAAGCAAACCTTTGAAAGACAGGCACAAACAAAATTTATATAAGCCATGTCCCTAAATGAAAAAAATATGAAGAAGCAGTCCTGCAAGTAAGGAGAGGAGAATGATTAGTGCTAAAGCCCGTTATTAATATTAGTCTTGTTCATTCAGAGTGATATATTCCTAGCAATGCCTGCTGACTTGTACAACATAGGCTGATATTTATTGCATTGAAATGGTGAAGATACTTTAACTGATCACAAATGAGCATGAACGATCATCTGAGTACACACAGGGCAATGTTATTTCATCAGCAAAGTACAGCAAAAGTCAACAACAAAGTCAGAGTTACTTCAACTTCCAAGGATTTTCTTATATGTCTATTGTAGTGGGCCAAGTACGTAAGATAATGTACTTCAAATGTATTTTAAAGACAGTTCAGTAAGAAGAATTAATTTTAAAAAAAGTCTTATGCCTCCAGTGTTGCCATCAGAGTAATATGATTTTGTTATGCAAGCTACAATCTAGTCCTACAAAATTTCACATTTCAGTGTCCAATTAGATAAGGTGGTATTGTGATGTCATTAGTGACCCTACCCATTTTGTTTTAAATGCTTTGGTTGAATAGTTATTGTTCCTTTGGAATAGAGTTTTTTCCCCTCCATGTTTTATATGTTTGTGTAGCGGTTTTGTATATGAATCACATTAAGAAGAGAGTAAAACTGAATTACATTACATGTGACCCAAGTACAAAGGTTCAAATCAGATTTTCCTTAAACATTGCATTTATGATTATGTTCATGATTATACAGTCTTTTAATAAAATGAAATGACAGGGATATGACATATTTGAAGCAGAGGTCAGATAATTAATTCACACATCAGACTGTTTTCTCTTGCAGCTTTCTAAAATCCTTCTGAGTCTGGTATGTCTCTCTAATTCAGTGTAACCTGTACATTTGTGAAATGGTATTCATTATGCCCAAATTCTTGTATCCTGTCATAGAGATTATTTTCCAGACTATATGCAGTATGGAGTAGGTATTTAGCCATGAGTGTTTCCTTTCATAGTCTGTGGGCTGATGCTTCTTTGTGGTATACATGGATATATGGATATACATTTTGTGGTATACATGGATATATCAGGACACGCTAGACTACAAAATTTTGCATATAAATTATCCAGAGTATTTATTCTAGTTTTTATCATATGGTCAGTTGGCGAAACTTCTCCTAAGGATCAGGAAAGAGCAAGCAGAAAATTGACATGTTTAAATTCAAAAGGTCTGTGGCTGATAAATGAAGAGAAGGTGTCAAGGAAAAATGGATCCACCTCTCTGCTACAGTACAGAACGTCTGTTTGGGGCCCCTTACTTAAAGAGGAGGGCAATTGAATCTTCAGGTAACCAACAAACTACTGCAATAAATCCAAGTCCAAACAGAAGTCTGCTTGTCACAGTGGACGATTAGGGCCATCATGAACAGGGCCCCAAGGCACTATTGTATGAGGCATGATGTATAAATCATAAGGTGATATATTGTAGCCAGAGTTATTAGATAGCCTTTTATTAGGAGAAAAAATGGCTTCCTTTAAGTGATGTGACTGTAAGAAGTAGAGCGATCACGTGGTCTCTGGTGATCGGTTCTGCTCTGAGTATGGGCAAAATAAAGAAATTTATAAAAAAAAAGTGGGTCAGTGCAGTATTGAAGATCATCCTTAAAGGTGGTCTTCKGTGTAGTTTGGTGCTCATTACAGTTCACACAGGCAAAATAAAACATACAAACATCTGAAGAACTGAAGTATGCAAAGAATTCACTGACTTTTGACCTTCTTTCTTCTGTAGATGAATACTTTCCCTTGTCATTTGAAAACCTGCCAGCGTAGCCTGCTCTATGATTAGCAATGCATTCTGCTGTCAGGGAACTGGCAGCTTGCAGCCTCTAAACAAGGGCTTGTAACAACAGAGTAAGTGCACATGCTCATGTTATTTTGATGGTACTTCTATTTTTTCTGTGGTGTGTATTATATCAGTCTCTTTCCTCCTAGTCTTACTAATATCATCCTGCTAGTGTCTGTACATTCCTGAAATTGCCTATCCATGCTTACTGTCTTTATGATGGCTAAAATYCTTGCAGAACCCTATTCATAATAACCCACTTGAGCTATTCTTGATGGGTACATCAAGGTCTTCTGTCCTTCTACCGCATTTTTGCTTTTTTATTACCTTGGATGAGATTCATATAAAAATTTTAAAGGCATTTCTTTGTCTGTGTTAAAACTCAATGAAATATTCCCTTCTGGTCCATTGACCGTGTTGCTATGAGTGGACACAATGCCACCAATGAATATTGAAACATTTATCTCTAATGCTTCGGCATTAAACTTTCTCGGTGTGAAAAGGTGCCGTCTTCCTTTCTGCTAACTGTTCACCAGCCATTAGTTTTTCTAATACATTAGGCACAGTTTGGGGAAGGTTTGGACTCCCTCCTTCTCTTGTTCTGTTGCTGCATATTCATTTCATAATGTCCTCTGCAGAAATCACGACCTAAATGGAATTTACTTAAACCCCAGCTTGCCTGTACCCTGTGAATAGGATTGTTTTCCAATATCACCACTGTATCTTCTCCTCCTTCCTTCACTCCACCCATTTATTTATTTGATTTTGCTGTCTTTTGTCTTTTGAAATTTTCAGAAGAGAACCTTTAATTATAAGTGCAAAAAATATTGCCACAAGTGTGTTACAAAAGCTTAGGATGAAAAGAAACTGTCTCATAAGACATAAACATTTTTWAAATTTTTTTTTTCAAATTGTCTGGCTTGTTCTGAAATTTTGCTGTCTGACATGAAGTAAATCTATAAGCAGTAATTGGTAAGACACAGAGGTATGATGCCAAAACCTTCCTTGCTTGACACCACTTTAATCCAATGCAGAGGAAGACATTTTAGTTAAGGAGTACCTGCTCTAAGTTAATGCTTCTAATGTACATTTTTTGTTACAGTACATGATCTGTGTAGCATTTATATTATTGTCAAAAAAATCTGACAGTTTGGTTTTATGTGAAATGATGCTAATGGTCTTTCCATCCAAGCAAAACGAAAGCTAAAGAACCAATTGTCATCTTGGTGGGCAGTAAGGCTCCCCTTGGCTCTGAAATAAGTACAACAGATGAGCTGCCTCATGTCTGTCTGTCTTGCCAGTGCACCCGAGSTGCTTTTTGTTGGTACGCAGGTTCTGAGGGGAATGTTTGTGCAATTGATAACTAAAATCAAGGTGAACAAATGGGAAAAAAGTAAGAGGAGGAGGAGCAGAAATTTCTGCTATTTCAAGCAGACCCTGAAGAAATAAATGTGAGATGGAGTCAAGTTTTTCAGACAATGAAACTTCAAGTATCAGACCAAGAGGCATCCTCTGYACAGAGGGCAGCGAGCCTGGTTCATGCAATACACAGCTGTTGCCTCACAGCTAAAGCATTGCTATATGCATGATGATCATGTTTCTTACCACTGCAGTTATTCATGCCCATGTTTATTTTAGTTGGGATGGTGTCTCCAAAATTATTTCTGTTTTAATTCCTACAACTCTCTGCAACTGATTCTAGTTGAAGCTCTTCCCTACMTGTCCTTCTAACTTTTTGCCTTTTTCACTTTGACTCAAATGTAGGAAGAATAAATTGTCCAATAAGGGAATAAATGGAACAGAATTTGGTCCAAAAATTCCCTGAAGACATATYATAGTTACACTTTCTTCATTCCACATCTGCAAATCCTCATTGTCTTTGATGGTGCTGAGGAAGGACTGARTTTGGCCCTGCTTTTGAATACTTACCTTTTTTCGGCATTTTCTTCCTTTTTGGTTATGTAGAGAACTCAGCTGGAAACCTCTGCACAGCTTAGTCTCTCTTGAATTTGTAGTGATATCATGGTTAGCTTCTTCACTTTTTTTGTCATGTACATCCTATCAAATCCTGTCAGAGAGTCTGACATATCTGTTCCCAACCTCCTTCCTAAGCCCTAGAAAGCCAGCAGCAGTTAGGTTTCCAGGGATAAGAAAGTAACTTAGAGACCTGTCCTCATTCAGTTCTGTTCTGCTGCAGGCCCCATGATCATGGGCAAATAAATTGGACACTTAGTGACATTTCTCATCTCCAAGGGGTACAGATCTGTTAAAGATGTTCTGAGTCTGTAGGATGGCAAAAGTATAAGGTGCAGTAAAGATATGAGTTTCAAGGGGTATTATGAAGAAAAAAAATATTATCAGAGCTTTGCAGTGCATCTGCAGTCAGCAAGAAACAGTTAATACATTTTCTGAATCCTGACATGATGAACTTTAAACTTTTATCTTTGGACAACGACATATCCAGCTTTTTTTTCCCCCCCTATCACGTTAGCTTTATGATACTGCGTGGGTGAAAATCAAAAAACTGAAGAGTTTATGAGGAAAAGTAAACAATGMTTGGTAATTTCTTGGATTAATGTTTTTCTTACAGGCATGACTTTTCTTGTGTACAGGATTTTTTAAAAAAGCAGAAGTCACAACATGTACTGAGCATCCATGCAATTAAAGAGTATTCTGTGCCATGAGATAGACTTTTCTTTGTGATATTTTTATATAGCTGGAGTTAATGCTGAATATAATCTACATCCAATCAATGGTATTGTGCATCATCAGATGAAAAACATATTCAACATAACTGCTGTTAGTTCCTGTTTAAAGCCCTAATCRGAGTCTATGCCAACATGTAATCACATTGCAGAATAAATTGTTATAATATAAAGTATGTGGAATAGATACTAAGACATACTAAAAGACTGCTTTCCATCTCCAGAAATAATTGCTGAGAGGTTTCCTTGGAAATGCCTCAAACCACATGACCAAATGACTATAACAGCTATTACAGTAAAGAGTGCAGGGCAAGAAACTGTCCAGCTTAGGATCCAATAAATACAGGGAGGGGGAAGGTCTCACCACCAGGAGGTCTCACCTAATTCCCCTCTGTGCATAGTCTGCCATGAAGTTCGGGTACCACCAAACATTTAAGAAAAACTAAGGGATGCAGAGATTTCCAGCTGAGTTCTCTGCAAGTACCTAAATATCTCGGCTATAAAAACATTTTTAGTAATGTTAATGTTTATTTGTGCCGTTAAACACCTCCTTGATTGTGAATGGTTTCTCCCAGGAAATCTATCTGGTCAGAGAAGAGCCTTTTGATGCACAATCCTCTCCTTGCTTTGCTCTTGTTCTGCACAGCAGTGTCCTGCTGATGTGTCAGGCTGTCTGTGTCAGGCTGTCTGTGTCAGGCAGCCACCCATGGCTCCGTGTGGTGCTCCAAGTCTCTCTCCCCCTTATCCCCAGCAAGAGCTAAACAGCACAGCAGCCTTGTTATGGCATTTTGTTTTACCAGTTCAGCTTCTGAATTGTCCATCCAGGTGTACAAGAATCCCACTGTCCTCACATGTGCCCTTCTCATTGAAGGTTTGCCAGTCTCAAGAGTTTCTCTTTGCCATACAGCCCAGCTTGACTTAAGTGGGGTGGTTAGCACATCTCTGCTAGCTTGGCTCTTTCAGGCCTAAACAGTAGCCAAGCTGACAAACTAAAGAAGGCAGTAATTTGTGGCAGGGTTTGGTGGGGAGGGCCTGTGAACAAAGCCAGGTAGAAGAGGTGTGCAGCCAGCTGAGGATACACCTCTTTGTATGGACCAGGAGATGGGCCATATGTGCTGCTGTGCTGTGCCTCTCCTATGGCACTAGCTGTGCCTCTCCTAAATCTCTGTTGCTCCAAAAGCTCATTCTGGGTGAGACCTTTGTGAGAGCTCAGAAGGCATTAAGCCTTGGAGGGAGTCGAGGCAATGAGTGTCACAAACTCTTTCTTGAGACCTGACTGTTCATATATGCAAACATCTCTGTCCTGCATTTGAAGCGTCTGTAAGTAGAACTATTATGTGGTAATTCTTTGGCAATTTTCCTGTTACTGTTGCTGTTTTCTAATTGCCAGGGCCTCGGTACTCAGTGGGTCATGGGGTGGGTCTCTGCTGGGTTGCCCTGCCTCAGGCACASGGCTCCAGAGCCAGGTACCACTGTCAGGCACGGGATTTCTCCCCAGTGTCCACTCTGTCCAAGAGGCTGAAGGGCCTTAAGGCCAGCACGGCAGGTGACCTGGTAAGGCATAATGTGTCCTAGGGCTACTGTCACCTACTTCCCGGAGGATCTTTTACTCACTGTCTTCTAGTCCTTTCCCATCATGTTCTGGTTGGGTCAGCTCTACAAAATTGGAGATGTATGGATCTGTCTTGCCTTTCCCAGAAAGTCTCTGCACTGCTTTAGAGAGAGCTATCAAGCATGTCCAGTGACTGTCACTCTCCCTTGTCTGCCAGAGCCTCTGGACCCATCTAATTAAGATGCTGTGCTTTGCTCTTGGTGTGTGTGCACACAGAGCACTCAACACAAAAGAAATCTGTCTCCCCTTCGCTGCCTCGCTCCTGTTTGGACAAAATGAAAATCAAACGCTGCATTATAAACATGAGGGTTACAAAAGTGTTTCTGGTTTCTTTGGATGTTGTTACTACGGAACATATAGACCAATAACAGAATAATGATTTAAACGTTCTCCCCGCCATGAATCTGCTGTTGCACAGTTTTTAATAAAATAATTTGCAGCCGCTCCCAATCAGTTGTGTCAGCAGATTTAGTTCATCTTTGAGGCCCAGCAGGGATGACAGTCTATTTGTTATTAGAGTAATAAATAAACAAGGAACTTGTCAGAGGCAAAACTGCTATGTGTGCCTTTGTAAGATAAATGCTGCCTTTGAATAGACAAATATTTACAGTTTTACAGACCAAAATTGTCATCCCAGCTGAAGGCCTTGTATTGTGAAATTAAAGAAAAAAAGATTATGATTTCTGGATCTTTCCAGTGAAGGAAAAGATAGGTCTACCTAATGAAAATGGATCAATAGATTTCATGATAATGAGCAGGCCATTTTAGAAAAGCTATAGCCCTGTAGCCCTGTATCTTTCTACAGAGAAATTTATGTTGGGTATTTATGTTAGCATGCTGTTGGTATACAAATATTAAAATTTTTTAACATCACCTTCAATTTCATGTCCCTGAGACTGCACTACATATGTTTTCTGAGGCTTTTTGCAGGAGGTTTTCTGAAACGCTTTAGAGGAATTAGGAGAAAGGATTTACTGAAAATCAATGTGATTCCTGATTCGAGTGCTGTAGAGCCTTTGAAAATCTTCAGAGGAGAATGCAGGAGGCTGGTTTGTTTATTCCAGCCTAGCCTATATGAAGTTGAATGTTTGGGGAATTACTGTATTCTATACAGAACTGGAAAGAAATGTTAAGTTTGAAGTTTATTACATAGCAAGTGATCTCCTATATGACTATTCTTCCGTGGTGGTAAACCAGTCACTGCATCAACAGACAGAAGGAAATACAGAGTTGAGGGGTCAAAACAAGATTGGCAAGGCTCTTAAGAATGAAAAGATGTGAAGCGTGAAAGCAAAAGGATGCCAGCTGTTATCAACTTTTAGGAGTTAAAGTTCCTGCATTTCATTAAAAATAAGGGAGGAAATAAAAGATTCATCAAAGTGAAGTGAAAATTCTGCTTCTCCTAAAAAAATTCCCAGGAGTTCTCAGAAACTCCCAAGAGAAGTTAACACCTCTCAGACCAGGCATTATTATACATTTAATTCAGTCTTAGACAGAACATATTATATGCAGACTGCTCCTCGTGCTGTTCAGATCCATCAGTGTGTTTATTTGCTTCAGTAACGTGCATCAACCACGGGCAGAAACATCGAGGTTTGGACAGTTCCAATATGAAGTGTAGCCACAGCTTCCAATTCCTTGATACAAACACAGGGTTTTGTTGAAGCAGGAGTCTAAATGAAAAATGGCACTGCTACTGATGAATGATGCTGTTTTTGATGTGATGTATATTAGGCAGGAGATGTTGAGGAATGAAGTGATACCAGTATTACCCACCCTTGTGCTTTGATATAAGGAATCTCTAACTCTAGCCAGCAAGTTTCTTTAGAAAATTACCATTCTCTTAACTTATGCAACCTCTTATGATCTCCCTGCTATAATTATATATTTAAAAAAGTGTTCAGGGGGAAGTCACAGCTGGGAGTTGACTTTAAGTTACTTTGTGCGCTGCATCAAATCTCATTTAGAAGCAGGTAAGACTTACTGAGGACTCCCTCAGAGTTTCTCTTCAGGCAAAACTTTGATTTCTATCCTGTGTTGTTACAGTGTGATGACAGCCTACATGTAAGTCCAGGGCTGATCTCACTTGCCTTAATTTGTCAGTGTGACTATCAAATTCACCTTGTTTATAAGCATGTAACTGAAATAAGAATTGTTCCTTTTGCATTTCACAGGAACTAAAATGCAGAACTTACTGCTATGACTTTAGTGGTATTTTTATAAGCTGGATCCATCTTTTGGTGCTGTCATTATAACAGAGTTTATTATGATCTGCAAGCTAAATAGCCTAAGCAGCAATAAGAAGCAAATTAAAAACCCCAGAGCAGTATGATTTCATTCTTCTTCACKGTGATCTAACTGTAATGTAAAGCTTGCTTTTTTTTAAGGGGAAATAAAATTTGCTCTTCAGTCACCTCGTTTCTCTTTTAAGAGACTACCTCATTGCCCAATTTACCAAAAATAATTTCCTAAGCCCATTCTCTGTGCTGTATCCTGATGTAAACACAATTTGCTGAGATCATTTTTTCTGACTGTCATCCGGCAAGGCACACTACAACTGTGCTTGTGCCCCACATGGGACACAGAGAAGCAAGATTAACCACCATCTAATTTCTACTTTTGTCATAAATGTTGTCTATAACACATGGCAGACAAAGTGTGCTCTCTGAGGAGTTTGACACAGCCACTGTCTGGCAGTCTGGGTGGTAGAGAATATATTATTTATCATACTCAATGGGATGAGGCGGGCACTGAAGCTACTTATTGGAGCAGCTGTGAACCCCCAATCTCCTTAATTTTCAAAACAGGTAATTAACTGGAAAGTCATTTATAATAACTACTGACATCTCCAGAAACCGCAGAATGGGTTGTTAACTTTGCAGCTTTATTGTACTGATATTTTTGTTGACGGTTCTGTACTGAAGTCTGTCAGGAAAACGCATATTCTTTACAGTAAAGGAGAAATATATCTGAACATTTTGACATGTCAGTATTAGCCTTGGACTCACCAGAAGGAATGGTTGGAAGCTGGGTGATTTGGAGGACAGAGATGTAGGATGTTCTTGGCTGTGCTTGTTTTTTAGCCACTGTGTGGAAAGAAGAGACCAGAATCTGAGCAAAGAGCATTTCATGTAGTAAGAATTTTGCTATGTGCTCGATTTGGATGCTGAATTGAATCCTAAAATAAAAATATGCATCTATGGAAAGGCTGATGTGTGGGGAAGGGCAGAGGACCAGCGGGCATAAGGCTGCTGCAAACAAAAACCTGCTCTGCTTCGCTCCAGCTTAAGTAAAGGGCCAAGGTCCAGGACACTGTGAAGAATGAATTGGTTCTAACAGGGCTGTCATTCCAGATAAGCAATCAGATATTTAAAGTGGTAAYGTGGAGAATCATGTTATGAGTCCGTGTATCAAAACTGACTGGTAAATGGAGTCAGTTGTGGCATCCAGGTGCAGTGATAAGGGTCTGGCAAATGCATTAGACAGATGAGAGGCATCAGATCGGTGTCCTTACTTTATACTCTGCTTGACTGTGATAAAAACTTCCATCTTCAGATGACTATCAAGGAGACTTAGGCTGAATTTTCTGCTCTTCTCAAGGAGGTCGCTCGGGGTGAAAGACGGCTGATTTAAGGAAATGTTTCTGTTGAACATTTCTGAGCTGTGAGGTGTCTTCATTATACTGTTTGATTCCTGTGAACAGAAAGCAGAATTCAGCAGAAACCTGGTTTTTTGCAAACTGAGTATCATTTGTCAAAATAGACTTGATACTAATAAACTAAGCCCTGAATATGTGGTAGTAAGCAGCAGTATAAGCTATCTATCAGCAGATGTTTTTCTTCAAGACTTGGCAATATTGTTCTGGAGCTTGGGTTTATCTTAGAAAACTACTGTCTGTGGCTGTTAGACAACACGGGAAGTTCTTTGTAACCTCACAGACCACAGATTTATGACACTTCTAGTAATAACAGCAGCTTGTTGGTAAGAGTGATAACAGAAGCCAGGATTGTGCAGAAATTTAAAAAACGCTCAGCAATGCATAATTCTGCATCCATTGAAATGTGTCCTGGGAACAGAGTGCTTGGAAAAATTCATCCCACTGCAGAGAGTATATGCATGGAGCACACATGTTGAGGCGGTGTCTTGTGAGCAGTATTCCCTAAATGCTGGTTTTTGTCTTAATTTAGAAACATTCAAGGTTGAAAAAGAGAAACTGAAATAATAAGTCAGGAAAAAGAAAATAAATACTTTTCATGAAAAGTCTATCTGAGAACTCAAATCTTTGAGGCAGATTCTCCTGTCAACTGCCCCCATTCTTCATACACAAAAAATACTGTTCCCAGAATCTCTAACTCATTTTGTGAGGGCTGAGAACATGGAGTGGACAACAGAATTCAACTCTGAGATTCTATTTACGAAATGAAATTTTGTTTCTATGTTTTTACGTTTGCCTAATTTAATTGGGTTTTGTCTATTGTAGTGGGAAGCACATCTTCCTTCTTTGCTGAACATAAAATTAGCTTTCATTGGCGATTTGGGTTTGTTTGTATCTATATAAGCTTTTTCTCTAAATGAGTTTGTTCTTTCTAAAGCAAATATCACTCTCATATTTTGGAGGTGCAGAAAATTTGTAATCTTGTTTCTTCATTTTCCTTATTATGTTGCGTTAATTTATGTATACATTAACATGTATTTGCATGATTTATTCATTTAAAGCTGTACATGTTTATTTGGAAAGAAACTCAAAGAGCTTTATCACAAAAATGCTAAATTCAACACCATTGACAGAGTGTGTGTTTTTGGACTTTAGCCACAAGAATAAAAAATGGGTCTATCATTTCATTTGATTAAAAAAACTTTCTGAAGAGGGATTTTCTATTATTTTAGTTACTGAGGGTGAACTGCAAGAAATATGAGGATTAAGGAGAAAATGTTGAGTTGGAAGGCTCTGCTGCAAAAGACATTGTCTGGAGTATTTTCTTCTGGTCCTTGTGTAAGTCTGGCAGACTTAGAGGAGGCAAGAGTGGATCAGGGCAGACCTAATGATTGTAAAGTGTAAGGAATCATTAACCACTGTGAAATGGAATTCACGAAATCTTCTTCTCTAAAAAAGTTGATAAAAAAAGAAAATATCTTAGTTTTCATCTGCAAAATTAAAACTGAGCATTTATTAATGTTCAAAACCCAGAATTTCCTTTCCATTACCTGTAACAATGAAATACATTTTGTGGAAAAAAAGTTGTCAGATGGTGCTGGTCCTTCTTCAACCTTGAGCATGTTAGACTACAGCTAAGGCAAAGGAAAGAATTAACTCCTGGTATCACTCCTTGGATCCAGTCTCTGCACATCAGAGCTCTGACTTTGACCCTGCAATCAAGAAATCTTCAAGGTGTAGCATTAACTACCATCAAGAGAGAAAGCAGTCCTGGGGTGTCAAATTTGCCACCTCGTTGCAGGAAGAGTACAATGTAAGAAACTTGTATTTGTAACGTAAAAATATATGTTACATATTTTAGATGTCCATTGTGGTATAACAGAGCTCTGCCCTGGATTTTCTCTTATGAATATTGACATTCCCTAAGTTAAAGTCAAAGTCAGAAAGACAATGGTGCATCTTTCTTATTCTTTTGTTTATAGGGTTCCTCTTGCTCTAATAGTTGGGCCTTTTCAATTATTTTTTTACCAAGAAAGATGAAATCACCACTTCAGCCTCTGGTTTCAAATAGTTGAAAATTATGAAACTAAACTAAAAAAAAAAATTATGTAGAGAAGCTGAGTGGAAAATTGAAAAATCTGTAGCAGTTCATGGTGCTGTGTAAAATAATTGGCATTAATTGCTGTTTGGAGCAGGAAATAAATGATTTTCAGTTGATATTACATAGAAAATAACTTAATGGCAGTTGCTATTAAATGGGTAAAATTGTAAAAAAGTAGTCAATGAAAAGTATTGAGCATGGAAAATTTTTCTATTAGGAAAATTTTTCATTAAATGCCTTGGTATTCAGCATATGGACCATTTATCCACAGTCATCTCCCATTTTCTGATAGGTCATCTCGACCTGATTAAAGARCCCTGTTAGAGCACTCCTGCACTTTAGAATTGGATTAGCGTGCTCTYGCTGAGACAGAGTCCCCCAGGCACTCAGTTAATTGTAGTCAGTGCCCTCTCCCCAGCCTCACCCACTGGCCACGCTGTAAATCTYTGCACTTGCGCTGCAGAGCCTGCCTTAGCCCCAGCTCCAGGACTCGCCGGAGGCTGGGGAACAGCCTGACCTTGTTTGCCGTGGGCCTGTGGGGCTGAGTTCTTCTCCATGGCACCAGAGTGGCTGCCCTGAGACAGCTGAGCTTTGGGGCTGGGCTGAAACTGCCAGTTTGCTGGCACAGTTCTCCAGCTCTTCCTCCACAGCAGCTTCTGGCTTGCTCTGTTGCCTCAGGAAAGGAGATGTTCAGAGTTTTCACCTGGTGCCCGGGGGGCTCTCCGTGCTGTTTCACCTGCCAGTGGGGGTGAAGCCCACTGAGGCTGGTCAGGGCTTCTAATGCAAAAATGGCTTCTTGCTTCAGTTTTGAGATATTTTCTTGTAATCGTTCTGAGATACCACGATTATTATTTGTTGCAAATGTAACACGGGCCTTGCTGAGAAGAAAGAGCCTTTAGCATCTTCATGTTTTTTTCTTTCCAAGCCACAGTGCTTCTCCGAGGCCCCATTATTCTAGGTAAGCATTAGAAGAGAGGCTTTCAAATCCGCAGGTTTGCAGAAACCGGCAGAACCAGATGGGATCAGCTGTGTGCTGCTGTCAACTTCAGAGACGTTTCCCTGCACAGTCCTTACCACAGCTGCTGAAATAATGTGGGCAAGAAATGTGGGCAAGAAATGTAGGCAGTGACTGTCAGACTGATTGCAGATAGCGCAGATAAAAAGGGTACCCCAACAGCTATAGGGCTGCAGTACAGAACGATGTTTCTGGTGTCCTTTKCCTTGGGAGAGAAGAACCTGCTCCTATAAATAGAACCTGCTCCTTGTTTCAAATAGTTGAAGATCCCATCCTCTTCAAATTCAGTTTTCTCTGCTTTACCTYGAGGTCAGGATTCAGTCCTGAACAATTTTGAACAGGAAAAGAGTGTTTTTTGCTCAAGCAATCCAATTTTAAGCTGCTCAGTCTGCAGTTCTTTTCACACATACCCACTCTTCACATGCTCTTGATGATCTGCAAATAAACAAACAAAAAAATCAACAGCCACCAGTTGTGAGTTGGCCAGCCCACTCTGTTGGATTGCACTGGAATTGTGTAGGCACAGGGATATTAAAAGAACTGTGTTGAAAAGGTTTTGTGTATAAGGCTGAACCTCGTACAGAAAACGTATGTGATTGTTATTGCACAGAGCTGGATTACACAATTAGCTGAGACAAAAATAACAGAGCCTTTTAAAAATTCGCCTCAGTCTCATTTACTTTATTCTATGAATCAGGGAGATCCAAGGCCAAATAATGAAAATGGGAAAGAAGTATCCAGGTCCTGTGATGAGCACTAGACAGCTCAAATTCTTGTCACCACTCAGAATTCCTTACTGGCTCAGAGACAACGCAGACCTGTAGCCTGAAGGTTTAAAATTCAAGGAAAAAATGAGTGGCCAGATCTCAGTTCCTAATGTGATCTTGGCTTACCCTTATTTCTTTTGGAAATCTTGGATTCTTCTTACAGCGTTATGACATGAGGCTTCAGCAAAAATTCCAGCACAGATGTTGATGTGTAGAGGTGAATTGAGATTATGTTTGGACTCGGATCAGAATTCAAACTTTGTGAGGCTGAGGAACGTAAGGGTCCAGTGTTGTGGGTTTAGCCTTCGTTGCTCATGAAACTCGTATTTTTGGATTGTAGCTTTCTGGGATAGGCATCCAAATCAATGCCTACATTAATGATGTACAAAACATGAAAGGCAGGTTTTCTAAAGCCACATTTTGAGTGGTGTTGGTATGTCAGGAGCTGCCTAACCAGCACTGCAGAAGTGCCTGGCCACTCTCTTCTGACCGATTTCCACTGAACTTTCGGAATTTCATTAACTGTTAGCTGACTTGTTCAAGTTGCTAGAGTACTTCAAAAACAGGCCCTGCTTGAGCAGGGAGGGCCAGTTTCACCCATCTGTATTGAGCATAAATTTGTGAGTCAGATCTTTCTGCAAATCTTATGTGTGGGATTTCCTGGGAGAGATATCTGCACAGTGTTTGTAGCAACTCTGGAGCTGCTTCACTGCAAGTGAGAGTGAAGCTGGAAACAGCACAGTTTAGTGAATGAGTCTCCACTGTGTAGGTCACATATAGACTTTGGGCAACCTTGGAATTGCTGGTGCAAATTCTGATGATGAGCAATGTTGAGTGTGTCTGTATCTCTTTAGGAGAGTGATGGTATTAATAATCTGATAGAAAGTCCCTCAAGAAGGCTGGTTCTTGCTGCAGTTTGAGCAGGGCAGAAATTCTGAGAAATAAATCTTGTGATCTTTCTGCTTTCCAGCTGCTCCTTTCAAGTGTATGGTAGAAGGCCAGGCAGTTTCTGGTTTTATTGGGGGCCATTCACCTGTCCTTGGGAGCTGTTGCTGATTAATTCGAATGTGGCTGAGATAGCTGGCGGACTGAAAACTGTGCTTTCTTTTCTATTTCATTTTCATGGGGTGCAGTATCACTGTAATTCACATATGAATGTTAGTTTGAATGGTGTTATTGTTGCAAAAAAAGTTTAATAGGAGCCTGAGGGTGTATAATATTATTGAAATGAAAGTTTTTTTGAAACTCATATTTCAGAGCTCATTAACTTACACAGTTCTGTGGGGGGTAAGGATCAGTAAATGAACAGCGATTATCTATAATCTCTGTGCTGGTATCTGCCTTAGCTTCTTATCTAGGTCTGTATCTAGACAGATAACCATTTATATAACTGTACATATGGTACAGACAGAAAATTTATCTTTGGAACCCATTGTTTAACACTGGACAAGAATACAAGGTCAAAAAATGACTGCACATGTAATCTTTCACTTGAACTCAAAGTCAAGTCAGAGTGGGAACCAAGAGAGTCAAAGCGCATGAGCTGGGCTCCATGGGGAACCAGCAAAGTAAATTTTTAGTTCAGAATTTGTCTCTCTTTTGTGGTTAGTTTGGTTCCACATCTGTTTAAAAAAACCTAAAGGCTGGATTTTTTTCCTTCTAKTAGATACATACATTTCCTTCTGCCTTTTCTTAGAAGCACTTGAATCATTTTTACTGAAGTTTCCCRACCTTAGAAAACAGCAGCTCTAAAGAGTAAAGTTTGAGAAAATTGGGTAGATGAAAATAGGAAATTTTTCTGCTCTGATCCAGAAGTAGCTGCTCAGTTTAGCTCTAACTTGTGGTGGACATAGTACAAGAACCTGCTCAGTATTATACAAAGACACTGACAGATAACTAGACACAGTAGACTGTAACTGCACCAAGAGTGGTATCTCAAGGAGTTTGTGACAGTTCTGCAGCTCTGACATACAGAAAAGGCTGTCTTAGAAATTGTTCCTGATTGTAAACTTCATATTATAATTTATTAGATATAACCTTCCCTCTGATGCACTCCGTTTATATTACTCTCCTTTTCCTGCAATGTTGGTTCTAGCATTCCAAAAGCTATCTACAGATTTGGCCCTATGGCTCTCACTCTGTGCTCTCCTCTGCTATGCCTCACCTCTCTTGCTACCYTGTTTTCCCATAAGGCTTTTCCCTCCACTGCTGTTCTGCTTCCTTAACCCAGAATCTCTTCCTCTGATGTTTTCCTCTTCTTGCTCCCTTGGAATTCATCATCTCCTTGTCCTACAGGACCTCTGCTCCCGTTATTTTACCCTGAAGATTTCCTTGTCCCCACTCCAACTCCTGGCAGGATTAGGAAGCACTGTCTGCAAGAGTGCCTTCCATCTGCAAGTTTCAGCACTGTATGCCCAAGGCAGCATGGAAGGGATTGCTTTTTATTTTAAAACACTATTTGGGAGTAATAAGAATTCCTGATTAAGTTTTTCAAATAAAAAATAAGAGTTGTTACAGGGATAACCCTAGGGTTTCATTATTTCTCCTTTTTTAGCATACAGTATTTCACAGTGAAGATATTAGGTCCATTTAAACTTCACATCCCCACTTCAAGGCTCCCAGAATATGCAATTCCATCCAGTCCCACAGGCACATGCAGTGCCCAGCACAGATCACTCACACTGCTCAGTGTCAGATGAGCCACTGCGAGGGGTGGGAAAGGAGAAAGCAAGACTGACTTCTGAGATGGGGCTGGAATCTCTTCTTTTAGCTGGCGTCCCAATCCCAGTGTTGAGAGAGGCTATGTCTGTGGTTTTCTTGCAGCACTGGATTTGGGACAATCCATTTAAAACATTGGCAGTCCTGGTGTCAGCAGTACTGCTGTGTATACAAGTGGCACTCGACGTGCTGGTAACTACGGCTGTCCTCGAACAACAACAAACTGAACTAGTCCCTCTCTTTTTCTTCTTGACCCTTTGCCCACTCCAGGTTTTCTGGGTTTTTATTTTCCTTCCCTTTTTCTCATTTTCTTTCCACTGCTGCTGGAATTTTAACAAGAAAATTTCCTTTCTCCAGATTCGTAGCCAAYTGTAGCTCTTTCGATTGCTTTTACTCAGGGCTATCACAACTCTTCACTTTGAATTCTTATTAAAAAAGCTTAAAGTGGGATGGGGAGTTTATACTCCTGATCTAACTTTTTAAAATAAAACAGTTCCAGTTCAAAGCCAGGACAGCTGCTGGTAGCTGCCATTCAGAGTGCTGGCTGTCAGTCTGATTTTCAAAATGACTGTTTCCCTCTTCCCCTCCCACTGTAATAGCTTCACATTCCACATTGAACCTCAAAGCTGTGATGTCACCCGGGGGCTGTATGTATAGCAAGTGCTGACTTAAACATTACTAGGCTTTTGAAATTGAAAAAAATGGAAAAATAAGTTTCTTCTTACTTTTCTGCTACTTAGACAGCAACATCAGTGCTGGAAAAGATCTGCCTGTTGTCAAGTCAATGCCAAGGATGTGAAATTAGGGCCTCCTGGGTTTTCTTTGTTTGTTTGTTTGTTTGGCTTTGTTTGTTTGTTTGTTTTGCTATAGTTTCTGGTCTGCTTAAAACCAGTGTAATAAATTCAGATCCAATCTGAGTCAAGTGTTGGAGCTGGTGCCAGCTCACCAGTTGCTGTAGGATGGGCATTCAGATCTGGGTCTGGGAACAAAAAAACCTTTCCAGCCTTTGTGAACTATTTGCATGCTTATGTACATACATATCAAGTGCCAAAAACTGCCAAAGGTTACAAATTCCCGGTTTGCTCTCTTACTGTCAGCTTAGCAGTGCTACAGTAGTTTGAATAATCTCCTTGATATATAGTTTACTTAATAGATCTGGTCAGGAATGCAAGCCTCAGATCAGGCTCAGATTTGCCCAGATGTGATGATGGAGGGTGACAATGATTAAAAGTAATACTGGAACCTTGCTTTGAAGTTTTGGTCTGTAGCAGCCTATAATGCTCATGACCTTGGGCAGCCCTGAACAGTATCAAGAACCTCTCTTGCAAGCTTCCATCTTCATAGGGTCAGCCCTTGCCTAGAGGTAATGGCATCACTCTCCTTGCACATGCAGTGACAGGACTTTGGTGATATTTAACCAAATTTCTCATTGAAAAGGAGAAAGGGAGTTGCCTTCCTGTGAGATAGCTATAGAATGATTTGGGTTGGAAAGGACCTTACAGATCACCTCGTAATGAAAGGGTAAATAATATTTTTTGTTTGTTTTGTGAGTCCCTGAATGTAGCTGCTGCTGCAATTATAAAACCAAATAGTCTCCTTTTGGAGAACTATTAGCATTGACAATGACATCGAGAACCAATTCATCAGGAGCCACAGTGTCAACTTCAGTTTGGTACTGCAAAACAAACAAAAGTGAGATGCTGTTTTGGGGGGAGAGGAAAGAACAGCTGTGGGGAAGGCATTACATTATGGGCACCTTTTTCTTTTAACAATAACATTTAATAGCCTTTAAAAGAGCATTTTCCCCATTCCCCCAAGTAATTTCTTGGCAGAGAGTTAAGTGAAAGGAAGAAGGTTTTTTTTCTAAGGGCTTTTATATGATACTAAATAAATCTAGCAGCCTTCTGAACAACAAACCCCTCCCCTGTGCTGCCCAGACTGTCTCTTACCACCAGCCCTAGAGTGGCCTGATGGTGTCTGACTGGTAAGTGCTGAAAGCATTACCAAGCCACACTGAGGGCTGAGCTCTCCAGCGGATGCCAGATGGAACAGGCATCAAGTAATTATTATTATTATTTATTAATTATCCACCTCACTAATGTGCAGAGCAATTTAAYGCTGTTAAAAGGCACATTACGAATGGAAAACAGGAGGCCTTGTCTTGAAGACTCTCTATTCTCCAGGGATAGACACCTCCTTCYAAAGGAGAAATTTTTCCTAAGTCAAGGCAGAAAGTGAAGGACTCCTGGTCACTTTAACAGTGCCTCTTCTTGTCCCCTTCTTTCTACAGTGACTGTTCAAGCCCTGCTGTCATATATGTCACATGATGCAGGGATGGAGGCTGCTGAGTATGCCCTGCTCCTTTATAAATCAYGTCCCACATATAAAAAGGCCCCCACTATCATTTCTCTCTGGATTCCTTTGGTGCTCTCTGGGAAGCAGGCAGTTTGTCCCTGAATATGGAATCTGGTTCTACAGCTGAAAAGAGATATAAATACTGGAGCTGCCGATCAACATTGTGCATATGAACCTGATTTTTAGGATCATGTCCAAGGAAAGAAGAAATATAAACAGCTGTTCACAGAGTGTTGAGAGGTGACATAAAGAGAAAAGGCCTTTTCTGGCAGCCAAAGGTAGCATTATCTTGCAGGGGTCAAGGGCTAAAATGTTGGTCCTTTTTCCCTCCTCTGTCATGTTGTGGCTGTATAATTTGGGATTTCTCATGGTGTGAGGCTTAATATTGTTTGCCTCTAATGTCAGTTTTCCCTGCAAGCTGGAAGTGCTTGTGTGAGCATGGAATAAGTAATAGTTATAGGGAAAGATGGGATGAGGAACAAGACATGCTGGGAGTTGGAAGAAATCAGATCAGAGAAACAAGGCACAGTAAAAATGTGGAACCTCTCCTGACCTGTCTCGCACATGTTTTTCCTGAAAATTTCCACTCTGATGTTTATTCCCCCTGCCCCCACTCAGGCCCTTATGTGGGTAGGAGTGCAGGTGCTGAGGGATTTGCAAGGATCTCTGAGTGTCTGGTAGGCAGCAGAAAAGCCAATGCAGAAGTTTGTGGAGCTGTTAGCTGCAGCTTTGAGTAACAGGAGAAAGGAATCAGAAAGAAAGAAGTAAATCTACTTGTCTGCTCAACATCAGTTTTGGTGAGACAGAGGGCTTTATCCTGGACCTAGGGTTCYTTGGCCCAGCTGAGGCTGACCCTGGTTTGGCTCCTGGAGGTAGTGGGTATTTCTTACTATTCTGGCCTAAACTGTTAGCTTGCCTGAGAGACATTTTCAATATTGAATTTAAAAAATAAACAACAGCACCTAATACTATATTCAGCCTGTGAACTGGACTGAATATTGTGCTGACGATCCAGTTCTTGACATTTGCATGCCAAGGAGCTATGTAGTGCAATGTGATATATATTATTCATGCTCTCRTATACCTCATTTTCACTCTGTGTGACAGCACTTCTAGGATCAAGGTTCAGCACACTTCAGTGGACCTGGAGGCTTTATGGTTCTGATGCCTGGGAGCAAAACAGAAAAGAAACATTTGGGATGTGAAGTGTCTTTTGCCCAGTGGATTTTCTTTGGATCRTGCTGGTTAACCAGGTCTTTGGTCATCACGCAAATAGGCACAATCTTGGGCTCAAGCATGCACCTTAATTAAAAGGATTCAATTAATGCAGTCTAATTTAAGATTCAATTTAAAAAGACCTTAGTTAAAGCAACGTGGATAGCTGTGTAGACACTTTGATCTTTCTAAACTAGACTTTTTTAGCTGAGTTTAAGACATTTAGGCCAACGTGAAACAAGATGCTCGCCAATTAGTAACAGGGGCTTAGCTCATCCTGGATAAACTGCTTTAAGTAAATCAGAATAAGCTTGTGGGCAGATAAGGACTAAATAGGTCAGAGACAACTGGTGTTGACTTAATAGATTTGCATTTCCCTCTGAGTTAGTTTAGAGCTGATGCCCTCACACTGTAGGGTGTCTTTGCTGATAGTGCTGTTTTTCAGAGGAGCTATAAAGCTGAGTTCCTGACCAGCTATAAAACCCCACAAAATATTCTTTCCTCTTTATGTTGGCCTGCTTCTACTTCGAATAAAATTTGTGTTTGRGATGTCTAAATTTTAAATCAGTGAATCTGTCTGGTGCTTGTGGCCCTGATCCCAGGTGCTGATCAACGACTGCGCATCACAAATCAAGAGGATGTTGAAAGGATGGCTTTAAGCTACTTTTGTGGTGCTCTGCCCCACTCCAGGGGTACCAACACAGTGTTGACTCCTGTGTAACATCCATCCAGGCAGCTCTAAATTATGCAGGCTGCCAACTGCCCTTTGCAGCTACATAACAAGAACCTCCTCRTCTTCTTTAGGAGGCTGAGTCTGCCTTAGGGGAGGAGTTATGCTAATTCCATGCCCCATAACAATCCTCCTGTAGTGAATGATGCCTCTTTACCTTGGCTGTGGGGCTGCTCCCACTCCACTGTAATTGCAGAGCATGCCCAGGGAAGGCCTGGGCTGATGGGAGCATTGTGTGGTATTGGTACCCACGAGCTGGGGATGTTTTTGTGGGGTAAGTTGACAGTGGGTGACAGAGATTCAAATCCCATGTTTTTCATTTTCTTTTTATATCAAGTAGGCATTTTGCCGTTCTCTGTTAAGCAGACTCTGGAATGGCTGTTTCAGTGGTAGGATGGACCATGGTCTCACACTGCTGCCCAAATATCAACTTCTCAGTGATAAAACTTCTCCAAAGCACTGGTATAAGGTATATSCTTATCCTCATTATGTACACGAAAAAATAGAGGCAGAGAGAAGCTAGGTCATTTATTTAAATCTATACATTAAGTATCTGTCAGCCAGGGGTATGAACTTGGAGGTGCCAGAACCTGAGCCCATGACCTGTCCCTTAGGCCATTTTACTTCTGCTGAAAAGGTTATTTGACATTTGCATTCAGCTTGCAAAATGCTTTTGTTCCTGGTGGATTTAAAGCAACATGTAAAACATTAGGCTGAGATGTAAACAAGAGAAATTAAAACCCTACACCCAGGACCAAAATGGGCTAATCTGTGTGGGCAAAATTAGATGCTGCAAGCGATGAAAACTAACCCTTGTTTTTTGGAGACACTGACTTTTTATATAAAAGAAGAGCATCCAAGTCTGAAGCAGTTTAGACTCCTAGACTTGGGCTTAGTCCTTTCTGTCATTGTGATCCCTGTACTGTGATTCTTCGCAGACGGCCATGAAGATAGAAAGCTACACCCAGTGATCATTTTTAATTAAGAATAGTTGCTATTATTTAGCATAGTGACACGGACAGTGTATCAAGGGAATTTCTAACTTTGTAAGATAGACAGAATTGATGACAAAAGCCTTTCCTGAAAGCTAATTGTTTTGAGTATATCCAAAATTGTGCTTGCTTTGCCTGTGCTATTAATCAGAGGGTGGAAGCCAGTCAAGCAGGAAGCACTGGGTGCAGCACRCAGAGTTCCAGGGGCACATTCGTCTGCCCACACTAGATTTGCCGGAGTTTTGGGCAGGGACTGAAGTAGCACACAAGGTTTCACTCTGCTCAGAAGCAGCTGTCATTAGTATCACAGTGACAAGGGACCAGTCCTGAGACATGGGCTCTGCCAGATCCCTTCCCTGTTTGTCCCAGAGTTGTTCGCTGAGAGTCTGTCAGATACCCCATGGGGTACTTTAATAGGGGCACCCCGCCTGGCACTTGGTTACTGGGGTGCCTTTGTGCAGAAGGCAGCGTTTGTGTAGGTCACTTTATACTGACGATGATTTACAGAGGAGACACTGTTGGATGTTTGTCCTTGCTATGAATTTTCAGTCCTACCAAGGCCTGAGGTGCGGCTATGGGGTGCTTGTGTCTGATCCTGGTGAACCACTGGGCTTTCACAGTGAGATGTTGCAATGTAATTCTTCATTTTCTTTTGTTTATATGTACTACAATTTTTTTTTTTTTAATGTAAGTTTCAAGTTTTCTCTAACAGTTCTGTTTTCACTATGCTTAGGAAGAAAGAATCCATATTCAAGAATAAAGATTATAGGATGTAAAATAATAATAGTAAAAAACCACAATAGTAAAAATTCTTGTAAGAATCTGGGCCATGCTGATAGTCATGTCAGAGGATGCAATTGAAATTAAGTTTTACTTTCTTTTTTGTTACTTGTTTTGAGGAATACTGGAGTATTTCTAGGGATAAAGAAAAAAAGCATGTCAATGAGGGGTTAAAAATATTGACTTTTGGTTCTTATAATAGGAAGACTTTCCTTAGTTCTGCAGGCAGGCTCGTATCAACTTTGAATTCAATTTAGGGATTGAATTTAACATGCGTAACCCACTGGGTTTGAAACTATAAAGGGACTTAAAAATGTACAACAGATAGGACCTTAGAAGTCTAAAGGATCCTTCACAAGATGAAAAGTATTTTATGTTGTTTGAGATACAGTAGTCTCTGAATTACACTTCAAAAAGCTTAACACATCCTTAAAATACATTCACAAGGGAAGATAATAATGTACAGTTTTAAATTTAGGCAGTGCATGTTCACCAATAAAGTTCCATCATCTTGAATAATTTAAGCTAGTGTGGATATTATCATTGAACTTACAGAGAAAACTGAAAAATGTGGAGACCCCTGCTTAGTGCTGATGACTGTGTAATGCTGCGAATGGTTGTAAATTCTTTGGGGAATCCACTGATGCATTCTTCTTGTATATTTATAACAAAACTCTGGTATTAAAGTTTCATTTTCTTCTGTTTTAGACCTAAGCTAAAACAGGAGTATAAAAGCCGTTGAGGAATGCAGAAGTATTACTAATGTTTCAGAAAATGGAATTATTAACCATAACACAATAATGCTCAAGGCCTGCTAGATGTTGCCTACTGATCATCCCGCCTTGAAATTATGTTTATTTGCTTAAGTGAGTTTTTGGTTTATATTCTGTGAAAACATTTTTTTTTTTTCTCCCTATGCATGAACCCAAAATTGCTTAGTCTGTGTCCTTTTCCCTTGGATGCGATACCATAGCAGCAGCAGCAGAAGCACACGCAGTTGCTAGCTAGGTAGCTTATTATTATGGTCACACTCCAGCACACAGCATACTTGTTGGAAGTTTCCAGAAATATTGCACTGCAGTCATTTTCCTTGCCGTTATGCTAATGGAATCAGGAAAATCAATTGTCCTTAAGGAACAGGGGAATGAGATGTGCTGTAAATGCCACAGGATGAGTGATTGGTTGATTGCAGGGATGGTGATTCAAACACGCCTCATCTCTACATTATCCTGATGAATTTTTATGGCCCTGCCTTTTTTTCTTCTATAGCTGTGGAGGAAGGTTTATGGCTTGCAGCTTTTTAGTTGATTGAATGCAGCTGGCATTGTTGCAGTGCAGAACAAATAGGTACTTTTTCTTTACAGCCTTAAAAGTAGATTGAAGAAATTGCACACCAACATTTTTGCAACAAAAGCATTCTTAAAAATGCAGATATTTTATGAAATTACTTTGCTCTCCTTCTCTACTGTCAGTAATCTTTCTATCAGAATAAAGGACAAAAATTGCTTGAGATTCTAGAGGAACATAGCTCCAATTTTTTATTCTTATCACAAAGAAAGCTAACTAAGGAGTTTCATTAGTATTCATTTTAGCCCAATGTAATTTTCTCCTTCCTAGTAACAAAAAAAGAAAAAAATGTATGCCTGTAACACCACTGAACCAAAGAAGGTCATCCTAAGTATATCAGCATTTTCTGTAACTCTTTCAGATTGTATTCACAAGGTAGTAAAGATAACTGCTTCAGCTCAAATTATAATAGTTCTAGTTACAGAATATAGAACACTATAATATACAGGGTCTTATTTGATTGAAAAAACAACACCCATGATCAGCTCTGAGCAGTGAGCTGCTGACAGCTAAAGCCAAACACATAAGATCATTCTATTTATATCCAATTAATTTGCTGATAATTTATTCTTCCACTATACAATTTCCACATTACAGACAATGGTGATATGACGTAGGGAATCTTTTTTGTGAAGTGTCTTTTTCAAAGATGGAAACTCGGCTTGTTTTTCCCTTTAGAATTAGCAGTCTCTAAGAGGCATTAAAATTTGGGTTGCAGTATTTCCTTATGGAGTTATGTTGTTACACTATCATGACCTTTTGACTATTTTGCCATTACATTTTGCATGTATTTAATATTTTCAGAACCACGAGATCTGTAACAGCTATGTGCAGTGACATCTTTCTGACACAGCCATGCCTGTGCATTTTGAGCCTGATTTATAACAACTCCATTCTTTCTGGGCTACTCCTAAGCGGTGCCTTCCAGCCACAGGATTACTTGTGGTGGTTACAGGAATCCATGAAAATTTAAGATGAACTCAAAACATTATTTCCCCCATGCCTAGGTCTGGTGATGGTATCTATAGGTGAAAATGTGTGCTGTTGTTTTAAATACAGAAGGCCTGAATCACCACTGTGTTTAATCTCATATAATAWATTGCATCTGTGCCAAGCGGGTGCAAAATACCACTGCTGATGTGATTGGGGAATTGTGATTTGATCACGTTTTACACTCGGTTTGCACAGGTGTTAATATCAGCACGAGTGTAAGGAAATGAGGAACACTGAAATTAAAAAAGCCTTTCTGTATGGAAAATTAAATCCAAACTCATGGTGCTGTAAGGTTTTACTTTTACACGTGCATCACYGAATAGATAAAATGCCTCTAATATTCGATCAAAATAGTGTTTAACAAAATACCAATGTTTGAAAGAAGCATTTATGTGCAACAGATTATAGTACACACCCCGAGTAAATGTAGGCTTAAGTAGGACATAAGTAACACGCAGCCCTTGTCCTGTGAATTTCACCTGCTGACAACATCATAACGAGAAACAGAGGTGCCAGATCGTAAGGCTTACCTTAGCAGAGGAAATGAAATATGATTTTTTTAGTATTGTGATGACTCTGTTCACAGATGTCATGGATATTGATGACGCTGTGTTTTAGTTTTTGCCGCCAGGTTACTGGAAGCAATTTTATTTTTATTCTTTTCATCCTCTGTTACCTCTGTTATCAACACTTCTCTACAAAACCTTCACTCGTGTTTTCTTCTTGTTTCAGATACACACCCAGATAAAATTATTGTGAATTGCAAATGCCCATTATTGGAAATATATACTTTCCATGTCTATTGTCTGTCAGCGAGATTTGCTGGARTTTAATTTTATATACATAAYATTGTTCTTTCCAGTGTCCTGGTTTCACGACGAAGCAATTTCCTCAAAATAATTTATTGGTAATTCACTAATGTGAAATGGTAATGACCTTCTCGGGTTATTTGTTAGCGTTGGTTCTGTTTTAATCYGAAACATGTAAACGTAGTTCCGTTAACACGTTTAGAGTTAAAATTGCAAAAGTTATTCATCTTCTCCTTGGCCATAATGGCTTTGATGTGATCTGTGTCGGCCACAGGGAAGCAGAAGAGCAGTAGCTGCGTCACGAGGGTTCACCAGGACAGATTCATGTCTTCCGAAGCGCGTGTGGATTCCAAGGCGGTTTACATTGATAACGCTTTAAGAATGGCTGATTATCACAGTCGCACAGGCAGCGAGCCAGAGCCAGCTTTCTCTGCCTAATACGAATGGTCTTTCTCGTTTATGTTCTGGTCAGCCATCGAAGGGGATGCAAGGAAGTACAAAGAAACCATTTTGAATGTTAATGAACGAGAGAAAAATCACGGCTCATCAGGTTACAAAGCCCGCGCTCGTTCTAGTGAGCAGCAACCAGGAGATGTTCCCGCRTCTGCCTGGGCAGTGGATAGATATCCCTGGTGGAAGTAAGAAGGCTCTAACAGTCCTGTCTCCTGTGCACATTCACGTTCTCAGTGCATGTATTTACATTAGGGTTGTTTGTGCTGTATTATGCCTGATTGAACCAAAGCCTCTTGGAGAGCAAAGTGCTTTTATTTTGACATTTTCACATGGAAGTCAGCCATCACCCCTATAAGGAGAGTAAGCAAGATTTATGATGGGAATATTGATTTCCTTTATACTCTGGTATAAAATGCATCTAAGCACAAAAGATAAGCTAGACCTCCTTGTTTGCTCCTTCTTGCCATCTGATGTCAGGACTTGCTGGAAGTGCCTTGATATTTTAAATCATAGTGCAGTGAGGAAGGCAATTTGGGATCATCTGTACATCTTTATATGTGTACTTAAGAATGTTAGAGGGTGAGATCTTCAGCAAGCATGAAGGGAACTCCCAGCCTGCTGGAAGGGGGAAATGCCTTTCCAGCAGCCCTGTGGTACCTGTCCCTAGTCACTCCCTACAGCAGCTCTTTAGTCTGCCCTTAACATGTTGCCTAGGCCGGGGCAGGCACCTTCAGTGAAGGGAAAGTTGCCTCTGTGCTCCTCTGCTCCAGCGCTGGGAGAGTGGCCAAATCTGGGTGTTTGAGAACATGTTTATGCCTGTTTACTTCTGTATCTGCCATGAGGAAGCTGGACCAAGGATGTAGCTCCCAGCTGGTGTTACCAGTCCCATGTCCTATCCAGGTGTCGCTGATCTGAACACAACATTTGGGCCCATTTTCCCAAAAGTTTTATGTACGTGGTTCATGTGCAGTGTTAGCCCTGGCCACGCTGAATCTGTGACTTGTGGCTGGCTCCTGCTAATGTGGCTGACAAATATCTCTTTGCAATGAGAGCACGATCAGCCCAACAGCAAAAGATAAGTAAATTAAATCTTTCCAATATCTGAGTCCTGGTAATTTGGTTCCTTCACCTTTTCCTTCATTTATTATGGGTCTGATTTTTTTCCAGGAGAGTTCACTGAGGTAGGAACAACATGGACACCAAGTCAAATAACAGTGTGAACAATACTGTGACTTTTTGCCATTTGCCAATTTGCAAAAACTTATTGAACACATTGAAGATCGCTGGCATTAATAATGCACCAACCCCACATTTTCTCCTCCTCTCTTTGGATCTCTCCTTATTACACATATTGCTTGACCTTAAAAAGAGAATGAGTAATTTTTTCCTGGAATAGGAAGTCTTTCTACTCTGGGTTTAAACTGAAAATAGAATTCAGCTCAAAACCCAGAAATTCATGATGGTATCAAAGGTATATGTATATAGCACCACAAGGTGCTACGTGCCTTACTATTCCTTATTGGAAACCACCAACAAAAGAGAGAAATGTCAGTTAACCTTGAAGTAAATTAATTTGGGAACCTAAGTACATCCTTTTGTGACTCTCCTTAGTTAACGTGTGCTATGAATAGAAAAATAACAAAACCGGGAGGATCTGATTACTCTAAATAATCCCACTAGGGGGTGCAACAGAGTAAATTATTTCTTCCATGCAAATGTGTTAAACTTGCTGAGAATCAGAATTATTCCTTGTAACTGAGCCAGTTCCAAGAGTGACTGAAGCTCGAAATGTGAAGTATTGTCTGCCTGCTACTCCTTGGTCATCAAGGCTAAGGCATCAAGGCAATTCTGTTGGTAACCAGGCACTACCTGAAGTAGGGAGCCTTATGCTGAATTGTTCACTTGAGAAGTCTGTRTTCTGTGCCACAAGGGGAAGACAGAATTATCCATGTTTGCTTTGGAATTAGATATGTATATAGTTTTCATATGGAAATATCTGATATGTATATTTTCCTGAAACAGACATGGCTCTTCTAGTCGGTTTTTTTTTTCAATTTGGAGATGCTATGAGTGGCAGAAATATCAAGTAAGAGCCATTTGATGTTTCAGTTTCTTCCTGCTCTGTTTTTATCATGCTTAATTTCCATGCTATGCTTTGATGCTGTGCACCCATTTTTAGCTGTAAACGCAGATTTCACATATTGTGTGTGTTCCAACAGAGAAAGAAAGACTTACTGGTATCCCGTGCAAAAAAAATTGAGTTAAAAATTCCAGATATAATTATGCAGTGGCATTCTATTTTAATGAAAGTTACAGATGGATACAGCTTCTGCTATCCAATAACAGCTGATGTGCAGCCAAGGTGTACACTGTACCAACAGGCTAACAGTGCTGAACCATTTCTGTAAAAATTGCCTTTTTTTCCTGCAGCATTTATTTGTAAAGTAAGGCTTTCTGTTTTTCCTTTTGTTAATAAAAAAAAATTAAATTTTTTTAAATTAAAAAAATTAACAAAAAGCCTATTTATAAATGAAGTGGCTTGCAATTTCTTGCTAGATTTACAAAATTATTGAGTCACTTTAATGGTGCAGTGTGAGTCAAATTCAGGTGCTTTGGCTGGATGTTTGCTTCCAGGATTCCTTTGTCAAGGGCTGCAAAGGGGTCGTGCGTGGAAAAGAGCAGTTCTTGCAAGTCTTTCTGAATCCAAGTATTTAATGAGGGACCGTGCAGATAATTTTGCAATGCAACAATTGATTGGTGTGTGTGCATGTTTGTGTGTGTGTGTGTGTTGAGTACCACTCTGAACCTCTAGCTTTGTATGCTATCAGAGGAAAGATAAGTTGAAATAATGTAAGGATCTGGCGTAAATTGAAGAAATGTGGGAAATTCAGTTAAAGGCTGAAATGTCATCTTCAATTCACCCCTGCTGTACTTAGTTATTGCAGCACACTTGGTACATAAGGTCACCCACTGCTCAGAGTCTCCTCCAAGAGAAGGCACTATTATCTCTGATGTGCAGGTACAAGAGGATAAGTGAAGGATGAGGTTTTGGCCCAACTGGGGAATTTTCCTGATTTCACTCAGTTTAAATGAGTTTTTTAATGAAACTTTGGCAGGTTTGTCCTATAATTGAGTCTCCCTTCTGGACTTTTTGTTTGTTTGTTTACATTAGTTTGCAAGCTTTTTATTTTGCATGTTTATTACTTCTGTGTATTTATGAGTCTGGGTTATCAGGGTCATTCTGATGACCAGCTCTAAGTGCTACAGAGGTGCTGTTCTTTCCCTGAAGTACTTTAACAAAGATTTGGAGTAATCATGGGCGAGTGTTAAACATACAGCTGGGGTTCCACTGTCATTTGAGCAGGTATTTATTACATTTTTAGAAGGATTCCTTTATTGYGCTGAGTTCGACTCATGTAGTATTAGCTTCTCTGGTGTTCAGTTTGTGAAAATTCCTCGCAGCCCACTCTGTTCAGTGGCTCCAAAGCCAAGCAGGATGCAGTCTAAAGATCTTTCATCCACAACTGCAAAATGTCTGGTTGGGCCAAAGCCCTCTGACAGCATTCTCAAGGGTGGAGTTGCTGGGGTCAGTTAAGGTGCTTGGAGATCCTCGTTTCACCCTGAATCCTCCCATATGCAAATTCTTTCCTGATTGTTTTAGAGAAGACTCTAAATAACCTTTGTCCTATGATTCTGGAGGCTCTGAGTGATGGGCAGTTCTGCTTTAAAGGYCAGATGGGGGTGGCTGACCTTGTTTCCCTCAATCGATAAGAAAGGAAAGGCCAGGAGCTGGGATAAATGCCTTGCCCTTGCTCAGGGCACAAATGAGACGCCAGGAGCAGCAGTAGAAAGCCCAGCAGCAGCACTTCATACATGCATGCAGAACATCTGTGCTCAACACCAGGACTGTGAAATGATGTCTGCTTTATCATTTATCAATTTCACACTTGGTAATTAGTTTATCTTTTCATTGCTGTTTTAAGAAAGCCTGGCCTCCCACGTTCCTGGCAGCCTTTGTTCACTCCTGCCCTTCCCTGCCCTCTCCCCATTCCCGCCATTCCGTCGGAGTGGGGTCGGGARGGCAGGCTTGGTGTGCCACATAACTGAGGAGCTATGAGAGTGTAAGACCAGGAGTGGAGTGGGAAGGTCCTAAAATAGATCTGCTGCCAATGAAACACAACCTTTTTTCCTTTGTGACGTTTGTTTTGGGGCTCTTACTCCCTCTTAAGCTTTGCTAGTTCAGCTGCACGTGGGCTGGGCAAAACASGGACAGAAGCAAAACAAACCCAAACAAAATAATATAACTGCCACTTTCCCAGACTGGTCACAGGTTGTGCTTACGACACAAAAATTAATACCTCTGCTCTGTAGTATAAAAAGGGATTTCATAGGCTTGTCATTCTTGTTTGTTGGGGTGGAGCCAAAGAGTGTTTTTTCAGGGGAAGTCACTGAAATTTATGATTTTGAACTACCTGGTATTCTAAGTTTTCAAACAACTATTGCTTCAGATGGCATATTGCTGTGCAGCTATCATGGTATCATGGTCAGGCCTAAAAAAAATCATCTTGAAAACTCTTCCAGCTTTTGGCACCTAAATCCTTTGGCATGTGGATTCATTTAGAATAAATTGACAGTCAGATCAGCAGACCCAATATGTGCTTCATTAAGTGTTTGACAAAGACACGTTAGGCAGTAATCAGTGCGTGAGGCTGTTGATGTTTCCTTAGCAGTAAGTAGTGCAGCGTGGTACTGGGCATCCCAGAAGGTTAACATCTGTCATCAGAATGACTGTGCAGAATAACCTGCTGGAGACGCTGGAGAGGCRGCTGCATCATCTCAGCCGTGGCTGTGCAGTAACCAAGGGCATAAGCTTGGTTTTCAGCAGAGATCTTTGAAACACAATGGTATGGCAAGGGGCCAGCATGCTGGATTTTTGTAGAACTGTATTCTGGTTAGAAGAACGGTGCCCTGTCGTTGTGTAGAAGGTGGACACAAATATCCTGGCACATATTTCAAATTGCTTTGCTTGTCCATGAGAGGACTTTTCTTTATGCTAATACCTACAGAAGTCACTGGGAGCCTGTTTGCCTGTGGTCTGGTTATGTACCCTTGGGATTTGACCTTTCTACATCAGTCTGACCTGGGAATAGCTCACTTCACAGTGAAAATGCAGGATCCAAAACATCTTTTAGCAATACCACTGTACGCAGGGACAGATAAATATTATACGCCTTTGCCAGTAACTAAGAATACCCATATTTGGAAAAMAACGTCTGGGCAAGTGTTTTGTTAGTAATTTTTAATGAAATAAAAAGATGGGAAGAGGCAGAATTCTGTCAATATGTGAGCTGTAGAGGCTGCATTATAGRTCTGCTGGAACATGGTCTGGGCAGGATGGTCACTTACAGCTGTGACCTTGGCTTTGGGGCACTTGGCTCTAACTCTCCCAGGCAGCGTATCATGTTTGCCTCCTAAGGAAGGAAATTTGAACTAGATGTTGAGGGAAGTGTTCTGTAAACACTAAATACATGTCAGTTAAGTGGGTGCATTGATAGGCCACTGTCTAGATAGCGTCCTCTGTGATCCAGTTCTGTACCAAAACTGCACATGGTATCACTGAAGGACAGGGAAGGGCTATTTGTTAGACGTGTAGCATCTAAATAAGAAAACATTGCAGTTTTGAAGATCAGTGCCTTGTGCTGCCTATGATTTGTAGGACAAAGCCAAGGCACAGATGGAAGATAGACTTGCAGAAAAATTTTCAGGAAGGAGAAGCCAGCTTTGTCTTGAACAAACTGCATGAAATGCTGTTTCCTTTGAGATAACGTCTGGGACCAAACCTGCTTYGCACATCTGAGAAAGCCTAGTTTACTTACATCACAAAATTCTAATAGTATTTAGGATTATTATTAACAGATTTTTTTTGGATAGAGAAACATAGAAGATTTTTGTAGGTAAAGAAATCAGCTGTAGTAATTGGCAGAAGATACTCTTCATTAATTAGCTGATTTTTTTTTTTAATTCTTATGTTCCTAAGTATAGTATCAATTTTCAGGGAACACATGGCAATCACTTGTATGTTGACATTTCCTAGAAAAATCAGTTGGATACAGTGTAAAAGGAACGTTGTCTAATATGCAGAAAATTATTTGTGATTCTCTAAAATTTTAGCTCATTCTCCTACTGCCCAATCTTTCTTCACCCTTTTTTTTTTCCTTAAAAAACCACTATTTAAAATACTTGGCTGGTACAGAGTTTAAGGKATCTGTGACAGTACAAAAACCACAAATTTTCCCATTGTGGCCATCTTTTGTAGTCCCTCCTGGGAGAGTGGCAGAAATGTTATCTCCACTGAGCAAAGATTCTGGATAAGATGTGTGGCTGAGGTTCCTGACATATTTGCAACAAGTCACGGGAACCTCATAGCACACCTGTGTGCAAACAATTGTGTGAAGAGAAGATGCTCAATAGTACCTAAATATCATTGGTTTGGTCTGCCAGAAGTGCAGCATGAATTGGCAGGTTGAGAGAAGCAGAGGATGATTAAATATCTGAATGGGAACACATTGATTGACTTAGGAAAGCTGGCTTAGCTCAGGGAAATAATTGGCAGGTGTTTTGCCCTGTTTGCTGACTCAAGAAATTAAAGAAATGCTGAGAATTTGTGAGATACCTATAAAAAATCTGTATGTCACAGACTGCATGACTAGTGCTCAATTCAAAGACAAATAAGAAAATGGCTTAGATAGAAGAATCTGTACAAGTTAAGGAGCTGTTAAGGAATAAAAGTAGTTCATGATGGGAGGAAGAAACTGAAGAAGAAAATGTGAGGGTGTGCTTGAGTACACAAAGATGAAATCTGATGAAATGCCACATGTGAACATTTGCAGTGTGACTGAAGCCCCATTCAGCCAGGAGTGGCAAGGAGGCTTTGTTCAGTGCCAAGTTCACTTGTTGAAAACTGCGCTGTGGGGAAATGAAAATGAAGAAGAGATGAAGAGATGTTTTGGCCTTGTGATGACAATATGCACATTTTAATTGTTTGACAAATCGCATGTAAATCAAGAGCAGTGAAAGGGATATAGGCTCAGTTTCAAAAATTATCTGCCTCTGAAAATTAGGTCTTCACACCCAGAAATAGAAATCTAAGGCAGAGCCCATCGAAGCCAGTGCACAGGCTGTCAGCCCCGTCGTTCCATTTGGAACGCCTTTGAAAATGGGGAAATTATGGGAGRGAAGCAATAAAGAGCTCCGTTATCTGCTGCCTTTCACTTTGTCTTGTTGCCTACACAGATGCAGAATGMCAAATTTCTGCTGTTTCTCTGGCAGTGGCTTGCGTGGGTGCTCCCAGAGCTTCCTTTTCCTTAGGAGACYGCGGGACAGAGGAGAATTAGGCCCGTGGCCACTTTTGGGGTGTGCTGTGCACAGAGGATGTCATGTAGCAAACAGAGATGTATGTTACCAAAGGCAGTGTCTGGTGTTCTCTAGAGCTGGGCGTTGCAGCAGAGAAGACCTCATCAAATCAAGGATTTTGTTAAGCGGGAGTGTAAAGTGAGCCAAAAGCTACAAGAACGTTGCTGTGGGCCCCATCTGGGAAAATGCCACAGATGAGATATTGTGGGAGTATGTAAGAGGATAAGTGGTAGGAAAAATGATATCTCAACATATATAAATCCTCAAAAATACATGAGGGTATAAAGTCTTAATATTAATTTCAGCGATATTCAGGGAATTTTTTTAAAGTGGTACCTCTAGGGGCTGAAGTAAATAGTCCCCCTTAGTATAAACGTTTGATTGAATTCCCAGTGTGCCAAAGTCATTGGGTATCACTAGTAGTCTGGAGTTACATGAACTGAAATAATGATTAGTGTAATCGAATCCAGCTCAGTGCTTCAAGGCAGAAACTGATCATTTGTGGACATTGGGAAGGAAATTTTCCATCCCTGCGCAGCGTTGCTTAGTGGGTGAGGTGCATCATGGAAAGTGTTTGTTTGGTTTAGTTTTAATTTCTTTCACAGATCCCTCAAGGGTGATTACCAAGCCCTGGACTCACCTGTGGAGGGGAGTCATTACAAACAAYCCTCTGGAGATCTCGCTAACGAAAAATTAGTGGAAGAAGATGAGACAATCTCCGCTGTGTTAGTTTCTTAAAAACAGTGTGGGTCAGACTTCATGCCTGGTCAAGGGAAGAGACATGCACAGAACCTATCTTACACCTCTGCATGGAATATGGGTACACCAACATCTGGGAAAAACACGGGCTGTTCAGACACACCTTGGAGGACTAGAGGGGACCTTGGTAGAAACCTCTCCTCATGGAGGCTGTTGGCCAGCGAACAGGAGCTTAAACTGCTATGGGCCATCAGTAAAGAAACATTCCGAGGAAATGTGGAAAAGGAACTATGGTTCTGAGGCACTGAAATTTTTAATTGATACAATAATTGCATTAATTTGGCCAGGGGAGCTAGACTGCAGTGCATCACTCACACTGTAAAGACTTTTCCTGTTGCTCATGAAGGGCAGCTCCACTGGAGCTGGCTAGGCAGTGTGGAGCCACTCAGTGCACTAAGAGCAGCCGTACAGGGAGATTGTGGCCAGCTAATGTACGATCACATCATGCCTTCCTTTTTACTGATTTTCTCAGAGGGCAAAACCTCGGAAGCTAGTCTTGAAAATTCTGTAGACAGCTCAAGATGCTGACCCAACATGAGAGGTATTTCCTCAGGGTATCATAAAGAAAAAAATAAAACCCTCACCGAAAGCCTTGGCAAAGAGAAGGAGAAAGATATGAGAGAAATGTAGTTCGAATAGTCTCTAATTTTAACACTGGAGTGTCACATGCATAATCCAGAAGGACATTTCTTCTACCCAAACGGGCTTCGCATTCCTCCTTTTTTAAAGTCACATTCTTAGGTGGGTTATTTTACAGCATTTGCCTCCATGAATGACAATATTGATAAATTCCATAGCCACTGCATGTAAGGAAATGTGCAAATTAAGAGAAACATTTTACACTGAGCCATGAAAAAAATATGAAACCTTTTCTCCCCCTTTTTTTTTAAACCAGAGGTACAGAATTCCTCAGGCACAGGCCTTCACTGGAAATTTTCCAGCCTGAGCCTCATTATATGGACCATTACTGCATTACCGTAAAATCTCCTATTGATTTCAGCCATTGTGATCTGCTGGGAAAAATACCCCGCTCGAGGTTTTAATCACAGCTGTAACCTCCGAGGAGACTGGAAAGGGACACGGAGCTGGTGAGGAAGACAGAWCATTCACCTAAAACGATCCCATTAGTGCACCCGAGCCAGGCGGGTGGACAGCTCTGTTTCCATCCCGGAGTGCCTTTGAGGCAGGAGAGAAGGGGTTGATGGTGAGCGTTCCTGAGCCAGCTGGAGATCCGCATTTCAGGAGAGCCACAGCTTGCTAACACAAGAGGATTGCCGGTCTGGCTATTCTGAAAGCAGTCTCAGGAAGTGGATACGTTTTAAAAAGTGACTTGCGCTCTTTTCTGAGCCTGTAATGAGAGGAATCAGAAAAGCAAGATGACTCGTCAGGAAACGTGTACTGCTGGATACTGAAGGAACAAATCTAAGCCTTGCATTTATTAATCTCGGTTACATGAGGCAGACTAATGGATTAAATGTATTTGTAATGTAGTTGCCAGTTAAATTTTTCACCGACTCTGAAGATGATACGCAGCTTTCCAAATCTCCCTTGTTTAAGTGTACCTTTAAAGTAAATATGTTGTTTCAGAGGGTGAGATGCGACCAGCTGGGGACAGATGTGTGTTTGTGTATCATTTCCCGATACGAAGATGCTGAAGAGCTTTTCAGCAGTGAAACCCTTGGGATGGGGGGTGGAAAAGGGTACMCTCACCACTGTAAAGTGTGGTGTGAAGCAGAGGGGTGTTACGTGTGACTGGCCTCAGCTCCCAGCCAGTGCTGTTCTCAAGGAGTTTTGGTGCGTGGTTCACAGATTGTAGCTGTCATGGAGCACACATCACAAAGCCATGCATTATGAATGTGTCTGTCTTCTAACTCGAGGCGCAGGAGAAGTACAAAGATAAATTAGGTCCGCCCTCAGTGAAGGAATGGATGACTTTCTAAAGTCATACAAGACAAATCTGAGGCATGCAAAGCACAGGAACAATCTCTGGTGAAAGGCATGTGGCCTTGGTCTCTGCATTGGCTCATCTGGAAAGCCATGGAGTTACACTGCAGACCTTTCTGCAGTTTTGACTGCAAAATTTATATAGTAGGAAGAAGTGGGGGTCTTGCCCTTCTGATAAATGTAAGATGCCCAGAACATGTTAATGCTCTGGAATGAGTCCCGGACCAAGATCCAGCTGCAAGCTGCCTTTGGCTAATGCAGCCTGAGTGTGAGYGCATTGGTGATTGGAACTACCAACTGGAGCAGACCTGGGAGCAAAGGTGTGAGGAGTACTAATATATGTGCAAAAAAACCCAGCAGTTAATTAGCTGACTGCGGTTTCTGCAACTTCTGGTTGTTCTTAACCTGTAGCAGCCTTATGAGCCTCTCTCTTAGTAAGAGGTGACAAGGCCATCACCCTTGCAGGTATTTTGGTGCCTTGATTTCTGTGGGAGTTATGTGGCTCAACACTTTCAAGACTCTGAGTCATAGTTCCTTCAGTTAATGGATTTCAGCTGCAAAACTTCTAGTCAGTTGGGAATCAGATGATTATGTTGGTATTGGTTATAAACAGAACACCTCATCTTGGTCAAAACCAATGCTTTTCTTCATGAGTAGTATCTCTAAAAWCTACTTGTTTCAGTCCTCTTACAATAACAGAAGTTATTTCTTCTGTACTGCAGGGCCTGTCAAATGGAGAAACATCCCTATTTCTATTAGTGGTGATGAGAAGTAATTAAGTCTACAGCACAGAGTGACACCATTTTTGTGTGATTTTCTTGCAAGCTTAGGAAAATGGTGAAATATATTCTCCTCTCTAGGCTYAGAACAGGGCCTAGAAATCAGGTAAACTCTCAGATTTCAAAAGCATTCACCTTTTCTTAAACTCCAGATGCTACATCAATTTTAATAAGGTACGTACAGGCCTAAATTGAAAGTAACATTAGTGTGATTGTTGGCTTTTGTTGAAATCTCTGTGGAATCCCTCAGATGTGGAAAGATTCCCTTATCGTAAAGGACGTGTCAGACAACATTGTGGTTTGTGAAAACCTGAAAGTGGTACTGACTGGAACCCATGTACAAACAAAGGTGAACCTGTCTAATGAGCTCTGTTTTCAAGCTAAAGGAAAAACAAAAAGAAGGCAGCAAATACGTTAATATTTTATTTTTATAATCAACATTTTATCCATAACTGATTTGATGTAAAAATAAATACATCASTTTAAACTTGCTCCCTCTGCTTTTCTGTGGCTCGTTCACCATTTGTAGAACAGAGAGAGAATTTCTTTCTGTGCAAACCCACAATGTCCGTGGTTAAAGCTGTTATATATGATGATAACAATTTAAATAACAACATTAATCTATTCCTCATAGAGGACAGTGTACACAATACAGGGGTATCACTACATGTGCTATCATGTTAACAAAGTAAGATGACAACTTTTCATTCCCAAATATTAGTGAAGATGTCTTTAAAGCAGAACTAAACACAGATGTAATATTTTCTGTGTAGCTACAAGGTTTATTTATACACCAGGAAACCTGTTGATGTTCAATATTTGCTCAAAAGCCTTCAGTCCTAATTTCTACCAGCTAAAGCCACACAACTGACAAGGGGCAAAACCGAACTCAGCCAACAGGCAATTTATGGCTCTGTTCCGTGTTTCTGCTTTCTATGGGTAACAGCAAATGTCAGTGTGGATACACTCAGGAAACGCATCTCTTGACCCCAGAAAGAAGGGTGACCTGTCCCTTAATGGAAACCCTCTCCTTGCTGCTGAGAAGTGGTTCAAGAAGTCTCTGGACTTCATCTTGACATTTCAAACGCATTTACCTTTGCTCAAACGGTCAGACCAGGGGGAGGGAGGTGGCTGCCACGAGCCACCACACAGTGCTGTACCCAGCACGGTCCAAGTGGGTGGTGTGGTTTCGTTCTTTGGGCGAGGAAGAATGAAACTTCTTTGGCAGCAGAGGAGTTGAGGCTGAATGGTCTCATGAACAACTTAGCAGGGCACAAGGTAGGATCAAAATAAAGTGGCTTCACTGAGACTGTTTGCTCCTGGCAGCTCCTGCTGCCTGCTGATGCTGCCAGGCCCCAGGCAAGAAGTATATTCATAAAAGAATGTAAATTGGATCTCTCAGTATATTCAAGTATTTAACTTGCTGCCTGTTCTGGTCAAAGTCACAGGCTTGGGCAAGGACTACTAAACTGCTTCTTGAAAACACTTTCATATAAAGCCACTGTGAGAAGAGATTGCTCTTGTTGAGAACCTGGGTCTTGGCTGTGGTTTTGGTCTGCATGGATCTATTCAGAAGCAAGACTGGCCTTAAGCAGCCTTCCAGGGGCAAGAGGTACAAGCTGGAGAAGAGTTTTAAGTGAGGTAGGCAGTGTTATTTGTGAATAGAAGTTGTTTTAAGCTGTTTTGAGGAGTTACAGGGAGTTCAAGAAGGGTGAAGCTGTTTGCATACACATAGCTAGAGATAGGATTATGTAGTTTTGGAATGACTGGTTTGATCAGCAATGCTTTACTTTCATGTTCTTTTGCTTGTATTTTTAGAGAACAGAAAAATAATCCTTTACAAAAAAATCACTTAATATTTCTTACAACATTTTTTAACTGGGGCTTTTTTAGTATTTGAAGTTCAAAAACAGTGCACTGAACTATCATTTGGTTATAAACTTCACTGTATCACTTCACTAGTATAAGAAAATACTCCCAGCACATGAATACCAATTAGTCCACAGTTGTTTATAAAGTGCATAATGGCTGCAGTAGATCAATACATTTAACAAATAAATGAACCACAAGGCAACCTGGCAAATATGGGATAAAGAAAATATGACAGCTTAGATTCTTTATAGAGGCATAAACCTCAACTCCCACCAAGATAATAATAAATAATAAACTTTTCATTTGAATAAAAATATGGGTTTGGAGAGATAAGAAAATATATGAACTTATGTTAATGCTGCTTGTACCAGACATCACTATGAATATTAGGAAAGTGCAGCTTATATTTTAATCACAGTTATAATTTACATTCACAAACTATTTGGTTCCCTGTGGTCAATTAGGAGGGTAAACATTTTACTTTAATTTTTCTAAATAAATAACTATAATGAAATAAGTTTGTAAATTGCCGTGCTGTTCAAATTACTGCAAGGCAGCACCTCTCACTCAAATCCTACTTTTGAAAAGAACATTGCTTCTTCATGAAGGGCAGGAGGGAGATGGGGAAAACCTTATAAAACCTGATCTCCGAATCTCCACTGTATCTGCACAGAAATTTTCTTGACAGTCAGTTTCTTGGCATTGACCGGCTGTCAGCAGGAGCAACACATCTGGAAATGTAAGAGTCCAGTTTGTCACACAGGGTGGAGGGAGTTGTACTGAGGCTTCTTGCATGACACTTCATACAAGGAGTTATGAATTCATTCTAAACCTGGTTTTGGTCAAAACATGCTTTGCGTTGTAACTGGATGAACACAAAGCTCTGGCTCAGCTAAATGTGGGGCACTACATGAAGTCTGTTAAGTCCTTGCTGAACAAATAATTGTTCATTCTTGCAGGTAAATCCTAGTGAAGTTGACTGCTGGTCCAGAAGATGAAAGTCTATTCTCTCCTTGCCTTCATGCCTACAAACCTAGAATCTTAGTTTGATTTTTACTTAGGGAAAAAAAAAGAAAAATGTAACTGCCGAAAGATAACTGCCAATCTACTATGTACTGTATCTTTTTAGGTTCACTTCATCTTCTTCTGTGTTTCTGACCCACTAAAACAAACTAATGCCGAGAATTACAAAATGTTCAACTGTGGACAAGAAGAACGTGTGCACCACACTGATTGTACAGCCTGTGTGATTTAAACATGCTCTTAAGCACTTTGCTGAATTTTGACTTAAATATTTACTCATGCACTAATTGAAATAATTTTTATAAATGGATACTTTAATCACTATAGCGTAGCACCATTCTCTGCCCAGGCCAAACAATATGTCATCACTATATTATGATGGATTAAGATTTTGCCTTGGCCTATTTAAATGTCCCTTCAATAAGCTGTTAAGAGTAAGGAGATATGGTAATTTAATTAGTGTTTTAAAGAAAATAGGTCTTTTTTCTGGCTATTTTGTGAAAGAAACTTAAATTTATAACACTATTCTGTCATTTTTTTCTAGAGGCCTGGGTGTTCCCAGGTGAACTAGGCAGAGACACGCTTCTTTGGGACTAGAGGTATGTCTGGGGTAGGAAATAGATGGTTCTTAGGGTGCAGATTCAGGAATCAAGAACAACGATATGCCAGAATTATGGGATAGATCTCAAAAAGACCTAGGCCTCTTGGTGCTCGGTGTTGGACTACTTAAAACTGGGTTCTCAGTTGTGGGAATAGAGTTAAAAACTAGAAGTCATGTGCTTGAGATTTCTGCACATGGGCTAAAGAGAGTTAAGTCAACAAACGTAGCAATGGGAGGGAACTTAAACTAGGCAATAGGCAGTGCCAGAGGAAACATCCAAAACTCTGGCTCTTTTGTATTGAAGGAGTTCTTTGAGGTCTGTAGTCAGTGAACTCTCTGAACAAGGTACAAAGACAGTAACACTTCCTATGCTTGAAATGCACAAGGGGCATGGGAAAGAACAGGACAAAGCGGCAAAAGCTTGTGATGAGAATGTTCTCAGAATGAAGGAATTTAGGTTAAATTTTGCTCCAGCTGAGGAGATTCAAACATCTACCTGCAACCTTCAATGAGAACATTCTTCCTGTCCGCAAATTGGCTGTTTTACAGTGCTAGCAAGGGATACCTTCCACACCTCCAACTGAAAGTGGGCCAATGTAAAACCAATTATGCAAGAGTCATGGGGACAGAGAGGGAACAAGCGAGGGGAAGTCTATGACCTGATGGGTAGAACTGAAAAACAAGAGCGTAAGGACAATAACAGTGTTTGAGAGGGTGGCCACAGACACTCAACTCGTTTGCCACTTGACAAGCAGATGCCTAAAACTTTGCATTATTACAGTCAAATAAAATTCAAAAAGTATCAGATTTGAGGATGCAATAAATGAAGCCATCCAGGCATAGCAGAGTTATATTATTATAGTGATTAGTTTTCTGGACATCAAAAGAGACAGCAGTGGAGTGCAGCCAAGGGGACTTTATTAACACAAATCTGCAAACATCTCCATAGGAGCACTATGCTCCAGAGTTCTCAGCAACCCTAAATATGTATCAGGTAAGTCAAACCTATGCTTTCTGTGTGCCAGGGGAAGTCCAAAAGTTCCTGACCTCATTGCTGGAAGCAAGAACAAATAGGCACTGATTAGACTCAAGTTAAGTGCATTTCACCTGAGGGCTCATTAACTATAAGAGAAAGGGAATTGGGATGCCTTTTGAATGTAATAAAACACAGTGCTTGTACTGTGAAAAAATAGTGCCTTGATGGCAAAAAATGTATATAATGAGTTTTGTGCTAAAATTATAAAGATACAGTTTAAGAAACAAATTTCCAACAAATAACAAGTAACAACTACAAGAGCTAACATAAAGAAAGTTTGCAGTTGCTAATATGGATACCAGAAGACACAGAACAAAGCAAAAATGTATCATAGGGCTAACCTATAGTTTAAAGTTATGTTATAATTTGGTATGATGTTGAATATAATCAGAAGTCTGATTAGAAGACATGGAGATAGAAAAACACCCCACAAGGATAATGAGATACTACTAAATAAAGATAAAACTTAACATTGCTATTAAATATGGAAAGAGTTAAAAAAAGAAATCAGCATACCAGATTTTAAATATGGGGCAAAAGCAAGCTATTAAAAGATACCCTTTATTAAAAAAAATCCAACAAAACCAAAGGACAAACCAAAAACCATTAAAAAAGGAGAATATGGGTAGTGACTCATCAGGAAGCTCACCTGAAGGAAAAAAATTAGTGACACCGAAAGGCCATTGGGAGCTCTCTATAGGAGAGTTTTGCTCCTATTAAAAACTGTGTGTTTACTAATGCCTGTACAAGTAGTGCTGGACTGTAAAAGTTCCAAACGAGATGCAGAAGGAAGATGATGACTTGGTCACTGATGTTTACCCATAAAAAAGTTTAGTGTTTGATTAGTGCTTGCAGCAGCTCTGGATTCACAGATAATAGTTGACGCATTAGCCCAGTACAGGATACATAAACAAGTATTCCAGAAGCTTCACTGAAAAAGCTTAGATGTTGGAATCAGTTTATAAAACCGAGAGTTGATGGATGTTGGAAGATTTCCATGACTTAATGGAATATATTTATTTCTCTGAATCTCTCAAAATACATACTCCAGGTGATTTAATTTTGATATCAGGAAGTCTATTATGTGAAATTCTCAACATTAGAATAAGAACAGCAGTATCTCTGACTGTGCATTGGTATTCATAAAAATAAAGTCCATGTCAGAGGGAAAGAGGGAGATTAAGTAGCACTGAAAGAAAGTGCGAATAAAACAGAAAATCACACAATAATTATATGCTGGGCAATCTCTTACAGAATTTATCTTCAGAATCCTAGGAAGGAGCCTTTAAAGCAATTATAAAGGGATATATGTTAGTTTGCATAGTGGATTTAGGAAAAACACGAGATAGACACAAACACGTAGACTTAGAGCAACAAGTTTGCGCTTTGCGGGAGCCATAATGAGATAGACATTCAGGAGAGTAAAAAAGTGAAACACCCATTCTCAGATAGGGCCACTACTGAGAAAAACAAGAGCCCAAACCCAGAAAGAACTTCTATTTCTTTGGCATTTTTTTCTTCTCCATGGGGAAGAAGTTAGACACATCAGCAGCCAGATTTAATTTTAATAGATGATCTGAGATGGCCACAAGAACAAGAAGGAGTGCTCAGAAACAAGGTCAAGTGAAATAAAGGGATTTGTAAAATGCAATCTCTGCCCAAATGCATAGTAATAAATATGCAAACAGGGAGGGTTTGCTGATATATTGCAGGTTTTCACAACCTCTGACTGTGTGATGGAGGTACGTAGTGGTGACAGAGGCACAGAAGTTACAGTTCACATGACAGAAGAGTCATGGACCCTCTGGATGCCACTCTGAAATGTTTGGGACTCAAGTACCTCCTTCTTCAGGAAGGCTCTTTTCTAGTTGGAAACTGAGTCCTAAACCGACAACTTTCCACATTTATAAGTAGTTTTGAAACTCCTTCCAAATCAGGATGAACCTAATCAACCTCCCTCCTGAGCCAAGTATTTTCCACTAAGTGTTGGTAGAGTTAGAGACAAGAAAGCTTATGCTGATGCAAACCAATCTGTGTTTTAGGAWATGAATTCCCTTAGGTAAGTGCAGGAAATTCTTCTGTGACATTTAGCACATCACAGATTCTGAAAATGAGACTTTTCCACAATGTATAGGTACAGAGAAAGTGTTCTGTTTTTCTTGGTAGATTCTCTCTGTTTAATTGGGATGTTGGAGAGACATGAAAAATGCTTTCAGAATTGAATTAGCATGTGAAACGACTTTCCTTGTGCATTGGGTTCAAGTGCTTCAAAAATAAGGAACAAGAGAAGACTGTTCATTATAATTTGTTTAATTATTGAACCATTAGAGCCAAAGATTAGGGACACTGAAGAAGTTTMGTAAATAAATGTACTGGGAATAGATATCATATGCTGATTATTTCATGCTGGCTATACAAAATACCAATTTAATGTAATGGAAACTTTCATTTGGGAACCAGTTTACAGACAATGCCTAAGTTTCAAAAGAGGATAACTGCCTCCTGACGATGTCAAAAGGGTTGGATATGGAAGTATAAACACCAAAATGGAAGGGCTATGTAGGTTATCATAGAAGGTTTATGTTATCAGATTTATCTTTAATGATGTAAACAGATGAATGTTGCCACAAATAGAATTAATATATGTTGCCTTAAGACCTGCATCCTTTCTTAGTARAAAAGAAAATTAAAAATTAAGATGTTAATAAGTACTTTTTTTCTATTATCAATATGAAAAACAATAGGGAAATTGGAATTGCATGGACCATTCACAGAGCTATAATGCATTTTTACTGCAGAAAATCTATTATGAATTAAAGCAGAATAAAGATGGTCATATATTTCATGCTAGAACTATGTATCAGGCTTTATTCCAAAATTATGGTCCCAAGAAAGTACATTTAATAATTAGGCCTTCATAAGGTATAATGAAAAAAGAATCCTTGGCTGAAAAAAAGAACATTTAGACTACTAAAATAAATAGAAAGATCTCTTCAGGGATGAATGATGCTGAAAATAAGGTATATTACATTTAAATGTGTACACAATAAGTTAATACAGATTACTTGCTTAATTGAAATGCTTCTAGAAGAAAATAGCAACAGTAACTGCATAAAAGCATTTCAGACACGGGATAGCATTTTGGTAATTAAGATTATGTCTAGACCATCTAGTTATGACTGGTTTTTTTCAGAGGTAAGCCACATTAAGATATTTAGTTATGAAGTGCAGATTGTAAATATGAAAAAACGGGGAAAGAATAAAATGCAAAAACTGAAATGAGCAGAAGTAGGTGATAAATATTGGCTTTGCTACTAATCAGGTAGTGTAAGTTCTGTGCTGCCTGGTTCACAGAATATTTTTCTCTCTGTATAATAAAGTACATTTTGTTGTGTTGGATGTCTGTCTAAAATGCCAAACAAACTGTCTTTCAGAAAAATTATATGGCACTGTTGCATTTCAATGTGTACTGGAAATCTGACAGGAATAATAAAAAAACCCTGAGACAGGGAACTCAGCTAGGTCTTAAAAGTATGCAGTGGGAATTGGAGTGCTAACAAGATTTCATCTGCTCTTTGTATATAACCTCTTTTAAGCCTGAGCCTGTGCCTTKTATTAATATTTTTTACAATCCGCTTAGAGAAAAAAGTAAAATATCTAATAAGAGAGACTTCCAATTGTTTGGGTRTTAAAAAGAAGACTAAAAGTAGTAATATATGTTGCCTATGAAAACATGGCATTATCAAAAGAAGGAATCAAGAAGATGTTATGGTCTGGTAGTTAGAAGAAAAATAGTGGGAAGAAATGATCTTGTAAGGGAAGTTCATTTAAATGTCCATCTGTAGTTGTCCATACTTATTCTGTTCCAAATGCCCTACTCCCTGTCTTGCTGAAAATGTTCAGCTTTTCCTTGAAATCTAAATTCTCATTATAAAGCAGAAAGATTAACTGTACAATTAAGCCATATTTTTTTAATTTATAAAAACCTTGATGCATTTTTTCAGACAGTGCAAGATCAATACATAATATTTTCCTGCACAAGTCCCAGTCACAGAAGGCTGCATTATAGTTTCTGCCAAAGAGACAGCATCGGGGACTATCTAAACTTGCCAACACAGGGAAAGGACAGAGAAAGCAAAGGTTTCATGGAATCAAGTGTTCATTCAGACCATGGATATACTAATTCTGGGGAGGTCAAAATTTGACTTCTGCCTACATTGGCAGTATCTTTTTAATATCCAGCTGCAAGCGTCTTTCCAGCACTAAAATTATCTTTAATGTAATGTTTCCTACCCTGGATGAAAATAGTTTTTACAATCTAAAGTGGGACTTGAGCCCAGTATCCCAATATATAAAGCCATTACATTAACCAGCTGAGATGCTCCGTCATAAAAAGATAACTACCTTTACATAAATAACTCCTGACTATGCAAGCAGGGCTCGTCTTTGAAGGTGAGAGAGAACATTGTAGTTTATTATATTATATGAATGATAAAAATGGTATTTATAGACCAGACTACAATGACCCTTGTGATGAGAATTGAGAGATTTACACTTTAAGGGGAAAAAAACTTTTTAAGAACTGACATCATCATCAAACAATTTKTGTTTCTCGGTGAATCCACAAGCTGAGAGTGGTGTTTTAATGACTAAAAATCATGAATATTAAACTGGAGAAAAGTTGACAGTATTTAAATGAGCATCATTAAGAGACACATAAATTAACAGGATTTTTAGTTCTTGTGGAACCGCCGTTTCAATGTTAATTAAACAACTGGAGTGCTCTTGTGCATTCCCAGCAAACTGTCCCTAATGTGTTCTGCTGAATATCATTATGGGTGGCTGCCTTGCTGTTTAATTATTTTCAAGCTGATTTTTTTTCCCCGTTGCTGCAGTGGTTTTATGCTTGTCTTGCATTCAGAAGGCGATGGGGCTTAATCCCAAAGGAGTCTGTCAGTTTGATCTACATGTGGTGCTTATACTGAAATACCCATTTTTGTAACTAATAAAACATGCACATATAGTGTTGCTGCCTAACCCTGCTGAAAAAGCCTCACTATTGACTGCATTATCTTTGTACGTAACAACCATTTGATGACTTACTGGGATTTTAGCAGTAGTTCTCTATCACAGTGGTAATCATTATTTATTCCATTCTGCACACGCAGGTGGTAAAGAATATGAATTTAGATATAGAGAAGGGAAGYAAAATAAGCATGAGATCTAGTTATTTTCTAAATGTGAAGAGAAATGTTACGCAGAGCACCGTGTGCTCTATCTGTTTAGAAAATTCACTCTTCGGCTGTTCCTTTATTGATACCTGCATTATGTATGTGTACATCAGGAATTAAAGCAGGGTTTCTTCTCAATCTTGGACATTCACCTGCCCCTCTCTGTAGGGAGATCTGTAGGGAGAACAGTCTCTGTTTGGTTGTCCTTCAATAGACCTTGCCTTGTCGATCTCCTGTAACTGGCTCTGCATCCTTCCCTTCCCACGGCAGCCGAACTCCGCCTGGCTCGCAGGAGTCAGCACACCGTGAGGGGAGGAGGCACTCCCTCAGATTTCCACACGTGTCCAGACTCCATGTTGGGCTGCCTGCTCACTCAGAGGCCAATCACAGTGCTGTGGGGACTCTTGGGATGCATGACCACCTCTGCTGCTTAGGTGCTTGTCCATGTTACCTGTTCCCTTGCCAGGTGGTGCCCATCCTGTCCGCTCTCTCCAGACCTTCCAGGTTCCTTCACCCAGCACACACAGGTAAACATCCCAGCTGAGCTCAGTGGGGATTAAATTGCAGTGTGCACTCTAATTGTGGTACTAATGCAATGCCAGGTGTCTACATAGGCTCCACATAAAGGGGCCACTGAGGATTGCTCAGTGAAAGGGATGTGGCTATTTTCTGCCCTTTCTGGATGGCCCAGTCAGAAGAGCACAAAGACTCTAAACATTCAATGAATGTGTGTTAAGTCATATGCTACTGCCCTGCTTCCTTCCCTGCTACTCTGCAGCATCCTTAGAACCAGAGGACACCGCCTTCAAGTTATGGCCACGTATTACTGACACCCACYAAATCRAAATCTTTCCTTGGAGGCTGTTGATGCATTCCTGCACCATTTACCCTCCACTGACCAACAGCCTAGCCTCGGGATAGAAACTTGGATGGCAACATGACCAGTTGCTGGCTGGCCACCCTGAGTATTACAAAAAGTCTTTTTAAATTTTTGAGTTGAGGGAATTTTAAAAAAAATCCTAGTTTTCTGTCTGAGAGAAGCCAGACTTGGCAGTTGGTCATACTTCCCTATACTATTACTTCGCAACTATGTAAGGCCAAGGAGTCCAAGTGTTAAAAATGTTCTACCATCCTACACATTTGTAATRTCAGTGAATACACAGCTCTTGCTGTTGGTGACAGTGGCTTTCTCCATGGAGTTCAGCAAGCCATAGAGATAATACAGTTAGTGCTAGTGTATTGAAGTTATGAGAAATAAAGTAGATGGAAATCAAAATTCTGACAGGTTCCTCAGATTTAGGATTATTTTTCACTCCAATTTTCTGAGAAATATGACTGAACATTTGTCGATGGGGGAAAAGTATTTTGCATCCAGACCTCAATTTAATTAACTAAAAGTTGTTTTTGAATGTTTTTCCATCCTACCTACTTACTCACAGTTGCYTGTATTAATAGAAACAGTTGATAGATGTCTTTAGGGGAACTTCCTATCTAATTAGTAGATTTTTTCATACTGCATCTTGCCAATAAAAACAAAATTAAAATAACTAAACAAAGCTAATTATGTGGTGCTCTGAAATACCTGTCACATAGTTTCCTCCTTCCTTTACTATACATTTCATCAGTTAATAGGTATTTATATATCATGCATTTCACTTTTTGCTGGACTGCTGTTGTGACATTTTTGTTTAGAAGGTGATACCCAGGTCCTTTATGAACTGTTCCTGACTGAAGCAACAAGAAATGAGGCAGTTGTAGTCTACAGAGTAAAAAATTGTGTGATGCAAACAAGTTCTTGGCTTTATTTGTTTAAACTTTTATCCTTGGAGATCCTCCCCCTGCCCCAAATCTCCAAGCAGTTTATGACTGGAGATGTGAGTATCCAATGTAGGTCTGAAATAGCACAGAGGTCTGGGTGTCTGGCTGTGGGATTTAACCTGGGTTACATTTGGTGCATGGTTTAGCCTTACTTTAGTTTGAGAAATTGAGAAATGGTGCTCTTCACATGCCATCTCTTAGAAAATGTAAAATAGTCCTTGGTTTGGGACTTTGGTACAGATTTAATAAAATAGATCTCCTATACTCTCTCCAGATTTGTTTCAGATGTAATTCTAAATTTAAGATAATGTGATATTGTTCCAATTTGGCTCAAGTTAGTAACAGCATTTATTTGGAGGTGGACCAGCTCTTCAATGAGTCACCTACTTAATGAACTTGTACTAACTTTGACCATTCACTTAGGAYTTCCTGCCTACAGGGAGGTGGTCAGAGGCAGAAGTGTATGTGGATAGATCCTATATTGCATTGGGTAATATAAAACCCAYGGAATACATACTGAATGTAGCTGCCAGAGCGGATAATTAAATTTGAGCAATCTGCATTTTTTCAGATTCCTGCCACAGGAAGCTGGCAGAAATGCAAACAGTACTGTGTTTTACTGTTTTGAAATACTTGGGTGTGTTAATTCCTAGGACTATTTGCACCAGTGGGAAGTTGTAAATGCCAGCAGCAAATGCAGACAGTTGCATGGAGCTGCTGGTGGAAAGGCAAACACATCAGCACTGGATCGAAATCTTGGCTACAGATTTCAGGAAGGAGAATGACAAACCTAACCAGAAACCAAAACTCCTAATATGTCAGCCAGCCAGAAAACCCCAAAATAATTTAGCATATCAAAGTAGGAGGCAGACTTTCCTTTACAYAGAAATCTGTAGGAGGAAGAAAAATATCTCAAGGGTCATGACAAACACAAATTCGTACCATTGTTGAAGGCTGCACCTTACTTGTGTTGAAGGGCAATGATCTGACTCATTTACATGTATTACAATGGTTACACTGATACGAATTTGAGTCATTAAATCAACTTTTTACCTTTGCCTCATTTTCTAAATTTCTTGGAAATATCTGGTACAGTCTATAAGTCCCTGCCTTTCTTTTGTATGAAGGAAGAAATARGAACCTTCAAAAAGGCATTCATAACGAAGGCAACTGTGTCATCTTATTCTTCTTTGTGTTTAACTTCCCCACTAAATACCACAGAGCACAGACTGTTATGCCAACACAAGGCTGTATAAAAAGCAGTTATTTCATGTTGCTGGATCCATAGCATAGGATCAAGTACTGTTGTTTTGTTGCTAAGTATTTTGGAGTGTTTCTGTGTCATTTAAGTACTGCAAATTGCGACCATTGTCTTGTCAATAAGGCCTTGTACAGGTGAATGGCTTTGTAAAAGCCATCTCAGTGACAAAAACATTTACATGCCTGTGTCTCCCTATTTTGGATTTTCTTCTTTGCAGTCTTTGAAATTTCAGTTTACCACCTGCACCTGAAGATGGTTCTGAAGATGTCTGCAGGTTTTCCAGTAGAATCCCATATCCTAATTCTTGCATCTGCATAGTGAAGTCCAAGTACTTTTCTGCTATTTTTCCTTCAGTCAATGATATCTTTGCTATTTGTAATCTTTAGACATTAAAAAGTATGGATAGATTTTAAATCTATTTTCTCTGTACATAGGAAGACTACTGAGCTTTCTGGCTCTATGACAAAAACAGAGGTGTAATGAGTCCTGTGTTCAAAGTCTGAGCACTTTTACATGTATTTCAATGGATGTGTTCAGCAGATTATTCCTCTGAGTAGCTTTTAAGACTGGCCTGCTTGCTTGAACCAGCTGCTGATTTAAGTTTTGGTTACTGAACAAGAGAAATCTGGGTTAGATTATCAGATCAGTGTTCATGTATATCCATATAAATTCTGTATCGTGTCCCATTTTAAACTCTCCATAGAGGTGTCAGGGATGTAACAAGCAGGGAATGCACAAAAAAGAAAAGCCAGCTAGCAATACAAGGGCTTGAAGACAGCCTGAAGAATAGGGAATGTTCTAAGGACAGGAAATCAGGCAAAAGCTGAACCCTTGCTTTAGTGCCTGGTTTGGCTGATCTTTACTTTTGGACTTGAAAATCCTGGGACTAGATGCAAGCCCAAGTAAACTGAACTAAACTCAAACCTGTTTGAAACAAAAGCTCCTGAGCAGGAGGGTATAGCCAGCTCTCTAAATCAGGTTTTCAACCAACAGTAATCAGGTACYGTTTGCTTCTGCTGCTCTGAGCTGCTCCAGCATAAACATCAGAGCCAAACACACAAAATCAGATACAAACCAACTTTTCAAAAATCTTTCTTTGTTCAGAGCTTTTAATGTTTATTTTTCTTGTATACAGTGACAATTTTAGTTAAAATAACACTGCATCATTTGGCTCAGGTTACTAGATAATTGGGGAGTCTTTAAAGCAGATTTTCAAGTTGAGAGTAATGGAGACAATTTATAGTAGAACAGATGGTTGGCCTTCATTTGCCTGTTGACAGGTAGCGTGTTGTCAGCACTTCAGGTTGTTATCATACAGAGAACAGCAGTTCAGAATCTTAATTGGGACCCAAAAGGATATACTCTACAGCTTTTTCTGGGCATTTACAGGCACAGGAAGATGTACAAAGGAAAATGGGGGGGAGGAAAGAAAGCCAATGTATACGTATGATTCAAATGCAAAAACGTTGAGTTGGTGCACATCGATTTCAGCGTACAAATGTTTTGATGAGAAGAATACAAAAATGGAGAGGCTGAAAGAGGTCAAAAGAGTACTGCTTCCCATGCACGAGCTACTGCCAGGGAGTTCACATCCTCACACAAGTGCTTCCTGTTGTAGCAACAACAAACAGTTCATTAAAGCAAGCAGAAGACACTGTGTGAGCAGCTCTGCAGAGCACCTGGAACAAATTTGTGAAAATCGAGAGATTTCTGATTGAAATTTTTTCCACTGTGATTCGGATGTTCACTATATTGAGCAGGAAGCAGCTGAAATCACATTCTCTGAGGCAGCAAAATTGTGATTACTTACAAAGTACTTGTCCTAGCAGGAAGAATGTACAACAAAATCTGTAGCACTTTTCAAATAGCAAGGTTTGCATAAGTATTACTAATCAGTCTCTGGCTTTGTTATCTTCACATTTTATTTTATTATATTTAATTACTTTATTTTATTTGGTGCGCTAAACTCCTCCTGGGAGTCTGTGTTTTCAAAAAGTCTGTGGTTCCAAAGCATTTGAAGAAGAAATTCTGTTTGGATAGTGGCTGGGAAACTAAAGTAAGTGCAGGCAGCAAGAAAGCTGACAATGTGGTGTGTTGGGGACCAACTCCTCTCATACATGCTGCTTAGAGAGATTCCCCTGAAATAATGCCATTATCCCCGAGAATATTGTCAACCTTTGCTCTTCAAATATTCTTTGTCTCACACATCCAGTTATGAACTCCTTTCACAACTCATTATTATTATTGAGGGCTAACACCGTGCTTGGCCCGAGTCAGTAATACGCAAATCCTGCTCAAAGGCCTAACGAGCTGTGGTGCACTGCWTTCTTGCAGAAATGAAATCAAAGTCTAGAAGCAGGTCACATCCCAGCTGTGATATTTTCCCAAGGAAAGCAGCTCGGTTAAGCATACAGCCAAAGTGTGATCTCCACCTGAGAGGCACATGATGCTGTATTATTTAGGAGTGGAGTATTTTAAAAAAAYGAAAATCGATCTCTAGCAGCTGCCTTTTTAAATCTTGGAACAAAAAAGGAAAGAAAGCAAACACTTCTAACACAACATTGTTTTTAGGAGTAATGAGACATCCAAGGAGACGCTGTTATGAAACTATTTGAGATTCCATACAGGAGTACAACAAACACCTATTGCTGCAGAAATTTCAGGAACATGTGGGAGATGCTCGCAAGCTGGATTAGAAATAGAATGTCCCCTAGCAAGCTTCATTTTCTTTCTTTCTTTTTTCTTTCCTTTTTTTTTTCCAGCAAGCCACAAATGCTACTTTCATCCTCAAAGAGAAAAGAGGGGGAGAACTTTGCATTGGCTGAGAAGTGTGAGAAATTCATCCCACTGTACCTTGCTTTGCATAACCAGCTGACCTCTGCCTTCAGCACCCACCACTGCTTCAGCTGGGAACTCAGCTGGACTTTTGGCATATTCATTCTCCAGCAAGACTTGGACACTCACTGTTTCAACCTTGCAAAAGATTATTTTCGCCAAATCATGATTAAAAGGATATTTTTAGCTGGCTTCTGCAGACAAAATGTCAGAGGATTTGTTTCTGAGTCAGAGACACAGCTTCTGTTTAGAGTGTTTCTGGAGCACTTCTGCATCCCTGCAGCATTACAGTGTGGAGTTACTGACTTTACTGCTCTGTTCTGATAATTGAGTGGGTGCTAAATATTGGACTGAGAGCCACAGCATCCATGCATGGAGATCAGTGACACAGATTCAGGCAGATGAGATGCACCATGAAATTATGAAAGCTGTGCATGCTTTGGTATTAAGAAAGATTAGGACCAAAGCTGGGTTTTGATGCCCCGTACAGGTGTAGCACAGGTAACAACACTAAGAACTGGTCTGCTTCTCCCCACTGCTGCATTCACGTGTGCAACTGGAAGGTTGTGAATAGGATAAAACCACCATTTATTTACTCTCTTTGCTCATTCAGATCTTGGAGACTTTGCTGACCTTGAACTACAGAAATTAGCTGAGCTCAGGTGATACGAACATGTTCTCATGAGGAAGCAAACGAAAGCCTCCTGACCATGTCTGTGAAAAATTGGGTTGAGATGAATTTCAAAAGTGCTGTTGATTTTAGGGCTTTTATTGGCTTCTGTGCCATGACTGCTCTCATTGGGTGTGCCTGATATTATTAACCTCCTACACAGTCCTCCCCATCTGACAGAAAACTGCCTGCCTTGCATTCTTTGCCAAAAACTTGTTTAATCTTAGGCAGCTCTAACAACTCTGTGCACAATGTGAAGAGGTGAACAGCTGTAGAAGTGAGAGATATGGGAAATCGACTAATTTCTCTTTTATGGCCAAGAATAGGATAAAGGATCTGTGCTAATACTAAACATAGTTATATTAAACCTCTGTCTGCTTTGGCTGCTCTTAAGCAATTATTCTCTATCTGATGTTTTATCCTTTGAATTAATCTGTCTCAGTTGCAAAGGTAKGAGCAGATGCTTGAAGACTACCTTGCTGAGAGGGCTGAAAATACAGAGATGGTGATATTTGACAGATATTTCACATTTAGCTTGCCAAGAGGGTACCATATTCATTTGCAGCTGAACCTTAGGGAGAATGTGGACCTCGCAAGCCTTTATGAGGGGTGGGATTATAATCCCCTGYCAGTAACCTGCCAACCCCTCCTGGCCAGGGCACAAGGGCCCTGGCTCCCAGCTTCCTTGGGGAGCAATGTATGGCATCTGCCAGGGATGAATGGGGTCACWGAGCCAAAGGCAATTCTTCCTGTGTCCTTGTTTCTCATCCTGCACTCCAGGTGAAGCAGGTACACTCTGTCCCCAGTTATCCCCAATTAATAATTAAGTGTTTTGTTAGTTTCTTTTTTTTTTTTTTTAGAGGTTTCTCTTTCCCTTCCATTTTCTTTCCTTACTGTAACATTTTCTTGTAGCACTGGAAAGCATTTCTTCATTGTTTGGACTAATTTCCAAACAGATTAAAAACTGTTGTAGCAGTCAAGCTTCAGTTCCTTCGTTTATTAGATTCAGAAGACAGCAAATTCCTTAAAACACAGATATAAACAATTATGGTAATGCATTCTGATTTTATAATTAGTTTTCATCACAGGAAACATATAAGTTTGGGCTTCAAATTTTTTAGTACACTCCTCTCCTCCCATCTTTGACTTTGAAGTTCATGCATTTCTGTTCCCAGCCTTGCTCCCAGTCCTTGGGGATCCGTGTAGTAAGTGACAGAAACTTAACTCTCACAAACACCCAAATATAAGGGAGAAGGTCACAAAAGGACATGGACCTGCTGGAGTGAGTCCAGAGGAAACCACAAAGATCATCAGAGGTCTCGAGCACCTCTCCTATGGAGACACCCTGAGAGAATTGGGATTGTTGAGTCTGGAGAAGAGAAGGCTCCATGGAGATCTTGGATCACTTTCCAGTGCCTAAAGTGTCTACGAGAGAGCCGGAGAAGGATGTTAGACAAGAGATGGAGCGACAGAACAAGTGGCAATGGCTTTAAGTGGAAAGATGGTGACATATGAAATATTGGGAAGAAATTCTTCCTTGTGAGGGTGGTGAGGCTCTGGAAAATGCTGCCCAGAGAAGTCGTCGATGTCCCATCCCTGGAAGTGTCCACTGCCAGGATGGATGGGGCTTTGAGCAGCCCCTTCTAGTGGAAGGTGTCCCTACCTGTGGCAGGGGGGTTGGAATCAGATGATCTTTAAGGTCTCTTCCAACCCAGACCATTCTGTGACTCTATGAGATTTTTCAATGACATTTTTGGGCACAGAATCAAGCTTTGCTGAAAACTGAATTTGGACCTTTGTCGTTATTGCATACAACAAGAGCTTCTTTGTTGTTATTACATACAACAAGAGCTTCTTAATTTTTGTTTTAATTATTTTTGTCTTGCATATCCAGAAGGATAGGAAATGAGTTTTATTAATACATTGAGAGTGTAATGATCATTAAAGAATAAAGAAAGGATTATAGTATTCTGGTGCAGTCCTTCCACACGGAACCCTGAAACCTAATTGTAGCCCTTGAGGGTTTGAGCATTGCCCTGCTTAATGATAATTTGTGTCACTGCTCCAAAAAAAGAAGTGGCTGTTAGGGCAGGAAAAAAGCTCTGATGAACAATGGGAGAGATTAAATTAACATGAATGGGCAGAAGCCCCATATGTGGTCCCAGCATCCATTAAGAGAGGTATTTCCAGGAGAAAGAGGGAAGTATTAAGACCATTGTACAAAACACTGATGAGTTCTGAACAATCTCATCTGTGTAATTCTCATCACTTACCTTCAAGGAAAACAAAGTCAAGCTGAAACAGGTGCTGGAAAGGACAGTGGGGTGACAAGGGGGAACTGGAGAGCCTGGCTGACAAGTGGGGATGTCTGTTCTGTGTATTGAAGTACAGCAAAGAAAGCCTTGAGCTAGCACCTGCCCAAGCTCGAACATCCAGATGGGGCACTCAGGTCTGGAAATAGCAGCCCCAGTGTAGCCCTGACCCTCCACTGAAGCACCCTGCAATGCAGCAGGACTCCTTTGCTCAGGTGGAATGATGTGCTGAAGCACCTTTACGGCTTTCTAGAACTGAAGGTGGCTCCCATGGAGTTTGGTTTGCACAGCTCTTCTCCTTGGGCCAAACATCCTAAAAGTTCGCTGAACCTACTCAAGTCAAGACCAAATGGATTTAATTTCCCTCTTCGTAAGGATATACACTGAATTGTGTGCATGCATACTATGGGAAGGGTGAGTGGAGAAGGAAGAGAAGAACCAGTTAAACTCCAGGCAAGAATAGATGTACTCAAACTGATCATGAAAACAGTAAGAGCTCCAACTGGCAGAGAAGAAGTTTTGAAGAGGTGGCTTTGCATTAGTACTAATCTCGTTCTTAGGAGATGTTTGCTGCCTTCACTAGCAAGTCAAAAGGCACCACAGTATTACCAGCTACAGTTGTTCAGCCCCTTCTGGATAAGAACTCTGAAGTGGCAACAGATTTACAGCACATGGTAACCTCTGCAAAGCCTGGATGTGGGAAGCAAAGATTTGCCTAAAACTGCAGAGTGTTTTGGAGACCAGGTTCTACTCGCCAGGTTGAGATTCTGTGGTACAGAGTTTGCTTCACAGTCAATATACATGGCAAAAAAGTCCAGTGTGAAATTCTAAAAGCTCTGTTGAACTTATCCAATGCATGATGTTGCCACTGGTTGATGTCTGCTGATGCCCTGAGATCTGTGCTGGACGTTGGTTTGCTATGAACTAAATAACTCCTGCATGAATATGAGCTGAACTCCCACCTCTTGCTGGTCCTACATCTGATTCATTTGCGATGGGTCTAAACAGAAGTCCTACAAGCACAGAACATGGTGGCTCCTTATCCATGGCAGGAGACAGTCCTGCACAAAAGGCTGTTTGTATAGCTTTGCACAGCAGAGAAGCTCGGCTGGTATGAAGAATTCTCTTGTGCTGATGTGCATGGGGTGGTGGTGGGGCCGTGGGGCAGGACTCACCTGAGATCAGGTGTAGGTGTGCTGAATCTCTGCTCTGTGTGCTTGAGCACTGCACCAAAGGCAGCATATATGCTTTTATTTATTTCCCTCTTCAAGGCAATTTATACAGACTAGAAGAGACAGAGACCATGGAGGTTAAATATTCAGGGTGGGGATTTGGCTGTGTGCATCCTATTAAGGTTAATGGAAGTTGTACCACTAAGTCCCTTCGCGTCACTCAGTGAATAGTCAGTAGCCCTTGTACCATGAACCTTAACAAGAGTTTAGTCATAAGCAGTAGTAACACTAGAAATAAAACTCATTTGATGAGCTAAATGAAACTATTAATTTAAGGACAGCGAGTTTCRTTGTTGTTGCTGTTCTGTTCAGAAGCTGAGGACGGTGAAGAGTTAAGGAAGAGATTAAGATTTTGTAAGAGGTAATTCCTGTTTTCCTATCTGAGATCCTTTTCTAAGGCTTATGATGCAACAGTTTTCGGTATTATCCCCATGAAGATGCCATCAAATTCCCACCTTATCTACACTGAGAGCTAAGCACGTTGAGCTGCTGGCACAAACTGGGCTGTAGTTGAAGTGCAGTCAAGATATGACTTTAACCTTGGCTGTAGCAGTCCCAGGTCTTTGACCCGAGATGCTGTTTCTGTAATATCTGGGTGCAGGATTCCAACACATTGGAACATTGCATGCTGGATTGTTGGATTTCTTTCTGGTGCACCACAATAGGAAACAGGAGGGCAGGTGAAACCCCTCTTTTATGCAAAAAATCGTATCTCACTGGGATGTAATGAAGTTGTAGACACCTCGATTGGGCAAATTTGAATCCCCCAAATTTGAAGGATCCTCCAGGAGTGCCTGTAATTCTCCTGAAAATGTTTCACATGATAAAACCTTTGCCTCTTCAGAAGAGGCTCTCGAAGTCACTTTTTCCAACAACTCTGTTCCCCTGTGGCAAGATAAGGGTTAAAAAGCCTTTCCATCTCTAGGAGAAAACAGTAGATTATCAGCCTTACCCTCCTCAGAAACATCCAGATAGAGGTCAGCTGAACCTTTATGTGAGTCAGGACTCATTTTCTGTAATATAATCATATGTTTGGTGATGGATTCAAAGAAAATTGCCCAGTACTTGCAGGGTTAAATCACTAATAACCATGTTAGCAGTGATCCGGCTGGCAAAGTATAATTCCCCTGAGATCACTTTCTCCAAGAAAGGCGGCAGTGTGCTGTGGTGCTTTTTGAGCAGAAGGCATTATACTCTGATTTCCATGTGGATTAGTTGACCACTGTCACATCTAACCCTTTTTTGACACTTAAAGTTCATGTGGCTTATCAGTGAAGTGATAAGAGGGTGACATTCACTGTAGTCTGACCATCTTTTGTCTTTATTTGTCTTCATTACCAGTTTTTGGTAACCTTGGAGAAAGAAGTTACAGGAACTATCAGCCCAGATGACAAATTTGCCAGCAGGCCAGGGTGAGAGCTGAAGAATCTGATCTGAGGTGAGTCCCTGATCCTCTTGAGTAATGCACCTTCGCAGGCTTCACTCTTCAGGATGATTTGGTGCAGCAAAAAGGTGCGAAACAGGGAAATCCAGAGCCAGGTAATTCAGCTCACGTTTAGAAGGAGGTTTTGCTTGTTGATTAGGTAATCCTTCTCTAGGAAATGCACGGCACCAACTGCTTTTCATGCTAGATTAGTGCTCCTGTGGTCAATTTGCTTTTACTAATGTCAGGGCCCCACGGAGCAGGTTCATCTGTCGCATAGCAACTGCTTCAGCAGCAGTGGAGGTAGCCATGCATAAAAGATTACACATGATGGCAGGGCACAAGTGTGAAGATTTTCAAAATTAGATACAATCTCAGCATGAATATGAACTGCAGAATTGACATGGAAGGATTTTTTCAACTCATCAAGTTTCCATATTTATCAGAAAAAGTGATTTAACAGCAGTGCATGTAAAATGAAGGAAATGCAGAGGGCAGTAATTTAGAAAAAGCAGCAAACAAGCCAGTGTCTGTACACAAATAAATGTAAACAGAAAGCCCCACACASTTTCTGCCAACTGTGAGGCCACCTTCAGTTTCATGCTACAGATGCCCTCAGGAGAGCAGACGATCTACAGTATTTTATGTACATTTCAAAAGGTCACACTCCAAAATGTCCCACAGTCACTGGTGGGAGCAGGTGAGATACCTTATGTGGCTTCATTTGCAGCGGACCTCAGCAACCCGTGGAGCTCCCACACCTTGCTCCAGGACTCTGCCTCTTTTCCTACATTTTTTGGAGGAACAGGGACATTTTCAGCTTTTACTGTTTGCTTTAGATGTGGCTTTTGCTTTGTCACGCAGATGAGCTTTCTTGGACATTTCTTTTCAAACTACATTCAATCTTCTCTCTTAAAAGACGGACAGAGGGAGGGAGAGATTGATCGATTAGTTATTTTAAAAGCCGTGTGTCAAGGACTGTGTTTTGTTGCTAAATGAGGTTTTTCTTCTCTGTCTCTAAAATAGAGCAAAAGTGAGGATTTGAAGATCTTTGTATTTGAAATGCCCTGCTAATTTGACAGGCTACTTTTGCAGGGAAGGTTTGTTTTTGTTTTGTACTTTTCTTTATTCCCTCTTACTGGGAGGACAAAAGGCTTGGCTCATGCTGCAGAGCACTGTGGCTGATCCTTTTGTATGCAAGACTAGCAGACTAGCCTGAAACAGGAACCTTGGAGGTAAATCAGGCTAATGAAGCAGCTCAGAGAGGCAATGTGCATTATTTTGTATCCCACAATGATTTTAAAGTCAACACACATACAGTACCAAGTATTTTGTAGCCTGAGATACCTGTAGGAGATCCAAGAGAAAGCTGTTCATCTAGTTTCCTCCGTGCTTTCATTTAACTGATAGCAATTAACTCTGRTTTTTTTCATAGCAAGGAATGTAGGAACCATTTTATTCTCCGGGTAAATTTTACCTAGGCAAGAAATTGTATTATGACAGTTGCTATCCATGACACTAAAATGCTTTTATTAGGACAATTACAGCTCTTTTTACTCTAGGCTGAAAAAGAAAGTGAAGAGCTAGCTTTGCTAGAGAGAAGGCAGTTTGTTAGGAATGGCCTTTTGCTGCAAAGAGATCAGGGTCTTCTGGATTAATCTTTGGATTATAKAGATTTTCCAAGGATAAGACAGCTAAGTCATCCTTCGTCTCTAAGGAAGACAGCATTGTAGCTGCTTTGGCTAATCTAAGACAACAGCTTTTCCCTTAGAGGGTGTCAGTAATCCAAAAGATTGGTAGATAAAATAATTGAAGTTCTCAGGGGTTAAGTTTAGAGACTGCAGCCATTCTTGCAAGAGCAGCARCTTATTAAACTGACAAAGCCACACTTCAGTACCCACTGGCCCTTCCTTAGCTGCCATCACAGTGTTATTTCCTCAGCAAGTGTTTGGGGCATTCTGAGTGGAAGACAAAGTGAGAGAAAAAGGTTAAGGCCTTGTAACAGCCCAAATTCTTCTCTGCCATGTTAAGATTGATAATGCTGTGCAGTTCATCTGTGTTTACCTAGCTGAGATATCAAAGCATGCTCTAGGCTGTAATGATGAGGGTTATCCTACTCCACACAACAGAAAAGCTTTACTGGCCTCATTTGTAAGTGGGAAACTGAGGTACAGYGTTTATGGCTGGCATCCTTCCCATCAGGCTGTAGGTTAATGGCRTAGGAGGGTGGAGAATTCCCAAACCTCACATCCCATTCTATACTGTAACCAGCCACAGCATATTCCCTGGGGCCCAGTGCAGGATCTCTGACCCTGGTATCTGCTATCACGTCACAGGCAAGGTGTKGTAGATATGAATAACCAAGGGTGAGCTCGTGCCCACAGCCTCACACACAGCATAGAGCAAACTTGGCCCATGGACTCAAGAGCCCCTCAACCTCCCTGCATCCCTGTCTTTGTGAATGAACCTGCACAACCTTGCAGGTCACAGCAGCATTTCAGGTGATGTCTCTGGTATCGACCCTCCCCTCACAGGCTCCTCCAGAAGGCATGGAGCCATCGAGCTGTGGAACAGAAAACTGTTGCTACATCAAGACCTTGTTCACGTTTGGTCCTGTGAAAGATGAAAGAGAGAGACTGTCCCAAGGGTCATCCAACCACGAGTCTTTGTTTTTGAAGCACCCCATCATTAGCTTCCACTCTTTGCAGACACCCAACATATTCAGAGTTCAGTTTTGATAAAAAATATGAAATAATTTTCAGCCTCTCCTGACATGATATTGCCAAGGCTTCATTTTCTACCTTGCACTTGGACTGCTGGCTTTATCAGACTAAGGCTAGTTTTACTCTGAGCACAGCTGGCAACCGCTATTTTTTCAAGCAGCCAAGTCCCTCCCTGTTAGAGTGTGAGCAGAAATATGCTGCCATTTTTCTGGAGCTATTAAAAGGAGACAATTCATCATCCTTCTTCTCTGATTGCAAGGTGAAAGTAAGGATGGGAGTCATATCATTCTGTCTAGATGTATTTAAGTCCATAATAATTATGTTTCCACAGCAAAACCCGAGTGTTTCTTAAATGTATATACATTGTACAAACACACACATATGTGCAATTTTACTACTTGCAATATGGACGGATTCTTTCATTCTGCTCCAAACTGCCCTTTATTCTTTTCTAAAAACCACACACGCAAAAGAGAAAAATAGGAACTGCCCAGTTTGACTCACATGGATTTGCATTGTCCAATCCTTCAACAACAATCTGTGCCAGTTCCTGCAGGTGAAGGAGCAATTATGGGATAACTGTGGCCAGTTGTCCTTTCCTACCAGTCCTGATGGGTGAAGGTTGGTGCAGACTCTGAAGCAAAGTGTTTCAAAACCATTTAAAGGAAGAAAAAAAAAAGAATTACCTTGTGTTTACTGCCTATTTACTGCAGTGTTATCTTCAGAGTCTTGGTGCGGTAGCAGCACCAGAGTTATCAAGTTAATGTTTTTGAATTTGCAACTGTTCAGTCTCATTGTGTTTTCCTTGTACTTCTGGAAGGACAAACACAATCACAAAGAACTGAGCAGGGCTGTTAAACTGCTTTTTTGACTTTTATCATAACCTCTCAATCTTTTTTTAGTGTAAATAGTCCCAATATCTGCAATTTCTCTCCACATTCAGTTTATGTTTCCACCCAGTAAAATCAAACCATTTTATGTTACCTTAAAAAAAAATCAATAGATTGGGTATGGCGCAGACACTAATGTTAATGTTTTTTCCCAGTATTTGTGACTACTCCTGTTTATCTGTGATTTTATGCTTCAGCAAAACTGTATGCAGCTTCCAAACTCTTCAGCTGCAATCTGGTGGGCTCTGATGGAATTAATTTTGATTTTATCATCTTTATCTGCTCTTAAATATTTACCAGTACACCATAATCTCTTTTCTGTCAAATGCTTTGTTTGAGACATTTTTTTAATTTGCTGCATGTTCTTTTAGAGTCTGACTGTAATAACAGCGTTACATGATGTCACTGCCTTTTCCTTACAAATATTTCAGATCTAATGGTATGATCACTGAATTCTAATTGTGTATTTTATTGCTCAGCTTTGTTCATTTTATGGAAACAAAGTCCAGGACAATTATGATCCTCTTGCATCTCACGCAGGTGGTATATAAACCCAACAGACTCTGAAACGGTGAGTCCACCAGAAAGTAGGTTTTTACTACTGTTTTTTTTTTCCCCAATTATTGCTAATGTAGTTTTAAAAGTGTGGAACTTGATAATTCTGCTTGATATATTTTTTTGTTATCTTTAGATCTATCTGCATATTTATATTCTGTTTTGAATATTTACTTATACACATAACTCTCTAGTTCTTTCTTCCCATGTTCCCCTTCTCCTTTTCCATCTTGCTTATATCACTGCTGCAGAATCTACAGGGTGTTTTTTCTGTATTACTGAATTTCCATGATTTACTCAAGCCTATGTTATATTGGAAATTAATATTATCCATTTTTAGGCTTCTTAATGCAAAAAATATAATTCAAGCATTATACATACTGTATAAAATTTGTTCCAGTACAGAAAAAATAGGCTCCACTTAATTTTTTTATTGATAATAACATTTTCTTGCTGGAAGGAACAATCAGCCTTTCCATTTTCTCTTACTTTGTTTTTCTCATTATACCTTTTCAGATTAATAGTATTTTGCTATCACCTACTTTCACCTGAGATTCAATGGTTCCATTCCACTGTATATCTAGTCCTACAATTAGCATTTGCTAATTAAAAACATCATATTTCACTGTTAATAGCCACTGTGTCCTCTTCCTTTCTTTGTTCAGGTACAGTTTATTTTTCTTAGTCTGCATTGTTTAAGTACCATGTCAGGACTGCCTCAATGCAGATTCAGAGCCTTCATCCATCAGTGACAAACCGAACTGTTTGTTCATCAAAAATTTTTGCTTAACTCCCAGATTCCTGAATGACTATAAGTGAGCTTGAACTCTTTACCTCTCCTCATCATCTTCCTCACTTTACCCTGGGGACTTAAACCGTGTTTTCAATGGCATCTACCTGGTCTCAAATCTGGCCCCCACTTCGCAGTAGTTTCTGTTTCTCCTTTGTGCTCATGGACTCTACTCTTCATGTCAGCTCAGAGGCATCATGGCAATGGTTGCCAAGGAGGCACCTAGCACTGGGATTCCAGCCTGGTTCGATGGGAAGCTGCCAGCAGAGACAATGGAATGACAAAGACAGCTCCAGGGAGCAATTAAAGTTACCTATCTTAGGCACATGCCTTAGAAAGGACCCGAAGCACTGCGTTGGCAGCATCTCCTCCTCTCTCCTGTGCCTGCAGTGGGAGCTGAGGTGACCAGCTCCAAGTTAGTGCCTTGCCTTTCCTTGGGTGGCCAAAGCTGGTGTGATGAATCCCACCCTCAGGTTCAGAGCATGACATCCAAAGGTGGTGCTGAACATGCTGCCTCATAAATCGGTCCTGTTGGCAAGGAACAGACTGGTCCATTTGGGATCCAGGCATTTAGCCACTCTGCAGGTATGGAAAGAAGCAGGCAGCCCCATCTCCCATGGATATGATCTGGACTGGGCAATCTCACTGCCCAGAAGGGAGTTTGCTGCTGATGCTGTCAATGATCGAGGCTTCAGCTCCTACCAGTGATGTCAGGTTGTTCAAAGACCCTGTGTACCTCCATGTTGTGGCACAAAGACTCTACTGCAGTTTCCAAATGTTGGCATCTCATGCAGCCAGCTTGTGTACCCCAGTGACCTGTGAGGTCATTTATGTAATGTGTGTTTAATCCTGCCTCCCTTATTTCTGGTCTGTCAAGAAATTTCAAATTCATCTTCGAGCTTAATTTTATAATAACCCATAGGTAGTTTAAATATTTCAGTCAGTTCACCTCCTAATCACCTTTCCTTGAGGCTAAATAATTCCCATTTCATCATTCTCTCAGGTACTGTGTTAGCATTCTCCAGTACATTAATCATGTTGGTTGCCCTCTGCTGTACTTTCTCCATTTTATTTACATCTGTCTTCCACTCTCATGACCAAAATTGGACATTATATTCCAAATTTGGTCTACCACCACAGGGTCTTATATAGCAAAAATGTAATTTTATTGGCTTTGTTACAGATATACCTCTTTCTTAATGTGTACTAGTATCTTACTAACCTTTTTCACTGCTGCTGCCTATTGGACTGAGAGAGCACGAGCTGGATCAGCCAAATACACCCAGGGTTTTTTCCTCTTCATGTTAACTACTTCATTACCAACTCATCTATTTTTAGTTTAGTGCACCTCTGTTAGTACCAACATTATTTACTCTGTATATGTCAGTTTTCTGTGAAAAGAAGAGGACATTGCAATAGGAAGTGAGGATATTGACACTAATAGGTGAATTTTTTTCTTGAAAACCTGGATGATTTCATTGGAATTTGTCTTCTCTTTTGCTTTATATTTAATGTTTCCTTTATGCCCTTCACATTTCCATTAGTGCTATCAAAGCTATTCTATAAACATAAATCTTTCAGAGTTTCAATGATCAGCCCTACTTTAGCATCATTTGTATTATTTAATAAATGTAGAGAAAATTCTTAAAAGGGACAGTCTGAGGATAGCAGAGTAGGGATATAGGGAATGTTAAAAATCCTGACTAAATTGCTGGTCTGATTTTCTCAGAGGTACAAGCTCATATTTTTCCTAAAACACTCAAAAGAAAATACTTCCATAACAAAAAAACCAACCGAGAAGCCCCCACAGTCCATGAATAATTTGGACAACATTTCTGTTCAGGTAAATAGGGATGATCCTATTTTCTGAACAAAGCCAAGCCTTATTTTTTTCCCCTCAAATATTTTGTCATATAATCTTCCTAGGATTTCATGCAACCTTATATTTAGAGAGATTCAGAATTATGAACCTTATCATAAATGAAGGCACTTTGGTCTTAAAAATTTATAAGACACTGATCCAGAGTAAAGCAACAGAATCAAACACCATACTAGATAAGTACAGAGGAGGAGGGGTAGAGCATACCATCTTCTTCTAAATTTCTTATTATTTTAGTGACAGATGATTCCAGTAGTTGTCAGGTTGGGACTTGGGAAATTTGGGTTCAGTTTGAGTTCAATTGAGTTCAGTTTCAGGGCAAGTCATGTAATTTATCTTTGCCTCAGTTTCTCGCTGATGACAGGTTCCCTGTAAATGCTGAGTGCACTGGAAACCACGGTCATAGAGACCATATAATAAAAAAATAAAGGGCTCAAATGACAAGCCCATTTTAATCCCGTTTTACTGGAAGCAGGGGCAATGCTTTTATGCAGCAATTAGACTTCAGTTCCTAATGACCAAATCCTGAGACATGGTCAGGGGTCCTGCCTGGGTTTAGATAAGCTGGAGGGAAGGACAGAGGTGGTTTCTGGAGCAGCTACACATCATTAAACCAGTTTGCCTCCTGCACTTACCGGTAAAAAAATGTGACTTCCACATTTCTCACGAATCCTTGTAAATGAGTGCAGCCAGAAAGGAATGAAGAGGATTTACAAGGGCTAAAAACATGGGCCAGAATTCCCAGGAGATTTATATTGTAACTAGGGATTGTATTCTGAAAAATTATTCTGTGTCCTCTGAGAACAAAACTACCACAAAGATTTTCAGGAAAAAGTGACTTGAAATGTTCCAGGTTGTGGGATAATTTGGTCACTCAAAAAAAGTAGAAAAGATGTACACGTAAAGTTTTGCATTATCCATCTAGGGTCTTCCTCTACTCCTTTCTGCTGTTCAGACTGCACGTTCTGCCTTTATGTCAACCTGGGTACCAACCTGGTGTCATTGAGAGCTATTTTTGTGGCATATTTATTAGGTGTAGATGTTTAATAGTTATAGATATTTAATATTTATGGGCAAATTGTTGGAATACGATGCTTAACCATATTCAGGTGGTAGAGAAAATATCTGAGGAGCCCTGAATTTCTCTCTGCCTACAGTAGTAGCCAATATTTCAATAGCTGTAAGCAAATAAAATGGATGCAACTTGCTATACATCTGACCAAGCTCTGCTAATTTAGCCCACATGAGGACTTGACTCCAGTGTTTAGACTGAATACATATGATGGTATTTATTTTTGCCCAGAAGGCAATCAGAGGTAGGATTTCCAAACACAAATTGTACTGGCATAATCCATTTAGCTGGGATTTAAGGATTAAAAAAGAGAGTAAGAGAATGACTTGGATGCCCATGATGTAAATAAGATTAGATAATGAATCATTTCCTAATGCGTTGAGAAAATAAGATTAGATTGTTGGTGGTCATGTGAACAGTTTTTCACTGATGACCAAATCCAAACCTCTGAAAATAATCCTTTGCTTGTCCTCATCTCTCACATTGTATCACGAATGTGTCCTTAATGCTGATAATTTTAGACATCAAGTGTGAATACTGCAGTTTTGTGTGACTCTAGGATATAAGATAACAGAGAATTGGTGGTCCACAGTTTACCACCATTTCTGTTGCTCGATTTTTGCCATTACAGTTAGTTTATGAAGATTGGAAGCAAGCTGAGAACGTGGGGAATAACGGAAGCTCTGCCAGCACTTTCACCACAGCCAGAGTTTATTTGGGGGTTTTATGTAGTTTTTCTGTCCATCATACGAGGAGCTGAACACAAGCAATTTGTTATGGGATAATAACTAATAGTCCTGGAAAACAGCACTTGTTTAGCCATCAGCTAAACCTGGAGAGCAGAAGAAGCAAATGCTTTATTCATTGAACCTCCATCTTTTATACTTTTCGGGTTTCAGCTGTCATTAAACCTTTTTTTACCAAAGTAGTTTTAAATTACCACATTAATTTCAAAATCAAGCTAAGTTCCTTAGTAAGTGAACCATTTTCATCAGTATCTGAAAGAATTCATTATAAAGTTGATTCACGAAGAGCTCTCAAGTTACTACATCAAAGAACATCACAATTTTCACTATTCATTATATTCTTACAGCAGAGGTTCAAAACATTTATTGAGCTGCTTACATTCGGGATTTGTGTAAAACATTACAAAAGTATTGCTGATTTTTATTTTTTTTTTTTGCAGCAATTTTTCTTCCCAAACATACATATGGGGCCAGTATGCCATGGCAGATGCATATTCAGCTGCTGTAAATCAGTACAGCTCTATTGACCTCCTCCAAGCTACTCCAATTCATAGGGATCTGACCTATTAAAAATCTTTATTTCTTCTTTTGCATGTTTATATCCTAGTCAATTTTCAGTGATGGGAAAGGTTGAGATGAAGGAGTAGATCAATGCGAGACCAATTGTTAAAATTTTAACTGTGTTCATTTGTAGAAATAACGTTGTGTTACTGTGAGGTTTATATAACATAAAACTGTGGGGTCCATTTATGAGATGAGCTCTTATGTGCTACCCCAACACAAATAAAACACTTGCTTTTCTCATCTAGCAGTGGGAGGTAATAAAGGTGAAAGGATAACTGTACAGGGGAGAAGAGAAGCAAAGAGTTTGGGCAATTGTTTACTCAAATCCTCAGTACTGTGGTGATGTGTTTGCATCAGCCCTTTTTTGTTGATGACTTTGTACTTGTGACAGAGTTTTGATGTAGTTTGAAGGAACTGTATTTGCCGAATCCAAAAGTATATTCTACTGAGTAAACAGCAGGAAAATCTTAGTATAGTCTTGTTGGGTAAATGAAATGAAGCAATTCCCTTCAAAATGGTGTTCCCTTTTGCTTTGAGCCTCCTGCTAAACTGAAAGTTAGAAAATTGTGCCCAGATCTAGTGAGCAGTTTTCAGGGAAATCTGATGTTGTGTTTGACATGGCAAGGTGACTTCACCAAAAGAACACAATCACTGTACTGCCTGTCACACCTCTACTCTAATAGAGCTCTCCTGTCGGAGAGCAGATGGGAGATACCAGTCCCAGAGTTAGCCTAGAGGCTCCAGGCTGTGAAAATATTGGTTTAGAACTCCAAATATCCCTTTTCATAGCATGTTATAGTGAGCAACTATTGCTTGTTCCAGTCTTTATTGGTAGCCTGTTCCATATGAATCATTCCTCTGCTTCTGAAAACCATGGCTTAGGGGAAGTTTGTCGGAGAAGAGCTTTGGAGTTTATCACTCCTGAAGAAATTCTTCTCTTGGACATTTTCATGGAAAGATGTTTGGTTCCAACAACTCCAAAAGCAGATCAATATCTACAAAAGCAATAAAACACCTCGGCAGAAGAACAGCAAGTGCAATTCAAGAGCGAGAGGGCCTTGGGCAAGGAAGGAAGCTTGGTGAGGCGTGGTGGATCACAGTGGCACAATATCCCACACCCAACACCGACAGGAACAGGGCACACCAAAGGGCATGAGGCCTGATTGCAAAGGGGAGCCAGGTCTAGAGCTATAAATACCTTGCCAAAAGAGGCGTTAAAACAACAGCTAATGAATGACATAAACCGTATGTTTTCTGTAGGGTGCTCATTGCTCAAGTTCCCCAGGGCAGCACCTAATGCTGGCAAAGGGAAGGCTTGGAAGTCAAGGGCTGATGGAGACAGAGGATGGTATTTCACCCAGCTGGCCCCTGGATCACCAGCACAACTATATTTTACCTTCTAAAAGATGTAATGGTCCTAACTTTCCTAATTTTCTCCAGCTGTGCTATACAACAACTACTCCTGGCTGGTAACCAGTTCTTCCTAAAATCAAGGATGTACGGGATTCTGAATGTTGGGATCTTTTTCCAGTAATGTAACACTGCACTTTCAAATAGCATATCTATATGCAGGCAATGTATCAATGTGTTAATATTCTCTGGAAGAGAAGGCTCTGGGGGATTTGTTTAACTAGTTGATGCCTCCGGGTGCATCACGTACCATTTGGGTGCTTCGTGTGCTCTGGCAGTGGGATATAAACTCAGAAAAACTTTCAGCTGTGACAGCAGCATTTGCTACTTTGCCTCCATGAATAACTGAAAGGAAATGTGCCAAGTGTGTCAGAACCTGCTTTTAGAGAAATTATGAAAGAACTTTTTGGAGTGTTCAGGCAATGGAGATGAGTTGTTCTGTTGCAGCACTTTCTGTGGGGAAGTCGCTCTGTGCAGCAGGTACGCTGCTATTGTTATGTTACCCATTTGTGATTATCCAGAGTTAGATTAGTAGGGCTGATTTAGGAATTCATCGAAATGAGCTTGTACCTTCCAAAAAGGTTAACTCTGACTTGTAAAAATGCATTAAAGATGAACAGTCTTCAGTACTGTGCTCCTCAGAATTTTATAGTGAATGAGCTACATGTCATTGATTATTTACAGAGCACTCCACACCATAGTAATTCCAAAGTAATATCAAGATATATATATCCTGAAGCTTGTTGGAATGGAAAAAACGTTTCCAGTGGTATTTTGTAAAATAAGTACAGTATAAAGGTCATTGTGGGGAGGTGTAAAATTACGGGATATCTTGGCCATGAAATTCAGTTGAAATAAGTTCAGAAATTATTAATCTGTCCTTAGAGTGAAATGATGCATTGGCAAATCTGCAGTGAACTGAATTTCACTTAGGGTTTTGTTTTAAGTGGAAAACTGCCGGGAAGAGAAACCCCAGCTGCACAAAGATTTTCGATTTCACCATGTTCCCACAGAAGAACTGCAGTTTTGACAGGGCTTCAGCTTCAACTGGCAGCACGTCCCATAAGAGATTTTTTCCTTTCCTTTCTTATACAAAGACAGTGTTTAGTATTGTATGTCTGTGTGTTTGCCTGGAGCAATCTAAGGTACTATGGCTTTTCTAATAGCAATTCACATTTGATTTTCATACTGTGGCTGTTCAAGGCTTCCAGTAGTGTTTTAGTTTTAATTTGACAGGAATTAATAAGTTTAAGGAGAAAGATATCGTACATCAGCGCTGTACAGCGGCATTGTCACACTTCCTAATTTGTTAGACAATAAGAATAATCTACCACTTCCAATTTAGACTCAGTAAAATAAACACATGTATATTAATGATTTTAAAATATTTCTGTTCAGTCAAGCATGTCTTCTTTATGCAGAATAACATCAGATCAATAATTAGTTGCCATGCATTTTAATAACAAGAGTTTTTGGTTAGGATTGTTTTTCATAATTTTGCATTTATGTTTGACAAGTTCAGGAACTTGTCTTATTTGAAAGAAAAATATTAATGCAGAAATTACTTCTCATTGTATTATTGCTTGCCAAATCTAATATGTAAATACCCAGTAGAACTCATGCTTATGTTAATGGAGAGAGGATCATAGAAATCTTGTAGACAGAGTCTATTTGTCCCACTTTGTTCCACACATCAGTATTCTCTATGGTACTTAATTATTCAGCGTTTTAATTTTAAATTAAAAATAAATACTGTACACGAATGATAATTTGAGTGAAATCATAGCAAAACACTGCCACAGTGAAATGCAAGATAAGTTTCCTTATGGTGTTCTTCTGGTCAAAAAAGTGTCATGAAGAACTACTCCCTATATTTCCTAAATTTAACTCCTGGTCATCATTATGGATCTAAAGAACACATATCAGTGACTGGTTATAATGTGGAAAAGAAAGCCAGTTGAAACCGTTGTATAGCCAAAGGCATAGTGAAATTATTATTTAATACTGGATTTATTACCTCTGTGCACATTTTGTGGAGTATGAGGATTGTCACTTTTAGTTACAAAATTCTTGCCTGGCATAAGAAGAAGATTTTCTGTATGGATTCTCTTTTTTCCTAATGGCTCTTCTCAAAATAATTAATTACCAACAAGCTTATAGCTGGCAATTTTACCAAGATTTGACTGACCTAGAAGGTTGCTCTGACTGTAGCTGTTGGGTGGTGGACTGCAATACTTGTCTGAAACAAGAGGACACTTTTATCTCCTGCATGGACATGCCTGCAGAACTGACCTTCCTCTAGAAAATGGCTTTTCGATTTACACTAAACACGGAGATTGACATCAGACATAGTTTTCTAGGGAAAACAAAATGGTATGGATATGTGAAAGACCTAAAACCCGATCCCTTTAACTGGATACCAGGATGGATGTGAAGCTCAATCAGAGGAATGAGCCAGAAGCATCTCCTTTCCAATTCGCTTTTGAGTTTTTGGTGTGATCGACAGTGGCAGTTGATGGTGGTCACTACCATGAGGCTGTCACACCAATACACCCCTCCTAATTATCCTGCTACCACACTGCAGTGGCTGAAATACCACATGACCTCAGTGCCAAACTTTCTCATTTTCCGTATCTATACAATGAGAGAAGCAGTGCCTTTTCCATCTCTGCTGTGAACATGGATTTAGCTAGTTTAGCCTTCTGTGTCACACTGAAAACAATATTGACTGGTGTCACCTTTCACTTAGAAATTATATCTTAAAAAGTATAAAAAATTATTATTTAAAATAATAAATATACTATAGGTGGGAATGTAGATTAATGCAACCAGGTGTTAAATTGTATGGAAGTAGATTTAGTCACTTGCCTCTAGGTTTCAGAACATGTCAAAAGAATCTTATCATAGAAATAAGGTTACAAGTAGAAGGATCTTAATGGGTCACTTTCAGGATTTCAAAATATTCAGCTGTGAATTTGGAAGGTAAATACAGGTGCTGATTCCTTTTCAGAGTTATCACATGCTTGTTCTTCAAAACCCCACTCATGCTTAGGTGACAGTGCTGTTACCCAAGATACAGAGCCACCAGCAATGATCTAGATGTGAAAATGGATGGATTGCTTCCGTCCTCCCTCAGACTGCAAACCTATACTCATTTGTAGAAGCAAACCTAATTTCACAATTCCTTTACCTCACTTTCTCTCTGTCAGGTACCTGACTTCACCAGTGGGCAGATGGGTGTTTTGTGACCAGGGACCTCCCTCCTTCTCAGCCCGGTTCTGGGACAGCTCCTCTGGAAGACTCTCTGTCTTCCTATGTGTGAAGATAGTTTTCTTTGCTCTCTTTACATTAGGAGTTATCTCAGAATTTTGCTTTGCTGTGGTTTGACACTTTTGCTTTCCCAGACAAGTTTGGACCTGGACCTGGACTGAACTGTGATCCAGTCACTTTCCACCTCATTCCTTTTTAACACATTCCGCTTCAACCACATTTTCAAACTCACCAGCTTGTTAGCTGCTCTCGCGCTCATTGCATTTCCTTTGGGGAGGTTGGAAGATGACCTGAGCTCTAGCAATAGCAAACCATAAAATCACACATTGTTATTGGTAACACAGTTCAAGTAAAAGTCTGATTGTTGCATTGTTAATTCACAATGGAAACAAGCAGGAAGTCAAATCCCCAGTTGTTCCCGGTGCTCAAATCACATAATCCTGTACATTTATATTGAGTTCCATTTTGCAGGCAGTTGGACTTTCTTTTTTCACACTACTCTTATGGAAGCCTCTTCTAGAACAACTTTGCTCTTATGATTAGAAACCTTCTGCTTAAGTTATCCCATTCATGCTTTTTGCTTTAGTGCCAACAACCATCTGTAGCAGAGAATTTTTTTCCATCTAAGGTTTTTTCCCATGTTAAACTGTTCATCCCTCTTTGTCTTGCTTTCTGTCCTCATCCCTCCTGTCTCAGTTGTCCTTCTTTGCACCTGTTTGAGTTTTTTGTTCTTGATTCTGAGGAGTGGAATTATTCACAGGGTTTCAAAGGAGGGGATACAAGTTCCTTGTGCAGTGGTGTCAGTTCTTTGCATTTGGAAATACCTTCCTGGATACATCCTAAAGTTGCATTTGTCTTTTTGACAAGTGACACTGACACCTCACAGCACCCACAGTCATGGGGGAGCCTGGGCTGGCAAATCCAGCAGTGACTGTGAGTGAGCTGGGCAGATGCTGGTTGCGCACGAAGGATGTGAATATTTTTTGCAATAAATCAACACTTAACTCTTCACTTTGAAAAAAGTATCTGTCAGTTCTAATTGGTAAATTTTAATAGTTTGTAGGCTATAATTTAATAATGAAGGGCTGGGAATTCTAAATGAAACAGAAGACAAGTATCAAAGCAAAATTCATGATAGAAAAAAGTTACTGCTAAAAGTCACATTATCCATTTATTATATATAGCCTTGTGGTTATCTGAATAAATATCCTTCTTTGTGTGCCAGTGAACAAAATGGAAAGGTTTACTTGAAACGTTGAAGCATGAAATACTATATTATTTTTTGCCATCTTGTTAATGGAAGCAAGATAATTTTCAGTATAAGGGAGCCAGATTTCTTCACTTAGAGGACAGTTCAATAAAGAAACGGATAGAAATTAGTCACTTACCTTAGCAACATATTCCTGTTAAGTGGGGCAGCAAATCAATACCCCGGGACCAGAGGTATAGAACATTAATAATCTTTTCCAGATGTTAAGACAAAAATAGCCTTTTCAGTGGTACCAAGTCCAGGATATAGCTGTGTACTAATAGATACTTAAAATTAAGATTGGAGCCATGTTTAATAATTAATTTCTACTTCACAGAGAAACTATAATCTGATTTATGAAGCAGGGTAGGATTTCAGTTAGTTTTGAAATGAGTTACAGGCATCTCTCACATTAAAGTGAGCTGACCACGTGCATGAGAGTGAAATGGTGAATTCAGTTTTGACTTGGCAGCTGTATCTCAGGCCTGTCATTAGGTAACTCATTGAACCTGTATGTTTCAATTCCTGTATATGAAACCTTCCATAAGGTACTAACAACTACAATCAAGCATCCCAGAGCATATCTAACAGACCAAATATTAGGAATGGACTGAATTGATATTACAAACAGATATATTTGAAATACATCTGCTTCTCTATGAAACAAGATCACTACTGTAGCCAAGACCACTTGAAACTTTTTCTTTCAGCTTTTGATTTGATAGAAATAAGGTGTGGATTCACGAGATTGCTTTGGAGGCTAAACTGTGATTCTCTGTGCATTGCACAGGCATTTCCACTCCCAAAACCTGGAAAGATGCCAAACCCTGCACCTTGCTAGGGATGCCTATGTTCAGAGAAAGGGATCTGCAAAGGTGGAGCCTCGTGTTTAATTTGAAGGTTTGACCAGCGTATATTCTAGAGAGCTTTTTCCCTCTGTCAACACAATCCCCGTTAGACTCCACAATACRGTTTTAAGCTCAGAGCCCTCCAGAGTCAGAATTACTGTGGAGAAGCAGATGGATTGCCATATCCCTTCTGCAGTTTCAATTAAAGGGCCTGATCATCAAACAAGCTCACAGTTCGGGCTTTGCAGTGGGTCCTGAACTGTCATTCACTTGCTAATCATGCAGCCTGGTGCTGGTGATTAGGGAGGAGGAAATAAAGGCAGGGTTTGACTGTGGATCTCCAAGTGAGCTTTCAAAGGTGACGTTAGAGAAACCCTCTTTTGACTTGCAAACTTGGCAGAGTCAGAGAAAGCTTGAATCCAGGAGCTTTGTTTTGATGGGGGGACATTTCCATCTGCAGTGACATTTTGCATGGGTGGGTTTTAGCCAAATCAATATGCGTGGTGGGTGGGCCATACAGAACCCTGGTCCAACTGCTCACAGCACTAGAGGTCTGCTTTCCAATCAGACCTGCACKTTCAGCTTCAGTGAATCTGCTGTTCTGAAGCTGTGAAGCAATGCTTTTCAAATATAAGACATTATTGGAGTCAATAAATATAAAGAAATTGTGTTATACTGTAAAAACGACAATAACAAATTTTGGCAATGCCTTAGAATAAATGTTCTTCTGATATTGTTCCATTGCAGGTATTTTTACTGAGAGGAAATTATGAAATTTCAAAATGGTAAAGTCTCCCAGGAATGGAAACAGTGATCAACAGGAAGCGTAAGAGCCAGAATCACAGACGTAAAATGAGAATTGAAGTTAACTCAGAAGTAGCAAAAGAAATTAAAACAAACAGTAGGGGTTTTCAGCCATCAAAATTAGATGACAGCAAGGAAAATAACAGTGAGATTGGCTTGGGGGAGGATGGGTTTAAGGTTGGCATAGCTGCTTTCCAAAACTGAGATGATTTTGCGGCTCCATGTTCAATTTGGACAATGGCTCTGAACTTGGATGGGAGAAAACTGGCTTTGTGGGAGTGAGTTTGGAAGGAGCAAAATGATGCCTTTGAGGTAGAAGTAAAATTCAAGGAGCAGTTTCTGCATCACAGTCGTCGGAATTGGCATGTGAAACTGCATTTCTACTCGAAGGGTATTTAGGACTATGTTAAAGTAGGAGTGGCAAGAGAAATTTCAAATATGATTCCTGTATTTAAGATAGGAAAAAACTGTGTTCTAGTTAAATGTAGGTGCATTAACATGACATCAGTAGTACACAAGGCATTAGAGTGCTTTGGGAAAGCAGGGGAATAGAGAGCATAGCAAATGGAAGAAGCAGGATAACACACAGAATAGGTTTACCGAAAGCAGATTTGCGAGATTAACTTGATAATCTTTAGATTATCCTGATCTTTTTAGACAAAGAAAACGGCMATAGAAGTGATGCATATACACTGTGAGAGAAACATCTGACACAGAGCTACATGGAGAATTGTTTGATTGGGAATGATGAAGATTAAGCCCAGGATTGTAAAATAAGTAGAAACTGGCTAAAGGAGATAATAACAGATGATGCTGAAAGAGGAAATACCAGGCTAGAGTGAGCTAAAAGTGGAGTTTCTGAAGGCACAGTCTGGGGACCAATATCACTTAATATTTTCATTAATCAACTAGGCACAAAAAGAACCTGCTAGAGAAATGTGCTGATGGCTGGAGGTGGGAGGGTTTGTCAATAAGCAAGGAGGCTGACAGCATACAGAAAAACAGAATATCCTCAGGGACTGGGAAGATATAAATGGGATTACAGTGAACAGTTCAAGTAGCAAGGTCAGGTAGCTGGGAACTAATGACAATTTCTAATATAAGGTAAGACTTGTTGGTGGGACTGATACAGAAGAATGGGGCATATATTTGGCACTATATCAAAAGAAGCATTTCCAGTCAAGCTAGGAAAAAATTAATGCCCTTTAGAAGGTATTAGTAAGACTTTTTCAGGAATGTAGTGGCCAACTGTAGCCACTTGTGTTTGAAAGAAAGAAATTCAAGCTAGAGCAGGAGCAGAGAATGGTGAATAGTTCCACGGGAGAATAAGGATTGTGCCTTAGCATACTAAAGGCTGCAAATAATCATCCATAAACACTATAGGAATGAAGAGGATAGTTTTCAGATTAAACAATATTGTTACACAAATAACTGTAAGCTAGTCATCAGTAAATTACCCTGTATTTTAGTAGAAGATTTCTAATGAAAGATAGGAGTTTCTGGAGAAGCCTTCCACAGTGGCAGTGAGGAGAACCCCTGTAAGTATTTCTGTGATGGAGGTGGGTACGTGTCTGAGGGATGCAGCAGACATCTGCCTGCTGCAGCAGCACACTGGGCTCTGACCAGTGGACTCTCTCATCCTTCTGTTCTCATTCATTCTGGTCCCACTTTCATATAAATCCAATTCAGTTTTTAACCCTGAAGTCCCCTCAGGTGAGCCCCCAGCACCCCTGATCCAGAGCAGGGTTATGACACTTCTGCAGCTTTGGCAGACAGGGGTAGATTCTCCAGCCTTAGGAAACTGGGGGAGAGGGAAATGTTTTGCCTATGTGCACCTCTTCGGCAGTGAGAAATTTTGGGGGCAAGGGGGGAGGGGAATAGCAGTCAACTTTACTGCATAAATATCTGAAATAGAGCTGCTCATAAATAAGAGGTCGTTTTCTCCAGCTATTATTTTGCCTAGTCAGGCCATCACTACTTTAATCCAAAATGTTCAGCTGCAAATATGAGCTTCTCATTGACAAAATGAATACTGTCCCCTCTCCCAGCCATTAGGGTTTCTGGGTTTCTGCTAACATCTTTTCCATTTCCCATATTTAATTTGTCTAGCAGAATGAAATAAAAACATGCTGACATTTCCAAGGAAATCAGATACTCGCCCTGAAAGTTTTGATGGAAAATTTTCCAAGAGCCCCGAGGCTCAGGAGCTGGTTGCATCGGGGTRTGGCCAGCTAAATCTGCTGCCTGAATCCGTGGGGGCAACGCCTGAGCATCCCTCAGACCCTGCGGACCTCCAGGTGATTATTTCTCCCAGGAAAAGCTCTTTCCTGGCACACCACGTGCCCCGGGTGGCCCCGGCTCTGCTCTCGCAGCAGTTCTGGCTGACCTTGATGCGAGTGGTGCAGAACGCGGAGCCGCGGCCGCCTCCCCTCCCTCCCTCCATCCCTCCATCCCTCCCTCCCTCCCCCTCGCACTGCGGAGGCACAGCAGAACTGACCACAGCCTAGCCCTAAACGTTTTATTTTTAACTTTTGCCAGACAACACGTGTATGTAAGGCCAAACACAAAGAGCCAGAGAATGGGGTGTAAGTGCTTGTCAGTGTCAGCCCCAATCATTGTCAAAGAGGGGCTGGATTCTGCAGCTCGCTGCGTGCAGAGCTCCCGATCCTTCGGTGCTGCTCTGGAGCCACAGCCATGGATGCCTAGAGAGATGGATAAAGGCAGACAGACATAGATACAGACTGACAGAAGCAACCCCCAGATGGATGTTGCTTGAATTTACCAGAAATTAAGATGCTGAAATGCTTGAGAAAGAGTTCCATGATCTAATTAAGTCTCTTTCGTGTCTCCTTTTCTATTTCATCCTCCACCCTCTTACAAAAAAGTACTTTGTGTTATTTGCAGATTGAATTAGAGGAAAATTGTCTATGGACTAAATAAAATGTTTGCATTCTTTTGTACTAGCATTGAAGGCTTGTGTTTTTAAAGGAGAAGAAAATGCAGTAGGACATAAAAATGTCATACATTCTAACTTGCTCTTGCAAATCAGGACTTCCTGATATTTTCCTTTTTGATAAAAATGCTATTTGTCATTATCAAATGAAGTGTTAATAGAATCAACTCAAACACAAACTCATGCATATATATATCTATATAAATAAATATAATATATACAAAACAAAAATCCTCGCTGCAGAGAATGATCAAGCACCTTGTCAGCAATCCATATTATATTCGTTAATTTGATTCCTGCCAAAAAATCACTTAAGTGAGACCTTCCGATTTCTTTCTTTAACGCTTGAGGCTCCTTTCATCTAAGCAATGTTTATTAACCTATTTCTGAAAATCAGCATAAGCACAAGCTATATTTAATTTGTTCTTTTCGTTTGCTTTGGGTTTGGTTTTTTTTTTTGGTTGTGTTTGTTTTTTTTTTAAAATATGTTTTGTGTTTAATTCCAATGTAAGAATTAGAAATTGAGCATTGGTCAGTATTAAAAAACCCCACTGGTTCAGAGTGTAACAACTGAGAGGATAAAAAGCAAGGCTTATCATGTTCTYTTATATTCTATAGGGGAGATTGATTTTAGTTTCATTGCAGGACTAATGGCAATGACAGCAAGAAAAGTCACCTGAAGAATGACATTGTGACCTGACGACTGCAGTTTAGGGTTCAGCTTCACACTGCTCTCTCTCCCTAGCCCTGCCAGTGTCCCCTTCTGCTACCCTGAACAGCAAATCTCACTGCAGGCCTCTAGGTCCCCATCAGAAAGGTGGGTGCAAACTTACTGAACTCCTCAGTTAATTTGAAATTTGCAGATTTTTTCACRTCAAAAAATCACTTAAACCCCCAATAATCAATAAACTCCGCAGCTGCCAGAAACCAGAACGAGTTTGGAGACAATCATCACAATTTTTACTGACCTGGTGGATACACCTATCCCTTCATGGAAGAAATCCTGGTCCCATTCCTGTGAATGGGGTTTTGTTACTGACATGAACACGTCAGGGTTTCACTCACACTTTCCAACATCCAGGCTTGAACAGGGGAAATTGGAACAAGGCAAACTTGCCACCGTGTTCAGCAGTGTTTGTTCTTCTCCCAGCTCTGCAGCCAGGGATAAAACACTTGCCAAAACTAAACTATCTCTTGTAGAAKTTACCCGACGTGAGGTTGTGGCTACAGGATTATACAGGAAGGAGCTGTCCTGTCTGGACAACCCCAATATTCCTACCAGGAAGGATGCATGTATTTTCCAAGTTGCTGTAAGAAGATGATTGTGGTAGTGAGATAGTCCTTAGAAAAATGATCGTAMTCTGAGGGCTGAAGCAGAGAGATACCAAAGAGGAGCAGGTAAGAAAAAGTTATTTTACTTTTTAACCCTGTTTATTTAGAGAAGTGGATGGCCCTCAGTCAGGAGCTGACAGYGCATCCCTTAGAGGAAGTCCTTCACCATCCTCATCAGGCAGGCAGGGAAATCAATGGGATAACTTGAYGAAATTTAGACAGTGAATCAACCTCAAATTTTCCCAGAACCCAAAATAAATAAGCTTTGCTYGAGCCACTCAGTTCAAACACATGCCTGAAAGATGTTATAGCTCACAAGTATCACTTGCATTTGTATACATTGGGAAATAGAATGGGTAATAAATCTTCTTACTATTTATTGCTCTGCCAATATATATCTTGGCAATATTAAAATATATGCATGCATGCTTATGAATTTTATTTCTCTTCAAAGGAACCAGCTCCTTGTACTAACAACCACAGCTCTGACTTGATAGACTCCTCTTTACCTGGCATGCCTATAGAAATCTCTAGAGAATTAGAATTCTCATTAAGTGCACTGAAAAGCAGAATTTAATCAAATGTAAGCCAAAGCTCGCTGTTAAAAATATGCAACTATAAATTGCATTTCTGTAGAAGTTGTTGCAGTCCTACAGTGACCACTGAAGTCTTTTTATTTATTGTACCATGAATACAGAATAGATAAAATTAAATTCTCCATAATCAATGGCTCCAATTTACATGTGTTGCTTGTCAAAGTGACTTTCTCCAGTCCCCACAAAATGCTATATACTGTGACATCTCACAAGTCTTCAGGAACATCCTAAGATGAATCTGAAAGATAAATATTGCAGTTGTGAGTCTTTCTGTCATGACTCAAATAATTTTAAAATTGCAGAGATATATTCCTCTAACAATGTTAAAATTGTTCTAATGCAGGATAAAATTGTAGTTTTAGTCTCTGTAATTTTTATAGCAGCTTGTAATTTCCATGCACTCATTACAATTCTCAGATCAGGAAAAATTACAGGAGAAAATGTTTTCAATGGAAAAATCTACTCTGCTGCTCATCTTTCCTGTAAAGAATGTACCCAATATTTAGAATCTAGGAAGGCTTTTATGAGTTGTTAGATGCTGTGTCAAAGGCAGACCATTTGATTTGGATTAGCATCATTTCTGGAGTCTGTTAAAGGCATAAGTACAAGCCCACCTCCTGGTTTCTCCCCAAAATATACTTTCCCAAACACTGAGGAACTCATTCAATCTCTTCTGTTTGGGGCCACTCACCAGCAGGCTGGGAGAGGTTTGAGACCCGTAAAAAGTCTGAGTGAAAAATTTGTGTCCTTTGGTTCTGCTTTGAATTGGTTTTAAGTCCCCAAATTAGATGCTTATGCTATGATTACCCCAGAAGAGGTTTTAGAAGAAGCACTTGAACAGTAAAACCCCTGAAAATGCAGGTATCTGAGGTGTGCTGAGGTCTGCTGGAGAGCTGTTGACATGTGTGACTATCATTAAACTGCACTGGGACTTGGGGCTGCTTTGGTGATTTGCACCTCAGCGATCCTTTCAGGTGCCTGTGAATGTTAATGCTGTGCCAGGCTGCACAGACAGGCACAGATCCATGGTTTTCCTTGGACTGAGCTGCTGGGGAGATGCTCTGCCTCACAAGGCAGCCCAGAGGAACCCCTGCACATATGAAGGGTGGTGTTACTCCAGGTAGAATTTAGGGAAGAGTTTGTGCAGCTGAGGAAGGAGGAGACATGACAATATACAAGGGGATATTTTGACTTTWTATCCAAGGGGACAAACAGGAAAACCACCTGCTTATTATGCATTTGGGCCAGCATCCCTGTGCCTTTCTCTGTTGGGGAATAGCCTGAGTTTCCTGGCAGGTGAAGGGTCAGTTATGCTTCGGGTCAGTGGTGGGTAGAGAACTGTCTGCACCCCTCTCCCATCTTATATATCSCACAACAGCTGGGAAAATAACCCTGCACTTAGAGAGGACAAGGAAGTTGCCCACAAAGCAAAAAGAGCAGACTCCCTAGGGTAGGATAAGGGACCAAAATGGCACATCCTGTCCTAAATCCATCAGGCTGGAATTAAGGGGAGGCGCAATATCGCTGGCGGTACCCGGCTGGAGGGAATTGGAACTGGGGATTGAGATGTTTTAAGGGGATGAATAAATAACACTAATTGCTTGTGTTTGACACTGAGAAACATTTTGTAACTCTGAAGCAGATTTTGAGAGACCTTTTTTTGAGACTTGTTTTTTTCCTCTTATAGTTAGTGCATACCCTGTGTGCTAAACCCTGTTCTGGTGCCTGGAGGCTGGTGGGAGATGGGGTTAAGACCAGACTCTGTGCAGTCTTTGGCCCTTTCTCATTCTCTGGCTGCCAGGACTGTCTCTGAGACATGGCCCTAAATCACAAGCCTAGAGAGGAACAAATCTGGCCTAACGCTGCCTGTGCTTTTTACACCCTCGACCTTATTTGAATCAGAGCCCAAACAAACACCTCCAATTTTCAAAGGGAAACTGCTGGGACATCAGTGCTGTAGTACCTCAGAAGCCCCTTCCCCTAGTGCTCAGTGCTAAAACCAGCCTTTCTGTATCAGATGACATCTTATTAGCTCATTGCCCCCATTCTTAATGTCTGGAATTCTATAATTACAAATTAAGACAAGTGGAGAACACAGACTTTCAGCTAGAAACTGATAAGCCTCCCTCCTTTCTTAAAATTGAGGTATTTATTTTGTTCTTATAAAGAGCTGTTGGATACAGCATCACCTCAATTATAATGAAACAGCAAAGAAATTCCACATTGGGAAAGGTTTTCTGAGGGTATATTCTCAGTTACTGCTGAAGATTAAAAATAACCTTCTCAAGCAAWAAATTGGTTGAGACAGTAACAGGACCAAAATCATAGTGAAATCCATTCATGAAATATTAATGCTAGCATGTTAAGCTGGGAAAATAATAAAAATTCATTTTGCAGAGCTGCATGGATCATATTAGTGGTGTCCTGAGCAAGCTTGACTTTAATGTGCAGGGCTTTTTACCTGTGTCCTGTTCCTATGCACGATTCCTCAATTCCTATTAGCAGAAAAGATGACCAAACTCTTAAGTCGTGTAACTGCTTCAGGAAAGCAAAGAATCCCTGTTGGAGTACATGGCAGTAGCTCTCCAGAATTAGAAGGCATGTTGCGAGTGACACAAAAAGAGCTGTCAAGTACCTGGTGCTTTGCTGTACTGCTCCACTAAATGGCCATTGTAGAGCTGTGCCAGACATATGGGGAAATTTCATTTCTAGGGCAACATTATTTTGCGTGAAACTGAAATAAGATAAAAACTAAACGTAAAGGTATGTTTGAATTTCAGATTGTGCTTGATCTTTGTATGCCAAGAAGACCTCCCTTGGATACTCAGCCTAGCTGCAGGCTTTTCTTTCAGGTCCTGGAACCTGCAGCTTTCAGAAGTCAGGCCAATTTAAATTGTGTAGACTGTGCTGCTTTACATAACCTATTTGAATTTTAAAACCTGCAAGGTAAATAGGTACATTCTGCACATGCCTGTCCTACTGGCTTAGGGGTAGCTTTAATGTCACACAATTTAACCAAGAGGGGAGAGGAAGCCCAGCAAGGTCCAGCCATGTGGCACTAGCTGTGCACAGTGCTCTCCACAGCAGGAGTGGTGGCTGATTCACTGCCCARTTGAGGTATCTCCATTTCATCAGTGTCCTCATCATCCAGCTCCAGGCCCTTTCTGACTCCACAGGGCAGCTTGGGTGTTGTTGGCAGTGGCCACAGCCCRGCTGGAGGCAGCTGAGCTGAGCTCAGGGGTGTAACAGGACTGTGTGTGTTACTCTGCACAGCGGGTTGGAAGGAGGGTGATGATCCTTGCACTCAGACTGGCTTTCTGTGCCTGAGAAAAATKACACACTTGGGCATACTGAGGCACTGAGTGGAACTGTACAGGCAGCTTGGAAAGAGATGGGCACCTCCAGAGGTGAAACAGCCAGCACAGGGTCTGAGCAAGAGCAGCTGGAGCAGCAGACCTTGCCATGGAGTCCACATCTGGCACAGCTGGTGGAGACAGAGGCACAGGAGCTCAGAAAGCCAATGTTGGAAGCAAGGTGCTGAGCCTGAGATGGGTGTTCAGATGGGCAATGAAGCCCACGGGACAAACAAAGGCTTCACAACCAATCTGCTCTAAGGGCAAGGGGATGGAGAGGCTTTTTACAAGGGCAGGTAGTGACAGGACAAGGGGGAAGAGCTTTAGAGAGTAGGTTTAGATTAGATATTAGGAAGAAATTCTTCACTGTGAKGTTGGTGAGGCCCTGGCACAGGTTCCTCAGAGAAGCTGTGGGTGCCCCATCTCTGGAAGTGTTCAAAGACAGGTTGGATGGGATCTGAGCAACCTCTTCTGTTAGAAGGTGTCCCTGCCTGTGGCAGGGGTTTGGAATGAGATTAACTTTAAGTTTCCTTTCAACCCAAACCATTCTGTGATTCTGTGAAATACCACAGGCTTGTTCCAAAGGCCTTCAGGAACCCTGCTCCTCACCCCAGGCCGGGGTCTTTCCTGATGCCAAGCAGCCACTGAGTTTCAAGGCTGAATTAACTCCAGGACATCACTACTGTGCATTTTTTCTTCCCTTCCTAGGGCCTGAACACTACAGGGGTTTGCTCCCCTTGAAGCCTCAGAGGAAGGCTCAGTCAAACCAAATACAGAGCTGCTTTGCTGCTCGCATGTCAAGGATAAGAAAGCTAAGAAACCATTGCAGCAGCTTCCTGGACAGCTTCCTGCCTGTGAGCATTCYTGGACAGCCTGCCTGTTAACATCACCTCGCAGCCAGGTCCCTCAGGGACAGACCCCCTGGCCTGGATTTTGCCTGTCCCTTTGAGCTGAGCCTTGCAGCCCTGCAAGGGGACACTCCAGGGTGACTTTGCAGAGCGTGGGTGTGTGTGCCCTGGGGCAGAGCCCAGGCAGGGTGATCCCATAGGATAAGGACAGAAACGGAGCAGAGAGCATAATCTGTTTTAATGGATCCTTCTGCTGCTGCTGAATAACTTCCCAGTTTGGATTACTTTTACTGCAGGCACGATTAGTTAGCAATTGACAGGGCAGGGGGTATCAGTGGGGAGTCTGCAGCTAGCTAAGAATATGAGCCAAACAAACATTATTTTCCAGCTTATTGGGAGAAAAACCTGCGGAGAGCAGAAAGTTTGTTCCTCACTGTTTTCCTGGGTAGGGGTGCAGTCTTGAAAGTGATGAGACAAACACTTGAGGATGGCTGATAGCACTGGAGTGCAGAAAAAACAAGGAAATGATACTGGATCCCAAGGCGTAGGAAAAAAAAAAGACCTGCTAAAGGCAGCTCAGTATTAGAAGAAAAGCTTCCTGAAACCACATGAAGTCACTAAAACAAGTGTCTGAATTACTACACAAATGGTTCTCACCTCCTTCCACCTGAAAGAACCGGGCATGTTCACAACATGCTTCTTCAGTGTTTGCCTTTGAATAATGAAACAAAATATAATGGTCAGTAAAGTTAAGGCACTAAGAATAAATCATTTCTGTTCCCACCAGAAAGCAGCCCGGATTACCCAGTACCACTGAAGCCATCTGTAGTTCCCACATCGATTTTCCTCTCCGCAGCACCGAACATACAAAATCAGCAGGTGCCTTTGAGTGCTCTCTCAGCCACGTGGAGAAAATAGATAAAAGCCCTCTGGGCCTCCTGTGTGTCTATGTGCAACCTCACCTGTGTGACACCTGGCTGTGCCCAGCACGGAAATAAGCACAGGCAGGCTTGGCAGCCTGCTGAATCTGCATATTCGTGCTGGAGGAGAAAGTGCTGCCAGGAAGCAGTGACCTGCCTCTCTGCAATGATGGTGTGCAGCGTCCCAACAGGAGCAGCTTTGCTGTGTGCCAAGCACCTCTGAGACAGGGGAGGCTGTGCCCAATCTGGTAGAAATAAAGCTCAGTGTCCTCTTTCTGTTGTTTGCTGTTCCCCTGGAAACTCTGCTACCCTGATCCACTGCAAAATTCTGTTTTCACTTTTCAAATTTCACAACTACGGTTGTGGCCTTTTCAGGAGAAAATGCTTGTTGAAATGTGTCCAAGGGCATGGCAGCTTCTTCACTGCACTTGATGTTCCATTCACCTAACCCTGCCATGCCGAGGCTCCATCTGAGGCAGTTCCTGGCATGTTTGGTGCCTGGAAAACCCACTGGCTCCATTTTCTCAATGGCTGAGCAGCACATGACAGTTCCTGTGTCCCTCTTTTAATTAGACACTCCAAAAAGTGAGAACAACCATCAAACAAGGTGAGGTCCCACTATTACTAACTAGCAAGTGACTGTATATTTAGATACTTAGAAAAATCCAACTAAAAACCCGTGAGCTTAAGATCAGAGACAAAAAAAACCCTTTTATCTTTCCGAGTTCATTTGAGCTCTCAAGTCAGGGAATGAGCCCCGTTCCYGAGCCCTCCGTGCCAGAGCTGTCTCCAACCTCTGCATTCAGCAGTGCTGCCACTGGTCACAGCACAAGCAGCAGAGACCTTGGCAGGCATGATCTGCCCACCCCTCAGTGCAAGGGYGTCCCTAGCAGAGCCAGGGCTTTTGCCAGGCACACAGGACGTGGCACTGAATCCATGGGAAGCCACCTTGCCTGCAAAGCAGAGGCAGAGGAGCAGGTGCYCCCCTCTCTCCCAGTGTTTGCTGTGCTGGTTGGTGTGGGAAGCAGAGCAGCGCTGAGCCCTGTGTCCTGCAGAAAGCCACAAATGCCAGTGGAAGATGATGAAGTAGGAATTCAAAGGTTAGGCTGTTTTTTCCCCCTAAGCTCTAAAGGAGGGAATCACTACCTTCTGGGATGGATAGTATCATTAATCAGACACTGAGAGTTCAGTCCCTTGTACAATGCCAAGTCATCTGGACTTTCATCCTCCCAGCCTTGCACAGAAGACAAATCCAGGCCTGCTAGTGCTTGGGAAGGGGGTGGGGAAGAAGTTATTAGGAGAAAATTTTTGAAGCATAAACAAAATTTCAGCAAAAGGTTGCTCCTGCCATGACACGATTATAAATGAGATGATCAGCCACAAAGAATGTTTTTTTTGGTGGCTTTAGCAAAATTCTGCTTCTGTTCCAATGGTGGAAGTAAAATATTTAAAGGGAGAAGGAGAAGGTTCCTTTAAAAATTCCAGCTATTTTAATTAATGCCAATAGCATTAAAATATTATGGCTTGAGATGCTTATGAAAAGTCTCTTTTATTCATTAAATTTTCCAGACCCAACATAATTAGAATTCTTAACATTCGTGATCTCTCAGCATTGGCTTCCAAAATTAATGGTCTGAGTAATTTCTTACAGCAGATGAACTGAGTTTCAAAATAAATGTATCGCAGTAGTAAACATCAGCTTTCTGTAAAGGCAGGATGTGCCAGTCAAAGACAACTTTCGAGAAGAAAAGCACCCTCCATTTTCTCTCTCCTGGATTTCCATATTCAAAGGGCACAGTGAAGGATTGTATTCCTACACTAAAAATTTAAGGAATCCACGGATAGAAGCTTCCTGCCCCCCTTGTGCGTGCGAACCACACCGAGGTTTCCGTGTCACACATTCCCTCTGCCGCCCTGGTACAGGAGGGGCTGCTGCTCAGGGTGGGTTTGGGAGCACACATGAGGCAGGGATGCTGTTTTCCACAGGTCCCTGCTGTGTTTGGTGTGGAGGCTGAGAGGGCTGTGGGAACGCAGCTGGGCACGGGACGTTGTCCCAGTCCAGCCGCCTGGATAGTCCTGCCAAAAGCCTGCTCTGTGGGGCTGGGAAGGGCACTTAACCCAGCCTTTGGCATGGGGTTGCTAAACGATTGCTGCTCGTTTCGGCACCTGATTTCCAGAGCGTGGAGCACTTCCAGCTGCAACTCCTGCTGGTGGGCTGTGAACCCAGGAAAAGCCACGCCGAGCCCGGAGCTGTAAAACCTGCCGCTTCCGACCGGGCACGGTGGGATCTCACAGCACTTCCTGGCAGCCTCCTGATGGAGAGACTCAGGTTCCTGGATCCCATTCCCAGCCCTGGAAAGCCGGCAACTCCAGTGGGTGCAAATCACTCTGCTTCTTCCCCTCCATCTCCTCCTTGTTCTAGTTCTGCCTTTTCTCTCCCCATTTCTTTGCCTTTGGGATGGGACTGCTCCCTTCTGCACAAGCTGGAGGGCAAGACAAGTCCAGCAGGRTAGGATCCTCAGAGTTTTTAGGATTCTCAATGAAAAAAAGATTTTGCTGAAGAAGCCAGGTTGGATTTTTTCCAAATGCTTTCACTTGGCCACGCTGGCATAGATTTTCAAGGCAGTAACAAAAAGGCACATCCTTAATACAAAGGTCACAGATCGACTAAATTTCTACTCCCCTATCCAAACTGTGAGGAGTCGTGGTGCATCTTAAAGAAGAGGATGTCAGTTCTTTTTCTCTTTTACCATTACAAAACAGTGCATTGTTCCCTGGCCTTGCCCTTGGGAATAGCTATATTGTTTTGGCTGAAGCTTTCCAAAAAAATTCAGCCTGCGGCAGATGCCCGGCATGGAAAATGACAAGTTACTGGTCAAAATATGACAGTTATAAGCAGCTGAAAATAGAGTCTTGTAATTGGAAATGTCAGACGGTCTTGACAGTAGGCAGTGCTACCAGCCCACCAACCTGGGGAAGTTTGCTCAGGATTTCATGTGTAGGTAGAGGCAGCGTGTGCACCTCCCAGTAGCCTTGGTAATATTATGAGTGGCACAAAAAGGAGTAGCAAAGTTTTCTGGGTGTCAAAGCATGGCATGATCGGAACTCCTGCTGCTGGCAGCTTTGCCATCTATTTGGACAGAAGCTTAGCATAACCCCAYGGCTACCTCCTGCCTCTGGGGCCATGGGAAACCTCTGGAAACAGAGCAAGGAATGAACAACCATCCACACCTCAGCTTCCCTCTAGCTGCTCCTTTGTGAGTGGACTTGGATTCCCTGGCACTTGAGTTGCTAAACTGAAGACTTTTGCAGCAATTTTGCAGGGAGGGAGGGCAGGTCTGTGCCCCCAGCCCTTGTGAGCGCTGATCCTGTCGCCAGCATGTTGTGTGGAGGTGTGGTGGGGACGTTGGACCTGCTCTGCATTTCTATCAGTTCTTGGTCTGGTATGTGTGCAGAGACTGGGTTTGATTCTCGCAGCTTTCAGACTTTAGCCCCTCATTTGACTTTAGAAAGTCATTTGCCTTCTGAGAACGTCAGAAGGCTCCAGCCAGAGCTTGCACTTGAACCAACCGGTCACTGCCTGCTTTTCAGACACCTTCCCAGGAGGAAAATTCACCTTTCCCTGGTGCAGGGGCAACCATCCAGCCCTGTAGTCAGTCACTGCAGTTTCATTAAGTTTTATATTTAACTTCCCCTCAGCACCTGGGACCAGAAGGAGTGTGTTAGTGTCTTGGAGCTGGAACACTACATTGAATTACCTTGTTGGTTTATCTGGTCATAATAGCAAGAGAGATCCCAGTGCTCCACTTAAGAGTCTGTCAGCATTTCCATTACAAACCCCTTATTCTCAAGAGGTTCTAACTTAGCTTTAAAAATCTGTTCCATTGCACAAACTTAGTTTATAACATGGCAAAGAACAGTATTTTATCTCTTAATATTGAAAATACAAACAGAGTCAGTTCATATTGAAATATATATGTGTGTAGCCAAAGATACACTGGGTTTAGGCAGTGATCAACCTGATGGGTGTCTTCTCTGCTTTTTAATTTAGCTGACATGATATTATTGCTCTGGCTATTTTAATAGATAAGCTACTGTGGTTTCACAGTCTCTTCCATTACTGGCACACAACGCCTCTAATATATGTTAATATGATTACTCACAAGTGCAGCAGAGTCACACTGGAGGAAGCGTAAGAGGTTTGGCACAAAGGGTGCTTGCCCTCCTTTTCCTTTCATTCTAGACACTCGTTCAAGGACACTTAACTCTCGCTCTGAAAAAGCAAAGCAAAAGCCTCGACCAGCTGCCTGGCAGTAAAGATTTGGCAAATGTGTTTCTCGAAACAAAAAGTTTCTCGATTTCCTAGCGGAAAGCAGCTGGGGCAGGGTCCTTCAGAGGAGCAGTGGCTGGCTGTTCTCACCTGAAGATCCAACCAAAGGATAACATCTTTGGGTGGGAGGGTTTGAACTCCATGACAAAAAGCACCGTTCCCACCTAGGGCACGTGGCCAGAAAGCAGGGCTGCTGCACATGGTCCCTGGAGGGCTCAGTGAATCATTTCTGAGGGTTTTTTGCTCCAGACACTGACTGGCACAGAAAGGAAGCTCCTTCTCCCAAAGGCTCGAGCCCTCCTGAGAGGAGGTGAAGCTTGGCAGACACTGTGCAGGGTGAGCCATGCAAGGAGCCTCCACAGGGAGTGTCAAATAAAACACATCCCCTAGACATTTATCTTTTTTCCTGGACAAATTACTCTTTACGAGTTAGGGAAAAACATTTTTCCCCCAGCCTCTCTGACTTCTGAAAACCCACGGCAAGGTAGCTCATGCCCCAGAGACCCAGAAGTGCTCCCATTTTCCTGGTATGGCTGCACTGGTCCTACAACCTGGCTACTTTTCCTTCCATCCTCATTTCTCCCTGCTCTTCCCTTGGTGAGGCTGCTGAACTTCAGACAGGGTTTGCTCAAGCTGGGATACACCTGCGGCTGCTGCCTCTGGCTGTGTTTGTTGGAGGCAGCTTCCAAGTGGAGCCAGGATTTTCTTGCTCACAGCTTCCCTCTCTTCTCCCGACCTCCACTTCCCTTTTGACACTTGCGGTTGGAGTCTCTTCTCACACACACACACTCCCACCCCTTTGACACGGCTATTTTTCAGGCCTGAAAGTTTTTAAGATTCTATTTCCCATAAAAATGCTGGCAAAGGGCCACGCGGGTCTGTGGACCAGCTGATAGGAATTAATCTCCATGCCAGGCTGCCGGTTTCCCATGGATAGCCAGGGCTACGCAGGCAGGGCTGCGAGCCCATGATTCAGCAACTTCCACTGATTAATCAAGTCGCTTGATTTTTTATGCATGCGAGTGTGCCCAAGGCAGCTGCGATAAGTCGGCTCCCAGGCAGAGTGTTAGCAGTGCTGGGGATGTCAAAGGGTTTGTGATATTGATATAAATACACAGAGAGGCGTAGTTTTCTGATTAGGTTGTGGTTTTAAATAGTCTGCGGCAGCATTCGTTCCGTTGATAGAACCCTTCCCGCAAATTTCCATGCACGTCGTACCTCTGATGCTGCATTTCTTAATTACGGAGACACTTTATCTGAGTTAAACATGTAACAGGCCCCTCAGCATAAATTATACTCGGGGTGTGTGTACTGAGAGCACTTCCCAGGTGTGCGAGAGGATAAGTGCATGTTAAGRCAGCGCACGCACCTCAGAAAAGGTTTAGGAAATCTTTTCATTTTCAAAAAAAAAAAAAATACAAACCTGCTAAAATCCCTGAGAACACCAAACCAGAGCAATTTTTGTCTGTGGCAGAGGAACGCTGCATCTTGTATTTCCTACATACCCTCATGGTTTTGGGAATGCGCAGGTAGAATTCCAGATGCTGATGGGCTTGGTAGCATAAGTGTGTGCTTTGAGACAGAGTGTTTATAGCTCTTTTATTCATACAATGAAGTAGTAAGCAGGGAAAATGCCAGTCTGTTCTGGCATCCTATTAAAAGCAAAGAGAAGGGCACCTGCATTTCAGGGATCACTGGCATGGCTTTGGTCATCCCAATGCTGCAAGAGACAACTTTTTTGAGGAGCACAGCTGGTGAGAGTGTGAGGAGCATATCCCAGGCTCATTTACAGCCCGTGGCTGCCAGCGAGTGCCCAGCAGTCCCAGGTGACCTGGGGGTTACAGCCAAGCATGGAAAAGGCAGGGGAACAAAAGAGTTTGGCTTCCAGGCTGCTCCAGCCTCCTCAAACCCAACCCTGTGTTTTCCTGGTGTGTTCAGGTCCAGAGGCTTCACTGCCTCTCTTGGCTATGAAGGTTTTGTAGCTATTTCCTCAGTGCAGGAGATCAGGAAACATGACTTAGTCTCAGGTGGTTCTGCCAGGTGTAAAATGAAGAGCAGTGTGTTAGAGGAACATGGGAGGCAAAATTAGAGAATGAAGGCTTGGCTTCAGGGGAGTCAAAGGGATGCAGATATTTGTGCTTGTCAGAATTTTTTCATGGCAGCAGTAACTGTTGATATTTATTTTCCTCACTTCAGTGGAACAGTGTTTGTTAATAAATCTAATAATAAAACATCCACTACAATTGCCAGATTTGCCAATTTTTTTTCAAAATTGTAGCTAAACTGAGTATGAAAAGAAAGAAATTTCTTGTGGCCTTTTGTTTTTTTTTGTTTTTCCTGCCCCTAAGAATAGGAGTCYTGGGGTAAAGTTATGGAGCCTGTAGGGAGCACCTCCATAAGTGACTTTTCCTGGCCAGGAGAGCTCAAATATAGTTTACGCAACTTGCATTGTGAGCTGCAACATTTATTGCAAATGCACCAATATAAAAAACAAAACAAAACCCCAACCCTGCTAGAACTGACTCACAGATGGACAAATTTGTTATTGTTTTCATGATCTTTTGCAATGTGTTTGCAGGTTTCCACAGCCTTGTTTAAATTCAAGCAAGGACCTTTTTGCACCAACTTTGCAGGATTTAATTTGTGAGTTGTACATTTAATTCTCCACAGCAGATGGTGATGTGTGGGTGTACTGCTGTATATTTGCAACAGATTCCTTATCCTACAAAATTAATTGTCTCGTGCTGATTTAAAATCAGAATTGTATTGTTCGTAAAAAGCTAATTTTTGCATATCATTTTGTTGGGACTTGTGCAATTCCAACAAAACGTAAGGGAAGCAAAGTCTAAGTGCGGCTTTAAAACAAACGGATTGTGGCAACTCTAGTCAGTCCTGATGTTCAGACTGAGAAGGTAATGACTGTGTGTGTTTAAAAGTCACTAAATTAAATTAAGTATTTGGGGCCTCGGTGTCAGGTTGCCTTGATGCTGCCATGAGGAGATTTCTGGGGCAGTTCAGCCAGGCTCAGTGACAAACACAGTGACAYCCCAGCACAGCCAAGGGCCCTGAATTAAGCCCCTTGTCCTTTGGCAGGTTTTTCTCCTTAGCAGGATTTATTTGTAAATGATTGCCCTTTCAATGGCATTGCTTAYCTTAATTTTCAGAGTTTAGGGAATTTTTGTTTCCTCTGATTTGATAAAGTCTCATGTCTTTAGGAAACACCAGTGTCCCGGCCACGCAGCATCCCAGGCTCCTGCCTGGGTCTGGGAGGGGAAACAGAGGAAAGGGAGGCTGAGGGGAGCATTTCAGTGGAGGTCAGGCAGTGCCAGACTCGCCAGCCCCACGGCACTGCCCACTCCAGCAAGCTCAGGTGGCACTGAAAACGTGGCTTTGTCTAGGACTGGGTCACACTGGCGCCCTTGGAAAGGGGAGAACCCAGGGCATGAATAGCTGTGGTGTTAAGCAGGGGGCCAGGATGGATAAAATAAGGCCAGAGACGGTTGTTCACCCGCTCCTCCTGCTGAGCGGTGGCTACTGGGCCACTGTGACACAGGGGCTGGCYAATCAGAATTTAGGAAATTTGTTTTTTTTAAGCAAGGGATTGATGCAGTGGGTGCTGTGAGCCAGGCAAGACAACAGCCTGCACGGAGAGTGCCCRGTGTGGGGGACCTGTGCCATGGGGCACTGACAGAGAAACAAATAAATCCTGTCCGTTTGTCCTTCAGACTCTGGAGCAAGGCTGGGCTCACCCCACGGATCACYGATGACGAGGATGTCGCACCTGACAGGTGCCCAGGGGGCACAGAAGCATGAGGCTGGCGGCTGGAGGGTTTGGGACAAGACACTTAGTGACCAAAACAAGCTTCTGTGCTTGTTGGCAGACCAATGCTCCCCTTAGCACACAGGCGTGCTTGCTCTCTGGGAGAGGGAATATGAGCCTGCTTTGTATCGTGTTTGCCTCGAAGTAGCAGTAACTGGGTCTTGCTGGCAGCTCCAAACCCCATTGATTTGAGGCTGGAGGTTTATTGTGGAATGAATAAAATGGAGGTTTTAGGATTTTATGTTTTGCTACTGCACAAGAAATAATTTGCAGCTCTGTAGCATTTAAAATCTGAATGAAATTTAAGATGAAATATTTTAAAATATGTTGGACTGGCATTTAAAAATACCAGTGATACCTTGGGAGTGTAGTAAGCAAAGTTTCGAACCTTGTCTGAAAAGCAGCTTTTGTGTGTGTGTGTGTATCCATYTTCCCAGTTATTTCTGCTGTGAGTAGAAAGAGTATTTCACAAAATTGCTAATCTGAAAAAAACAGTCTAATTYCTTGCCTTCACCTGTGAGTGACTCAAATTAGGGTGCCTTTGTATGATCCCTCCTTTTGGGCACTTTTCTTCCTACAGCCCTTGCTAATGCTCAGTTCTGGTATGTTCTGGAACAGGCATTTTAAAGCACAGGTTTGGGGTTTATGAGAGCAGAAGCAATTCAAGYTTGGTGATTCTTTGCAGAGTAAGTTTCCATTCTCCTGCTCACCCTGRTACCATACTGCACGTGTTCCCATTGGAATTTCTCGAGCACACCAATGGCACACAGGGTTTCTGGGAGAGGCCTCACAAGTGCTTCTCGCACCAGCACACACATTCCCCTGGGTGCTGAAGGCACTCCCAAAGCACCTGGGAGGAAAGCACTGTCCTGAGAGTGGGGCCAAGGGCTGCACTGCAGAGATGCCCAGGTGTAGCAGCCCACAGGATTTGTGTGGGGTTGTTGCCTTGTRTTTCCTTCCTGCAGCAGTTCCTGTTTGTGCCCAGGTGATTTGTCCCCTTATGAGTTGCTGAGGCTCAGCTGGATTGGCTCCATCCCATCTCCTGGGTTTAAGAAGTCAGTTATTTTTAGAAGAGAGATACCGTATTAGTCTGAGATGTCAGAGCTTTCAGGAAGTTATGCTGGATTTGATCTCCTTTCATTTTGCTCTGTGTGCACAACGAATTACTTCTGTGCAGGGAGCTCAGTCTGCAAGATCTCCGGGGCAGGGAGCAAATCTTTACTGTCACCACACTSTGACCCGGCTTTACCTCAACCCTCTGTAGCCACGTGAGTGAGATGTGTGAGTTAACAGCCTTGCCTGGMTTCTGGTGATGGAGAAAGGCTTCCCTGGGATGCCTCTGGGTGTGCCTCTCCCCTCCGTTATCCCGAGGCTTTGCCGTGGAAATGAGGAGCAAAGTACTCGTGTGTTCAGCTGCTGCAAGTTCAGCGTCCCCAGGAAAACTGAATGTCCCCAGTACAAATTTAAGGGCAGCTTTGCTGCCCTGAATCTGCCAGCCACCCTTTCCCAACACAGCCTCCCCTTTCTGTGCATTCCAAGCCCCACTCCGTGTCCAAGGTAAGCTGAAGTGGAACATAAAGTGAATGCACTTGAAGCACCCTCCCCCAGGTGATTTTCCATTTATGCAGCAGGCTCACTAATTGCAGAAAGAGTGATTACCCTTTCAAGGAAGAAATATAAAACTTGATTACTTTGAATGAGTGTTAGTGAAATGTGGTTCTGATCCCAGCTGGGCAGAAACCGTGTTTCAGTAAAACTTCCTGAAAATGCTCCCATAGGATCAGCACAGGGAACCATGGGCCTGGCTGTGACTGCTTTTACACAGTGTATGTTTGTGAAACGCTCAAAAGGGGGACTGAACTTGGCATCCCAGACCCCTAAAGCTGGCAGTCCTTTCTCTCCTSTTACTTGTGTATGTGAGCTGTGGTACAGCCCACAGGAGCTCTCCAGGGCACTGTACAGAATGGACAAACAGGTGCCCTACATGAATGAGATGTGAAGAGCAGGAGCCAACCCTCCAGTAGAAGTGGGGAGATAATCTGGATCAAAACTGGCCCCTCTGAAGCCAACAGCAATCTGCCAGTCACATTCTGTCTTAAGAACACCTAGACCATACAGTGATTTTTGTCTATTTTTCTGAAGAAAGGACTGCAGAAAAATTATGTGACAACCCTAACAAATGCTATAAAGCAGATASTGATGTTTTATAACCAGCACTATTTACTATGATTCTTTCTTAAATGGAAGGTGCATTTTTTTTTAAAAATGGGCTGGTGCATGTTGTAAAGTATGTATATATGTATATCACCAAAATGTGTGTATATATACATATATAGGTAGATGGAAGGATGATGTTTTTCAGGGCCAAGTCTTTAAACAGAGAAAATTAATCATTTCTGCTTTTTACTATGGGATGGTGAGGTGGATTTAAGGATGACTTAAACAAGCTGTAAATTTAAGAACAAACTCATTCTGTGGCTTGAAATTAATTATTATAACCAACATGGTAACTTAATCTCACAAAAACACGAGTTTATTAATAGGTGAAGGAGCTGAAGAACCACACAGTCCATCCAGCCCTCTGATAGAGTTTCCTAATCTCAGTTACGAAATTCAATGCTGCAGTTTTACAAGGTACATATTCTCAATTAGTGAATGTTACAGAACATAAACATGAAGTGAATATTTGTATTAATGAGATTCAAACAAGTCAACTGAAAGAAGTATCAACTCTAGTTATAACACATGGTGAAAAGAATCAAATTTGGAATGTGATCATATATACTGCTGTACATCAGACAATATGTACACTTTCATATTGCATGACATTCATAGCATATTCATAGAAAAGTCAAACTAAATGATGGCTTAAAAACTGTTATCACTGAAATTTGCTCACTACGTTTTAAAGTGTTGATATTGACTGAGTTAATATTTTCATTGTGTAAAAATACTGTATATAGTAGAAACCCTTCAGCATCTTCCACATTCAAATAAACGAAAGTTACAGTCTGGTATTTGGTGTTCAACATCTTAAATTAAAYGGCCGATTCTCTCTGGCCTTCGGAAGGAAAAACAGATCATGAATATGCTCAATCTGGTTTGACTAGAACGTTTCTCTCTTGAAGACCTTGCTTCTGGAATCAGAGACTAAACATCTACCTTGGCTGAGGTGAGGCTGGGAATACTAAAACATCTGAACACGCTTAAAAAGGTGGAAAGTCCATAGCCATTCTACACACTTTCATTTATTGTCTGGACAATTAAAGTACAAATAATTCAAACACAACAAGGTTATGAAAAAAACATTTACAATACTTTCCCTCAGAAATGATCTAAACTAGCAAGGTTAACATGAAGTCATTCATTATAACTAAAGTATACAACTGCCTGGTCCTAAGAAAGATTTTTTAAATTATTATTATTATTCAGATAGTAAAACACATCGTAGAGAAAAGATTCTGACATGCCTTCCCCACTAATGCTTAGCAAATGCATCAAAACTTTCCCAGCAAACTGCGCTCATTCATAGCAGATGATGTATAAAGGTTTCCCTGAACATTGAATGAGTGTTCCTTTAAACTAAAATCTAACATTGTTAAAGTAAAAAACTGATAAAATTATGATGCAGCCTTTGCTTTTAGTTATTTGTCTACTACAAAAGTTTGCCTCTTCAGTGTGAAAAAACAATACTTAGTCTACATGCAGTTAGTGGGTATAGCATGGAAAAAATGCACAAAATAAGCACAAGTTATAAATAACCATAACGTTTTATTACCATTAAGACTAAACTTGTATTGAAAAGATTTTATATAACAAGACAAGAAAAGCAATAGCAAATTTAACTATCAACTAGATTATGCATAGCGAGTAACTGTTTCTAGTACTCAGGGAAGAGCATGACCCTTTTTTGTTTTAAATATATAACCGTACAAAGCACAAACATACTAAAATGATCAGTGCACTGGACATGGGAGAGCACCCCCTCAGTCATTTTGTTCCCTTAGCTCTGTTTTCCCCAATCTGAATTACATTAAAATAAAGACCCAGTTGTTTTCTTTTCTACTGTGCAGTAAGAAAAAATATTCACAACAAACATGACAATATATCAAACAATATTTCTACACAAGTTACCTTGATACCTCTGTCACTTAAGTATCATAAGAAAACATTTTAAGACATATACAAACAAAACTAGCAAAGTGTTACAACTTATAATAAATTAACCAAAAGAAAAAATAACTTTATATATATATATATTTATATTATATATACACATACACACACAACAAAATGACACAATAATATGCTTCTTCCCATAGTTTAAGTAAACAAATAAGTAGACTAGCCAAACTAGCTATATTTGATTTTGGCCATATGCATCACATCGGCAATTAAATAAATAAGTGTTTCAAGCAACATAAACAGTGTTCCAAATGTGCCAACACAGCCCAATTATATTAGCTTGGGCTATAAAGTGAATTTGAAAATTCTTAACAAATTTAAAGCAAATGTATTTTTTTCTAAACACATTACATTTAACTATGATACTAAGATATGTAAATAATTTTGTAGCACCTACTGCTCAAACCAAGGAAGTTTTTGATCAAAAAATTAATTTTTTTAACTTTTGTTCTGCTGATATCCCATACTGATGACTTAAAGAAAAACCGTCTTGCAACTCATCTCCTTGCTTTTGGGTTTTGACTGTGGGTAACTGCGTGCCTGGGAAGAACACTCTCCCGTACTGTATTTAATATTTTTATTACATGCTATGAAAAGATACGAAGATCATCTGTTTGTAGCCCATCCTTCAAAAAACAATCTACTAATCCAGTTTAAAACACACATCTTGATCTCTAAAAAGTTACCAGTGCAGTATGAACATGACAAAGTTGTCAATTTCCCCTAAATTAGCCAGTCAAAATATTTTTTCTCAAATCCAGATTCTCTTGTAAAAATTCTTTATATTTTATAAAAATAGATTTTTCTTGAAACCCATTTTCAGCAAAGAGACCACCTCTTTGGCAACATTGTTAATGTTATTTAAATTGTTATGTCATCAGGTATCCCCCGTTACCCCATTCCCTAACAGAAGACTGTTTAGTTCACATGATACAAAAGAAAAAAGGAAAAATAAAAAAAGTTGCAAAATTATGTTCTTCTTTTTGCAATTTTTATTGTTCCTCTTTAATTTGTGTGGGGGGTTTACCAATCTGATTCAATCAATGTTTTGAAAAAACAGAAAAGAAAACAAAAATCTTTTTTTTTTTTCTCGCTTTTAATCCCATTAGTTCGTAAAAATTGTTTTTTGTTTTATTATTTTTTCAAATGAGTGAATGGTCATCTTAAAAAGACCCACCTTCAAGGAAGGTAGTAAAACTAGCTGGCCGGGTAAAAATCCCTGCACATTGTTATCTATGTATATTATATTCAACAACGACAGCTATGAAAGAACATTCAATGCATCAAAGGTTTTTTTTTTTTTCTAAGCATTATAAAATCCTTTCCTGTTCCTCACAGGATATCCAATGTTTTAATACTTAGGCAACACTGGCTTATAAAGTCCATGGTTGAATATAAGCCTTGAAGAGTTTTTTTTTTTTTGTTTTGTTTTGTTCGTATATATATTTATATATATATATTTTAGTAAGTAAGGATATGAAATTCAGGATTTGTGGGTTTTATTGGTTTTAAAGGAAACTTGCAATACTCTGTCTCCTAAACGGTATCCATTAAGGCTGGCAATCGCCATGGCGGCTTCGTCGTAGTTGGTCATGGTGACAAAGCCAAATCCCTTGCACTTGTTGGTGTTGAAATCACGGATCACCTTGACATTATTGACCGCTCCGAAGGGACCGAACAACTGCCACAGCACGCTCTCATCCGAGTCGGGAGACAGGTTGTAGACGAAGATGCACCATCCAGTCCCGGTGTGACCAGGGATGTTCATTCCCACAAGGCTCGTCATGCCATCAATTGTGATCGGAGAAAACCTACCGAGCAAAAAGAGGGGTCTATTCTAAATATATCTCTTGGCACGAGCTACACGGGTCCGAGACTTTCAAGTAAATAAGCCAGTGGTACTGAAGGTTCTGGATCCCGTCCCTGGAMGTGCCCACAGAGCCACCCTCGCTCTTTAACTCCTACTGAAGTGGAGGGGAGCTGTACTAAATAAACACATCAAATCTGGGCATAAATGCGTCTCCCTCCAAGGATAAGCCCTGCTTAGATGTGTACAAAGACCTGGTAAAAAATGCTTGAGGACAATCTGAGTCAGAGAGGGCCTGCACATGCTGTGATAAACAACAGCTCGTGTAAAAAGGCCTGTAGAAATTTGCCACTAACTCCCAGCACCGAAATAAGTTTCAGGACAATGGAGATCTAATGCTTTGTCTCCTACTAGTCTGCAGTGAAAAAAACCAAGCAAGCTTCAAGACCTATTTTAAAGATTAATAAGAAATGCCTTTGTCAGGATTCAGCTATAACAGTAGCTCCCTCAGCTAAAAATACTATTAGAGAGATGTCTCCAAGTGGTAGATTTTATTTCTGCTCCTAACATGGTCCTTAATTGACATACACTGGGGAAAAAAATCCAGGTAATAAAAAGTCCTAAAGCCAGCCACATATCAAGGAAGGTTTATGCAGCAATTGGAGAATAAGTAGAACATAAATACAATTAATGAGCACCTCAACTCATACCTTCACACCGTGAGGCTTCATTTTCATGGCATGCTTTTAGGTTCTTCAAAAAGTCAATGCAGAGACTAACTCCTAGAAGGCAATACAGCACCTTAACTTTTCTCCCTTGTTGTCCTTTGGGACTTCACCTTGAACATCCAAATGGAGCAGCTAAAGCCAGGTGGGATGTTTATGAACACGGAGCCATCACAGGATAGCAAACGCTGGGCAGGATCTATGGAGATCATCTGATCGGCCTCCTGCTCAGAGTGAGGCAAACTTCTCAAAAGAGATCTGCTGCTCACGGCTCTGCAGAGGGAAGCTTAGGAAGTCTCCAAGGACAGGCACTCTGCTCCTGCAGCCCCTGCTCCAGGGCTCCATCCTCACTGCAAATGAGTTCCCTTATCCTCACGGTGAATGTCCCCTGCTGCAGCCTGTCACTGCTCTCTTGTCCTCTCGCGTTTGACCTCTGAGCAAAGCTCGGCTTCACCTTCTTTCTAGTGCCCCTCGTAGGCAGCTGATAGCAGCAGTCAGGGGCTAAACGCTACATCTGCCTTCCCCAAATCTCACCACGTTCCTCCAGCTTTCCAAGGTCTCCCCAGTGGCAGCCATGGCCAGCAGCAGTGACAGTCCCTGCTCCTCACCAATTTGGTGTCACCCGCTAATGCGAGGAGGGCGCAGCGCAGCCCATGACTCAGGTTATTAATGAAGATGTTAAGCAGTATCAGCCCTCAGGATCAACATAATTTTCCTTTCATCAGTGTGGAAAAAAAATTGACATGCTTTCTGAAGCTACACTTTGGGATATGTTTTAAAATAACAACCGCACAGAGGAAACGTCTTAAAAATCCAGTTTCACGTGTACCTTCAATATGATGAGTTTTAATACCAGAATGGAATAATGATTCCTCAGGATTTTCCGAGTGATGACTGAGGGAGCAGAGGGAGAGACTCTGCTGCTGAGTGAGCTCTTGTGCTCTCCAAAACTTTTTACACTTGTAATAATTTCCACGCACATTTAGCAATCTGCACAGTATTATGCAGTGTATATTAAATAACCATAAAAGAAACTACACACTTGATGGTTGCTCACCATTCTGTTGACGCCTGACAGCATTTTATGTACATTCAGGGAAAAAGAAGACGCTTGGAATATACATCTTAAGCTGAGGATCATCGCTGGGGTGTAGCTATGCTGTAAATGAGCAGTTCACAAATGCTCACAGCATCAGATCCTCAGGAAGGTTTGCAGACAGTTTATTAAAAATACGTGGCAATTTTCCAACTCAACTTCACTTTTGCAAATCCTCATCTCAACATATTTCAGTTCTTCTCCCGCACAGTGAAACCAGTGACATTATCACAACAATTCAGCACAGAAAGGCTGGACAAGGCCAATTTATACTGCTCCTTCCACCGCAGGTGGGATTGCAAATAAGGCAGCCAGGGCTTGTACAAGCTAACAGCTTCCACTCATTTTGAAATCAAAGATGAGACTTGAAGCCCGTCTCTGGCCAGTGCTGACTGCGCCAATAACGTACATAAGCCAACAAACACTGCTTTTCTGGAATGTTTAAATTTAATGTGAAATACAGCACTAAGGGATACACTACCCTGTAAGGGAGGATCTTGCAAAACCTGTACAATGCAAAGCCGTGCATCTCGCAGTGTGTTACAAGGCTTTGCATTTTTAAGAAATGCTGCACTGATGTAAAGGGTTAAAGTTTCCTACAGTTCACTGGAGAGCAGTTTTTCCCTGGAAACCTTTAGGAGCTATGCAGCTTTCAACTATTTATGTACTGTGAGCACAGCAGCTGCTGTAAATCCAAGAGAACACGCACGAATCTGGTGCGAGCGTATTGACACAAATACAAGATCACCTATCGCATAAGGAGCTTTGCTACTAGCAAGATCTGAAATTAGCCTCAATAAAACCTTTTTTCCACATCAGCACGTCTCATTTTCCATCACTACCACACAGTTAGCACAGGGAAAGAAAGAGCCAATCTCCTGTTTCAGAAGCAGCTTCAGAAATTATCAGTGCGGTATTTTTTGTGACCCTACACCTATAAATTCAGGACTTGCTAGCACAGGTACGAGTTGCCAAGGTTTGCTGAGAGGAGATAAGAACTAATTTAAGATGCCTGCAAAACGACTTTAAACACTGCTGTGTTTTTAGAGTAACACTGCAGACAATGCTAAGCAAGCAGATGTATGAAGGCAGGTAATTGCTCTCTTTCCCTCTGGTTCAGACTAAGCCCTGTCTGTCCTGCACCACACGCCAGTGCAATTCCAGGGAAGCAGCAGCARCAAAAACCCAGCGAAACCTCCCAGAAGAAACCCATCCTTCTGACACTGACTTGTACCCGACAGACACTGAGGCCAAGAGTTTTGCCATGTTCCTGACAATGTTTCAAGGAACAAATAAGGTGGGAGAACACAGGAGAAGGGGCATGTGATGAAATCAGGCAGCGGGTTCTTGACTCACCGTACCCCCACTGCCACTAAGGATATCCCAACATAACCAACATGCCCAGGAACACCTGCACTGGTGCTTCTGAGAAGAAGCTGTTTTGACTATTGCTTTTGCAAGCACTGTCAAAATTTGAGATCTGCCATGAGAGCTACTGTGGCAGGAGTTAAAACCCACATTACTGTCTGCTACTAGCTACTGTGAAGATATACTTACCATACCTTTTTAGAGGGGAAGCTTCAAATAAAAGCTCAAATAATTTTCAAGTGAGGTGAGTAGACCATTTCAGAAGATTAAGTAGTATTTTCTCATCTTAATTGTGGGGGGGTGGCTGGACATCTTAGGGTAACACCAGGAATAAGACTACACCTTTGTTTTGCTGAAAGGGTCGCCCACGTTGGTTGTGCCATTAGAAGAAACACTAACAACACGTCAGCTCAGTTTAGCTATCAGATCAAACATACTCATGGAACAGCAGAAATGTTGACAAATCAGCTGAGCTTTCACACATGCGTGCACATACAAACACACAGCTATTTTAAACAAACAAACAAAACATAAATTTCAAGGACTGAAAAAAAAAATTCAAAGTATTAAACCTGTAACCAAAGAAACTTCGGGCTGATTGAGGTGCACACAGCTGTATTTTCAAGTCAAACTTATGATACCAGATGTGGGGGAAAGGTGGTCTTAACTGTGAGATTTAGCAGCAGTCTAATTCTGATTTTGACTTAAATTTTTCATTATCACATCAGAGATTTGTTAAAAACTCCAGTAAATAGTTTTGATTCTGGAAAAAGCACCACTTAGCAGAGCAACCGCAGTTTGAATGCTCGTAGCTGTTGCACCTAAACCATTTGAGAAGCCCACCTGTAAATAAAAAAAGGTTGAAAAACCCCACAGAACTTGTGTGTGAGGCCTTTAAAGTAACAAAACCAACTGAAGTCCAAACTTAAAAAGAATTTGACATGCTGGTGGAAGAAAAGAAGGAATAAAAAAAATAAAGTTAGTGAATTAAAAAAAAATAAATTGTAGCACCAATCTGTGCCAACACGGACATCTGGCAATCTGTGGAATTCTAATTACCTCTTTACGCCATAGGCCATATTAAGCAAATTGTCCAGCCTGAAAAGAGAAGGAGGGTCTTTGGGTTAATGTCTCACAGATGGCAAGATCGCTCAATGGAACTATTATTAATAGTGTTCCATTTTCAAAGAAGAAACGTTCAACAAGTTTCCCACACATCTAAGGAGCCTAACAACTCCCGGCCTGCTTTGTTAAGTCTGAGGTTGTGCTTAAATTTCCACCACAGCATTTAAAAGCCTTTTTTAACTTGTCTACAGTCTTAGAGAAAAACCTCAATCTCTGGAGTTTGGTTTTAAAATATCCAGTTAGGATTTGTCTTTTTTTTTTAAACATTATTAGTATGAAATTTTTGCAACTAATTCAACTGCTCACCTTATATTTACAGTTAACTTGGAAATAAAATGTTGAATCCAAAATTGCTGGAATCGGAAAAGATCTTTATCTGCTTTAACATAATGCATTCTCTCCATTTGATTACATATATTTAGTATTATTCCTTCATGATATGTCAATCTAAATGACCACCAAATTTTGCAGAATATAATCATCTGCTTTCCATGGCAGCACAATAAAGTCCTTCTATCCATGGAATGATTCAGTGATAACCTCAATGGACACAGCTGCGTGCCAAAGACACAAAAACAAGTGTAAATTTAATGTATCCAATGACTGACTTTTTATGATCTTTAATTCATTAGCACTTTTCATCACTGACAAACTAAAATTACTTTTGAATAATTCTCTAAAGCCAGTATGCAACTCAGTTATGCAAATATGTCCACGTTTTCTTTTTTGCAGGCAGACTTTTTCCATTTGAAAGCTGAGTTGCCGGAGAACTATTAAGTATAAAAGTAATAGGAACACCACGTATTGCTAACTCTGCCTTACGCATCAGATGGAAGCTGTATATTCAGAATGCAAAGCATAAAACGTCCCCAAAAGCATCTGAAGACTCACACCAAAGACTAAATACAAGGGCTCTTTATACTAAGAGCAGATATCTCAGGCTAATAAATTTAATGATACTCCTGCTGACTGGGACAGACTCAGCTGTTTTCCTGCTACCAATCCACTGTCATTAACATCAAAGTCTAAGCTGCATCAAAACTGTAGTAATATAGCAGAAAATAAAAGCATTACCCAAAAAGAGAGAAAGAACAGGATAGTCACTGCTCATTTGATTATCAGTGTAACTCTATTCTGTCCTCCCTTTTTCTGTGAGCCTTCATGAGATCTGATTGTACAGTACTTCAGCTGTTTTAGTAAATACAACATGACTACTGCTGTCAGCAGATTTTCCTCCTCATTCTCCAGGAAAGAATATTTAATTTTACAAAGAAAATCAGGTCAGCCTACGCAACTAAAGCATATTTTCCTGCACAGCACCTGCCCCACATTGTCRTCGCTGGTGAAACTTCAGTTCTTTTCCAGGTAATTACCTGAATCTCTGAGCCTGGTGGTGAAGTGGTCCAGGGTAGCGTCTGTTGGGAGACTGATACAGCTGTGAAAGGAGTGCCTGGCTTGTTTTCTGGCTGGGGTTATTGGCAAACTTCACAGTAATTGGTTCTGTAGCACCGCTAGGCTTCTGGCCATTTAGTCCCTTTATGGCTTCTTCTGCCTCTATTCTCTTATCAAAACGGATAAATCCCACACCTCGAGAAACCCCTGGGAAGTAAAAACATGTGAAGAGATGAATATTCGTAGGAACAGCCTCATCTGTGTAATGAACACAAACGGAATGCTGGGTTTGACTTCACACAATACGTGGTTTGCAAATTAAGGAGAATCCTGTAAAGCGAAATCCTCTTTCTGATCTGTAGTCTCCAGAATCAGCCCCTACCGTATTTAACAATGATTTTAAGTGAACAACATTCTGCATTTTGACATTTCCTCATTAAAGAGGCGGTTATACCTCCAGTTACATTGATAAAGAGCCAGGTACTGCATTTTACACTAAGAGTCAAAAAAACCCAGCTGCCACCAGCAAGCATTTACAATTTTGCCATTTCCAGGAAAACATGCAAAATCAAGGAAAGTTTTCTTTTAACCTGTGACTTGATCAACCAGAATCCGTGAGGTGATGATGCGCCCATATTGTGAGAATAACTGCTCTAATTCTTTCTGGGTCATGGTTTTGGGAAGGCCGCTGACATACAAGTTCGCATCCCGGATGGATGCTGAACTTGGACGGGCATATGACACCTATGGAGAGAAAAGGAAAGGAGTGTTAGCGAGATAGAGCCACCCTTAGCATTTTGGACAGATAATTTTCTGTTCTTTCACAAGCCACAGCCCTGGAGTTCACACACTACCTGTTCTGCAAAACCAACAGAGCCAGGAAAGCTGAAGAACAAAGAAAGAGCTACAGAGACCTTAAAAACAGACACAACGGTTCTTTAAGTGCAGTCATAAAACAACTATTGTTCAGAGGTAGATTAATGTGCAACTTCCCACGCATGGCTTYGTAAATTTGCCCCCATGGGTGTGGGTGTATGGATAATCTGCTGTAGCCAACCTCACACTCTGAAGTTCCTGCATGTTTTTCTTTTTCCCCTTCAAGTGTCTGAAACAGATCAGGTTATTTGCAGAGTGATCTTTTGTGCTCTCTCTCTTTGTGTTTGCATCCTGAGCTGGCAAGATCTGTTCTGGATGAACAGTAAAGTACTGGTGAAATTAGACTAAATGAACATCTGCTCAGGGAGCTGTATACTGACACTCATTGTCGGATCTGCAATTTATCACGAGAAGTTCCCTTGCATTATAAAGCTCAGAACCAGACCATAAAATATTATGACCAAGCAAACAAGAAAATCTAGCTGTGGCACCACATGTATGCTGTTGGAAAATTACTAATTCAAGACTCTTAACTGCTCCTCTACCTATGAATCAGATTTATAATTACAATATGTGCATAAAAAGCCTTCTGTACTTTTAAAATAATATATACATTTAGAATACACACATTTAACATCATAAAAACACTTTCTGGATAAAGCCTAATGGCAAATATTCAGCACAGATCATGAATTACTTTGCAGCACATCAGAAACAGCACTGGAACCCAACCTGAATATCCTGAACTTCATTTTGATTTATTTCAACATAAACAGATCAGTACTCTCATGCATTATGTCTTAAACTATGTCTTGGAAGAAGTGGGGGGGTTCCCATCACAAATACAGTACACTCAGCAATTGTCCTTCCCTTTTCCCAAGCTTCAGCCTGAACACAGACGATGTCAAATGGATGTCTGTGTGTTTTATGTGTCAAAGAGTTGCCTTTATGCGCTCCACACCTAAAAATAGATGTTGACTCAACACAGAAAATTATGTTAATGACTAATATTTGCTTCCACAATCTTTCCTGCATAATAGCAGACAAACTCTAAAGACTCTACATTTTAAGGGTTTTGGCAATTTCTTTATAACTTACATGTTTGTACATAACCTTTTAAATCTAACATTTACAGAGAAGGCTGGAGAGAGGAGGTGGAGAAATTTAGGGAAAGAAATATTGAAGAGAGGTTTAGATAAAACATTTGCATCAATGGAGGCAAGCTCATGCACACAGCACAAAGGCTCAAGCAGAGGAGCAGAGAAACCTTCAGGTGCTCAAAGGAAGAAGGATTTTGGGGTGGAAATTATTTTGTGCTACAGCCCACGAGCTCCTGATGGGGTGCAGCATTTCCATCACTTCATTGCTGGTCCTGAACGCTCCTGTGATGCCCCAGGACCAGAATGCTCACAGCACTGCTTGGCTTTTATGTAACAAAGCTCAAGCCAGGCCCTTGAGGACACCACAGATAATCACACYGTGCTTTCAGCTATGGCTTGGTTTGGTGATCTCATGTTGGTGGGTTCTCATTTATTCCCTGTGCTGGGGCATTTGGAAAAGCAGATGCTCCCTGCCCACTCCACAAACGCCTTACCATGAGAGAGTACCATAATGGTTCAGGCACCTACAGCTTAACCTACTCTAGGAATAACAGTTTAAAAAACACTTAAGAGCCTCTCTAGAGTGARGGTAGGGATCTTACCTATTCCTAAAAACTGAGAGCAGCAAAATGAATAAAGTTCCTGGGAAAACAGCCAGGGGTTTCCTTTGGGTTTCTCACTCTGGCACATTCATTAGCCAAATGTCACGTTACAGGGAGGATGAAAAGTACTGGGATATGCAAAAAACACTACTTCCCAGAGCAATGAGTGCCTGACATTTTCTATATACATACACTTCTACTTACAGAAAGCTCTCTGCTCTCGTGGGCCTTGCAGGCAGGCAGAGGAAGGAGAGGCTGCTGCTCACACTCCCAGCCCTCCACACACAGCACATGTGAACACCTATGGCCGCKCAGGTCTAGTTTTTATTTCCTCCTGCAATCAAACACTCAGGCTGCAGGGGAGCCTGAGCCAAAGAAAGAAGCTGCCAAAAGCAACTCAGCTGTCTTTAATATCAAGGAGAAAAGGTTGCGAGCTGAATGGACTCAAGGCTAGTAATGTCAATTATTTATCTGCTTTTGAATCTTTTTCATCTTCCCTCCGAGGTCAGCCAATGACAAATCGATCGGTTAGAGTGTGCCATCCTGCTTGCAAGCTATTATTCAGTTAGTGCAGAGGACGGGATGTCTTCCCATGTGTGAGCTATCAAAGGAAGAAATCGCCCACCCTGACCCTCCATCACACCAGAAGCTCCTTAGCTGTGAGAGTTAAAATGGGAGCAAAAACCAGCTCCCATTTTATCACTGAAAACCGCAAAGCGCTGGGTGAGGACACTGCATTAATTCTTTATATTCACACTTAAAAATAATTTTTTTTTTTCTACTTTGCTCACGGCAGTGTTAGCACTCTGTAATGAAACAGAGTGTTGAAAGAGAAAAGAGTATGGAATTCTAGCCACCACAAAAGAATTCAAATAATGAGCTGGAGAACACCAAACTGCTGTTTGACCCAGGCATTTCTCAGCACTAAAATGTTTGTCCGCTCGTACGACGGCTGAAGGTCGAACCATGGTGTTGTATTTCTCTGCATAACATCATTCAAGAGTTCTGCGGTCAAATTTGCAAGGAAGATAATAAAATATCGTACAGTTCATTTTATGGCTTGCTGGCCTCAGATGTTAGTTTCTATAAATACATATATACTAACTGTGAAAAACATTTAATAGGACATTTCTCATCTGACATTGAGCATTAGCCTGTGTAAGGGCTTCTCTTCAGTATAAAGAGCCATCTCCAGAGTCTGCACCACTGTCTCCAAACACCACTGCAGCATCAGAAGGTCCAGCATTTCATATCTTCTGTGGCAAAGCACATTTTTTGTTCAGGTGCACAGAAAATATCTTGAAGTTCAAGTAATTATCTTCCCTATTGATTTCCTACCCATTTTCCCATATAGAAAACTTTTTGAAGAATTTCTAACCTCGAGACTCCTCAGAACATAAATTGAAGCTGCCTGGCCTTTCCAAGCCAGAGCCCACAGCAAAGGCACCCAGAGGCATGAACGCATCCCATTTGTCTTATGGAACAAGGAAYAGCATCCATTTAAACACTGACAGTTAACCACTTCACTTCTGCTTGCTGCAAGAGAAGCCCTCAGCTACTGTGCTAATTCTGGGCTTCTCAAACATCAAGCCAATTTCTAGAAGCCTCCTTTGCTCTGAAGAACTGCATCATCCCTTCCTGGCATGATGTGCTCTCTCAGCAGAGCCACCCTGCCCTGGACACATCTAAGCAGCAATTAAGCAGCTCATCTTGCAAACACCAACCTTCTCTRAGATGTGTGTCTGCTTTGCATCTACCATTCCTCACCTGGGGAAAGGAAAACCACCCAGGAGCCTTGAACTGCAGCTCTGCATGGCAGCACAGGGCACCCAAGGGCCATCAAGCCACCCACCCATGGCACCTGCAGTCCCTGGGACACTTTTCCAGCCACAAGCAGCTAAGGTGCAGTCAGTGGTAGGTGACTCCCTAGGCAGCTCTCAAGCATTTGTGTAACATTCAAAAATACCAGACTTCTTGGTGACCTTAATTCCGAGACTTCGCTTTGTCTTTGTGGGACACTCTCCAAGATACAGGGTTTCTGGTATGGCTTCTGGGGTGAGTCACTTGGCTTTTTTCTGCCTGAAATCCACTGTAAAATGGAGACAACCCTTCCCTCACTTGCTGCCCCTTATCCCACTGGTGCACCCTGAAAGTGCTTTAATACAACTGCTCAAAGAGCTTCACACATGTAAACAAGCACAATCTCACTTGTTYAGTGCACATACAGAACTAGAAGTAAAATCTACTTAGCACTAGTGAACACATCATGGCAGAAAGAGACATTTCCCCACAGCCACTTCCAGACCTTCGTCCATGTCCTAATTTTGTGCAAACACGGATTTGAGACRCCCTCCTGTGAAAGCTGCATGCTTTGTCAGAACAAGCGAACACAAAAGCCCTCTGGTCCAGAGGCTGAGGACCAGGATCTGGAATACTTTCACTTCTGATGCTTGCACTGCTTTGTCCTTTCTCTTCCCTAAGCCCTTGGCTGGGGGATRGACAGGAGTGACAGTGCACTTTACTGTTGAGCAATTCAATGCCATTTCACCAAGATTAATTATAATTGCAGGTACAATTGCAGGTCTATCCCATCATTTCAGGTAAGACGTCCATAGATAATAACTTAGAAACACTCTGGCTGTATCAAGAGCAAGGCTAAGAGAAGTAAGTGCTCTGGCTCCGTGGAATGAAAAGGACTCACTGGCAAAACTGAAGCAGTTAAAAGAGAAATTGCAATTAAGAGAAGATGCACAAAAGTAAGAGGCAAAGACTCTCTGGTGCCTGCTGAAAATACAGCAGGGCCAAAGCAGAAGCTTCAAATGCTGCACTGAAATGTCCTCTGAGCAGCAGCATCACTGCAGGCACAAAGGGTGGAGAGGGGTTTGTTAATAAACACTATAAAGTCCAAAGGGTTACGAAGACAGAGGCTCCTAAAGAGCAAAACAGGAATAAACTTAGTTAAGCCTTTCCAGGTCTGTGGCATCTTCGAGGTTTCTTGTCCAAGGCTTTGTCTTGGGGAACAGCAGCCACAACAGATGACCCCTCTTTGACTAAGTCTGAGCTACCATAAAAAAGAACAGTTACCTTAATTTTAAAAAGGAGCTATAAAATAGCTCCATCCCAAATCTGTAGCTTGCAAGTGCCTGTAATAGGAATTTTCAGAGAAGGAAAAAAAGGGGGTCCAATGCAACTGCACACAGGACATTTGAAAATGCAAATCCCTCCCTGCTGCAGTCCAATATACTCAGCTACTCCCAGTATCTTCCAACCCCCCGACCTTCCATCTTCTCTTCCTCGCAGAGCATCCAGGCTCCTTCCGTGCCTTACCCAGATCTCTCTGTACGCCCTTTCCTTACCACCTTATACCACATCCCATTTCCTCATTGGGATAGCAGGCTGCAGGCAGCATCCAGCAGGCTCAGTGGCCCTGGGGAGGTTAYGGAAGAACGCAGCTGGAAAACGCAGATTTTTGGCCGAGCACTGCACCAAGGGCACCCAACACCAGAGCTCTGCTACCATCACTGTCAGCAATCCAGCACTGTCTGGCTGCAACACAAATTGTGTTGAGCTCCCCCCACACCTCCAAAGCAGTCTCGGATGGGGTGCAGGGGGTGCAAGCCTCTTCCCCATCGCTCCCTGCTGCACCTCCTCCTCCTGCCCCGTGCTTCCCGCGCCTCCTTCTCCGCCGAGCACGGCTGGAAGGCAATCTTTTTGACAAATGACTTTGTAGGACAGGGGAAGTCTGAGGCTGCTGTTATTCGGTTACCCTACAGTGACAGGATGGTTTGTAGTTTTGCGGACAATTACAAGAATTAACATGGACAGATTTAGAGCCCGAGTATTGTAGAAATCGCTGGCATTTTGAAAAATGCCAGAGAAACCAAGATAAATAGGAAGATCTTCCAGCAGTAATGTTACTACTTTATTTTCAGAAAATGCAGGATTACTTTCTCCCACAGCCTTATTCGCTGTATTTTAAACTAGGACCATCCAGACCTACGGATTGAAACAGGAGAGTAAAGCAGAAATATAAATTCCATGTTGACCGAAAATTWAAATAACTAGAAAAAGCCTCTGACCACAGAGGAATCATATTATCCATTTGGTATTTTATCATCTGATAGATTTGATGGATTTAAAAACCGGAGGTTATCAAGGGCTCAGAGAACCCACATTCCTTCTCCCCTCACTGGAGACATCTCCCTTTGCTCCGGCAGTGTCACAGTGTGTTCCTGCTCCTGTGAGGGGGGGAAGAAGCAAACCAGCTTCTCAGGCAACAGAGAAAAGGGAAGAGAGGGGTGCACAAGACAGCACTTCAGGGGGTCACTGGCTCTTTTTAGATTTCAAGCTTCCTTTCAAAACTGTTCTGCCCTTGTTCCAATGAAGCCAGGTCACCTGAATCCCCAACTAAATTGTAAAACACTTCCTTCGCATCCTTTCAGGCGTTGTCCTTTTTTCAGGGCAAAGCAGCAGTTTAAACAATCTGTACCCCATGCATCACACATCTTATTTTCCTTCTGATATTTGATGCAACTGAATTGCCAGGCAATCTTCAACAGCAGCAGTGACCTTTCATATGCTTTTATGGATGGGCAAATTTAATTTCTAAAAATAGATTCAGTTTCTGGAATATATATTTATTTCAACACACACTGTCTCTTCCCTCATTCTAAACTGTTTTGCAGAATTATGTCAAGCTTTAGCTGTAAAAATAAAGTGAAGCTTTTCTGCCTCACAAGAGGATGATGCTGCGATGAAATGGCGTAAATAAAATATGCACTATGATCAGCTGAGGAGGAACAAAACGTGTATAACCTATTACCACTAAACACAACTCTCCCTCCAATGCCTCTCCCGAACAGATATTCTGTAAATCGTCACCTCTCAACTTTGACTTGAAAGGGCATCATTGACTTAAATAAAATGCACATAAATATTTTAGCTGATGGAGTGAGAAGGGATTATTTATCATAACAATGACAGAATAAAAAGAACATTTCTTTAGTTATTTTAGTCCACACATCAGAGCCGACTGTGCCTGGCTGTTCTGCTGATCCTGCTATAAAGCCAGTTCCTCCTGTGACTGCATGGCTGTTTTGCAAGGCATCAGGAGAGAGAGAACATTAAGCTGCCACAAAAATGTTACTGAAGGGAAAAAGACAGCATTTGGAGCCACACGCATAAAATATATATATTATTTTTAAAGAGGAATTAAGCCTTGTGGGGTCAAAAAATGAGTGCCAACACAACTCCCCAGAGCCACCTATGTTCAGTCTAGGTGCAAGGAACAGCAGAGCCCACGACACAGATGGGACACAGCCAGCAGGACCACAGTGACCTTGGCAAGCAGAAGTAATTTGCCACTGTAAAACAGTTTTCACAGATTATTCATTTCAACTTTCTTCCCATCAAAACAGCTTCCAAAAAAAAGGCAGCCAGAGAAATGCTACCTGCAGGGCTGCAGCTACCCAACATACATGGGCAGAGGCCAAGGTTCAGCCCATCCATCAATAACACATTTACAGATTCATTCTGGGGCAAGAAACTCAGCCACATTCATGAAGGAAGCCGAATAAAGTAATGCTCAGTACTTTTCCAGCTCAATGTTATTCTATTAAATATTTTTTAGCCTACAAAAAAAACTATATGCCCCCAAATTCCTTTCTAGATGTTCTCAAGASAGAGGTTTTTTTAACGCGCCAACAGCACATTTTTAGTAACTGTAAAGGGCATCTGTAGATAAAGTAATCGGGTCTGATAATTAAATATAGTAGTTCCACCAAGTTAAAAATACTTCAACTTTATAAAGAATGACAGTCACATGCAGGAAAGTGACATGTGGGGGCAACAGGCAAGTGAGGAGATTCAGCAGTGCCGAGTACAGTTCCTCATCACCTTTGGAAACAAGGGATGTCTCCAGCAACAYGAATGCCACTGGCAGCACTAAACACACCTGATTTACCACTCAGAGTGAACACTGAGAAACCTCCATCCATTCTGCACAGTATCAGGGAAGCAGACCTAATTTATTAGGATTTCCAGAAGCAATGCATAATTAAAAATACAAAAAAAAACCCGAGGTGGTAACGTAAGGTAAACACATGCGATCCTGCAATGAAAAATGGGGTTGGAAACTGCTGATCAGATGTCCCTGTGGCCAAAACTTGGCTATTGGGGTAGAGGGCTCCCTTGGGTTGGTTTTAGGCAACTGCATAAAACCAATTTTATTTAAAAAAAGAAAAAAACCTACACTTCCTCCCAGTCGATGAAGAGCTTACGCAGCTTCTGTACGTGTAGGTTAGGTCAATCTTTTTGCTTATTATTAAATTTTAACAGCTTTCAAGAGCCCCCCCAAAAACGTCCTTTATTCAATGCAAGTCTACTAGGTATTAATAAACATGAAAAACCTAAACCAAATAAACCACTGAATTTCTAAAATTCATACTGAATTTAAAAAAAAAAATATTAAAAAACATTCCACAAAGATTTGGCATGGGAAGTTCCCAGATAACAGAAGTCTCACTACAGATGATAAAGAAAGGCACAATGGTTTAATTTTGCATGCGAGAAATGTATAATAATAATTGGTGTGGGCTGAAGTTTCTGGAGGCCTTTTTGTAGCGTGCACTTCCTGTAATCTTGGAATATTATGAATGCAACAGCATTACTCTCGTTCAATAAAAAAGAGGAACAGGCAAAGCAAGAGAGGTACTTAGGACAAGAAATGTAGTACCTTTGCTCAGGCTGAATCACATTCAAAATTTACACGTGGTGCATTAAAAACCGATCTAGATTTTTCAAGTTCTGAGTTTTTAATAAAAGTATTTTCAAAATATAGTTTTCCCAATAATGTGCCTTTAAAAGCAATTTGGAGAGCAACTTTTCACTGTAAGCAGAAACTGCTGAGCCCAAGCCTGCATTTCCACCTGCAGCAGTTGATAAGATGGTAGATTTTGCTGCCTTGCCTTACATATTCCTCTAAGTGTTTCCATTTAACTCCACAAAACCTTGCTGTGAGCATTCTGATGCATGGCCCACATACATATCTGTAGGATGGAACCTGGATGGTCTAAGGGAGGTTTGGAAGCAGCCTTTTCTACATAACCCATGCAGCTACTCCACTTTCATAACCCTCAGCCCAGCACTTCTGCTCTTCACTGATCAAACAGATCAGGGAAAAACTTGCTTGAAACAATCCTTAGAGATACACCAGAATCCAAGAAATATTTTTCCTTCAGGGAATATACCACTTTGCCCAAACCACAATCTTTAGCAAGAATGTCAAAATTATTGACCACATAGTATCTTTTTTGCAAGATACTGACAACTTGTACCAATATTCAGTAAAGTAAAAATTCTCTTTTCATATTCTTTAACATTTTTGGCTTTGAAATACAAATTAAGTAGAGAAGAAAAATTAAGAAAATGGTGCAAATCAAAAGCCAGCATTCAAAAATGATCAAAGCAGTTTCAGATAATTTGAATCTGATCTGCTGTTTGTTCCCCTTCAATTTTTTGATTCACATCCCTTAAGCTGTATTATTTGTCAGAATTTGGGATGTGGAAATCTTTTGTAAGCTGTTTCAGAATAGCTTTATCAGCCATGCAGCAGAAACCGTGACAGTGTAGAACCTTACTTTTCTTGTGAGACCACTAAAGAAGGTCATTGAATAACTAATGGTCTATTACAACAATGAAATAAGAGACTTCAGTGGGAAGCCTCCCGCTTTTAGAAGAATAAATCAAATTAAGGATGTGGAAATTGAGAAAAAAATTTTTTTGACAATGACAAATTCTAACTTGAGAGAAACATGCTTTCAATGCCTGATGATGACAGGAGTGTCACTAAAAGAGAACTCCGTGTCAAAGTATTTCCCATGAAAACATAAGGAAACATGTAACCCACGAATATACCATCACGTACTTCATCTGTTTATGGATAAGGGCATCACTCTGGCTGTTTTATTCTACATTTAAGCCTCACTGTCATGCTTTAAGGAGCTTCCTGTTACTTTCCCCTCCCTTAACAATAGCAGCAATTTCGGAGAAGAGAGATTTCATCTTCTGCATGTCCACTCATTGTTCCAAAGAGGAGCTCATTAACCCCCTTACAATGGAGAATAAAATAGTGATGAAATTGCCACAAACTGTTTTGACTACTTTCTCCCCTTCCTGAATTGAGCAAAAGGCATTTTATATTGTCTTACCTTTATGGTTTTGGTCTGGAGTCTGAGTCCATTTAAAGTATTAATGGCTTTCTCTGCATCCTTTGGATCAATGTAGTTAACGAATCCATACCCTAAACTCTGCCCTGTTCAAACACAAGAAAAAAAGAAAAAAAAGGACTCAGTATTTTTCAGCACAGGAACAACTTCCAAGAGTGGCAGCACAGTTTTCTTACACTGTTCATTTCATCCCTGCTTTCCCTTATGGTCTCTGTGCTGCTCTTCATTTCTTTATCTCCTAAATACAGTGGGAGCCAACATAACTTTAAATTGCTGTTCTGAAGATCCTACTTAAAGAAGCAGCAACTCCTCACCCTGCCTTCCCCAGGAGTTTACTGAAAAGCATGTATGAGGCTTGACAACAACAGAATCGTGTAATAGTTTTGTGCTTAGCTCCTAATAAATGTAACTGGCTGACCTGCCAGCAATGAGGCCACCTCTTAAAAATTAAGAGACACACACAATTTTGCTACTGTTTATAAACAAATTTAGAAGTATTTAAAACGCAAAATTAGGCATTTTTACACTAACCTCGAAGAAGCTGAAGAACAAAAAAACCACCTTTACATCTCGTTTTACTGCTCAGCGAGCAGCCAGTAAATAGGAGGAGAAAGGACAGCCCAAACTGCAGGCGGGCGAGGGACCGCGCTAAAGCTCCCCTCAGAGTATTGGAGCTGACAGCAAACCCAAACAGCACAACAACTGCTGCTGTGCCCGGGATGGCAGGAGCCCACTCGAGCAGCCAAAAGCATTTCAACAGCTTCTGTTTCACCAGCGAGATCCGTGTGTGTGTTTGCAGCGGGAAGAGACCCGGGTAGTAACCGGGATAAGTGACACGGGGCTGGGGAGGCCGTGCTGCCGGCTCCACAGGGACCAGGCACACGCACAGGGCCGGGGGTCTGCAGAGGGCTCAGAGAACCCGCTCCACAGGGGTCTTTTCCGAATTCCCAAGTAGCAGTTTTGCAGCATCCATTCTATTAATGCAACGTGACAGACAGCCGCTTCCAGATCCCTTCCTTCGAGCATCCTACTGAACTTATTTTGCATGTTTGGAAAATACAGCATTTTTTTTTTTTGTTAAGGCACATGAACTTAGAAATACACAGAGATAATGACATTTCAARAGTCAGTGAGCCCAAACAAGCAGGTGAACGGTCCTGCATTCCCACCACGCTCCCCCTCCTTTACCCTTCCGTGTATCTGGAGCACAGCAAGCCAAAAAGCCACCTGTCCCTCAGCTGCTGATGTGCAGGGGATCAAAATGCTCCTGCTCACAGGCAGTGAGAAAGGAAACATGTGAAAATCCCTCCCAAGGAGAAGAACAGCATTTGTGGAGATTTCTATCCACGGGAGCAGCAAGCATCGACCCAGCTCCTGCTCACCAGGAGGAAGGGGAGGTTGGGAAGGCAGCTGCACACCAAGTGCCTTGGTGTCCCCTGGAGGCACAGATCCTGCCTCCCAGCACAAAGCTTTGTTTCTTTGTCTCCTGGACTACAAAAAAGCATCTGTGTGTTTCTCAAAGTCAGACGCCACCAAAAATACAGCGTTTGCTGTAACGCAAATACAGGGAGCACTTCTGTCTTACGAAATCAGATCAAAGCCCTAAAAGCTGCTAACTATGCAATGGAAGACTTTAAAAATCCATGGAAACACTGCAGTTCACGCCTGAAATGCCCACATGCAGGCATAAGGATAAGAAATGGCTGTTTTAACATACAATACAGCCAGGGAGCAATTCCATCCAATCAATTTAACTTCAGAAAAAAGTATAAAAACATACTCAGTCTTCCTGGAGAGCTGAACTAATCTCAACAAAAATATTCTTACCCAAGTTACATGACATTAACCAAGAATGACCTGAAGTATGGCTGAGCACAAAGCCTGGAGCAGAACTACTGTAAAKATACTTTCCCTGCCATGCCTTCCTCTGCTTGCCTACCTGAGGTATTTTATAYGGCCCCAATCCCTGTGCCTCTGAACACATCAAATCTTTAGTACATTTAATCCTAAACAATCCTAGGGAGAGGAAAGCCATTCTCTTTTTATGGGGGGAGGCAGACTTAAGGATCAGAACTTGGATAACCTGYGTTTGTGTCCTTTCTTTTCCCTTTAATCATCTCTGAACTTCAGAGGTACAGGGAAAGCAGAAGTAGCTGACACGAGGCCTTGGGATTTATGCCTGAATGTCTGACCACGGGCTTCCATGTCCAGCCAGTGCTGTTCTCAAGGCACATGGACTGACCAATCTCTACAATATATATAYACACACACACACTGTTTTTCAACAATCTCCCATAGGAATGTTCTCACTTCTGTAAGTACTTGCACAGGAGAGACCATGGACAGCAAACKCACAGACAGCACTAGCAGCAAGGAAGGGAAATAAATGGCAATGCAAGAAAAGAATGAGACTGCAATCCCACACACCCTTTTTTGAGTCCCCCAGTAACATTCAAGTTATTCAGATGTCATATCTCATTCTGACTACCAAGTGGGAACAGATAAATRTATCTTCTCCAAGGTGAAGGATAACAAATACCAACACAAATAAAGCTGTCTTGTCTGCATGCAGGACTGCAGAACCTGGCTTAAAGAAAACAATTACATTGTCCTACCATTTTCCTTAGAATAATTGGTCTGCAGAAACACAATTTCTTCTTGCTAGTGTATATACTCCTGAACATCATGCAATATATGAAACTTGTGAGAGGATTCAAGGCCTATTACTCAGAAGCTATTGGTTATGAATTCATATCCTATGCACTAATTGCTACATTGGCTGTACTATATTCTCACAAAAAAGGGTGAATATTCAGAATTCTGAGCAYTGAATTTCTGTTAATTCAATAAATGCCCCTTTTATCTTTAAACCTCTCAAACTCCACACCCTTCACAGCCCACTGAAATCTTGGTACAGTTGCTTCCACCAGCAAATTCCTGCTGCTGCTTTCTGTCATAAACCTCCCGGTACCAGTGAAGCTGAAGGGAGAAAATCTTTCAATTAACAGCTTTCCACTTCAGGGATGTGGTTTGTTTGGCTCCTTTGTATTTTCAACCATCTCTCCTAAACACTATCATGTGTTTGAATATTGACACAAACACCCCAGTCTCAAAAAATTGGAAAGAAAAACTCAGACAAAAACCTTATTTGTGAAAAGCTTTATGATGACTGTGGCAAACATCATAAAGTTTTAGTGTGCTAAGCATTTACAGCTAAGCAGCCCAAAAAATTTATACATGCAGATAAAATTATTATTTTCAAATTCCTCTCAAGAGCAATATACCTTATGTCAGTCTAAACACAGAGTCTAGATATGAAAGAACTAAAAATTTTTTCAGGTAAAGAAAGAAGAGGATTTTTTCCAGAATACAGTAAACAGTATGAACTTTCCTATTTTATTATCATGTGCTCTTATTGCATGTACTCCAAAAGGGTAACACTTCTTTGGACACAATCTGGCAGCACAAAGCAAGCAGCTGGACCTCTCAGTGGGATCCCACACAGACACTGTAGTTCATTCCCATGCTACACTTCCCAGGAACAGCACTGTAAATAGTAAATATTTTCTGTGATTTGGAATCCAATAGTTCATCACATGCTGTGATTCAGTAGGTCAGGCAAGAGATATTTCTAGATGATCCTAAAACAACACCTTGTTATACTGCTGTTCTCACTGCTCTTTCTGAATGTTTTATCTAGCAGCAGAAAATGTATAGTGGACCTCCTAGGATGTGGTAAGGAATAGGTATAGAAACTGAGCAGTAACAGGGTTATAAATTATCAAGGATTTGACAGTCTTAAAAGAAAAAAAAAAACACCACAACAAACCCAGGCAAAGTCAAGCCCAGGCTGATAATGTACATATTTTGCAATTTAGATAGTTTCATTTCAGAGCTGAAAACCAAGATTAAAACAAGCCATGAGAAAGAAGATGGGGGGAGGAAAAAAAAACCAAATTAAATTTACCCTGTAACATTTATCCATACATCCAAAAACCTGCAACTGTGAAAAGGCAGTGACAAAGACCTGTACCGTCCCTTACTTCCTCTAAGACAGCCTACTTAGGCCAATTCCATATCTAAATTAAGAAGTAAAGGGAAAACAGATAGGAAAAAAATCCGTAAGAACAGAAATGGCATAGGAAGCAGAAAAAAAAGCATTAAAGTTATCTCTGGCTAGTAAAGGTTAAAATAATTTTATTTTTTTATATTACAGAAAAAAGAGCCCTTAACACACCCTGAGTCACCAGCAGATACTAATAGTAACAGCACAGAGACAACAGGCATTATGTACACCTGAAGTACGTGAAGTACTAACYAGCAACCTAGGTGGATGCTAAACAGGAGCTCCTAAAATTATGTATGTTTAAATGAGGTCAGCTGGATTACTTGCATAGAATAGACTCCATAAAAAGGGGCCAATGGCTCTCTTGTGATCAACAAATTCCAGGAGTCTGGAGGAAAGACAATTTTCCACTGAAAATCAAAAACAGAGGACTGGATGACCCAAGCAATTGCAGGTCCAGCAGTCTAATGCTGAGCAAGGCAAAACTGCAGAATATTCAATACAGGACTCTAATAATAAAGAATTAGTGAGGGGTAATAAAATCAATGTCAATCAAATTAAGTCTACAGAAAATAGATTCTGTCAAACTAAACTGACAACCTTCTTGATGAGATTGCAAGTTTGACCTATAAATTTTAAGAATGCCATTAAATCAACACTGATATACTTGGTCTTCTCTAAAGCACTTGATTTGGTACTGCTTATTAATTGACTAAAACAAAATTAACATGGCACACACTAAATGGACAAAAAAAGCCAACAGATCTCTTACTGGCAATGGTGAACAGGAAATCACCAGAAGGATGTTTTCCTACAGGTCTATCTCAGGAAACAGATCTCGGCCCTAAATTGTTTATTTCCACTGGTAAGTGGAAAAAACCCAAACTCCTTGCTCACGAAAATTGACTGCAGGAAGACGGAATGTGAGGGTAAGTACAAAGAGGAGTGAAGGTGCAAAGCAATTTAAGTTCCTCAGTAAACCACAAATACACACAGATAGCACAAAGATTACATCCTGACAAACCAAGTTAACTGTGGCATACTTTAGGAATGCTGAARTGAAAGACTGAGGCCATATCAAGCCTGCAATGCTGACAAAAGGGTCAAACCAATTCTTCTTGGCATAAAAGCCACACAATCAAAAAGGGAAAGAAAAAAAAATTCACTGCTTCTGATCTGCCTGTGCTTTTCTGAGGAAGAGCCCTGTCCTGGTATGTGCTCCAAGCAAGACACTGACGCCTTGGTGACAGTTCCATGAGAATTGACTACAGCATGGAAGAACTCCTTCCATGGCCATATGGGAATCAATCCGCCTACCTGATCAAAAAACGCTGAAGCTGAACCTGAACAGTGCTACATTAGTATTCACCTGAAGTACAGACTAATTTGTTTTTCTTAATAATGTCTGTCCACAGAGTTTTGTATTCCAAGTCCCATTGCTTGGGAAAAACCAGACTAGAAACAATCCAGCAAATACTGTTTTCCTGTGGAAGCCATTTGCTCTGTTTTTGACATTGACGGTAACGTGAATTTAAGTACCTACCAACCATTTTGTCAGTTCTTCTACCACTGGAAATTCTGAARGCTCGATTTTTTTTCTGAAAGCTATGCCCTAGCTCAAGCAGAAATTAATCCACGGAACGTTTTGGCAAGATGCGTTAAGTGCCCTGTAATCTCTTCGACTCTGAAGCTCTACAAATACACTGTTCCTGCTGGTTGCATGAAGAACAATCATTGCCACAAGCAAAGCAGAAGCAAACTACTTTCTCAAAAACTCTGAAGCCTTCCTATTGCAGGAAACTATTCCAAAAACAACTTATAGATGAGCACAACTTTTAATTGCTCAACCGGGACCAGGTAAGTTAAAAAAATCCTTTTTATTTGGAAAGAAATTACTGTGGAATGCAACGTCACATTAAAGGACTATGGTCCCTGCTGCAGGCAGTCGCTCGTGAAAGCGAGYGCAGAATGGGACAGCAGTGACCCAAACCGCCTTAAACTGTGGTTTTGTTGTCCCCTGCCCAAATGTAAAACCTAATTAAAGCTGCCCTCCTGACAGCCGCAGCGCGAGCGCCRGCGAGTGCCGACGCTTCCCTGACACAATCCCTCCCTTCGGAAGTAGGGCACGTCTGACAGCTCATCTCGCATCAGCCAGGCAGGAGCCGTCAGACAGCAACAGCCTTCAGTCACTCTGGCTCTGGGACCAAAAGATAAATAATGCTCACCACGAATTCTCCGAACCTCCTCAGCTCCATTTTCGCCTGTTCCAACCTGGGTGAAGTTCAGGGAAGAAACTGGTCACGGGGCRAGCTTCTCTCTATTGAAAAAGCTCAGCACAACTCACTGTCCACCTGTGGCTCTTCCAAGCAAACCTGCACATACTATTCCACCTGTCCCAGGGTTTCTCAAGCTTGAGATGTTCTTAATAAACAGCACCTGTGGATGGCTGGTAGGGAGATGGCTTTCTGTCTTTTAAAAAAAGAGTAATCAAAGAACCTTTCAAGGCAAGCCCTGCCCCAGCTGGCAGGCCCATTTCAGAGCGCCACCCTGTGAGTCTTCAAAACCATTTCAGAAGTGTTTTAAACACATCCCTGAGTGGAAAAGGAATGACTGCAACTCATATGAAAAGCTGTATGAAGCAGAGGCTTTTGGAGAAGGTTACATAAATACCCTTGAGAAGATGTATTCATAATGTACAAAGAGGGTCAAGTGAAAYGACTTTGATTTTTTTTCTTSTTGTTGTTGTTGTTTCTACCACAGTTACCAAGAAATACAGCTGTTCACCTAAAAAAGGAGGTAAGCTATAGAGAGAAAATTTAGATCAARGAAAAATGAGATCTGATCATGAGACCAGTTCAAAACCTGCTCTTTATCTGATGCTTTTTCATACCAGTACTGTCAGTCTCATTCATCCTCCATCCCTTTACCAAGGAGAGGCACCTGCTGTCACCCCAGCAATGCACACTGCAGTCTCAGGAGAAGCAAACCAGGAGGGAAGCATCTTCTGCACACAATGCTCCCAGGACTAAACAATTAAGTAAGGCTGTCACTGTCACAATTCACTGCATCCCAACTATGAAGGGTAACTTGTTCTGTGCTTAGTGCAGCTCTTTATCACAGCACCCATTTAGTCTATAGCTTATTTACAATACAGACTCCTTATATTTGTACAAACTAGGATTTATTTAATATGCTATCCATGAATAGCAATAAAGCATTCTCCTCAAATTACATTAGCTCTCACTTTCGCAAGAATTTAGGGAAAAATACACAGTCTTTCTCAAAGCAAAACCGAGACAAGCACAAGTAGTAAATGACTGGTTTTTTGCCTTTTGCAGGAAGATGACTCGGTACAAGCTTGCTTTGGGAACCTTCCATCAAATGACYGTACTTCGAGTGCCCTTATTAGTTCTTTTGTGAAGATCCCACTTCTACTTTAGGGAAAGTCAGCTGTATTTAAATGCAATCCAATCTAGAGCCCCAGATACACTGTGACACTACAGTGTACCTACAATTAAGAAGCATGACTTGTCCTTGGTTAAAAGCAGCCATCAGCAAAATCTGAGGACAGTAGATCCTCCTTCTTAAAGATACCACTGGAGAAGAAAGCCAGGGTGCAGACTCACAGTGGAATGCACTGATAACAGATCCTCTCCTAAGAAACATGCTTGTAGTTTCACAAAAAGTAAAAAAAACCCCAAAGCTAAACCCAAACCTCTGGGAAAATTCCTGTATGTTCCACAGCTACAGCACCTGCAAAGGCTACATAATGACACAAAGCTCCTCAGACGGGACAAGATCCCTCAAGCAAACTCTCCCTGCAAGGCATCAGAGCCCTGATACCCAAATAGCAATGGCCCTCCCCATCAGGTGTCTGCACAGAGAAAATTCCTATCACTGCCTTAATGCCAGAGAGACTCAGATAAAAGCTCATTCATGCAGGAGACAGGCCTTTTTGGGGGAGCTTGAGGGGAGACACGAGTTGCACAATGAGGTCCCAGGGGAGCCCTGTGCACACAGGATTTAATGAACTCCAGCCCAAGTGGAAGGGGCTTCTTTGCACCAGGCCTTCTCCAACAGAGACACTGCTACGTGATTAAAAAATCCCCCAAAGGAAGCCCTTGCAAACAGTGTGCTACATCCCACGTAAAACTCTCCCTCGGGGAGAGGATAAGAGAGGGAAAATGAACCAGACATACAGACACCACTCACTCAATTTTAATATCTGAATGGGAAGTGCCAGATACCATGACAACAAGCCTAGAAAAATAAAAGGGGAATAAAAAGAAGTGTTGCCCAAAATGTGAAACAAATCCTATAAATGTAGCTAAAGCAAATGATTAGTGCTGGTGAGGTAACTGCAACCCTTGGACCTCAACACCTCTTTGGAAGGGAACCACCAGGACACCTGGACATGGTGACCTCAAAATCAAAGCAAGACTCAAACACCTCTGCAAGCTCCCCACAAGAGAAAGAAATGTCATTCATCCAGCACCTTGAGTCAGAAAGCTTGGTTTGCCAGGCAATGCCAGAGATTACATGAGTTTTGTCCTCTTCTGTGGTTTTGACCAATCTCTTAATGCAAGACAGTGTAATTTAATGTCTTGATTTTCAGAGATGCTGAAGCAGTGGCAATTCTTATGTAAATTGAATACCAATTGACAGTAGCTGCCGYTCCTCAAAATAAGACACAGTAATTGCTTTCACTCTAGAATGGCCCCATATATCCACTCAGAATACAGAACAAGATAGAGCATGCTTCGAGAGCCTGCTGCTGTCCAGCACCACCAGATCCTCCCAAAAATGCTACTCCCACAGAAACTTCAAGAGGACTTTCAAAACCATTCAGCTACTCCCTTTTAAACTTGACCATAGCAGCAAYGTAAGACACACCTGCTCTTGAAAATAGTGCCTTACAATCTCCTAAAGGCCCTTATCATTTCAGATGTTCTGCATCTCACCTGAAGCAAGGCTTTGCTCTTAYCTGCATACTACAGAGTTCAACCAAGTCAGCTGTGCCACTGCTGTGCTTGAGGACAGGGACTAATCTGCATGCAAAGCTTAAGTGGCAGTTTGAGAGAGATGCTGCTGACTTGGCTGGAGCCTTCTGCGGTTCCCTTTACCATAGCATGGAAACATTTTATCTCTGAAACGCACCTTTCCTCACAAACACCACTGAGGAAAGCACTTTTATTCCTATTATGGAGATGAGAAACTGAAAGGCATCACGATTTCCAGGGTGAACTTGGACAGAGTAACACAGTCACTAAAACAGGGAACTAAAACTGCATCTCCCCCACTGAAAGACTGGATGGAACCTTATCACTGGCCCATTGAGAGTTGTGCTGGGCTGGAGATATCTTGTAAACACCACACACATTTCATGCTCTGCAGAATATATTATCCTCCTTTTTCTTTTTTGTTTTCCTGCTTTTATCAAGTGCCTTTAAATGCAAAACTGGATTTTCAGCATGGGTGTGTTCGTACTACTGCAAGCAACTGATTAAGTACGTTTTGAAAAGCTACTGCTCCTGACATACACAAGACAAGCGAGTTCCATTTCTGAACAAATATTTGGATTTTGCTCCCCTCAGTTGACATCTCTTGCTTCCCTTCTTTTCATCTTCTCCTCCCCCTTCCTTCAAGGAGCACAGAGCCTCTGAATTAGCAGCTGTTCCGAGAAGAGCAAGGCTGCACTCCTCCCCGCTTTGTCCCAGAACAGAACAGGGACTGTACTATAAAAATCCAGTGTTCTGGGGACAGGCATGAATGGACAAGAAACAGCCATGACTTTTCTATCCCGAACAGTAAATTCAATACTGAAGAGAYGACTTAAACACAAGAATGCAGACATTAGAAACAAACAGGCTAAGTGAAAACAAGATTCAGGAAGAAAAAGTGACAACAGAACCAGAAAAAAAGTGAAAGACTTATCAGCACATAAAAATGGTTATCAGCAGTGCAGAAAAAAATCTGCAACAGGAATTTAAAAAGTCACTACATTACATTAAGCAYGCAATATGCTGTGGGAAACTATTCTGATCCCAAACAGGGGACATCACATCATGGAGAAAGGATTCAGCATCATTGGACCAGCAGCAGAGAATAGTGAAGACTGCACTCCACTCTTCAGAAGAAATGTATGTACCAGAGACAAGGAAGGCAACAAGCTGAAGGCAAATTTCTGCAGCCACCAGGTTTTTAAACTTAGACCTAAGGCTCAAGAATGACTTAAGACACAAGCTTTGAAATGTCCAGTGGTTAAACACTAAAATATGGTGTCCTTTGATTAAATTGTGGCTAAAAGGAGATACAAAAGACTATAGATATTTCAAATGTGTAAAGACTATGACTGGAGATAAAATATTAAAAGTGTGCTACTTTTAATACTGTTACTCATAAAAAAGGATGAAATTAAAAGAGGGTAGAAAGAATCAGAGTCTGAAACCAAAGAGAAAAGGCACTCCAAGAGCATGAACCAGCAGGGCACAGAAGAGGCACATGCTTCATTACAGCAGATGTATCTTCCCTCCTGCATATCATCCCAAATGCTGGCACTTCTGAAATTTAGATGAAAGTAGAATGCAACTAAAAATTTAATACTGAACAATGGAGCAGAAACTGAAGGCAAACCAAAAGAAACTGAGTGATTATTCACTGGTCAGGCTTTAACCAAAGGGACAGCAAGTTCAGATCACAGTGAGCCCATACTGTACCATGTACACAGTTTTGGTGCAAATGTACCAAACTTGTACGAAAAAAGGCACTATCAGATACCCAAAGTTYATGAGAAACCTCACTAGAAGATGATGGCAGTGAGTGGTAGAAGAAAGGCAGAAGGACAGAACCAGGACTGAGCCTGCACACAGACCAGGGTTCCAACTTTCATGAGGTCAGAGAACTGCATGAGCAGAGTGAAAAGTCAATCCTGGCTCAACAAAGCCAAGAATATCCTCTGTCAATGAGGAGAACTATGCAAGCAAAGAAAGGGGGAAAGATAAGGAAATCCAGTGCGTTCTCAAACCTGGAATCTTTTCATGTAGTAGAAATGGTGGCAGTAATGCTTCCAGTCTAAAGGAAATGGCAGAGGAACATAAAACTGGAGAAAAACAAGAGYTTGTTTTCCAAAACAAGAATATTAAGTAGGACATAACACTAAACTGCAGCAGCAATATCTGAAACCTAGCTGACTGCAAATTCGAAAAGCCCTGGTAATTTTGTCATTAAATGATTTAATTCAGCAACATTTAAGGTTTTGTACCTCAGCCTCTGTCAAACAACAAAAAACAAAAGCCACAACAATACTAGCAAATTTCACAGTAATTTGGAACAATGAATACCTGTTCTGTCTCATCAACAGCCTACTAATTAAACTCTGAGCTCTACTAACCAGTTTTTCCAATGCACGGAGGAAAGTAATTTATTACAGACCGGAATACAAAATTTAATATTAACAACACAACTCGTGACTGCAGCATTTTTAATCTGATCAGCAGAAACATAAATAAAAGCTGCAACCTGACAGCTAAGAAGGTTAATCTGCAATAGTTAGATTTACGTAGATTACTTTACACAGCATCTGGAAAGATGCTGAGAAAGGTAAAGATACTTKATCATATTCCAAAATATGCTACCTATAAAAATTTGCTATCCACTCAYATATAGACTAGGTAGAGCCTCTTCACAAACTCGTTTCAGCTTTAAGACAGAAATTCCAAGAATTTTAAAACAAGACCAGGAATTTAAGTATGTTTCAAACGTTTTAATATTCCTTTTAGGCACCTGCAGGTAACAGAACCAATGAAAACTAGTTTAAGGAGAAAATATTATGACTTTATTGTACGCACATACTACTTAGTTCTATCACTTAATCTTGATAATTTTCTTGAAAAGAATATTAGCATGAATATGCTCCTCAGTAAATTTTCTTTAGCATAAAAACCTTGTCCTTTTAAAGGTGACAGATGTCATCTGTATCAGCTAACACCTTTTCCTAGGACATCATCCACATGTATGGCACTGGATATACCACAGGCTGATGCCATTCTTGTTGGTTGAAAACAGTGCAGTTTCTGTGATACACAACTCTTGTAAAAGGCTTTTCACAGTRTTAAACAGGTAGGTAGCAAACAGAGGAAAAGGTAAACACCCACTTTTCCTGTTGTTTCCAGTTTGGCAAAATATCTAGACATACCTAACCTGGAACAAGCAAGTACCACAATCCTACCAACAAACAAAATCAAGGTACCAGAGCAGCTATTCCACTGCAGTAGAAAGCATAAGGGAAAAATATGTTATCAGTCAAGCTCCCAAGCTGTTCATGTTTGGGGCTGGTTTTTGGTTTCATTTTTTCGGTTAAGACAAAGTAGCTCCCAGAGCAGGAAAATATTTAAAGAAACAGAGAACTGGGCAAAGATATGCACTGGCAAATAGAAATGACACAGATACAGCAAGTAGGAGAACAGAGGAGTCTAAAAAAGGAACTGCTGGAGAATACTTCTTGTTACATGTCCTATCTTCTCATGCCCTACCTACCATCCTCACAGCAAGGAAAGTCAATACACCCCCTCCATCCAGCCAACAGCTTCCCAGGGAAGAAGGAGGCAGCCTCATTTTGTGGGTCCCGGAATTCTGCAGCAAGAGGAAGGAAGCTTGTTGATATGTAACTTAAGACGCTTTAAAATGTGTGCGAGCACAATTATCTGAATAGGGCAGCAGGGAGATTAGAGCTTGTACTGCAGGAACAGCAGCCCCTCTAGGACAGCAACAATTAATCACACTGGCAATGCTGCCATTTGTTTGCTTGCAGGTGAGTATGACGCAGCTTTTTGTCCATCTGCTTTTCCTACACCCCTTAAAAATCATCTAAGTGGAAAAAAAAAGCAGTTTGGGCTCTTGTGAACAAAAGTAAGTGTTCAGTTTTTTTTCCCCCTCAAGCTGATATATTCCACTGATTAAACAGATGCTGAGAGAGTCATAAGAACAGCAGTATTGGGTCAGAGCAGAGGTCTGTCTGGTCCAATATCCTGTCTCCAGCAGCACCTGCAAGTCAGTAACTTCCACTGAAATTCCTAACAGGGACAAGCAGCAACATCTGCAAAGTCAGTGATGGATTCCGCTCAAGAACAATGGAAAACAGCAGCTACATCCAACAACCCCCAGCACTGAGTCAGCCAAAGCAGAGCCAGGGAGCAAAGCCAAAGAAATGGACTTGGACTTCAGGGCCATGACGCTTTCTTCCCCTCTTTCTCTTCTCTTTTTATAGAATTAAAATCTCACAGGGATTAGAGTGACCACAAGATTGGGGCATCACAGAAATGGGAAACATGGCACTAGGGCAAAACCTGCCTTTACAGACATGCAGAAGGGCCCAAACAAAAATCAGGCTGTACCACAAATAGTTTGAAAAGTCAGAGGCTGCAGCACCCCATCAATGACTGTTCCAGGAATGAAGCATAGGACACGAAGAGAATGCGGATGAAATCCAGAGATTTGCTGGCAAAGACTGTGCATCAGAGCAACTTCCAATAGCCCAGATTCCCGAGATGGTTATCTGTGCTGACTCGAAGCACGGGACTGCCAGTGAGCTGCACACAAAGGCTGTTGGACTCCCAATCCAGGCAGTGAGATAAACTACGCTTTAAGCAGGTGGTGAGCAATGTTAAGGGTGTGGGGGGATAGAAAACCCCCTTTCCATATATCCTTGTGCATTACAATATCATTATAAATCAACACTTCTTAACTGTACGTCAATTTCAGGTGATGGCCTAAGTTTCCAAGCATTGGGATTTGAAATTTTCGGGAAGCAAAGGAGAAAAAAAATGGATTTAAGGCCAGGCAAGACCTCCATGCAGTAGATATCCCAAAAGGAACTTTGCCCTCTACAAATGGCACCTCATTTGAAGAACAGATAGGAAACAGGTTGGCTTGATCATGTAAATGGGTCCTTGCTCAAGTCACAGAACAACTCCAAAAGCAAAGGTCCAAAGGATGTGCTCCAAGTGGACAGAACCTGAATAACTACTTTCATCAGTTCAGGGACTGCACATAAATTGAGGTAGCAGAAAACAGAGGACAGACATGAGTGCTGGGGACATACACACTCCCATGAGCAGCAGATCCCAATTTTGGTCTGAAGCTCTCAGGCTGACCATTCCCAGAAGTTAAGGTGAAGATCCTCTTGGCAGAACTCTTTCGGCTGTAGAGAAAAACTGCTTGCTAGGGCGAAGTCAAGTGATGATGGATCAGCTCTGCAAGAGAGAAGGGGCAAGGACTCCCTGGCTGACTGATTCTGACAATCGGCTACCGCAGGCAGGGCAAGTAACCCTGATCATGAGTTTACTAAACATAATCTGAAACCCAAGCAGAAACTGCTAATGCAGCGTTGGTGAAAAGCAGTCTAGTGAGAAGGGAGAGCAGGAGACAGATCACTTTCAAAATCGTTCAAAAACCTGGTTTTACACAGGTCACTTCTGTTCTTGGACAAATCCTCTAGCAAGAGCACTGGGAAGACAGGCAGGGGTGACAGCCACAGCAGAGCCATGCTGCTCGTTGGTGTGGCTGAAGGGCAGAACTCCTTGACCAGCAGGGAATGGACAAATGCTGGGAAAGTCAACCTTGGAGCCCTGACAGGTATCTTGGTGTGCTGTCTACTGCTGCCCCAAAAGACCCTGCCTCAGCTGGAAAAGAATGCATCTCTGTGGCTGACATCTCAGTGCTTTCCTGGCACTCACATTCCTTTCCTCCCCTTTCTCCATGGGCTAAAACGAAAGAAAAGAAAAAGGGTTACAGAGAGAAACAGCAGTGCACAAGYGCTGAAGCACAGGGTCTGGGCTTCTAGAGGAGAGGGCAGAATGAGCYAGAAAGGACAGGCAACACTGGAAGTGAAGGGTGGAGTGCCATCAATAGAGGCACTCTGGCTCCACCAGAGCCATTTCACTGGCTGTTTTCCGGCAGACAGTTATCTTCAACGCAGGKGATATGAAGGATGGAAAAAAGGCTCAGAGTAGAAGGTCAGTAGACACACTGGAAAGCCTCATAAATAACCTTGTATCTGGAAGTCATGGTTTCAGAGGTGTAGGCGTGCTTGCACCGGTGAGGAAAATCATACTGTTAATCCCTCTACACTGGACTTTATGGGAAGGTGATGGTATTTACTCAAACCGAGCAGTGAAAACTGGAGAATACTCTAAATATGCATTACAGGCATTTAATACACTTCAGAAGCAGCTCAGGATTGAAACTGGTGCAGTTAATTAGAAAGCTCTTTCTCACCACAAGGGTCATGCCTGCCTGCTTTCTGCCTATTTGCCCCAACACTCATTTCAATTGCTTTTTTCCAATAATCGAGAAATCAAAATTCTTTTGTTCGCCGGCACAGAGCCTGCACCAGGCGACTGCAGAGYGGCGATAAAGAAAATGATGGATGCTAATTTGACCGTTTTCCTCAGTGTTCAGCACAGACATCAAACCACACAAAAAAACATTTTAGAACTCCAGCACTGAGACACTCGCTACCRTTTCTGTCTCCTCCCCCACAGTGCTAAGTTCAGATACTTAACGCAAATGTTCATTAAAATAATCAATATTTGGGGATTGTCTTGAATCTGCGGGCCTTAAAATAGGATATGCAACATGGAAATTACATTTATCTCTGCTCAAGAACAGAATACACTTCAGGAAATAAGCTATAAAAATAACTAGGCTATGAAATTAAGATCAATTTATCAAAGGTCTTTAATAACATCCAGAGCCATAAATTTAGTCCTTTAAAAATAATTCTAGAATTCAGATTTAAAAGACTCAAGCAGGTCTGGTTTTCAGTACCTTTTAATACTTTGTTCTCTGCATATAACCAAAAAATAAAGCATATTCTGTATTCCATCTGATTAGCAGAAAGAAATCTCTCTTTTCAGTTCCAAACCACATTATTTTAGACTTCTGTTTCTCTGGGCACTTGACTATCAGCTGCAATAAYGCTACTCTGACCACTCTTTCCTCACTGCATTCTGACTATGCATTCAACACAAAGAAGTAACTCCCATACAAATCTCCTGTACCTAATAAATACAGTGAGGCCAATGTACAGTCACTTCCTGAAAAACCTAAGGCAATTCACTTAATTTGGTATTATTTCTACAGACAAAAGAGCTCTAGCTGAGTACTCTGTTGCATAAATATTTTTCCTATTTCAGCAAATACCAAGTCTTTTGCTTTCAAGGAAGTCAACAGCAAAAACTCCACTACTACTGCTTACAGAGATTCCCTATACAGCCAATCTGAGGGGCACTACCAAATATGGCCTTTACGGCAATCAGGCCAAATACCAGAATTATATATTCATTTTGTATATAGTCAACACCACAGTACAAAAGCTGTTGTTTTTTTTTTTTCTGTTCTGAAGGATTGTATTAATTTCTCTTCTACCAGAGCAAAGAAACTGCTGCTAACATTCAGTCCAGGGCAACAAGATCTGTGCCAAATAAATGATCAGAGATCAGTGACTAGGTACCACTGCTTTACAGAGAATTACTAAAAAACCCCTTCCAAGTCAACAAGGGAATAAACTACCTCTACAAGGTATTTTTCTCCTAAACCCTGTTATTAGGTGGGCTTATGCCATGAGGCATGAGTGTTTACATACTTTCTRAAGAGTTTATAAGTCTTATCTAGCATAATCCCTGCATTCTATAATCCTATCTGTTTAATGTATTTTAAATGAAGAAAACCRCTGGAACCAGTAGTATCTCCAAATGGAAGGCGCTTTCAAAGCACAATCAGTGAACTGGACATCAATGCAGAAGTAGTTTATGCTCAGATTAGACTTTCAGTCATTTCACATCAGGTACCCTAATGCCAGGTTTCACTGTAAGATAAATGTATCTGCATACGGGTCATTTTTTTTCTTCCCATACGACACACTTTTGGCACACCCTTTTACAAAATTCTTAGAGAAAAGGGAGACAAAACACTGGCAGCCTTTGTATGTGAATTTTTCAGTGAATACATGTTCTATCTGCAGCTTCTACACATAAATAGCTGTGAACTATTTCCCTTAAATAAAAATAAATCTTTTCTCCCCTTGACAAAGCAGCACAATTTCACTAATATCTCTGCAATTTCCAGCCTAACTGTTTCAATTGCAGACTTAACCATGCAATGGTTACCTATTGTCATGAACTGTATTACCAAAAGGCCTCTTCCCTATAATTAAATTTAGCCATTAATCCCATTTTTGCTTTGTGTCTTTACATTATGATGAGCTTTCAGAGTCCTCCTTCGATTCCAACCCAGAGGGACACTGTGACCTCTCTGTTATCTACTCTATCATGCATCAAAACCTCCAATTAAAACACATAAAAATCGGCTGCTACCTGCTGCAAGCCCTGGGCCAATACTAGAAGATGTCTGCTTACCAAGGAAAGCTTAGGCAGTGTTTTCCTGCTACTGCACATCTGCCATCAGATCCAAGAGCTTCCCTCCTGGAGAGCTGTACTGCTGGGGAGCATGGTCGTACCTGCCTGCCTTCCCTCCTGCCTCCCATGGGCATCGCCAGTGTGCCATTAATGGCTTCTGCTCCTGAGGATACAGACCTTCTCCATCCCCTGCTTTCAAAGCACTCACCAAATCCAGATGCTGAAATTAAGGCTGCTTAATTAAGTTCTGAATTTCAGCACACTCCAACCATGCAGCTCTGAACAGCATGTTCGAGACAGAAACACACTGGTTTCCCCATCACTCGCTGAACACATTTGGTTAAATAAAATCTGGGTCTTCGTTTTTTACAGCAGCACCTTTTCAGTACATGCTGGTGAGCTGCTCCTTTCACAGGGAAGTAGGAACAAATTTTTTATAGAGGGCACACAATACCAACTTCACACAGTGTGGATGTACTTCTGAGTCAGAAGGGTTAGAACAGACCTCCCAGGTAAGGAATTTACTGATTTCCATGGAGCAGAACACTGCTCACATGAAAAATACTTTCCTATACTCTCATAATGCCACATTATTTCTGACCCTGCCATTTTATTAGCTTTTGGTTCTTGGGTCATATACTTGAACATCCAAGRGGTAAGGAGTGGATAGCCCATAACTTCTCTAGAACACTGTAAGTAAAGCAGTCAGTATTTATTTCTCTCCTTTTCACTGGGATCATCGATATTTATATCATACTTAAAATGTAATGATTATTTCTGAACTGCAGTTTTAAATCTAAACCTGCATCAGTACTTCTGAAATTAAAGTGAAAAACTTGAGTCTTTGTGCATAATCTTAAAGGAATKGCAAATTCAAAACGAATGATTTAAAAAACCCCAAAACAGAGTTGCATTTTGGGCAGAGGAACAATGAAGTTCCTGATTATACATGCAAAGAACACCAAACTGTACCACACAGCAGAATTATGCAAACCCTGTCATAAGTTAAGGGATGCACAGAAATCTTCTAACAATAAATATTCTGCTTTACAGTGTTTCTAGATCATTTGAAGATGTGAAAGATTATTTGAGATCCCAAGATTTTTGGATACTGATCATTTGAAGATTCAGACATGTAAATTCCTGGGCAGCTTACAAAGATGTAATTCTTAAAAGCTACCAAATCAATTAAAAAATTAATAACAAACATCCCCTTCTCCCACACACAAACTATGTCAACAAGGACAACTCACTTGGCCAGCAGCAATTACAGTGTCTGACAGACACTACACTGACTGGATCTTTTGTTTGCAAGCACAGGACAAAACAACTTCAGCACTTCTTCTCTGAAAATTTCCTCATGAATTCAAGTCCTCGCCCTCAAGTCATGAAGATATTTGTCACTGGTTTTCTTCAGACAAAATACAAAATAAAGAGAATCTGCAACATCATCTAGTTTAGCACCACTGGTTAGTGCTGAGCCTCACATCCATCTGAAGCCGTAGGTTTCCTCCCTGAAGTCACCTCCCTTGGATCTAACRCTGCTCTAAAATGTTTATGCCACTTAGCCGGGTTTTTTTTTTAACCCAAGTTCCTTCTCATTTTTTGAGTGCAGCTGATTAAACCTGAACAACTGGGTTGTTGGACGAAATATGCTGTAGCTATGAAATGGTACAGCAGGGACCAGTTTCACTGTTAATTTAAAATGCTAGAATTAATTAGGTAGTGTAAATGAAGAATTTAATAAGCACACTTTACAACCACAAGTTCTGCTTTTATTAAACACCCCTGCCAAATGAAGGCAACTATCTTCAGTCTGTTTTTCCTTGTCTCATTCCCTTAAAAACTCTGCAGCGAAAAAAACATTTTTGCTATTGCAACCCCTCCCCCATAATTAAAATGTATGCCTGACTTCCATCTCAAGTCATTAGCATCTTTAAAAAATGCTACTGTATATCCTGCCTGTTCTGAGAAGCTACCAAACAAAACCCAAGTTTACAATTTTGGTTTTGAATACCAAATTAAAGGCTGTCTTAGAAGCTGTCATTCCTATTCAACTCAGTGYGGTGTACTACCAAATTAGCATAGTTTTTTAGTAAAGGAATATGCTTGTTTAAACATGTGCCTTTCCAAAGCGAGGGGGCAACATCACAAACCAATTTTATTAAAAACTCCTACTACTGTTCCAAGACTGCAAAAATACTTGGAGCAGATGACTATTCCTGACACATATTGTTTAACCGTTTTTAAAATTAATGAAAGAGTTGAGGTCATGAATTTTATCAGAGATCCAGTATGTTTAAACAGACTTTCTTTACCTTTTAGCTCCTTGAAAAATGCATTTTGGAAGACTCCACAAAAATCTTTGCAGTTCCTTGACAGGGGAAAATGAATCTTTTACATGAATCAATTCAATGCTACCTAGCTTCAGAAATTGAGATTTTCTACTATGGTTTTGCCAGGATAACTATTTAATCATGATTTAGTTTATGACCTTTTCTCTTTTTCTTAAAGTGACTTTTCTCTACAGCCAACTTTTTATTCCAACTTTCTTTGATTTACCTGATAATTTAGCTCAGCAAGGAGGCAAACTTACTAAATAGAAAGACAAACCAGATTTAACAGAAAGAACAGCACATTTGTTTAGAGGCATAACAAAACAGAGTATGCTTAGGTGAGATTTTCTTTAAAACCACAAAATTTTCAATAGAAACAATGAAAAATCCAAAAGCAGACAAAACCTAAACSTGTTTCAAACCTTCACCATTTTGGCAATAGCTTAAGAATTTACTGKTTTTTCTGCAATACAGCTTTCACTGTCAGAAAAAAATACCTATATTGAATTTTGATAGGGAAAATGCAAAGAAACCCTGAAAAGTCAGTCATTTCTTTATCAGCCTACTGGCATACTTCCACCCCTCCCATCCCAAAAAACCAATCCAGAGACCTAATGAAGAACACATTTACATGATGATCCAGAAAGATGAGCTGGGTATGACCTCAGTGCATTTCCATTTTGTTAGTCTCCATGTTCTAAGAACCTTTAAAAACATGAACTGCTTCTGGCAGAGGACTGCATTTGATTTACTAACTCTGAATTCAATGTGAGGAATGAACATGCATCCTCAAATTCAGTAATGTTGCACAATGCCTTAATAACAGGCCTGAAAACCTTGGCAGATGAAATTACATTTTCAAAAAAAGCATAGAGAACTTGGAGGACTATTTTTTTTCTTTTGCAAATTTGGTTCTTTTCTACTTGAATCACGTCTTAAAACAACATGTAGGGGTGATGTCCTCAGGGCATCTGTGTAAGTTTTTTTTAAAGAATGGTTCCTTTAAAGTATGTTAGTGATCAAAGATTTATGCACTTTGTATGGAAAGAAAAAGCACAGGCAAAAAAAACTACCCATACATCAGAAGATTATATAGCAAATTTCTCACATCTTCAACTAGAGAGACAAAAGGCTGGAGATGGAATGAAACAAAAAGAATACTGTTCCTAGCTGATGAAGTAATGGCTCTCTGTCCAAAGACAGCCCACTCCCTATGAAAACAACACCGAATATCTGAAGTCTTGAAATCACATTGTAAGGAAATCACCATGAATTTGAGGGATATGGTAAGCAATACAAGCTCATGAAATACAAGATCAAAATTCAAGCTAGGCACCCTAGACTCCTGCAGRTGAGGGTTAGGTATTCACTTCTGTCCAAAATAGCCTGCAGTTAAATTTCTCAGATTATGTTCAGACTAGAAGAAAAACAACRGGCTGTAGGGAAAAAAAGTAAATAAAAGTCAATTCCATTTTTCAATCTTCTTCTTTTTAAAACACCTGAAGCTGTGGCCAGATCAGAAGATTTATTGCAATAGCTACATCATGGTCAACACACTAAAGAAAGCTCTGCTGGACTTGTGAGGACTCAAGCTGCCCTGCAGCTACTGCCATTTGTTATGTGCCTTGTGTTCAACCAGAGCATTGCTGTATGTCAGGAAGTAAACAAAAAAGAAGGGTTGCATGTTGGAAAGCACTAACCAGATCATCCTAATGCTGCCAGTACAATGGCTGCCAGATGTTATGGAAGCAGGTATGAAGATCTGCATTTTAATTCCTCATCTTCCCATGGTGCCTCTTTCCACAGAGCACACACCCAAGTTACCAGGAGCGCCTCTGAGGGGAGCTGACTGCTTTTCTGGAACCCTATCCCTCCCAAGGCTGCTGCTCTCTGTGCTAAACATAACAGCACTGGTGATGCACTAAAACAGCAGTGAAAATTTCAGCTGCTCCCACCTACGGTGCGAGTAGACACACAACCTATAAAACTAACCTATAAAGCAAGCTATAAAAGCTGATCGTTCATCCCATCTTCTTGTGCACCAGTGAATTCCTGGCTGCGGAAGCAAGGATGTGGATGAGGCTAGGTGCATCTGCACCCATGCACACCTCCTCTAGGACAGTGCAGACACCCCTCTCCTCTCTGAGGCAGCATCTGTCATGGGAGCCTTTTATTGTGAAGGCACTTCACACAGAAAAGAATCACCGCGAATGAAAAYGGTTTTGGGGAAGAGAGATCGTTAACTAATATCTACGAACATCCAAATGAAATCCAGAGCAGTGTGTTCCAACTACAGACCACTGCTGTTCCAGAACGTCGTGGTTCACCAAGCTCTGCTGAGCAGCCAGAACAGTCTCACCTTACACTGTTCTTAAAAAGGCAAAAGTTTAATGAAGGTCTGGCGAAGCTCGAACAGAAGAGTCAGAATTAGAAACCATCAGTTGGCTCAAGCCATTCAGGTGAGTCGATGTTAAACAAAAATGAGAATGACCAGGAAGGTACGGCCATCATCTGAGCTCTCCTGCAAGAAGCTGCACAGTGTGTTACACACGTGCAGATGGGCAATGCTCAAGACTTCTCCCCCAGAGCTGTAGAGGCTGAAGGACGAGGGGCTTCTCAGCTGTTCTAGATCCAGTGTGCAGCACTGAAAACTAAAGGCTTGCCACCGAAGTTTACCACTGTCTCTGCAGCATTCCCTGTCCTAAGCACTTGCGATACAASCACCAAAGTTCTGCTGACCCCAAATGCAAACTGACCCTAATACAGGMAAAATCCACAACATGAAGCACTTACCTGTGATTTTGTCTCTCACGAGCTTGCAGGATTCGATTTCACCAATGCTCCCAAACAGACTCCTGAACTCCTCCTGGGTCATGTTCTGGGGTAAATAGTTGACTATGAGGTTGGTTTTGCTGTCATCTGTAGCAGCCCCTGTCTGCATGGGGGAAGGGCAGTTTCTACTGTTGCTGGAGGGTCCATTGGTTGTATTGGAAGTAGGGCCATTCGACACCTGAGGCTCCATGGTGCTAATTATCTACAGCAAAATAAGAGAAAGGGGAAAAAAAACCACCCTTAAGTTTCATAGATACAATAGCTATTTTTAAAGATACTCACAAACGAATGAGTAGGTAGCATTCATGGCCAATTTAGATACTTCAACAAAAAAACCCGGCTTGATTCCTCTGTTATTGTTGCAAAGTAGGTCATGCTAGTCTTTGGCTGTGAGCATATACTAAGATGCAGTTAAAAAACCTTCTTTTTTTGTTAATGCGAAGCTGATTTCTGCTTTCATCACGCAGCCATTTTCACAAATGTAAATTTAAACCACATAAATTTAATTATAATTTAAGGTAATAATCATAATTAAAATTATAGTTCCATTAAATCAGATGAAGTAAGTGTATGGCTCTATACGAAAAGGTAAAATATTTTACCTATTTAATAACTGTATCACAGAGTGCAATGACAACAACATTTACCAGGCACAGTCAATCTGCACTGTGTCGTCATTCAGCTTGCCTTCAATTAATAAACTTGGTGTCCCAAGACATACCATTTACTGGTTCCAGTGATGACCTATATTCTCCACCTATATTTCTCACTAACGAACTGACACCTCTTTAAATAATAAAGCCCTGGATTTGCAATCTTCAGAGATACAAAGGTCTTCAGATATTTACTGGAAACAAAAAGGTTTAATCAGAGAAAGGCTTATCAGGCACAGGTGCAGGCTGGAATTATAACAAGCACATCTATCTTGAAACGTGAAACTCCAATTTTCACAGAAGGGATTCAAACAGACCTTTCCAAAAAACGACAAATAGGAATCCAGCTTAGCAAATTGCGTTACAGGACAGTAGCCCCATTGTCAACCAGTGCCACCCGTCACGTGAGCAAAGCTGCCTGCATGTTTATCTGCAGAACACAAGTTTTCATCCCAAAACTGCACAGGCAGACAAAGGAAGCAGAAAAACCTGGGTATTTCAAGCTTTTTCGATATAATTTGCCTCTGCTGTGGCTTCTACCCTGTCTTCACTGTCACCAGTGCTGACAAAGAAAGGACATCATCTTCGTCTCAAATCTGGATAAATTAAAGCAATGCAAATGGTGGCTTTTGCTGCCTCCTGTGAAGTTTGTCATGTGCAGCTTCACTGGTATCGAAGATCATCCCTCAAATGGGCTCAGCCTCCCTTCACCAGAGAGTCAGTGATGCAACCTGCTGCCCCAGGCAGGAGATTCCACTGCCCAGGGACAGGGACAAACACAGGAGAACACAGGGCTCAGGCACCACACACACTCTGAACCTGGTATTCTTCCGATCCTGTAATTATTATAATTACTCAAGACTTMATTTGCTTTCTTTTTTAAATCCAGGGAGGTACGTGTTGTGACAAATTAGGCCTGTAATTCAGGAGGATGGGGACACACACACACACCAAAAAAAGGGTGTCTATTCTAAAATTAACTGCRTGAGGGTGGCTCAGAGTCTAAACAGGTTATACTCTGGTCATGTCTTTTTTTTTTTTAATTGAAATGCTTCAGTGTTAGTTTAATGCCTCATTTAGGAAATAACCCTCTTTTTTATCAATGGAAATAAGTTTTGAATTGCCATTATTTTTTATTATCAAGCCCAGGAATAGCTACTTGGTTTAACAGCTTTTAAATAAAAAGAAGCCTTGCCACATTGTGCTTAACAGAAATGCCTTAAAACCACACAGCAGAATCATTTTGAAAATAAACTGCACAAAAATAGTCACTTCTTGAAAGACATGGGCACATCCAAACCAGAATCCCCCTGCCAATTTTACCAGCCACGTGGCACCAAGTACTGCTGGCATCCTTGGCCAAGCTGTGCCAGCCCCACACACTCTTCCATCAAGATTCCCCCTTCTACCCGGTATCGGCCATACTTCCTTCCCTTCTCCAATCTAATTTCATCCATGTATTTACTCACACGTACTACTTAAACGCTTCAGATGCTGCTAAATCTGTTTAGCTCGGGATTCCAGCTGGAAGATCATCCTTTGATCCCCGCACCTCCGCGACCCCACGGCAGACACGGGCTCCGAGCTCCGCCAGCAGCTGCTGCGGGGCCGGGGTTCGCACCCCAAGGCGAGCGCGCTCCAGCTCGGCACAGCCTGCTCCTACAGGCTGCATCCGCAGCCACTCGATTGAAATTGGGGGAAAAAAATCCCAGTTCCGACGCTAACGCAGAGTCAGAAGATGAGTGAAGCAGCTGACACGGTTAACGGCAGCTTTCCATGTGCCTTTACATCACTGGACCATATTCTTCCCAACGTAACACCCCACAAGATAAGCTGCAGTTTTAGGGACTGATCCTGCCCCTCTGGAGCCGGCAGGAACACCACACCACTGGTTTCAGTTTCAGCAGAAGCAGGACTTCAGCACAACACACCGAGGAAGGTACATCAGCTATTATTAGCAACAGACACAAAAGCTATCTATAGTTCCCCGTGGTAGACAATAACCCTGGATCTTTTAAAAACTGTGAAAGAAAACAAAATTTGAAACTGGTTGGTGTCCTACTTAGGCATTTTGCAAATGCTTTTTAGCTACATTTTCAGCAAGCATACCTTCCCCACCAAGCAAAGGAACAGAATTCAACCCAAGACATTTAACACGTTCAGAACATTAAGAGTAAGCTGCTCTGTAAAAATCTGTTCCTGAACAAGTACATTTCCTCATATACTTCAAAGTATCTTGGCATAAACTAATTTTGCACCAGGTGCCAGGTTTTCTTCCTAGTTACTCTCAAGTCCAATTAGGTTTTCCTGATTTTTCAATAGTAGAAAGGAAAACCAAGGCACTTATTTGCCCTTCAAATTATTGAGAAGTCATAGGTTACTAAAAATCGATTTGCCATATATATATTAAAAAAGAAATAATAGAAATGTTGAAGAATTATTAAAAGCATTTCTGATAAACAAATTTCAGATGCAACTTTTTTTTTACTACATAATTTTAAGTCTCCATTTACAGAGTGATTTCTGTGCAAAAGCAGTTATGCACCAGAGCCTGCCTTCGAAGTTCCTACAGTGACAAAGGAATAATACTTACTTTAGGAGTACATACTGATTCTTGCGATGAGTAAAGACTTAAATTACTGATGGTAACAAAGAGGTAAGTCCTAGCTCTCCTTTCCAGACACTCGGTCCTCTCCCTAACATGTCTGAAGCTCAAACCTCGGGCAGAGTTCAGTGTGCATGCACTGGGATGTTTATTGTCAAAGACTGTTTTTAATATTAAGTAGCTGTTGATTCCACATCAGCCAGCACATTACATAAGAGGAACATTATTAATTCAAATAGATTTCAACATGACAGTYGCTGTATGTTTTTTTCCTCTATCTACAACACTAAGATTTAAATTTTTAATTCAATACCTGKGTCACAATATGAACATTTTTAAAATCGATACTCCAGTTTCCGGGGCACACAGTTAACTTACTGTGTTTTAATTACTGGTAATAACTTTTTTAAATACAGGRAAGTATTGGACTGCAATTCGATTCTATCAAAGTATCAAAGGAAGCTCTAAGCCTGCCTAACTCATCAAGGGCTTTGCTGGATACAGGCAAAACAAACGTTGAAAATTCAAGAGTGACTTAACCCCAATGTTAATTTTTTAAGACCAAAATATACTGTTATCCCTGAAGATAGGTCTTAAACCTCTATAACCAAGTAAAATTAGCAATATCTCTGTGCTCTGAGCAACATATCTTTTTGTAGACCTTTTCTGACCCAGTTTAGGCAGTACTACCGGTCCTGAAATATTACAGTGCATATGTCATGTGTGATGACACTCACATGCTACTGGTATAAAGAGGCATTTTATTTTTTGGGGGGTGGCAATAACTTGCCAGACTCCCAATACTGCAATATGATACTCTATATTACAGGGTAATGGTATCTTTGACAAAGAATAAACTGCAGTTACTGCTAATAGACATTTGATCATTTAACCACCAATAATTTGAATATCCTAACACTGACAAAGACTATCTGTTATAGAATTTAAAGACTGTGATTTTGTAAGTTAAAGGCAGCCTATATTTCAACTCGTGCATGTATTTCATCAGACTGCTGCTCTTAAAAATGACGATTTCCTGGTGTACTACTTTTCTCACTATGGTAATGTATCAGCAAARTATGAGGTATTTTAGTTTGACAGGTTTCACAAAGAAATGCTTTGGGGAAGACAACACAAGCTTTGCCAGTGTTTTGCAAAACACTGCTTACCAAAAGGCTTGGTATAAACCCCTCCCACAGAGTATCTGCCACAAATATCCATTAGAGCAACTCCTACATTACTAATGTTTCAGCAATACTTCCATCACAGCTTCATTGTTTTTCAATTAATTCAATTAATTTCAACTTATTCCTGCTAAAATATTAGCTCCAACAATAATGCAAAAAATACCTGTATGTATAAACACAACTATTACAATTACAAACTATTACAAGCTGGAGTAACTGACACTAATCTTCAGTTATTACAGTAAATGTGTGACATCCATCTACCATTACAAAGCACAGTTAATGAATCATTTGGAAAACTACCCACAGACTAAGACAGCCTTATCTCCCTACTGCATGCATAAGCAATAGCCAATGGCTCGATAAATGTAAATATACATTTTTTGTATTTACAAAATTTGTTCTCAGCAGCCTAAAAGAAGGTCTGCATGTTGAACAGAGACTGCCACATACACACACTGAAAGGAGCTTGTATTCAGCAAAGAATCAGCATCCATTCTTGTTATCTGAATTATGTATACTCCACTGACCATATTCCACAATAAACACAAACTCATTTGGTAGGTATGAAAAAAAGTGCAATTAAGAATCTTAAAAATTAATGTTATTTATAGGCACTAAAGAGAAGTGTTTTTAAACATACCACAATCTTTTCCTAAAATCAAAATCTGAAAAAAATTCTAATACCCAGAAAATTCATGCAGACATATCCATTTTGAGGACTCAGAAGTCAAAAAAGTTAGCTATGAATAATGAACTGTTCACAGCACCTAAATGCCAAGAAAAATGATCATGGCAAATTACACCTCATGAAGAATTCATGAGGTCTAATTTTATATTATTTCTAAGTGTTCATTAATGAACAAACTCAGAACATTCTCCCATAAAAAAGAGTTTAGATAAATAATGCAAAGCTCTTRCTTTATCTAAAAAACCTCTTTAATTAGCATTGCAAGTTGTTTGCTTTTACAAGTGAAAACAAATGGTGCCATGGCAGAGGTCCCACAGCCATCTCGTGAAAAACCATGACAAAAGAAGAAACAAAACAAAACCTCTCAAAGAAAATAAATGTAGATTCATAAAGGTTTTCCTCMTACAATGAGAAACAGGCTTTAACTCCCAGCATATCTGCTCTTTTGAATGGAAGTCAGCACAGTACAAGTCTCTGTTCCCCTTGAACTTTTCTGCAGGTGAGAAAAAGCCCATTTGCAGGAACTGCCTGACCAATCCATCCACAGCCTTCCCATCTGCTGAGCCATGAATAGCCATGCCAAAGCCAGAGGGTTGGTCCATGGGTATGGAGTGAAACAAAAACACATCCAGGTCCCTCAGCCCTGTTCCAGCCGCTGCACAACCCCACCCTACTTTAAGATGCACCCACTGCTACTCACTCCATGGGAATTTAGCACATTTTTGCAGAATGAGGCACTGGATCACAAAATGTTCAGGACACATCATGCCACCTTCCCACAGGAGTGTTAAAGGAAAAGAAGATGAACCGATTTTAATTCTTCCTTGGTTCAAAACCACAACTGCAGGCAGTGCAAGAAGCAGGTGCACCTGAACCTCACGTGGGCTTCTTTCTAAAGTGACCTCAGGAGAGGCAAATGATTMTCTGTGTGCAGCTCCAGTACAGATTTTCTTAACTGTACCACAACTGTCAAATTTCACTGTCAATTACATTTTTATTAAAGCTTATGTACTGCACAACTGGAGTTTGSTATTATTTACCTAATAAATACATCATGAACATGAAATAAAGGAGGAAAACGAAGCTTTTTAGTCTATCTGCCTGGAGGCAAATCCAATACCCCAGAAACAAATCATTATCTAACCCTCCATAYTTTGACATGTTCCCCACTCATAGGCACTTCTACATGCTACATCTTTACCTTCCTTGGAGTAAAAGTCATCTTTAATATTTTAAATATAGATATAGCTGAAAGTCTCAGCTCAGAACACCAGCAGGCTCTGGCTCTCATGGCACAGATACAGTTCCTTACTTGCTTTCAGAGTGTGCTGCACTCAGGTTGAAATGGTGTTCAARCATTTTCAGCAAATTCACATTTATGGGTGCCACAATAATTGCACAGAGCATACAAATGATCCAAATGGAGAAGACAACAAATGCACTTATTTTAAGATGCAAGCCTCAGTTCAAATAAAGGAGAAAATTATTTTCTTTAATAGCTAAATTTATCCTGAACCAGTCCATTATAGGCTTTTGCATGAATATGCTAAAACAAAATATTCYGTCCCCAATCTGCAGTGAAATGAATGCAAGGTTTATTGGCAATATTACTTGTTATCACAGCAGTGCCTGAAGRATATAACCCATAGCAGCACCAGGCTGTGCTGTACAAACGGGCAGTAAGGGCAGAGACTGCCACTCTTCCAACACAGTGACAAAAAAGTAGAAAATTTTTTTAATGTTATTTTTATTSCAGGTTTTGCGGAAGTGAAAAAACTCAAACCAGATGAAAATACCTAGGTAAACTGCTGAAGTCACACAGCAAACCGTGACAGCTCCACAACACAGCAGCATACCCTCAAACCTGGCCCACTGATAAGGTACAACTCCTAACAACTTCCCCCAAAAGAAAACCCATATAATGATGCACCAAACCACGTTTTTTTGAGAGTTTCAGATAAATGTCTTCTGTTCCCATGAAGCAGGGACTCTACAGTTTTGCATTTGATTTCAAGCACAAAAGGGAATGAGTAGGGAAAACAGCAGACACCAAAATAAGTCACAACTCTTTCAACATCAATAATTACTAACTGAGCAGTAGAAGAGAACACTCTTGGAACTACACATCCAATAACTACACAGAAGATAGGAAAAAAGGCACCATATCACACACTTTGTACAATCTTACTCTTCTTGCAGGTACTTTGAGGGTAAGAAATTGAAAGAGGAAAGCTACAATTGTCATTCATACAGCTCAGCACTCTGCAAAGATCAGAGGAAACACACCAGACTGAGGAGCAGGTGCATAGACAAGCACTTCATGCACAGCAATTTCTGGGAAGCAYGGCACATTTGTAAGGACAACAGTGGTCATCGAGAAGCAGAATATAGTTATAGCTCTATTAAACGTATTGCCTCAACTCACAAAATTTGAGGTTCTTCATGAACTTCTACCGAGCTTTTACTTTCAACTGCTGTTTCCAGCTTCTTCTTTGCCTCTTGCAAAGACTACGGAGAAACTATGCCTGTCAGAAATCTCAAGAGGCATTTGGCTCTGTTCTTCAGTGTTCTCCAAATATCTTAAAAGTCTACAGCAATAGCACTTGGGAAATGGTGAGGAAAAAACTGGTGTAATAGGCAATGGGCACAGAAGTTTCCTTCTGTCCCTGTATCAGGGTCACCCTTTTTGTTAAGACAAACTGATTTCCAGAATGACAGCCAGCTATCCCCTTCTTTATTTAGAATGGTTTCACCAGAATTTGCTTATAATTTCTGCCATTAAACACAATTCACACATGAAGATAGGGGAGAACACGGCCTTGGTTTCACAGCATTCAAACACCGCTCCGGAACACAGCTTTGGAGAAGGCCATCACCAAAAACACCGGGGGAGGAAAACGATGTGTCCTGTCTGTTAGATGGGTCACCCAATTAGCTCAGGTTAAAAATCCYTCCAACCACTTGTGTCCCACAGGCCACAGACCACAACAAAGGCTGGTGGCAGGGAGGTGTCCTACTTCTGTCCTGGGACACGGCCATCAACGGCTCCTGCCCACCCGCGTCTCTGGGGGTGACCAGTCGCCTCTGCTCAAAGGTCTGCACCATTTTTGAACTGAAATAAGGGCAACATGATCAGGCTTTGAGTGCTGAAGGAACATCTATTTCTTCTTCAATCACGCTTCTATTTCTGCCAAATTCATACCAGGCAACTCTGTACCTGAAATTTTAAAAGGGCTTTAATTTAGTTATTTCATCATTCTGGATTGCTCCTTATTCCCCTCCTGGCTTTTCACTGAGGCTACTACATGTTCTCTCAAGATGCATACAGAGGCTAAAGGAGTTTGAAAAAACAAATCTCAGCAAAAAGAGGTCTTTCTTTGATTGACACTCCAAGCCAAAATTTGATGAAAAAACATCCTCTTTCTCCATGGACTGCAGTTTATTAGACAGATACCACAAAGGCAAGAGGTCTCCCAGTGACTGTACTGTCCCTCTCGAAAAAAAGAGACTGTGACTAACAAAAACCATATTTAAAATCTGTGCTAACAGAGTGATAAAAAAAAATACACCACCAAAAGCATTAAATATATGAGGAAAACTCTGAAAGACTGAAGAGGGTCTCTCAAAAGCCTAGATACTAGACAAKAAAAGCACGGTAGAGACCAACATTTAAGATAGATCCTCAATCTAAAGGACACGCAGCCTAAAAATACACTGAAATGAAAGCAAAGGAAATTGAGAGTCTTTTTATATTTCTGGTTACTTTCTAAATTTTATTTTTAGCTCAGTTTTGTTTCCTAATCACTCCTTACTTGTTTGGTTTACTGACTATATTACTGAGTTATATATTGCTAATCTGTAGCTGAATTCTATTACTGACTGGGGAATATGCATGTTGCACTGTGTACTGACGCACAGATTCCCACGGGGACGTACATGTTCATGTAAGAAGCAGACAGCTGCAAGTCTTCAGCTGCTGTAGACCTGTCACAATTCCACTTCATGTTTTTTTTTTTTTTTTACCTTTTAAGAAAATAATCTAGAATCATTTGCAACCCGGGAGTTTAGACAGTGAAACCTGTATCACAAGCCATACTGAAACCTAAAAACATCTACTTACCAGAAGGCAAAGCAAAGCAAGGASAGTGCGGGCTCTCCGTGAAGCCTAGGAACATCCAACCCCCCACTGCTGTTATTTCTACTGAAGTTCTAGAAACAAAAAGCTACAATTTTTCGAAACCCTTAAGCGATTTAAGATTCATTAATGTTCACTGCAATAGGATTTCAGCTCCTAAGCCATAAGCTTGTCTGAAAATGCTGCCCATATATTTTTCATGCAAAGACAGGCTTGTATTAGGCAGGAATGGATGGCTTAGCAAAACACATGCCCCTACCAAGATGTTTTAAGGCTCTGTCCTCAACAGGACCTTAATGAAAACACACTGGTAAATGCAATTAGGAAACACTAATCAACATGTGTACATCTCGACTGCTGGCAACAGCATCTCTATGGATACTGCTGCTTGCAGGTCTAAGTGAGATAGACCCCAAAATAGAAACTATGATGTTCAGCTAAGTCCTATCTCCATCATTAGAAATGCTCGCCTGCTGCAAGCTTAACAGTATTTCTATAAAACTTAACTGGATTAGTGATTAAAAAAATAAATTTACCTCTTTTCCACAATTCACCGGTTAGTCTACAGCTCTGTACCACACTAATACTGCTTATGGAAATACCCTTCTCATGAAATACAGGCATTCTTACTTCTGTAACATACCAATAATAGACAAAGTTACGACGAATTCCTGAAAATAATATGGTCATCACCATCTTCAAGGTAATGAACAGAAAATAGAAATTATAAACTTGAGAAATTTCTGGTGGAAAAATTATTAGAAATTACCTTTGAGAAAGCAGAGGCAGGTGCTTACTCTGATGGTCTCACAAAAGAACTATCTACAAAATGGCTTAAATGAGTCTAAGTTTTAAAGTCCTGTATGGGATAAATGCCTCAGTAATGCTTAAATTCAAACCATCTCATGCATGAAAGCATCTATACTAAGCTGAGATGCATTATTATAGATTAGCAATACATTATTCATCAAAAAAGGACAAAATATCAAGTACATATCTGTCACAGGTCAGGCTAACAGATCCTAACGGTTTATCCCGCACAAACTCTATTAATCTCTGTACTAAGGAAGAGAAACATACCACAGGCCAAACCAAACACATGCCTTAATAATGGTAAATAAACAAACATACCCTAAACACCAAGAAATTAAAAATGTATTAAAACCACTCTTGAAAAGGTGAGCAGACCTCACAGATAAACTCCTGGTTAAAACACAGTTCTGCTCAACCACCCAGCAGGAGCCCTGCTGACCTCAGTCCCTACTCACTCAGGTAGAGGTGCTTAGAGACAGGGTAGGCTACCCAGGCCACCCCAGCTGTCCTGACTCAAACCCCACACATTACATTTCACTTAAATGTTCAAAGGCAACTGAAAATATGACAGCTATTATTAGAGATTGGCAGGCAGAAGCATCCTAAAAGCCTGAACACCCAAGAACATCTTACTTGAGTATTAAGAAAGTCAAACCATCAAAGTTACTGTCCTCTCTATTGGCTATGCTTTCCTTAGAACACACAGCAGCCATAGGCAGACTTTCATCTTGGAGCTGGATCCACTTCCACCCATTTCACCTCAAGTAAGTTGGCAACGGAAGTGACACTGTCATTACTAAAACTACTACGACATCACCTAAGCACCCTGGCCATGGAGGCACTCAGCCCAAGTGTCCTAGTCCCTACCCTGGTGCTGAAATTCTGGAGGAGAATGTGGCTCCACCAGCGGCTGCATYAGCTATGTACAGCTGCAAAGCTCCTCGACCATATCGAAGAACATCACACAAATAATGCTCACTTTTGCACTTAGCAAAGACTAACAATGAAAATTAAACTCAATTTCCATCCAAAAGTATCTACATTTGTGAGCACTTCTTTCAGTAGCTGGGTGATGACAAGCACAGACAATAAAAAAAGGATTCTAAAAATATACTACTCTTTTTCCCTGGATTAGTGTGTCTACAGTTAAATATAAACTGTGCTCTATAAATTATCAAACACAATGTCAAATTCTGAAGTGCTCTCCGGAATCTCTCACAGAGCACATGAAATACAGAATGATAATTTTGTCCTGGCCCAGTTAGTCTGAAGAACAATATGCTACTGTGCTGGATCATGGAGTTAGTTCCCATCAACGGCCACACTAAAAATGGCCACGGCCACCACCATAGCTGCACACTGAATTTTTCAGGACCCTATGCATCACGCAAAGAGTTTAATTCCCTGAACAGCTGCTCTCACAGGAAGGGAATCGACAGCAACATTGTCACAGTATAGCTGGCACAGGCATATTAGGAAGAATTTCCAGCATTCATGCTTTCTGCTAAAAATCAACTTCCCCCTACTCATCTACTGCCAGTAACTTCATTTGGAACAAAGATATATTAGAACTATTTTTATTGAAGAAGCATTTATTTACATACATTATTACTTCTACGGAGTCGTGACTGTGCCTTCTGCTTTACAGAAATAACATCTTTGCCCACAAGTTCTTCTGCACATAGTAAAGCAAAAAGTCACTGACCACCATTCAAAGATGAAGGAGGATCAACAGAAGATTAATACAAATATTGCAATTAACAGGCACACTTATAAACCCTTTAAGCTTGTAGGAAAGCCAAATACCCCCAAATACCTCTGATCCCAAAAGCAGAACGTGTTAACACTCCACCACAGTGTAGTGACTTAAACAYGGGTTATTTCATGCCGTTGAGTCATGAATTTCATATTATCTAACATCAAATGCTGATGACTATAGGAGTCTACACACCAGCTGAAGAGGACTGAGAAAAGGCACGGCCTCCCCTCCAGATTAGCATTTAACTCACTAAAAAGATTTGTTAGTATTTTGCCCATGGAGTTTATTATGACCCTCTCTACCCAGAACTACTATAAACAGGTTGACTTTTACACACCCTAAGCACTTCACAGACATCAAGACTCTGAATTACTCCATGTATTAAACAAAAAAATCCCCAATGTCAAACCTTCCAATTAAGTTCACTCTAGCAGTAATTATTGTCAAAGTCCCAAATACAGTTTGGCTTTTAATGGCAGTAAAGAAACATGGACTTCTGGTAACTGTCCTGACCAGCAGGAGCAGAGTCAGTTCCTGAAATTCCATGTCCTTGCTGGGCAATTAGATGTAACATCACAAGAGGAGGCAGTTCCACCTCAAACTATAGGTTGTGAGTAAATTGCTGCCTTTGCTAGTTTTCCAGAACACAATAACGAGAGATTCTTAAGAGGAGCAAAAGCAAGGACACACGTCCTTCATCCCTCATGTCCCTACAAAGGCTTTTCAACAGCACTCAACCTGGGAGGACACACTTGGCCGTGCTCAGAGAAACACTCAGCCTCTCCAAAGAGGAGCGCACGCAATTACAGGCCAACAGGTAGGGCCCAGGCAGAGTTACCTGCTCCAGCAGCAACCTTGTGGGGCCTCTACATGGAGATCAGGTGGGACCTTCTCACCAAACACCCTCCCAGAAGCGGTTTGGTTTCCGTCCCGCGGCTCGGTGAGCGCCTCGGGTGCCCGGCAGAGCGGCCGGACCCGAAGGACCCGCGCCACTGGAGAGGCTCCGGGGGCACTGCTGCCCTCTGCCAACACCCAGCGTCACTTACGCGGGCACGGACGCGTTACAGTGGAAGCTTCTCGAAGCGCCGCAAGCGAGAGCCACCTCCCATAGTCACGGGCGTCTGCTTCGGAACAAACACACGTTTATCGCGCCGCCGGCACCCCCGCGGGTTCCCAGCGCTCCACAGCCACCAAAAGCCACCGCCCCGACGCCGAAGACGACTGGCACGCGCGTCTCCAGACCGGGAAAGCTACCGGCAGCGACGTATACGGAATTTTAGAGCAATTAGAGAGGTTTAATTTTAAAAGAATAAAATAAATGAAAGCATTTCTTTTTTTCCCAGAATTCAAGGACAAATAATTTCCCATCACAACAGCACTGCTGACGCAATTGCGCGTGCCTTAGCAACGAAGGCGTACTACAGCATTTTATATACATCATACCTCTAAATATTGGCAAAGCCAGGTTTGCATCTTACTGTGCAACTACATCTCATTTCCAGAGAGGACACACGAAGGTTTCGCTATCCTTTGTTTTTACTTATTCTTTTTCTTAATATTCTGTCTTTTCTTCCCATTTAATTAACGATTCCTAACTGGTTCTCAGCATCCCCTGACTTGTACAGATTTTCTTAGCCATTGGGGTGGAAGTCCTCATACAAGACACAGTCAAGGGTAGAACAATAGCTAAGATGGGCTCTCATCATCCTCCCTACTTTCTGGGGCCCTAAAGAAGCAGTATTTTATCAGGACCTTCAAAACCATCAGGGAAAACACATTATAGTGACAGAAAATAAAGCTCAACCTAACACTGCTCAGCTAATTCTTAATGAATTTATGCAAGCAAAGTAAATGCTACAAATAAGACAATGTTAGGCAGTTCCAAGAATTAACTGCATTCTTCTTATAATCTCATCTGAAAGTATTAAATTTCTAACACTGATGTTCCAATGCTATTGCAAACTCTGAATATTTAAATGAGTAAACAACAAACAAAAGGTCTCATCTTCAGTGCCCCAAGCTATCATCCAAAACTAGTTATAATTAAAGGTGTGAACAACAGAGTAACAAACCTGCAAAGTCAAGGTTCTGAGAAATTAATGGGCATCACACCACTGCACCAGTTCAAATTTATCACTCATTATCTCCCCGACTAGCACAGTGCTGTTTCACATATTACTGCCTCCTTCTTTCCTCCAAGCCTTTTCTGCCTTTTCTAGATGGCTAATTTTAGACAATTACTGCCTCTGACACATTGAGACCTTTTCTCCCTCCTTTTTTCTTCTCGCTATAAAGCTAGTGACCTACAAAAGCCCCCTGCACCTAAAATATTCTAGTATTTTAAAAAGTAAAGATTGATCATTTGAGAGGAAAAAGCAAGCAAGCAGCCTCTAAGTTATCTGTTTCTCCAACATCTTCCCTTTACATTATCTCAAATGGTTAAATGTACTCAAAGGCTAAGGCATGGTACAGGTACCCTTCAAACACATTTTATTGGATTAAATCTATACGACTTGTTGAATTGGAACACTGCCCTCCCCTTTGCAAAGTTCTTTAGAAAATTAAAAATGTGCCTTGCTTTTAAAGTCGCTCTAAGTCCTACACTGCTGGTAACTGGACATTTACAATTGTGAAGCATTACACTACACAAACAGCCTTTTCCCTCCTCATCCAAATCCCAGTGTTTTCCTTAACATCCATTCAAATGGGAAGGGAAGACAGCCATGCATGAAGACACACAAAAATATATGTGGTACCCATCTCTTCCTCCATCCTACACAGAAAGAAAAAGAGCAAGGGAAGGAGTGCAAGGGGGAGGGGTGACTTTCCATCGCAGATTAGCAAATTTTGCAAAATCTGGCCTATCCCTTACAGAGGCACCATGCCTTTTAACATCATCTCACTCGCAAAGAAAAAGTTTGTGCCCACTTTTGCCCCAAAACCCCAATGACATTGAAAAAATACTGCATTGCAGTATTTGCCAGTGCATCGGAGTGTATCCAGTTAGCTGTCCCACGGACAAACAAATGTACATTTCAATGTGTCCAGGCACATAAACGAGGTATCTAGTGGACACAGATTGCCAAAACGGACAAGTGGATTTCTCAAGTTACCTGCATCTCTCTCCCTCTTAACATAATATTCTCTGCCACTGCCCATTTCTTGCCTGGGCTGTTTGCTGAAATTATTTTCAAAGTCCAAGTTCCCAAAGAAGACAACAAATTCCCCTGCCAGAATACAGGATGCAATCATACCTTATTTCTTTTGAAAAACCTCGGGGTGTGGAGTGGCTCTAGGTTATGTACCAACAGTATGACAATTACACACAGAAAATAACCTGCATTTAATTAGTACACTCCTAGCATACCAAATAGGAAGGCTGAGGAAAAAAAATTCCCTGTAACCTAGAAGATATTATTTAAAAAAAATTAATACATTAAATACATGTAAGATTAATGCAACCGGATCTTCTTTCAACAGAGTCACAATATTTAACAGGACCAAATAAAGATGATGAAGACTATTTCAAACCCATTCAAATGGGATTTTTAAGTATACCCCTTCCAGCTCATTGTAACCATCCTTTGTCACAACAGCTCGGGCTCACTTTGAGAGAGCTCAAAAAGGTAAAATTAATAAAGGGGAAGAAAGCAAAGGAGGCAACCAAGCCAGTCACCAGTGGAGAGGCATTTAACGCTGTATCTAACATAGGAACTTGATTAGCAGAGTACATGGGGACAGGATTCTAAACTGATGGCTGGTATTCACATTGCATCAATACCCAATTGAAAGATTTCCTCCTTTCTGGATAGAAGTTCACCAAGACAACAATTCTTAAAAAAAGAAAATGTCATGTCTAAAGACAACTACATTTTCTCTCTCTTTTTATCTCAACAGAAAGAGATTTTTATTTTTTAGTATTAGCAGCAATCTTAATTCTATTTCACTAACTTAACAGCTATTTTTCTATAGGAAGACTTACAATGCGATCTTTTACATGCAGAAAGAAAATGTCACTATGTACATGCAGGCTGTATTCATTAATATAATCTTAAAACAAAGAAAAGAGGAAGATCAGGACAGGAACACGTGCACCATAAAACAAGTATTACATTATTTTTAAATCTTTGTAGAAACACCAAATTGAACAGAAAATGAAAATGTAACTACTAGCTGATGACTCTTAAAACAAACAATGCAGCTGTGTATAATAAAAGGCACCCTTATTTATTGTCATGACTAAGTTAACAGATTTAGAACACAGTATCTCTGTTTTGGACAGAAGAAAAATTATTTTACTCTCACGTACAACTACAATGCATGTCAGAATGCATCTCTGCACATGCACAGACTGTAAAATACGGAATTTTACACACGCACACACCCCCTCAAGATTTTTTCTCCCCCTCTACATTGTAAAGCAGTGCAGTTTTCAGAGGGCCATTCAATCACTTTTTCACAGAAAGGACTGCAGCAGAAGCAATAGTTAAAACAAAGCAAATTAAAAGGGAGATTTAATTTTTTAATTCATATTTAGACTAAGCACTAGCAATCCTGCTTGAATCTGCGTTCAAAGTAACCCTGCACCAGAGAAAGGAATAAAGTAAAAATATCTGCAAATCCAAAGACAGAAAGAAAGGCGTGTTCTATGTTCTTGCTTTGCTTCTCTTATGCCTCCTGATGTGTGATAGATGAGCATTTTCTGGGCAACCACATTTTTATATCTTTTACGCTACTGTCTATCACTTACTAGTCTACTACGCTTTTTTAACACTTCTAGCACCACCAGCTATTTCCCATTATTGTTTGCCACTACAATTAAGAGACCATCACAATTAACAAAATATTAAGCCATGGTTTAAAAAGTAGAGTTGCCACAAGGAGCCTGACATTGGAAGTGAATATTGCTCCAGCAGATACGGAATAGACTGTGGCTAAAGGTGGGGCCGGAGACGAAGAGAAGAATAATTTCATTATTTTTGTAAATTCCGCTCAGCGCCTAAATACTAAGATATGGTGAACTCCCCTGAACTGATTATTCTGCCATATAACCATCTGATTTCGTAAAAATACCAATATCACTTAACACAAAATCACTGCTTAGGGTAAATTCATTCTACCTACTGTTCTCATAGGGACATTTGCTGGAAAATTCTAAGAAATGATTTGCAGAAGCTATCAGCTGTGGGAGTTCACTATTATACCTCTGTCAACTTCATTCAATATAATTTACATTTTTTTTTATACTGCCTCACAGGATTCCTTGCAATTTTTTGCACGTACAATTTCACAGCAGGGAGGGGGAAGAAAAARAAAAGATAACCCTCTTTTGCAAAGGAGAAAGAACAGATGCTTAAAACCAGATTTCTAGAAATCACTGTAAGCCTGAGCCAGAAATGTAATTAACACCTATTTATAAAGAATAATTAAAGTTGTGACTGCCACAAAGAACAGCAGAGATAATCGAGGTAGCCCCTGCTTCTTTTTTTTTTTTTAGATTTTTTTTTTTTTACACTGTTTGCAGTATTCCCACATGATTGCCACCTGCTCCCCCACTCAGCTTCCCCTATGCTCGTTTCCCCGGCAACCTTTCATTGGCTTTTCCTCCCAGCTATCGCTTTCAGTTCGGCTGCTCAGTCTAATCTTATTTGTTTTACACCCATCAAAACAAGCAGCTAGACAAAGACAATCCTGTAAGAATGGGAAAAGACCGTCGCTTTGTTTCCCCGGTTATAATAAATATCCGCGGCAAAAGTCTGCAAAACGTTAAATTAGGGGGAAGGGGGGGTCCCCGCCGCCCCCCCATCCCGGGGCTGGCAGGAGGGCCGGGTATTGTGCGGGCGGCCCCAGCCCCCACCCGGGTCGCCCCGCTCGGCGCAGCCCCGGTGCCCGCAGTTGTGTCTGATCATGCCATTTTGCACAATCTGTAAGGAAAAGCACAAAAGAGGGGACGAGACGAACACGTCCGGGCTCCTCCGCCAGGAGAATACGGGCTAAAAATAGAAATACTATTTTTCACATAAATGGCTTTGACTTCTCCCGGCATTTAAAAAAGCACAAAACAACACGGCTCCCCCCCAGCCCCAGCCCCCACCCCGACACAAAAAAAACACACCCTTCCTTCCATCCATCCACCCATCCATCCACCCATCCATCCTCGACAGCACCGGCTCCATGGGAAACGCGATACCTGGATTTTTAGAGGCGATTATTAGGTTTGTATTTAAGGCTGGTGCAATAGGAAGGGAGATGAAAAGGCATCATCGGCCGCCCGCTCCGCCAGGCACACGCGGTACCATGACACCGTGACTGTCAGCAGAGACCATCCGCGCTCAACTGAAACGCAACGTTCAATGCAAACGCTGTGAAGTGCCATCGCAGCCACAGACGGTAAATGGATGTACAGATACATATGCACACACACAGGCAGACATATCCCACAAAAGGTAAAAAAAAAAAACAAACAAGGCTCTCTAATTTTATTTTATGACTCGCGATCCGCCGCCCTGAACAAAAGAAATTCGCGAGGCACACGAGAAACGAGACAAAACCCCATGAGCAGGCTCTCCCCGTTCACTTACCATTTTCAAGCCATTCCACTCCATCTGTGATCACAAAGATGGACCCTTACAGCCCCTCACAGAGTCAAAAGCAAAAAGAGCGTTATGTAAAAGCTGACATTCCTTCTTACAGCGCTGCTGCCCAACGATGCAACAAAATCGACATATACTAGGCACTGCAACACATACAAGCCTCCTCCTCTTTTTATGAGGTCACGACAGGAAACTCTTTGAAATACAATATGCAGCATTTACTGAAGCTCATATAAATCACCCTCTTTTAAAATTACCATACCTATTGCGCAGTCCACCAAAAAGAAAATTACCAATCTCGAGGCTTTTTTTTTTAAACAGCCCCCCCCCCCCAAGGATTTTGCTCTGCATTTGTATCTCCAAAATGTCAATGTGGAAATTAACTCTCCCCACCCTTAAAAAAAAAAGCCTCTTCTTCCTTTTGCATTTCAGTTAGCCACATACCAGCCTTGCATTAGAAATGAGCTTTTCTCTTTATTCTGAGAGAAATCGCAATTACCTTAAAATGACAAAGTACATCCTTTATTAAAGGATACGCAGACATTAAATATGAAAGAGAGAGAGCGAGAGAGAGGGGGAAAGAGAAAGGGAGGGAGGGAAAGGGAGAGATCATGTACAAACAGATCAGTAGCAGAAAACTAAATTCATGGGAAAACACAGACTGAGAATGATGCAGATTCGGGGAAAATCTGTATGTTAGCTTCTATATCTACCTCTATATAAACCCGCTACGATCAGATTTTAAATCTACTAATACCTACCATAACCATTCTTAATGGCAAATATTGGGTGTCTTGAAAGGCTTCAACTCTTCTAACGGTTTTGCTAAGGTTTCAGGGAATTATTTTATTATTATTATTTTTTCTCTCTTTTTTTTTTTGGAAGATCCACAAAGCACACTGCTAGACGTTTGTGCAGCGAGAAATTATTATCGATAATAATAATAATAATAGCGGCAATAATAATAATAAATAATAATAATAGCTAAGTCTGTGATCTCGTTGTCTCAGTGTGGTGCTGCGGCGGGAGGGCGGCGGCGCCGGCGGCGGGCGGAGCGCGGAGCGGCGCGGGGCGGGACGCGCGGAGCGGAGCGCGCGGAGCGGCGCGGGCCCTGCTGCGACTGGCGGCCGCCGTCGCCCCTTTACCGCCATTTATGGGACCATCTGTCAGCGGCGCCCGGCGCTGATTGGCCGCGCGGGGGGGGGGGGGGGGGGGGGGGGGGGGGGGGGGGGGGGGGGGGGGGGGGGGGGGGGCGTTGCGACATCAGGTGCTATTGAAATTAGCCGCTGCCAGATTGACAATGTTAATGATGCGGTGACCTCTACAACAACAGAGACCAGATTTCTGAACTGCTGCTTGTGTCTAGTAATTAAGGCCCGGTTGAAGAAACAACACGCAGCCCCGTATTTTTTATTTTTTTTTTAATTTTTTTTTTTCCGGTTCCCCCTGTTCCCACCCCTGGGCCCGGCGGTGCCGTACCTCGGCCATGCTCCAGTGCCTACATCTCCTTACCTCCTGCGCGCCCCGCTCCCAGGTCCGGCGTATTTTAACCACCTTATCTTTTTCGACAGTTGCTTTCCGGAGAAATGCATATTTAATGATCTGCCTCTAGGCTTAAAGGCACAACAAAAGCACTTTGACGTGCATTTAAAGCTGCATTTATTTTCAGGTACTATTGATTTTAATAATCAGCCCATCTCTCCTTCCTTCCGCCCGGTGAGGTTTTCAGAAATACGTATTTTTAAAGGAGTGGATTTGATATTGCTGCCACTTGACAGTGTCTAAGGCACAGCAGACACCCATTTATCGGGCGGTCCCCCTGAACAACAGTAGTATTTCAGAATTATTTTGCCACCTCGCTTCATTATTCTTCAGCTCTACAGGAAATAAAACGACAGCGAACTTTGGGCATTTAAAAGAATTTTCTTTTCCAGCCTTAGAGAAACGTGCTTAACTTAACAATGCACACTCATTAATCCTCCGCTCGCTGCCGCTGACAAACTAACAAAACTTCACTTCCAAACAGCAATATTTTACCCCCTTCCAACCACAGCGAGTTTATTAAAAATTCTCACGAGTTAGGAAGCATTCATTTCTTTCTCTTACTTGAGAGTTATTTTCCTAAAGCATGTTTTGTCCAAAGTAACAAGGCATGGCACTCTGTAATTGCAACAAACCCTGAATTTACATTTATCTCAACTAAAGCAACCGAATATTACTCTATTAACACACATAGGATCATTTAGGTTTACCATCCACACATTCATTTCACCAACTAAATATGTTTTTTTTTAAAAAAATCCAGTATCATTGCAAGCATTTTTAAATGTAAGAGCTGAAAACCGAGAAAGCTAGGATGGGCCACATTATAAGCTCACTTAGCTCTTTCCTAGAGAAAGAAAACCTGGCTACAAACCACCAAAACCATTTTTCGAAATATGTCAAGCAAATAATCATTGTTCTACAAGTTTCATTTCTTTTTCAAGTATAAATATGCCCTCCAAACTGCAAAGCTTGGAGCTGACATTTGGTACATTTTAAATTTCTTTAAACCATTGACACGCTCAAACACACACACAGACTAAACACACCAGTAAAACACATGAAATATAGTAAAGCTCATAAAATCTAGCTATACACAAACCAAGCAAGGAGAAAAATCACATTTAAAAAACATCATACAATCTATTTGTGGAACAAGCACTGAATTTAATTAAAATATGAACAATGTGAAAGGCTGCACAGGATTTCTCTCACCACGCATCTTTCTGAGCACATTTGTAGCTTAGTAAAAACTAGTATAGATTAAAGCAGCCCATAAGATACATTTCCTAACTCAAATTTAGGTGGCCTATTAGACTGAACATACAGACACCAAAATGCTACAACAGCTAGTATATTACCATACATTCTCGTGCAAATATACATCAAATATTAGATTTGTAATGCAAATTTTTTACTTAAGGTCTCTTCAGGGGTTAATAACACCGTAGAAGGCATCCAGAAATTATTTGTAAGTCTTTTCAACTTCAGCCTACTTTGTTACTATAAATTCGTTATGCATATAGAGATTCAGCCATTTTTCTGAAACAATAATCGCACACTGCTCCTCTCAAAAATTAGCTAATCTTATCCATCTATAAATCCAGGTACTCTGCACACTGACCACTTTCCCCAAAAGCACCCCACACACGCAGCCTTTCCGAGAAACACTAAAACAAACGCTCAAACATCCTCAGAGGCCTCTGTCTGTAAAGACAAAGGCAGAATCCTATTGTTGAAAAAGTCAACCTTATTCTCGTGTTTCCAATAGTACCATTTATCTTTCAGGGAAAGGGACTGACCACCGCATCACGGTGGTGACATTTGTAAAGCATCAGATTCTCTATACAGTCTCTCCAGCATCAGCCAGCAAGCCCCTAAGCAAAGCATATTTTTAGTGCAATCTTCCATCCCCACAAAAAGAAACTTGTCTTAAACAGCTAATCCAATATCAAAATGAAATCACAGGGTTGTTTCCCAGCCCCCCCTCCCTCTCCTTACCATAAATGAGCAGTTTCTTGACTCATTAATGACAGTTTCCCTTAAAAGAAGTGATCTCATATCACTGAGCCCCTCTCCACCACGCATACATCCCAAAGGTTGCGGGTATCTTAGCATCAGTAGCCGCTAGCAAGCTCTCTCATACAGAGCCCAGATGGACTATACCAGAAGCCAATTCAGCGTTAATAACTACCTACTCTGTGCAGTTTAGAAGCCTTACGTGGCATAATGTCCTAGGCAACAGCAGCCGATTGAAACCGCAAATAAAAGACAACCCAATTCTCCAAAAGCATCAAAAGGAAAAAAATAATAAATTGAAGAMTGATTTTTTTTAAAAAAAATCTCTTACTTGCATAAGATTAAACTGAATCCTTCACCAACATATGAAAAAGGAGAAAAAACAGATGCTGCCCAGAAAAAGTGACAAAATATTACCTCATTATTTAACAAAGCAGCATTAAGCGTCCTGCTGATTTCAAACATCTTGCCACAGATTTTGGTTAAGAGAAACAGAAAGAATCCTTTGCAAGCCCTCTGTCTGCAAAGGGTTCTTCAATTTTCTTGCGCACAACAGAATAGTCAATATGTTATTTCCCTAGAGTTCGCACATTAAAACATCTAGTCAGTGAGCTGAATTTTCCCCTTATCACACTGTAGACTCCTGTTATATGTACTGCTCTCTTTGCAAGATTAGCCTGCCCCAAACATGGCTGTTGTTTAAACTATTCTTTAAAGTAACAGTTCACTCCATAACCACCAGGTGGGCAGTGTACACAGATCCAAGTAACCATCTTAAAGATTTTTCTTGGAATAGCTGCTGGTTGTGATATACAGCGTAAATCCCCCCTACACTTATCAAGGAGGAGGAAAAAAAATTGTCACTGGTTTATGCCCTTTCCTCCCCAGAAGCGAGCCCACACACAAACCCCTAAAATCACTTGGAGAATTTTTTTTTTTTTAAAGGGACCTTAAAATTTATACAGGAGCTTTTCACTTAGCAAAAGTGATAAAATTCAATCAGTTCTGAGAACAAAGTGTAATTAAAAGGGAAAGCACACCCAATTTGTACTGCAGAAGAAACAAAATCAGCATTAAGTTCTTTCATGGAAACACAAAATTCAGCACGCAAATAATTCTGCTAGCAAATATGAACTATACCTTCAAGCAAATTGAAGACAACTTGATAAGATACTGCTATGACTTATTGTGGCTTAAACTCATTTATGAAGCCACTGTTGCACGCATCAGAGCACAAGACCGAAATACATGGAAAAGATCCAGTTTTCAACAACACCTAAGTCTCCCGAGGTATCAAATTGTCCCTATTCCATCATGTCTACAAGCTATTTAAGTATTTTTTCTCCACTTTATTTAAGGTCAAATACCTCAAGAAATACTTCCATTATTGTAAAAAATACGAATTCACTCAACGCTCTACAGCAACACCCAGAGGCTTGAATGAGATTGGGATCTTTGTGTTAGGTGCTGTACAAACACCTTTGAAAAGTCATTTCATACCGAAGGATTTACAAACAACATTTACAAGACTGAAAGCAGAAAGCAGAGGTGTGAGAAAGAATAAACAAAGAGCATCACAAAATGTTTCTACCAGCTGGGATGGACCGCTGGAGAAATAAGGCATTTCTGGCAACTACCTGTGCTAAGGCTGAACCCAAAAGGTTATTAATTGAGGTTAAAGAATAAATGCATTAGATAGACAAGGGCTTCTTTAGATTTACCACCTACAAAGTACCATCACCTGTTTCTTTCATTTATAGCAATCCATGCTGAGTAAGTATATGCAGAGTAGTGATTTTCTTTGCTGGCCTTTAACTAATATTAAAGTGCTGCAGTAATGACTTAACCTTCTTGAATATGTATTGAGTTTCAAGTCATCCCTTTTTATATGAGAAAGGTTATTTGCATCGATTTCTGTTTGCATGAAATAAGCTTATTTTCTCATTCACCATATGCCTTGAACACTAATTAAAAGTGTCACTTTCTTCTAATGCAAAAACGTAATCACTTAGTAAATAAGTATTCTTGGCTTTTTGGTCTTTGTGATAATCTATTTAAGGACTTTTTATTTCCACGTAACTTCAGTGCTTTGATTACCACACACTCCTCTCATTTAAAGAGAAGTGTTTTACAAATGCACATTTTTGTTGTTTTTTTTTCTTAAAATAATAATAAAAAAAAATCTAGAAGTACATCTTTAAGGACCCACACTCCTATTACCCTGAGGCAAATCCATCCAATCAATATGAAACCATTCACATGCCACCATCTGCCAAGCTGTAGAGCAATGTGGCTGGAACAGACCTCTTATAAAGCAGCAGTGGTCTTATTTTCAGTCTATTAGGGAAGCACCAGAGCTCTCATGTGCAAGGACACAACACTCCAAGTCAGACCTCCTCACACCACTTTCTCCGTGCACTGCTGCAGAACTCCTGTAATCTTTGCTGCTCGGAGTTTTCACACTAATCATCAAAGCAAGAGGGAGGAGAAAGTGATCAGCAACAGTCCTATTCCACTGCAGTACAAAGTAAAGAATTCAATTTAATTCTATCCTAATATGATTATAGCAAACCATTTAAATGCTGCTCCTTGTGAACTACAACCTGGCATTTTCCATCACCTGATTTTCTCCTCTTCTGGAGAACTAAACATTTATCCCTAGAACAGTGTTACTCTTCCCCAAGACATTCCTATCATAAAATTAGTATTTAATTCTTATCGAAGAGTTATTTTGTTGTTTGACAGATGGGAGGGTGCAGGTGGATGAGGAACCAAAGAGAGGCATGTGAGAGCAAGAGATGGATCTCATGTACAAAATGATTTAATAAAGATAACAGGCAGGGAAAGGACATTACACAATGCCAGCACCCGGGTTTGTCCTGTGCAGTTATTCAAGAACCTCTGCGGAAACAGCCTCCAGTTCAAGATACCACATCAACACTGCCTTCAACAACACTGAGCTCACACAGTCTTTTCATCAGGAGATCTCATAATAATTTAAAATATCCTCCAGCACCTATAACCCCATGCAAATTCACTGCATGACTAACTAAAAAAGAGCACTAGGAGAAAAAGGGAACATGAAGGTGTGCAAAYCCCTTATAAATATAGACAGAGAGRAGAAATGAACTACTTTAAAACCATCCATGAAATKACAAGAAACTGAAAAGCTAAACATGCAATTCATATGACAGTGACAGTCACACACTGGGGTGGAACAGCTAGGGCTGAGTTGTTCATGGCACCTAACCCAAAGCCAGACTTCAGGGAAGAGAACAGAAAAAAAAATCAGCCCAATTAAGCAAACTGCCCTTTGTCATACATGTGTGCAAAAGGTGCTATGGACTGGGGGGTAGAGGGAAAAAGCCAGGTTATTTACTTCTACAGTAAAGCTTTTTTCCACTGTTACTTGAACAGCTTACAATCAAGTGTACATATACATAACAACTTAATTTGTTTAGCTACTGAGTAATTTAAAAAACAGCCAGGAAAATAAAACACCTTACCAACTGCCCTGTGGAAATCAAGCAGGAGTGGGTGATTGAGACTGTAACATTGCACAACATTGAAAGTGTTTTTCAGGCTCTTCAAGGTTAGTGAATTCATATATTTGAGGAAAAGAGGAGTCAAATTTTTAAGGTTTCACTGCAAAATATGTAAGCCATGATAACTGAACRCTAGCCATAAAAAGAGAAACACCATACAGTTTCTGAGAAAACAGTAGGTGAAAAAGATGACTGACATGGTTTGGAGCTTTTATTAGTTTATTTGATGAGCCTCTCAATCACAGGRACCTGTCCCWGCCTCCTGTCCTGCCCCTGCTGTGGAACCCACCGACAGGCTGTACAAGCTCTGCTGCTGATGCAATGTACTGTGTGGTGCAATGAAATTCCTCCTGATGCCGAGGAGATGAAATATGCCACAGACCTACCTGGAAAAACTATCACCTTTTTGATCTGTACCCAGAAAAGAGAGTAGGGAAAAAAAAGTAAAAACAACGAAAAAGAATATTTAGGGATCTAGCTCCTTAAAGAGCTAGACACTAGATGCAAAACAAGACAGAAAACCCTCCTATATACTTACAACTCTAAATGAAGAATTCAGATGCACAAAGCTTAGGCAAGTAGTCACAGTTCCCACAGAAATCACACTTCAGCTGCTTTTGCACAAATATGCTATTTAATGTTTCTTGCCCACTTTCTTTTCCATGCCTTATGAGATGTGTAATTTGGATGCTGCATAGCTGCTGTAAGTACCACATGCCAATTTCCCAAAGATGTGTGTATTTGCAAACCCCACTGTGGATACTTATGTTTGAACGCCGGGAGACTGAACAAAACTCTCCAGGGCACACCAGAGCACAGAGGTAACAAAATGAAGAGATGTAAATAGCTCTGATGGTGAGAGAAAGCTTAGTGATAGGAACCACATCCTCAATTTCACCACTGGAAGCTGGGCATCCACGCAGATTTAGGTGTGCATGTGTGCCAGTGAATAACCTCAGCAAAGGTTTCCTGACTGTCAGGGCACAGGCCAGCCAGGGAAGTGGGCCAGAAGCTCTGCTACAGTGCAAGAAGGGTTTGGAGAAGATGATTCAGCACCTTCCCAGCATGTCTGAAGGCCAGCGATGTCCTTGGCTCCACGCTCCTCTCCCAGCTCCTCAGTAGTGCTTTTCAACCCAGAGCATTCACCCAGTCACACTACGTCCTGCCCGGCCAGCTTCCAACACATTTTAAAGAACCCACTGTCAGTGCTGCAAGGCTGAAAAGCAAAAGGCAGCATACATTGCAGGTAAACACATTAAACACAGCAATAAGATACCAGCAATTCTTTTTCCCCTTTCCCAGTTCTTTTCCTTTTGGTTCAGGGATATAGATTTCAATGCTTTCAGTCCCCTGATATTGTTTTCTTCCTTTTAAATTCAGAGATATTAGAAGTTGTATTCAACAGACATCCTAAATCCTACAGCTTGCTTTCCTAYCGCTACAAACAGGACTCAATCCTACCTACAGGGAGAGTTAAAACATTTCTACAATGCTGTCAATTTTGTATAATACAGTTAGCAAAGTTTCAGCTGAGCACAAATGAAGATGTTTTCAAAGATTTATGACTGCATTTTTAAAATGTATTTACTTGTAAATAATGAAAGGACCTAGACACTGAAGAACTCCAGACTTACCAGGGAGATTTACATGAGTTCAGCCATTTTTAATGTGCCTATGTATAAGCACAAAAACCCTCATAAAAAATGTGAACAGGGTCTTTCAACCAGCACTGCCTAATTTTAGAACAGTTGATGGATTTGCTTTAAACCCATCTGTAATACAGTGTGCTATACACCTTGCACTCAGGCCAAATAATATCAATAACAAGAACAAAGATAAAAACCTGAAAGGGGATTAATGTGCTGATGTTTCCAAGCTTTGAGACAGTGATCAGAAAGAGATCTGGGGAAGAGTGCGAGGTGGCTGGATCAGAAAAGAGGTACAGGAGGCATCAAAGGAGACCTGTGAGCAGCGTGCAGAAGGGTTATGTCTCCTGCAACTTGCAATTACACAGGAAGGATGCAGAACCAGGGAAGATACAAAAGAGAATAAAGACAATAAAAAGTGTCAAGAGCTATTAATTGTCCCAATTACTTCTCGTTAGAACAGCTGGCACTTACATAGAGTATTTTAGTAGCAGTAGGCAGAAAGTAAGTAAGTATTACAGTTTCATACATTAAAAAAAAAATCTTCCAATCATATCTGGATAAACCCTTTCATACAACCTATCCCCAAACCAAGGATGCTTGAAAGGAGAGAAAGTTTAAAATGGCTTTACTACAGAAACCAAGCCTACCTCATGCTTCAAAACTTACACCTGTATGTAAAAGTGCTGGGACTTGCAAGAAGCTTCCTGAGTACATCTGTTTTATTTCACTCCTTGAGAAATAAGGGCAAAAGTAACCTGCCTAAATAAGGCAGCCACAGCCCAGGGATAAACAGCTCCCTCATGAACACGGCTCACACAAGTCTTTAGTGTATAATTTAGATTAGAAAAATTACAATTTTCTAATAAGGAAAACAAAGAAGGTAAAATACAGAGAAGGTAATGGGTATAAAAACCAGAGCTGATGCAGTATTTAAGGAAAGACCAATGCCAACACTGAACACTCCATACTAACACACAAGCAGGAAGGGGCTAAAGAAAGGCAACTGGAAAAAAAAACAAACCTGTGGCTCCTCTTTTTGCTCTCTACAGTTCCTGGAGCTCATGTCTTGGGATCAGGATGACTCTGGCCAGGAAGCCCTGAGGTTTGTCTACACAATTCTCAGATTTCCATATGGATTGATGGTTTTCTTTAAGCTTCTCTTTGCCAAGTGTCAGACATACCTYAGCAGATGATTTTTAGCTTCTTTTAAAGTAGGGCAGATAAACAATGGGTATTCTTAATACTTTCTTTTTTTAAAAAAAAAAATAAAAATATGCTAGTAGATATAAAAGTTGTTTTGAAGGGTAAACTTCGTAATAACTTTGGTTACAATTACTAAACAATACATATTTGGTGCTTGGGCTTCAAGGGGAGCCTTGCTCAGGTAGAAAGTCCACCTTTGGTCAGGCCAGTCCCACCATGGGTTTACCAGATGACCAAGGCAGATGATGTCCAGCAGACCCTCACCTAGAACTTTGGTCTCTTAACACGATGGTGCAATCCTTGATCTAACTCAGCATAGCTGTTCACAAGGACAAATAAATACTTCAGTGAGTAGTGATTCAAACAAGGCAGGTTTAGCACAGATCCAGACACAAATTGCAGACCCACACTCAAGGCCAACACTCAATGCACCCGTAAGAGCTACACAAAGCAAATCCTGCAAGACTATGTTGGTCTGTACATGAAAAAAGCCTAACATCTCTAGAAGCATGTAAACAATTTACAATTTATCAAAAGAAAAAAAAACAACCCCAAACCAGCAAGGTTTATTTCATGAACTCTAGGCTAGATAATCCCACTTTCGTAAYAGAAGCTTTGATTCTGGACCTCCGAACAGCAAAGCCTTCAGAAAAAAAAGGGTTCTAGTACATCCAATTTATGACTGTTGGGAAAAGCAACAATCACATCAAAACAGCTGCTCTGAAAACCTATCCAGCTACAGGCCGTCACCCTGCAGTTTAAGAATATTTCACTCCATTGCCTGAACACAYTTATATTCTTCCAGGCAGTTTTCCTGATGTTTTATAAGGATTCCCCAATGCAACAACAAACGATCTTTCTTTTAATAGTATCACTGGATGCTTTGTAACCTGCACCTAGGGACACCCTGCTCTGCTCAGATAAAACTTAATTGTTCTTCTGACATCATACAATGAAGGAACTCTAAACTCACCTAATAAACCAAACAGTCCTCTATTTTTAACGTTTTCCATAGCCCCAATGCCTACAGGAACATTTATCAAGTAAAAAAATTCACTTAAATGTTCCAAGACAGCACAGATAACCAACATAAACCTAGTGAGCAAAAAGAAGTATTTACTTTTTTAAAAGGTGTCAAATAAAGGATAAGATTTTATTCTGCTGTGGCAGAGGTCCTACTTCTAGGGGTAAAGGAAAGCCAGATATCAGTGATGCTGTAGAACATCTTACAAAAAATTTCAACTGCTGGGAACAAAAATAGTACAGACATGCTGTRGAGTCTCTTTTCCCAGACTATTTCCATAGTTTTTTGCTTTCTGACAAGATATCAGGCAGGATAGGTGCACACCAGAAAATTCTGTGGTTTGGTAGTGGAAATTTCAGCTTGTGACCTCTGGGGTTAATGGTGCTGTTTAAATTTAAGATACAATGAAGCTATTAACCAATTACTCCCACTGACCTCACTGGTAACTGGAAGACAGTCCAGACAGAGAATGAGGCCAATTATTTAGGAGCTATCATCTGTTCAGGAAGCCACCCTCTTCAGCTGGTTAGGAGACTGTCCCAAGCTGGAGGATGATGACACAGCTTTATCTATTCCTGCCTTTGTCACTTCTCAGCTACCATAGAGGCACAAATATTTGATGGTTAGGAAACTCCTACCAGCACAGAACACTCCTCAGCAACCCAGCTTASTTGACACACACTAAGGTTTTCTTTTCTCTTTCCACTGGCATCAGTCAGGCCTTAATACGTTCAAGACTCCAACCACCATCAGAGAGCCTCCCATACCCGTGGCCTGTGCCCACAGCATCACACTAAGAACACTGCCATGATAAAGACTGCAGCTCTGCACATGTTGCTGACAGATGCAGAATTTCCTTCAGTAATGAACTCCCTGAATTTCATCACTTGCCGTTCCATGTGGAAAGCAGAGCCAACCTCTCCTTCTGTATCATTAGGATCGTAACAGTAATTTATTAAAAAAAATCTGTCAAAACTAGATGCTATTGCACATTTCTTAAGCTTTTAAGTAATGAATGAAGGAAAAAAAAAACCATCTCGCAGATACAGTCACATCAACTATGCAAACCAAAATAAGACCAGATACTAAAAATGAATGTTGGGAAAAAACCAACATGTAAGTGTATACAGTAAAATCTTGCTCCAAATGCTTCCACAAGACCCAGATCGAAATAATTTTAAAAACACTGCAATCAAGCTTAATGGAGGCTTTACTTGATTCATCTATTTAAGAATACAGGAAAAAAACCCCTCACAATTCCTACAMAAGAGACTGCTTGTAAGATTCAGATTAAGAAGAACAGGCCAGATGCTGCAGTGTACCAAATGTGCTCCTCAGCACTTTCCTATCCTGCCCACAAGCTCAGCCTCACCATTCTGTGAAAGGGCAACTGCAGAGCATCAGAGCTGACAGGTTAACAGGAAGGAGAAAAAAAGGCACATCAGCCAGTGACATTCCCATACCACAAGAGGATCCCAAATGTGTTGTTCAACACCACAAACAGCAACATAACCTGGCAAAATTTCAAACAGGTTTCCAGTAGAGTGACCTGCAGAGAGCAGCATGAGATTCAGGGAGTGAGACAAGGAAGAAGATGCAGGACCATGGCACTGCCAGGTGTGCTCCTGGGCTTGAGTGCCCTGATGGATCCCACCTGCAGCCTCCACCACCACCCCAGTCCAGGTGCTCCATTTAAGCTCAAGGCTGGGGCACCGAGCAGAAAACTCCAGTCTTTCAGCTTCTAAGTAAACCATTTTACCATTGAGAAAGTAGATGGAAAAACAGACAATAGGCTGCATAGCTCCAGGTCTAATCTCCAGTAATGCATCTTGAGTAAAGGGTTGGGATTTTTGTCAGTCAAACATTTGTAGAGTAAGACTGGTAAAATGCACCGAGAGGCACAAGGATCCAAAAAGTGTGTGTCTGTACCACACGGAGCACCCCGGTATTACAAATGATTTAACTACGTGGTTCCTTGAAGTGTAGTTAGTTCTGGGTGTTAAGAACCCTGATTCAGAACTGTTCAGCAATGTACTCTCATTAGCCAGACCATCTGTGTAAAGGGAACAACCTACGCTGTCACAGCACACAGAGCCTGGGGCTGACCTTAATATCTTCCCCCACATACCAGCAGAGGACAAGAGGAAAGAAATTCGGCATTGGTTTCTGTCTTTGCTGCTGCCAGAGGAAGATATCTGGGCTGGAGAGGAAGTTTCTCACCTCTTCAGTCACTTTGCCAGCTGTGGCAAATGTGAAGTGGCAACTTCTCTTCCTCCTAAGGTCCCACTGGTGAAGTGGGAAATTTGGCTGTCCTATTACAATATGATAAGTCCTGTTTAGATAGAGTAGGACTTTGACTTAATGGGAAGGAGAGGCTTCACAGATCATGTGAAACAGTAAAACCTCCTGACATTATTCAGTCTATGTAAATTATTTGATGGACTGGAAAGTGTCCAGCATGACACTGAATTGCATTGCAAATACAGAGTATTTGTTGCTTCTTGCTCCTTCCACTGTATCACACACCYGCTAAGACAAGCTGCTGTACCACTTCCTGGTGGATATTCCTGGAAGTTCTTCCTACCTGCACCCAAGACTAAGATGCTTGAGCTGACTCCTAAAGGAGCAACCCACACAGCAGAYTGATGCAGGTCAGAGGAGAACAGTAAGGATACATCCCAGCCCTGAGTGAAACATGCAGCCATATACAAGACATCTTTAAGCACACTGAGGTTTAATCCTTTCTAGGCACATCATTGTTCCAGAATCTGTTTTTCTGGTCAACAAATATCATGCTTCCTCCTCAYGATGGAAAAGGAGCAAAACAAACCACCCAGACCCAATCTGCTTAATGTGCTACTTACTTCAGGAAATGCCATTTTTTCTTCTCTATCAATCTCTTTTCATCTCTGGTTCCCTAACTGCTTTCATCTATTGTGTTTATTGGCTTCCTCTGACTGCTGCCACATCCCAATCCAGCTGCAGAGAGCAGCCCTGGTGCTACTGCTTGCTCTGTGCTGACGGGAGAGCCTGAGAAGGGCTCCAGTGAGCCCAGTGCAAACCACCCTGTGGAGCCTCGAGTGAGTGGAAACTCAGGGAGGGATTCGAATGACTCGTCCAAGATGTAATTAAAGCTGATGTTTTCTTTAGGACAGCAGAATTCAGCAATGAGCACTTCAACAGAAAGTTTGGTATTGTCAGCACCAACAGGCATCTCAATTCAACCAAAAGTAAATTGTCTGGATTATGAGATATTACCCAGGATGTAAGTGTATACAAAGTGCTTTATCTCTTATCATGGCATGGGAGAAATAATCTCCCACACATTCAGGCTGCTAGCAGGAACCTTGTCCTGTGGAAACAATGCTTTTGTAAGGTTTCAGCATCCAGTTTTGTTGCTGTGCAATTCCCTTCTAAGGGATGAGATCAAATTAAGGCCTTTTTTGGACATTTGATTTTGCAAAAGCTGTAGTAGTTTAGCATCTTTGAAAATCCCACCTTTCTGCCATCTATTCAAGACTTGCCAGTGGGTGAGAAAGCTATTACGCAGTGAATACACGACCAACAGACAAACAGGACAGAGCAAGGACTTCTCTTAGAAGGCTAGGAACAAAACAAAGGTATTCAAAACCAGAGCTACTTGAATAAGGAACAATTAAAACTGTTGGCAAGTGACAGACTTGGAAACAGGATTCTATCAGACCAGCTTTGTATCACCTCAGCTTAATATCAAAGCTTCTCTCTTTTGACCTAGAAAGCTCCTCCAATAAAAATTATTTCTTTTAAACAATGTTCATTTTTGTATACCTTAGAGAATTTGAGATTCTACATAAGCAATAAGCAACAGCTTGGCAAAAGGTGGCTTTACACAGACTACTGCAACCAAAGAAACTGGCAAGGATATCAAAGATGCAAGAATTGTGGTATTAGAACACTCACTAAAAGGCATTTGGAATTATGCATTTGTAAGAAAAAGTAAATACAAAAGGATGTATAGTGGACACGACTGTTGGAAAGCTCAGGAAATCCCCTGTTTTTATATTAGACATAAGAAAACATTGGCATGTAGATTTTGTACTTCAAATGACTATGCCTAACTGAAAAAGGCCTAAAAAACAAGGGAAGGCAAACCAACAACAGCAAGATGCAAAGACTTTAGCTACACAAAGACTCTTTAGCTATACATTGCACAAAAATATGGAGGACAATGGTTCAAATAAAGTCAACTGTGTTGGAAATAGTGCATGAAATCCCAGAAGTGACAAAACTACTAGTCAGTGAAGAAAATGAAAGGAGCCAAGTGGAAGAAATCAATCAAGAAGAAAAAGTAAGCTTTTTTTTTTTATAAAGACAGGCAAGGGGCCAGATAACATAGATGGACACACATGCAAAAAAACCCCCACAGGAAAGTGTAGCTCTATCCCTAAGTACAGCAAGTGATAAATTTGATAATAAACTAGGAAGCTCCAAACTAAGGAATGACAGCAAGCAGTGAGGGGTGAAAACAATTTTTCTTGTGCTGGAAAAAAACCCCACCTTCTAATGCAAATGGATGAGCTGATTAACAAAGCTTGCAGAGCCTGTTGTGAAAGACGGGTGAATGGAGAGAACCCGAGGGAGACACTAAGAGCATGTAAACCAAATCAGGGAGCAGCTGACTGCATTCACAGGGAAGAGGCTATAGGAGCACTCAGAAACACGAAAACAAGAATATGACCTGGGCTGCATGAAGCACCAGTAAACACACTGAAGTGGAGGGCAACAGGAGGCATCTGTTCAATGTGTTCTTAGGCTGAAGTATCAGCAGTTTTACAAATACCACTATTTATCAATAGTAGTTTTTATAACCAGGRGGAAGCACCAGAATGCTTATTTTTACTGAAGTTGTACAAAACCCACATAGAAACTACACTTGTTTTTCAGCACTAAAAACCCAACTGTTGAAAGGTGAGAACACCCCTTAATTTATGGAAATCCCAAACCCAATCTCCCATGCATTAACTTTAAATCATTATGGAAACAAAGGCTGCATATTTTGTCTATTGTGAGGATACTGAAGTACTTTTTTTCTAAAATAGTTTACTATGCCAATGAAATTGCAGATGCTTCTGTGCACTTCAGGGACTTCAAACATTGCATCAATTATCTGAATAAGTAATGAAAAGACATTGTGAATAAAATGGTTCACCAAGCCTGGTTCACAAGTCAATTGCTTTCTGAATCCAGTAATATACTGTAATATTTGACATGTTATTTCTTTTTGCAAGAGGTTAAGAATTTCCTGTGCTTCTATGCTATACTCGCTGTAGAGTTTGGAGAGGAAAAAACCCAACGAAATATGAAAGCCTGCAAGAAGGACAACACACTTTCAGATTCTCTACTACAACCCTCTTCTCACATAAAACAAAAAAAGAGAGAAGTCACTGAAACCAAAACTTTGAAGTCCAAGCAAAGCAGGAACATGAAAATCTTCCTACCAGATTGGGCTAGCGATAAACAATTTAATAGTTTAAAATTCCATCTTGGAGAAACTGGACTAGGTCACAGTAGAACATGAAATGTCTGTTTGTTGAGCTCTCGTTTCCAGAGAGTCTCTCTTACTGGCACCTGGAAACAGAGCAAGCATAAGGCTGATTATCATTTCCATAACCCCCAAGGAAAACTATCATGCAAGATGTTTGAGTAAGAGCAGTGCTGTTCGAAGGCAGCATTCATAAACAGAACAAAGACTAAACAAAAGGCTAAACAAGTACATCATAATTAACAACTACCACCAAACTTTTAATTAAGATATGTAAGAAAAATCAAGGAGAGCTAATTAAAAAAACACCAGCGTATATACTTTCTTAGAAAAATCTGAATTGGTAGCATGAAGTAAACAGGCTAATTAGAAGTGACCACAATTATTTTGTCACTGTTACTGAGTTTAGTCATGATTTTTCAGCTTGCTCTTTAATTCTACATCTTGTGTGAACGCCTCTGTTTTTTCAGTGCAGGATTCTTCCATCCAATTTCTTCAAAAACTGAGCAAAATTGAAGAAAATACCACAGAGATTTAACTTTGTATGACAGGCATATTTTGTCATTAGTTTTGAGACACGCTCTTTTCTGCCTAGGACAGTATTATTCTTGCAGGGCCAGAATTGTAATTATTATACAGTCCCCCCATTAATCCTGAACAAATCCACAGTTACTACAAATGGATCCTGATAAAACTGCCACATCAATAATGCTACACTCCACATGTTTTTCTTTTATCCAGGCAGCTAGACCAGTATAAGAATATGATGCTGTTTCACACAGATTTTACCGTTAGAGGTATCAACTTCCCTTAGGGCCAGAAAGCAGTTAYAGATAATAGGAATCTAACTGGCAATATTAAGGTTTTACTTCTTTCCTCTTATATAGTACCCTTTCATGAAAATACATCCATTCTCATTACTTTTGCCATTCTTCAAAACTGTTACTGGGCTGATTTGAACAGTAACAGTTAATGCTGATAGAAACAAGCAAAGAAAAATGCTGACACAACCTAGAGTTATTTAAGAACTTATTTGCTACACATCTATTTCTAGAAAATTAGTAAAAAKTTGCTGACTCCCAGCTGTAAAAAAAACCCCAAGCACACCTAGGCAAAACAAAAATGGGTAAAAAAAGGAATTCCCACCCACAACCCAGAATGCAACCAGCAAAATGATTAGCAATTAACAACTTCTGCCTCTCCCCTACAGTGTTGGCAATACSCAACGCTCCGTTGAGATACATGTTAACTCTTTCTGCTTAGCCAACTCAGAAACCATCTTCCAGAAGGTTGTTTCTGCACCTAAGTGGAAGCAAAATTCTACTTTTTAAACTACGGTCTTACAATTAATAGAAATCTATGGCCTCTTAAAATTCTGTTCTGATGTATCACTACACATTAGCCCAAGGTAACCCGTAAACTACCCAGGAAGAATTGGCTGCCCACAGCAGCATCTCTCCCATTCCGCATTTAAAGTTCCAGGGAATTGCTGTCCTGCCTGTAGCTTTCACATAATATATTCAGGCTGTAGGGTGTCACCTTTTCCCCCCTTCCACAAAACCAGAGTATCCCAAACCGGTAAAACAGTCTTAACTAATGACATAGTACATATCATCTTTGGAAGTCCTTAATTTTAAACTTCTAAATTTGAGGTGGTTCCTTCACAATGAGGCAAAAATAACCAGTCCTTCCCAAATAYGGCTAAAAAAGTTAACTGTGTTTCAAAACCCATTAAAATTTAGATAAAAATACACATGCCTGTGCCAGGTAACTCACCAGCAACGCTGAAATAGAATGGAAACTCCATGTCCCTAGACTATTTCGAGGCTTGTCTAGTGAGAAAGCTAGGCAAGCACTTTCTCCCTAGTCTGCATTTGTCTGTTCAATAGGTGGAATAACGTAAAAGGCTTATTTCTGTGCAAAGGCTCCTTCCTCTGCACAGCAATAAGCCTCACATTGTAATTGATTTTTTTTAAAGTGTCGTTTAAATTATTTTGGTATGATTTATCTTTCCTTACTTTTTCCTAAAACATCTCAGAATATTAACAAGGAARTAAATGTAGTAATACTCTAACATCTTCAAACATTACCTAATTTAAAAATCTAATTTACTTTCCATCATTTAGGCTTCTTTTCTATTTTGGATGTCACTCAGTGTGGATAGTAAAATTAGACTATCAATTCCATTTTTACTTTGAATGTGTTGCAGGTTCTGCTTCTCAACCACTAGAACTTTCTTGTTTAAGGTTTCCAATATTGTTCTGGAACGTCTGAATTAAAAAAGGGGGGAACTACTGCTTTGTTTTATTAAAAGAATTCTCAAYTGCTCTCCCTGGCCCTTCTAACAAGAAAAGGCCAAGCGCTGGCATAAAACTAAACCACCAATATACCTGTTAAATAGTATTCAGTAATCTTCTATTAATACAAAGAGATAATAAAAGTCTTAAATAGCACTGAGGGTGCCACTGTATACAATGACCTTCCAATGAAGCCAGTGGGAGACCTGCTTAAGAACCAATAAACAAATTGAGCAAGTGATGCAATATGAGCTGTCCTGCTCTTGCTCTAGTGAAATTTAAAAGATGATTTATCACCGTAGGCAGCCTTACCGCCAGCCAGCCTCCACAATCAGTGAGTCTTACTCAAGGCATGCCATCAAAATGAAAAAGAACTCAAAGAAAATATTTAGGGAAAAAATATATTCTTTAACTCATATATTCATTGATAGAATTTACTTTAGGAATAGAGTTTTTTTTACATGGAATAACAAATGAATAAAAGTTTCAACCATATCCATGCCAACCTTTTAACACCTGGGAATACTTCATACCATCAGCCCGCTGCCATCGGCACAAAACCAGCGCTAACTTCCAGAGTAACTATTAGGCAATTAAAACTACACAGTCATGGGTAATGACTTTAATTAAAAACACCTTAATTGTGCTCATCACAGTAAGCGGGATTGAGCCTGGAACTCGTACACACATCAGTTACACACGTACAGGAACAGGGAGAAGCCACTGGACGGTGCACAGGTACAAAAGGTACAAAACCAAGGAGAAGCMATCCACAGGTGCGGACACCGGGGCAAGGTCCCCGCCCTGCCGGGTCCCCCCGGGTCTCACACCCGCGATGCGCCCCCGGCCCCGCTCCCCGGCGGCCGCACCCCGCGCACGCCCCCGCAAAGCTCCGGTGGGTAAATTCTCCTTCCAAAAACGCTAATTTAGGAAACACCGCGCAAAATTACTTTTTGTTTTAAAAGCCTTTCTTTAGACGCGGAAGGAACGCGGGCAGCATCACCTAAAGCTGTCCGCGCGCGGCCCCGCTCCCGGCGGCACTCGACGCCCCCAGGGAGGATTCACCGCCTGGAGCGAGGGATGCGCGGCGGGGTTTAACCTCCGCGCCCCGGGAGCGCTCACCGAAAGGAACCGGGAGAACGCGGGAACGGCACCTGCGCCCCATCCCCCCCGCCTCCCCCCGCCCGGTGCCGCCCTGAGGGCGCCGCGGGGGCTCTCACCGCGCTCCGGCCGCGCATCTTCCGCCGCCGCGGGGCGGCCACGAGCGAGGCGCGCGCGGTCGCGGCGGCACGTGGCGGTGGCGCTGGCGCCGACGGGGTCTCCCGCGCAGCCGAGCGGGGCGCGATGGAGCGGCCTGAGGCGGCAGCGCCCGAGTGGCCGCGGGAGGAGCGCCGCGCTCGGCTCTTAAGGCGCCCGGAATCGGCCGCACCTGTGCGGGCCGCGGGGGGAAGCCGAGGTCGGGGAGAGGGCACCCACGCGAGGTGCGGAGAGGGAGGCGCCGGAGCCGGGGTGACGCACCCAGAGGGCCCGCACAGCTCCGCTCCCTCTCGAGTGGCTCCCGGGGTGGGAATGGAAATAAATAAAGTGCAGCAGGCGGGGTGAGGTTTGTGCTGATCTCCACCGTGGAGGTGCTTCGCTCTGTCTCTGACTGGGTCCGTGACCCTCGCCCATGAAGATGTACGAGGAAGAATTTTGAGCAGGTTAAAAAGCCTCTTTTTCAATCAGTGCTCAAGGAAAGGATAAGATGATGTGACACAAATGTATGATCGTGTGCCACAAATAGAACATTGTGGGAAGCTTTTCCTTAGACATAAGCTTTGTCCTATATTTTTTCAAAGAGTTTATTTCCTTACTGTGTAGGTCATTCTTAACATTAGGCTAAATTTAGCTGAAGATGCACCAACAGTGAAGACAGACTGACTGAGGAAGCCGAGTGAGACCCAGAGTCTCAGCTGTGGCCTGGTCAGGAACCTGGGTGTGACATTATTTATGTTTTTACTGACTTAATTGTGTTTCGGGTAGCTTGGTTAAAAGTAACAAAAATCTCAGACATTTAAATAAAATACCTGGAGTCTAGAAAATTATTTCTTGTCTAGACTAGGTTTATTCTAATGCTGCAAGCCATATATACAACTTGCATTAATTTCAAGGGTATTTCTACCACAAAGTGAGGAAAGACTGAACATCTTGGGCCTTTTGAAGATCTGTACCTGAAACTTCAAAACAGGGTCCAATCTCCGCTTCCAGTAAGGATGGCAGAATTTGTACTTGTTTATGCACTTTGATTTTCAGTTCTTTGTGTATAAATTTAGCTGTGGGTGGAGTATCCTGAGCCAGATTCCTCCCTATATGCTATACATACAGGATTACAGAAGGACAGACGTGAGTCTGTGTTAGATTGACAAGGAATTGCATTTCCCAGCAAATGCTGGATCAGAGCCATCTGTTTCAGAAATTAGCATAGCAGCAATTTGTTTGTTTGGCTTCATCTGTCTATTAGTTTGGTCCAAATCCTCTTGTTTTAGAGACATGCTATCACGTAGGGAAAGGACTGTGATATACTCTGTGCAAGCAACTCCTAAAATACATGAATTATTCTAAACAGAGGAGATATGAAATGTCATTGTCAGAAACCCAGAGAAAGCTAAAGTAAGATTATTTTTTTCTTGTAAACAACTTTGACTTTCTCACAGCACATTAAAAATCATCTGCCCCTAACCGGCGTCCTGGTCTCAGAATACTTCTCTCCAACCCAAAGTAGTGTTGCTGTACTCGTAGGTGCGCTGGATCTTTTCTTTCTGTTTATTTTGACAGAATGATGGAAAATCCTTCCTGACTTACAGCCTCCACAACTTTTGAAGAGATAYTGATATTCTTAAAAACTGAGAAGTCTAGCTGCAAACAACAGTCAGGAAAAGGGCATCAATCCATTAAATGATAAGGTATCACCCCATTAGACAACAGCTTTTCTAAAAGCGTTTCACTTTGAGCCCYGTATACATAAAGAAAATGACATCTCTTGCACAGCTTTTTTATTTGCAGCATACCCAGCCTGCGCTATTCAGGATTTCAGTTATTTGCCTAGATTTCTTAGGTCTCTTGGAAAAAAAAAAAAAATTTCTACTTAATACTCTAAAAACTTGCATCTACCATTTTATAGTTCCTACTGGATCTGGTTACAGTGAGAATATTTCTCCACAGGCGTAGTGAAAGGTCTACACTGTTGTACAACTAAAGATAATTATGTGGCATTTGCTTGATGATGCAAGTTTTGATTCAGAGGATATTCCTAACTGCTCTTTAAAAATATAACCAAAAATAGTCATAGGAAAGTCTTCTGTACCCTTGACAAGTGTAAAGCCCAATGTAGTTATTATAAAAAGAGAATTCTAGGTAGAGCTGCTCAAATAGGAAGAAATGTGAATGTTTCTTATAACTGAATACCGCTAATGCATGGATTAGAGACTACACAAAGTAAAAGACTGAGTTCATTTTCATGTTACTTCATTCCTTAGTTACATGGCAAAACCAACAACAAAAACGCTGTCTAAAATAAGAACTTACGTTTCTCCTTCAGAAAAACGAGTCGTGTGTTGTAGGCAATGAAAGTGACGTGAAGTCTCAACTCAGAGGACGTGAGTGCTCATTCTACACCTGCACTAGAAACCACCTGTGTTGCTCTGTGTGCATCTGTCTCTACCTGAGCATCTCACTCGGGCTACTCCTCCCACCATCCGCCCGTTTCTTTGTCTCATCTGAGCGGCCAACAATCGGAGCTGCTGGAGTTTGGGAATCTGGGCTGAATGGAGGGGGCGGGAGTTGCCAGCGGGAAGAGGCTTACCCAGGTCACTGCTAAAATCGTAACACCCAAGGCAGAGCTGTGCTTGCATTACCTGATGATGAAACAGCAGGACCAGCTAAAGTCAGACGGTGACAACATCTGGTGGCTTCTCTGTGCTGTCAGAGCAGGGTGAGGAAATTGCCCGTTCAGAAGATGCACTCTGAATCAATACACGGGTAATGCACACCACGGTGTTTAGAACAAATAGCAAATGTCAGAAGTAAATAGTTCTGTATTTTAAGCAATGGAAAGAGAGTGTAAGTGCTTTTCCAGGGTAAGTGTAGAAAGCCATTACAAAACTTATCTTTGCAACTGACCTATAAAAGCTATAAACACATCAAAGGCTTTGAGGACATCAGACACAAACTTTAATTCTTCCCACAGTCAAAACTCCCATGAAGTCAATGTCCCAGGATCACGACTCCAAGTATGCTCAGTAATGCTAATGGAACTCAGACTTCCATGGGCAGCTTCATTCACAACTGTAATTTAATTCAGGTTGCAATTTATTAAATAGTGATTTCTTGTAATGATTTTTTCTCTAAATTGCTGGATGTAAGGCAACAATTTTTTAGAATAGAATTTCTTGGAGGTTTTATTATTACAGAATAAAAAACTTATTAAAATGTAGCTGAAATGCTTCTGCTGCAAGACAACAGCTTTTTGTTTACAGTTAGCAGATTAAGAGGTTATATTTGTGTCACATGTAAAGGTGGGCAAAATTTCTTCCAGGTAAAGAGTCTAGACTTGTGTAGCAATCTCAGATTTTAGCAGCAGTTTTTCTTTTATTTTTGTCCGGCTCTAACCATAATGCATTTACTCAATCATAGCACCATGAATTTTAGTAAATGTGGCTTTTTCATTTTTTAAAATACTATGCAAAGATGTCCTTTACTGTAAATACATAACAAGCTATCCTGATATCATAAGCTACCAAATACAGAGGGGATGAAAATGCCAGTGGATCCCGCTGAATGTTTTAGCCTTAAGGCTCCTGCAGGTTTTATTCGGATTCACAATAGTAGGAGTGGGAAGGAGGAGATAAATAAAACATTTGTTTCAGAAAGTAGGTGACTTTGACAGAACACTGATGTAAACCATGAAGCCTCGCAGATCAGAAGAATATTGTTAAGAAGGGAGGCTGGTGAAGAACACTCAACACCAGCCCCCGAGTGGTGCTGATCAGAACAGTTCTGCTTTGCTTTTAAGTATTATTGCACCTTCTCTGCAATTCTGTAAAGAATTTAGTCGGTGACTCCCACTGATGTATCACAGTCACTCAAACATGTTTTTACACCACTTGTTGGATATTTTGGTAAAGGTCTAATCTCATTTGGATTTATTACGATTTATCTTGGATTAAGCATTTATCTGCTAAGGATTATGACCCATACTATGAGGTACGGATGAACCATCAGAGTTCAGAAATGTCTAAGCACGTTAGAATGAATCAGCAATATTATTTTTTGACACAGTCTTCACACATTATCTTTTTTCAATCAACTTTGCAACATTCATAGAGATAAGTATCTAATTTTCCTTTAATATGGGCAGTAACCTGGAAAGCTCTTAACATCCAGTAAGAGCAAAGCTGCATTTAATTAGGAGCAGCTTAAAAGATCAGGCCTCAGAGCCACGTGACTTCGTACTCACTCTGCTTTCCACTGTCAGTATAGCTATTGATTTTTTTTAATACCAATTTAAATATCTTTTTCTTAGTGTTGAAATGTATTTTGGTAAGTCTTCCACTGCTATCCCAACTTTCTACTTTTTCTAATTTGCATAGCCAGGAGTGAAAAAAAGAACAAGGATAAAGAAGAATATGTTGTTTTTTATCTTCCTGGACTTTTAAGATATTTTTTCTGTTTGAAAATGTTTCAACTGCTTCCTGTGTTGATATACACAGTACTGCACCTCAGGAAAAGTGTTGGATTTCTCATGAGATTAAAGGAAGTTGGTCTTTGGGTTCAGTTTGTGGCAAAGCCACTGATATATGCTGTAGTTGCCCCAAACAGGCTCCTGGCTATTTTCATGCTTAATCATTTTGTATATATATCATATCTTAGAAATTCCATTTTATGTCATTTTAATTGCACAGATTTAGAGAATTCCAGTGGCCACTTTAAATTTGTACGTTTGTAAGTTTTCCTTACAATTTGGATTTTTTCTTTAAAATGATACACACAAAGAAGACTTCAATACTTTCAGGCAATCTTTTATAATGCTGGAAATAAGACCTTGGATATGAAACTGCACAATTTAATGTGTTTAACCACTCTTACTAAAGGAATTAGGGAGAAAATATATGGTTCATTTCCAGTATACATTTCTACTATTTGCTAAATACTGTCACATTTAGAATGCGCAATCCTGTAACAAATGACTCCACTGCAGTGTTATTGTTCATTTTGAAGATTGCCTGCAATGTCTGATTTGCTAAGCAGGGAGATTGCAGTACAAATGTAGCTGTGAAGAGACGAAACCTAAGGTTGCAAGGGACACTGGTTCCAGTATGTCTGACTTCACTAAATGGTGTAATGTGATTACATTCTGGATTGCACGAGAACAGTTCAAAATTCACATTTCTTTACAGTGTTGGGATATAGCATGTCCTGTTACCAATTTGCATCACAGTTTCCTATCCAATTAATGTTCAGAGTTATGGACACAGTGATGCGTGTGAAACCATAGCTCTCATTTCAGTTAAACAAGGAAAACATTCAGCTGATGAAAAATTAGACAAAACAAAAGACTGAGAAATGGGTGAGCACACAAAAGAATTGATCTGCCATAACTAAAAGCATTGATGAATAAGCTGTAAAGAGACATAATCAAAGATAAAATTATTTTTCGGTACCTTTTCTGAAAAATATCAATAGAAAATCATCTGGATTCAGAAGAGAAAGGTTCTTTACCTGCTTTCACATGAGTACGTGTGCAAGGAGAGAAAAATAGTGAGTGAAGGGTATTTTCTGCTAATGGGATACATTAACGTTGCCATGGAATTTGGGATCAGCATGCACAGGATATTGATCTTAAACCTGCTTCTGAGCTACAGGGAGGAGGGGGACATGTTAATTTACTTATTTTTGACATCAGCCCAGAACTACAGATATATAGGGACAACCTAAGGATAAGATGGATGGCAAAGTCTAACTTTGAAAATACTCTTGGAATCATAGAATCATTCAGTTGGAAGGGACCTTGGGAGGTTTTCTAGTGCAAACTCCTGCTCTGATCAGGGTCAACACTGAAATCACATCAGTTTAGGACTCGATGCAATGAAGTTTTGAAAACCTGCAAGGATTGAGATTCGCCAGCCTCTCTGGGCAACTTGTTTCAGTGCTTAAATATCCTAAAAAAAAAAAGTGAATAAATAAGCTGTGCTGCATGTTCTCCTCCGGGACACTGATAGATATTCCGTGGCATAGGTGTAAGGGTAAACTCCCAAGGAACGCCATCCGTAACCAGCTGCCAGGTGGAGTGTGACTCGTTAGCCCCTTGGGCCTGGCAGGGAAGATTTGCACCCCTCTAGCAGTCTGCCCATCCACACGGTAACATTCCAGCTTGGATCCGAGTGTGCTGTGGGAGACCGTGCGGAAAGCCTCGCAAGGTAAGCAACGTCTATGGCTTTCCCTTTGTCTGCACATCTTCCGTTTCATCACAGAAGGTCATTAGGCTTGGCCAAGTGTGACAAACCTTGGAAAATCCATGCTGGATACTCCTTCTAATCACCTTTCTTTCTTCTTCAGGAATGGCTCCTGCAGACTTGCACCATTATTGTCCCAGAGGACAAGCAGTAGCTCCCTGGATTGTCATTCTTGTGCTTCTTTAGCATGATGGGCTTTTGGATAGATTTAAGTGTGAARTCAGTCTTTAACTTCACAGCTAAGAGATTTGACATAGTCCACAGTGATACACTCCCTACAAACTGGGACTAAAAAGTCTGTAAACAATTATTGATCTCCACATGGTACTGGGGAAATATTCCAAAATCGGTGACAGCTGGGAAATCACTGGCATTTTAAAATTATATATCAGTGATTCACTTTTTTGGCATTTACAATATTGCATTATGGCAATGAACATGCTAGATGTGTATTAAAAAAACCAAAATGCTTTTCGCATTTTAGTATTTTTTGTTGAGCAGTATTACAGATGAAAATTTCTTGATACAATTCAAAATAATGGGTTTGTTTATTAAAGATATATACCCATTAAGATGAAGTTAGGATGAGGAAAATGCTTGTTTGTATGAAAATAAATCTGCTTTCTCAACAGCAGCATCTCCTGAGGTTTCTTTGATTCATACCTGATTACTTTAATGACTAAACCAGGTTTTAACTCCTGTTAACACTGCAGAATGCAGAGAGCTATAGAAGAGTAAAAAGTATTTTGCCCTCCTAAGTAATTGTCAACAAAACTCTCAGTTAGATTTTATTCTGGAATTATTTGCAAGAGAGGGGACTGGTTTCAAGTCATTGTCCTGTGTAGAGATTGCTAAAGCCTCTGATCAATCACTGAGCTTTCATTGTACTGTGGGAGGAGGAGCTGTGCGCTTGTCTACAATAGGGCACAGATACATGAAAGGAAAATGTTTATAATGTATTAGGTAACACGTGCTAAAATCACCTCTTTGCTGGAGAAGAAAAACTGTGTGGTAACCCCAAGCTCGTTCTGTGCTGCCTGGGCAGGAAGGACTTCACATTAACACAGTGATTCCTCCGGCTGATGCAGGATCTGTTCTGACACATCCTGAAGGATGTTGCACATGCCTTGGCTGGGAAAATGATGTTTGCTTTGTACTGGTTGAGGATCGAAGAGAAGGGGAAATGGTGGGAGTGGTGACTCGAGTGATCTTTAGAGAAAAAAAATTATGCTAATACGAACTGAAGATGAGCTCTGTATACTTCCAGGCTTGGAAATAATTAGCAGTCACAGAGTTCATAGTCTACTGTCTCAGATTTTTGCACTGCAAAAACACACATTTTAAAATAGATTAAAAGTTGACTAATGAGTTTAGCTACCTAATGTTTTAATTTAAAAAGTATGTCATAGAAAATGACAATCTGAATCTGGGAAAAAACCCCAAACATAGCAGACAATAAGCTGATTTGAGCTCAGAACTTTGAATACAGACTTAATTGTTCAAGATATGACCGATCTTATTTTAATTCTATGACAGCATCATTTCATCCCGTTTGTCTTGATGTGAATCCTGTAAAGGCATGTATTTTGCCTTCTCAGTTTCTTTTAGGGAATGATTTGTGATTAGGAGTACAGAGACTATTTCAAATGTCTCTTAAAATATGTGGTATTGCAAACAACGGATATAAAATGAGATTCACACACATAGCTTTGCTGGTGGCCAAGAACTGCGTTGCAATATGCCGGAAATCCAAACATCCTCCTACTCCCAGAGCCTTGCTGACAGATCTACAACAACTTCTTTCTCTTGAAAAAGCTACTTACAGAATCAGAATAAGAAAGAGAGAAGCCTGCTTATTCTGAGAAACCAATCTAATATATAAAATGGAAGGTTAAAGATTCCTCATCAATATAAAAATCACATTTCTTCTTGAAAATTTTACACTTTCAAGTAACATCTAGACTATCTAAAATCCCCACAAAAAAACAGAGAGGGAAAAATCATGTCACCCCTGAAAAAACAACAGCAAACCCTTAGGATTAGTGTCATTGTTGTCTTGTATAGCCTTTTAGATCTACAAATCATTGGGCTTCTGCCTAAGTACAGGGGTGTGCATCAATGGAACTCGATACAGAAATAGAACCTCAGCTCAGCAGATCCTCATTTCTTGAAAAAACCAATTAAAAAGGCAAACACAAGGGAATAGAAAAACAAGTAACTTTTACAGAGATGTATATTTTAAACAGAGCATATTTTGCAAGAAGGGCTGTTGTGGATGCTACATATTTTAATTAGCTGTTTAGAAAATCAGGTTGACAATGTCCTTTAATTAGTAGACATTGACTTATTCAACGTGTATTATGGCACAGTGAATCTTATTAAGATAAATGTTTCTCTCTGAAGATATGAAAAAAAATCCACTATCATTTGTTTGCTTACCAGATTGCTCACCATCAATAYGGCTGCTATTTAAAATGATGAATTTTAGTCACATATTTAATTAGCTAATAGCTGATCTCTCTGTAGGGTCTTGATCCTCCTTACATGTGTTCTTTCATCCTGAAAAAGTCTTTGGGTATATCTTGTTTTTGAAGTTTTCGTTTGAAATTGTCCTTGCTACTTTCAAACCTAAAAGGCAATAAATTAAATTATTAAAAGTAAAAATTATTGTGAAAACATTTAAGGTTTTGGGTGTAGTTTTATACCTACTGCTCATTATAATATATTGCTAGAGGCTATGAACTTAAAAAAAAAATACAAGTTTTTAGTTTTTCCACTTGCTGCAGCTATTTAGATTGTGAGAAAATTAGGTGCACTTTAAAAGGCTATAAACTAACTTAAGATTTCAGTGCATTTGTCTATCACTGGTCAGCCTGCAGCCTTCTCACAGAATTCAGGCTGTTTGATGGCCACAGTTTGAAAGTGCAGCAGATGCAATGTAGCCTATACTGTGTCATGATAACTATTAAAAAAGAAAAGTCTTAATAGTGTTCACATGAAAGACATAAAGCTCCTGGGGGTGTCACTGGTTTGGAAGAGGACTCTTCTTGGGAGATTCTCTATTTTAGTTGTTCATAGTATGAGACAAATGGTGCTTCTTAATCCCCACAGATTATGTTAGGTGCCTAGAATGGCATTCAAGGGAAAACATTCCTCACTCTTCACAGAAGGTGACATTCTTAGTCATATGGATTGGGTAGTCATGCAAGGAGCAGGGAATTGGCCTTGATGATCCTTGTGGGTAGCTTACAACTTGAGATCTCTATGACTCTATATGACTGGCCTCTAAACCTCTCATTTTCCTTCCAATCTGCAGTTAAGTCATTCCACCAGGAAAAAGAAGATAAGCAAGAAAAAAGTTAATAAAGCAGAATTTTCTTTGTTATGGAGACTGTCTTGAAGGGATTACAATGGCAGGTGTTGTGCTGCCAAGGAGAAACGACGCTGGAGACGCTGCAGAAGGTCCTAGCTTTCCTGTGAATAACCTGGAGGCAATCTGGAGGGATTAGGTAAAGCCAGGCAAAAGGTCTGAAGAAGTCCTGCAAGATGGATTGGTCACTGAATTTGTAGCTACATGGATGTGTGTGCACCTGCCATGGAATTTGCATTAGTTCAAACTGGATATACAACTATCACTGTAACTTGTAAGTAAACTTTCTTTAAAGGACATTTTGAGATAATATATGGTCAATGATGTGAGTTCCTAGAGGAACTGTTATGGGCCAGATGGCTCAAAATCAAGAGAATTTGTTTCCTGAAACCAAAGGGCATGAGCGTGCCTGGAGCCTGGYGGTGATGGGCCAATAATGCACTGCCAGCTAGGGTGGAATGTCCATCAGGCCTGTTTTGGGGCTGCCGGTTTCCTTACAAACACTGAACAGCAATCGGCTTCAATCTCTATTGAAAACAGGCTATGTTACTTAAAGACAAAGTATTCTCTGACCTCTGAAGCACGTCATTACAAAAAGAAGGGCATAATTGACTTTTTGGATATGCAATTATTTGTTCTTGCTGTTGTCCCATAACAGCATGGATTATAAACCTTACATCTTAGTCAGGCAGGCAAAACCCAGTTACCTTAGCCCTGCTGTTTAATTAGTGTTTACAATTGGACATTGTTTATATCCCAATAAATGCTGCCTGAGTGAAGACTTCCCCTTAACCAATTATACCAGATGCTTTTCTGTGAAGGTCCTAATTAAATAGCGTCTATTCTTATGCTTCCTTTAGTCCTGCCTCTTGCGTGGATCTCTGTTAGAGTGCCATGCCACACTGGGACACTTTACCTGTCACTGTCAGCTTCTCTGGCTGGTTGCAGCTGCTCCTGTTAAAATTCTTGCTTTCTGTGTGGGAGGAAGGTCCTGATGGACAAGCTTGAGACCTGAGAATCCAAATCAGTTTCTTGCTCTATAGCAGGATTCTCAAGTGATYGCTAAGTCACATATGACCCCACCAGGATGGTATCACTTCAGGTGGCTGACGGGGTCACTGCTATAGTGTCCACTCCTGYGGTTTCCAGCACAGAATTTTAAGCAAAGCTGGAATTTACTTGGAAGCCCTCCTCTACAGAAATTGTCAAGGTGCACATACTGTGCCTGGTTTGTGAGCAGCTCTGCCCCTCATTACAATTTTGGCACAGTTTCAGGAACAGTCAGGGTTAGATGTCCTGGATAGTGCTGTGCCCTCTTCTTAATCAGACCCTCAGTATATTTGAGCTTCCCTTCTCCTGTATAATGGAATATTACTTTCTGGAAGGTGAGATTTTAAGAGCTGTTCTATTCCAGGTTCTTTTTCTCTACGAGCTGATTCCTAAGTTGCCACCACTTTTGTRTGTGCTCAAAATATGAAAAGGAAATCAGCTTCCTTTCTCTGGTACAGCAGCCGCCTTCCTAAGTGAGTCAATGAGTTCCCAAATGTAGTATTTCAATGCCGCGTGAAAAAGTATGGAATGAGAGATGTATTAGTGGGAACACTGTCTCAGTGCCAATCCTTATGGGTCAGAGGATTACGAAATAAAGTAGCCCATCTGTGCTTCACCAAATATCTTCATTTAGAAGATAAACATGGTGTGTAACCACATATTTTACTGTGTACTTCCTTCATCCAAACTTCAAGTGATTCTAATTTCATATTAATGCCTTAATTTTTAAATTGTCCTTGATTTCAAGATGGATTAGTTAGTAATTACATTAAATTATTTCTGCATATTCTGATCAGATACACATGTACCTATTCATTTCCTTAAGATCTTAATTTGAAGGATTTTTTTCATCTATAGGGTCACTAACTCTTGCAGTGAGGGGCAGAAAGTTTGCAGGCTGGAAGGGTCACTGAAGCTTTAGAATGCAGAAGATGTTATGGATACAAATTTTAAAAAGTTCATGTAATTTTTTCTACAGACTCTAGGTTCAAGGTTGGGGACAGATAATKGGGTGTGATTATGTCTTACTGAATATTCACTTCTCAGCACTGCTATTATAACAAAGGAAACAATTTTGGTAATCATGGTGTTCAGGAATATCTAGAATTTTGTATTACTTGGACGAAATAGAGAAATGAAAAGAAAAGATGCTGTGTTTCATGTCTTCAAACATATAAAACAGTGATCTTAAAATGTTACTGTGAATGTGGCCTTGGTGTAACGATGCTCTAATGCCACTAGAGCCAGGTCCCTGCCTATCTCACCATGGTCAGGCTGGAGTTTGCGTGGGGACCACTAATCCCTGATCATCTTGTGGACCATCATCAAATATAACATTGTCCTTGGAGGCATAATGACCTTTTTCACTAAGGTCTCATTATTTTGCCATAACAGGCAGTATTTAGGACTAGGTTCAATGAACAACACTATTTCCTGTACTCTTGAGGGAAGGTGGTTGGCCTTGGTAGGTCCCATATTTTGCTTTACTCTGTACCTTGGATTCCACAGAGAATGGGTCTAACATATTATTATCCCTTTCCTAACTTGATGGAGTGCTGCTATGGGCTTGAGTTTTCCTTACTGTACTGTTATTAAAGGCAAATGTTGCTAATGTTTTGCCCTACAARGACTTGTTTTGATGGCATTGCAGGGCTTATGGAATAACTGGCAAATCAGCAATGTTTCTGCACAAGTGCAGTGCAAAACCAAAGGTGAAAGCTGAACCAGGACCTCAAGAGCTGACAGCCTCAGGCCATCAAGTGCATTGGACTCAAGCCCTCATACGAACTTAACTACCAAAGGCAATCAACCTGCAGCCTCTGAGTTCATTCCTTGGATTCCTAAAAGGAATAAACCCATCATTGTTCATCCATGTGGCTGACATTGGCATAGATCTCCTCCACTCCTATCTGAGTACTCGTAGGACTTGTATCTGATAGGAGCAAAAGAGAGTTCCTTGCCACTTAGTGTGAGAAAAAAATGCTAGGGAAGACAAGTGCATATTAGGGTGAGCCAACTGTTTACCATGATCTGCTAACAAATGTGAAAACTAAAAATGGCCTTTCTGCACTGGGATTTTATCGTGTATTAGTTGCCATGTGTTAGTGAACATAAGCTTATTGCAGTCTAAAGTAAATTCCTGCCATTTCAGTTTACCTCCTCTCTCCCAGCTGCTACATGTAGTGATTGTCTCCCAGAGATTTGCCGCTCCTTTTTCTGTGCCACTGGTACCTTGAGAAATCATGAATTTAATTTTAAAAGTACGGAATTTAACGTGGTTCGTAAATTCATTATGAATTCTCCTTTCCTCTAAAGAATTAAATTTCAGTTGAGGGCCAAATAATCAGCTTCAAGACAGCAAATAATTGTTCAGTTAATCTGAAATTAAGTTCTGATTGTACCTCTCTCATCTTTCCAGATGTTCATTGGCTACATTAAAAAAATTTTATCAGAGTAGATACTGAAAAGGATTAAAAGACAGCAGAGAACTGTAAAGCTTATAGATGATTAAAATGCAATGCATAAAATCTGTCTGTATATATAGACACAGGACTGAGTCTGGGATATGTCCATAATAAATATTAACGAAAAACTAATACTTAGATATTAAATATTTTCAGTAAATATATTAAAACATCACACAAGCATATATTTTAATTTCTAAGCATAGGTGTAGTAATCTTTGCCACCAGGACTGCATCAGGATCAYGTAGACCTCTTGGGAACACCTGCCAAGTAACAGAGCATGTTTACCAGCTACACAATTAGAAACCACTGGAAAGCTCTTTCCCACTGAGGGCTTCCAGGGAATTGCAGGGTTCCAGCGTAGAAGAGTTCTTTGGGCCGCTCCTCTGAGTGGCACAAAATTCTAGGCTAGCATTATACTTCAGGTTTGAAATTCTAAACCGTCTTGATCCACATGCTCAAATCCCAGGAGAACTGACTTAGCCCTTCACCTTTCCCAGATAAAGTGTGCTTTTATCACGTACGTGTGTATACCTTTCTGATGGCAACTTAAAAATGAAGGTTATTTCCTGAAAAGAATTTCAAAGTCTCAGTTTTGTAATAGCAAGGGTTTACTCGTGGCCTTGGGTAACATTTCTTTTTCGGTTCTGCACCCAGGTGGCTGGCACTGACCTTTCTTTCCTTTCCCAGTCAAGCGCAGGGCAGGAGTGCACACTGGCAACCAAGCCCTGTCAGCCCTGCCTGGCTTAGAGGGACAGTGGAAGAGCAAGGACGTGCATCTGAGAAAGCTCTACATGTTGCCAGTCCCCTGCTTTTACAAGCCAGAAAGTGCTGTGGAAGACTGAAAAAGCAAGGTAGCATTCCAAATCCTGGAGTCACGAGTTGTTCACCTTCCCTACAGCACTGCTGTCATTTGCAGGCTGGGTTCCTTTGGGCCGACGGTGTCTCTCTGTAATTACACAATATTGATGCACATCTGTGAGAACAAACCTTTAGGAACAAACAGTTCAAAATATCTATAAAGTGTAGAATTAAAAAAAATATTTTCAGGTGTGAAATGAGATGATGCTTCGCCTGCATGGGCACAAATTGATCCAAGTTTTGTGATGATGGTGTCACTGGTTTCATATCAGTTATCTCAGGATAACTTTTTGATTATTTCTGAAATCATGCACAGAGTGAGGGGAGATTCAGTTTGACCTTTCCAGCCTTGCTGCATTTTAATTTTTCCTATGCTTAGAAATAATACAGAAAAAAACCCAAGAGGTAATATTATTTTTGTATAAACCCCTCTAATTATACTAGGCATGTTCAGAATATATTAAAGATACTGTCCTGACACAAAAAATTTACAATGTGCTTTTAGATATTACACAACTAATGAGAGCAATAAATGCTGGGAGAACGAATGGATGAAGGTTACAATAATAAGATTATAGGATTCCTCCACTATGCATGCATGGTTTAAAATTCACTTCAATTTTGCTACCTCAGTCTAGGCTTTGGTTTTTCATTTTGGCTTTTTCTTTTTTTATCAGATTTAATTTTCTGTCTGAATCCACCAGACCATAACATCCTGGCTAAAAACTCKGACCAGACTCGATTTTCTCCATTTTTTTTTCTTGTTTTTCTCTTTTAATTTGGATTGTACCTGCTCTGCTTGCGCAGCCACCAKTGATGGCCTCTTTGTATCAGAAGCATTGTTATGGCCTTTTCTCTCACAGTAGTCACAGTTGAAATATACACTTGAATGCTTGCACTACTTTATTCTACACAGGGAAAGGGATACAAAAAAAGTAATTATATGATTTCTACGCATTACGCCAGGATTCTTAAATCTCCACTTTGAAGACCCACACATACGCCATGCATGTGGTGTGTGAAACGCATGCAAAGCTCCTGCTAATGCTCCATCTTCTCGTTCTCATCCAGCCTTAACAGTCACTTAAAAACGATTTGTGAAAAATCAATAATGCACCTTTCTGGCTTTTTTTTGAAATGTATAAGAAAGGGCGTTTTTTTGCCAATTTTTTAAGCACTGAAAATATCAGGATTGTAAAATTGGATTTTTATTGATTTTCTTGGAAGATCTTTGGGGTTTCAACAGACATGTATTGACAGCAGCTACCTCTAGCTGAATCAGAAGTATTGAATGTATAACACAAATCATTCGATCTTCAACATATTTGAATTATCCTCATGTTAAAAAAAAACTGATCAGAAATCTTTTTTCCTTTCAAGTCTTTGCTCTTGCGCTATTATGCTTTCTTATGTTCTTTAATGACCTCAGCCTTGCAGACTGCAAACGGAAGATAAACAATGGAATAGCTAATGTTTTAAATACAAGCACAGATAAAAAAAGTAAAACATGCTCCTGAAGTCCTTATAGATTATAAATAAGTAGAAAAATGGCACAAATCCGTATTTAGAAAAAGAATTTCTTCCTCAATATTTGTAATGAAGAGAGTTGTCAGTCACATTAGTTTTTATGTAAATTTACCTAAGCTGATGAATCATAACTGAAATATTGTCTAATCTTCCTGCTTTTGGCCAGCATTTCCATTTTTAGTTTGATTGCCTCAATTTGTTTTTATTTGTTTATATAACGAATTTTAAGGGCCCATCCCAGGACCCACAATGAGCACAGGGAAAAGAGGGGCCCTGCTGCAAGGCCCTGGCAGTCCCACCCAGGCAGTGGATGCCTGACACATCAGACCAGTCCCCATGACAGACAGTCCTCTTGGCACACGGCTGACGATTCATTAGCATTCCTTCAGTAGACATCACAGCAGAGGAGATTTTTAGGGAGGGATTTGAAGGAGGAAAATTAGGTGAGTGGGAGTGAGAAGCAGCAGCGAGGGAAAGCATGAAGGTGCTGGTTTGAAAATGTAACAAGTAGAGAGTTATTACTGAATGAAATGTGTGGGGGGAAAGCCGTTGGTTTCTCCATAGSCTATTAAAAGATGATGGGGTGGGAATAAGCTGCAAAGAGCCACAGAAGTGAGGCAGCTTTTGCTTGCCAAGATGAGGAAGGGGGCGGGGGGACACTCTGGAACAAGGAATAGGGCTGAAACAGCAAATGTGAGGATAACCAGGGCACCAGTGTTTTGCAACAGTGTTCTTTGTTTTTTTGTAGTGTCCAAAATCAGACAGTTGCTTTGGGAGAGCAGGGGCCAAAGGCATCCCAACATGTTCTCAGGTGCTCTAAAAATGCTCAAATGAAAATAAGCAACTGCTTCTCCTGAAAACCATTTGCCTCATTCTTCAGCTCTGATTCAAGTTACACCATTCAGTTATCTTTCTATTTCCAAAAGAACTTTCTATATGAACTTTCCAGTTCTCTCTTGTCAAATTATCTTACTGTTTTTGGAAAGACTGCATATCATCTATATTTAACACCACTTCAGCTTGGTGAGGTGACTATAACATAGCATTAAACTCAGACTAAAAAAATGAGGGTGGCATTTCTAGGTTTTTCAAGTGTGTTAACTTAGAAGAGATAATTTGACTGGAAAAAGTGCTTTCCCCCAAATGTCTTTATTTCAATGGAACTTCTTGCAGGTATAGAGTTGAGTTAATCGACTGGCAATTAGATGCAAAAGGCCTTTGGATTAGTATTTGTGGTCACCATAGAAGCAAGTCTCAGGGAAATGCGAATAAAGAGGTCACCCGAAGAACAGATATGGAAGGTCTCTCCACAGGCACTTAATTCTTAGAAATTTACAGATGAAAAATGCTATATGGGTATTAATAGATAGGAATGAAATATGGATGAGGGGACACTAAAGCTGGAATAGCAAGTAGAACAAAGGGAATAAGGGGACGTGGGGACATGATAAGAAACCAGAGCAGAGCTGCAAACTTGGATGGAACTGTTTAAGATCTAAAAAAGAAAAAAAAAGGAAATAATAAATAAAGGAATGACGAGGTAAATAATATGAGAAATTATTTGAAGGACAGCTGGGATGGGACATGGCTATCAGGGAATCTAAAACAAAGAAGAGAAAGGTCAGAGTATATGTGGCATATTTTGAAGAGGGAAGTCCCAGGATCATTTGCCCAGCAATAAACAAGGAAGAGCAGAAAGCCAGGGTGACCTCCTGGCCTGCAGCAAGAGTGTAAAGGGAAAGAATGTGTCTGTGGGGGTGTGTGCACTTAGTGTTGCTCTCTGTCAGCAGTGAGACAAGTCAACCTTTTCAGTATGCGAGTGACCACCTATACTTTATAAAGACTGCAGAGGGAAAAGTCTAGAAAATAGTCTTCCAGAGCTTGGATCTAGATGTCCTCCAATATCATTCTGTGCAAGGGTGTATCTTCTAACCCCATCACAAAGCCCCCTTGGTACACTATTTAGATAGGAATTTCATCAAGGAACAGGAATGTGGCTAAAGTAACATTAAATTAGCTTATATAATAATACTGAAGTAAGATACTGAGAGTGAAGAGAAGTAGATAAAGGAAAGAGGCCTAAGTGCCACTGAAAAAGAAAGGCAACAGTAAAGGAAAGGAAACCACAAAAATAGATGCTGCAAAAATAACCAGGGAACTATGAACTGAAAGAAGAATGAACAGGGCTGCAAAAGGAGCAGGCTTTCTCTTTGCCAGGGAGAAAGGAAGCAACTGACCCTACAGAAAAATCTAAGCATGTAGAACCTGCAGGTATTGTCCACGTGAGTCTTGTTAGGAGGAGTTGAACTGGAGCAGAAAAGGCACATAGTAGGTAGGAAGACAAAGAGGTAAAGCGATGTTTAAAGAACAGAACTTAGCTGGAGAAAGGTACAATTTTACGTGTCTTAATATTTAAGCTTGGATTGTTTCCCTGACTAGCTATTGGTCACTAGGAAGTGGTTATATTTACTAGATCTAAGGAAGCAAACACCTAAGTGTGTACATAAACACAAACACCGCCCTGCCTGTTTCCATTGCTTAGCATTGCACGCGCACTCCTCGGTTCACAGTTTAACATCCACCCAGTTTGCGGTGCATTCACCCCCACGTCTGCCTGCGTGTGCACATACACAGGATTCTGGGCTTGATGCTGGTGCTTGTAACGCTGTGCTCGTCCCGTGGCCAGCCTCGCTTCCGAGAGCTTGGAGTTGTGTGCGTCGAGGATGTACAACGGAGCTCGCGCCTCAGCCTCGCATTAGYGAGACACGCATGATCACACCCAGCCTGCCGGGTCTCCTGGGACTCACACACATAATTAGCCCCTCTGCACCAAAGCCTTCCTGGCCGTGTTTGCCACATGGTGAGTGTCACCCAGCGGGCCCGCGAACACGCGCGCACAGAAGCCCTCCCGTCCCCAGCGCTGCATTTGCCATATGGTCAGGCTCACCTGCTGGGGCTGGGGCAAGGAGACAGACGGGCAACACTCACACACATAATGAAGCTCCCCACCGGGCTGCCTTAAGAAATTAAAAAAAAAACAAAAAAAACCAAACGTTGACATAACTGCCACATGACCAGATTCACCTGCTGAGTTTTGGGGCGGGGTGGGGCAGTCACACACACATGAATTTGCCGGTGCTGCACCTCAGTGCATGAGGCTGGAATTGGAGCAGGAGGGATGCTCTCCGTTCCCCTGGGGCGACAGAGACCCTGAACCAACACAGGCCGCCAGCCCCTCTGCCCCCCCGCCCTGATCTGTGTGGAGGGGGACGTGCACCTCCATAACATCAGGACATTGGACATTAGGAAGAATTTCTTCACAGAAAAGGTGATTAGACATTGAAATGGACCGCCCAACCAGGCGATGGAGTCACTGTTCCTGGAAGTGTTTAAGGAAAGGCTGGACGTGGCACTTGGTGCCATGGTCTAGTTGACACGGTGGTGTTTGGTCTTAGATTGGACTCGATGATCTCAGAGGTCTTTTCCAACCTAACTGATTCTGTGATTCTGTGCTAACGAGCCTCTCCTCCTCGGCGCCATGTGGGCACCTCAGGGCCACACCGACACCCCGAGGAGGGGCTCCGATTCCCGGCCCTGCCCCGTCCTCCGGGGCGCAGTGACGGCAATTGCCGAGGTGGCGGGAGCCACCGGGGAGCGGATAACGAGCCCTCCTTCCCCGACCGAGCAGCGCCGGTAAACAGCGGYGGCGAGAGGCGGGGCGCGGGGGGCGCGGCCGTGCGGGAGGGAGCCGGCGCTGCGTGAGGGGCGGGCGGCCGGCGGAGCTCCCCTCACGCCCCGCSCGCCAGCTTCGCGGCGGCCGCCGGGCTGGGCGAGGAGGGGAGCGGACACTGCGGGCGCTCTCAGGAAAGGCTTTCCCCAGGCAGGGTGGCCCCGGGAAGCCGCTCCGAGGGAAGGCTGTCCTCGGGGGCGGCCGTCAGCCCCGCCGCCATGTCGGGGGGGGGAGCGCGGGGCTCCCCCCATGGCGGTGACGCGCGTTGCCATGGCGACGGCCGGGCGGCGTTGGGGGGGGTGGCGGGATGACAACAAATATGGCGGAGAGGAGCAGGACGGCAGAGACGGGTCAGTGCCAGCTGCAGTCGCCTGGGCGGGGGGAGAGGGGGAGCCCCCTGTCTCCAGGGGCTTCTGGCGGTAGAGGGGGCCTGGCTCGCAGTGGAGTGCGGAGAGGGAGCCCTTCTCTCAGGGGAGAGGGAGGGGAGAACCTCTGGCCGAGGGCACTGAGGTGGCGAAGGGGCCGCAGCAGAGGCTCCTGCCCGGCTAGCTGTGACGAAGGGCAAGGCCCCTTCCATTGGGGGATGAGGAGCGTCTTCCCAGGGGAAAAGGTGGTGGTGGGGAGAGCCCCTTCAGATAGCGAGAGAGGGAAAAGCCCCCTGCGTTCCAGGGCTGCCCGAGGGGGACTGACCTGCTATGGGGTGGAAGGTGTGAGAGCCAGAGCCCGGCTCAGCGGGCCGGCGCTGCGGGGCTGAGCCCCGGCGGGGCAGAGGAGGAGGCTGACGGTGGGGCAGCCTGCACCGTGCTCCATCCTCCTCCCGCACTCTGCCCCATCCTCCCGCACTCTGCTCCATCCTCCCGCGCAGGGGCAAAGGTGGCGGTGGCGAAGAGCAGAGCAAACCGGTGGTGCAGAGGAGCTCCCCTTACACGAGAAACGACCGCCTGCATGAATTGGGATGAAAAAAATAAGACGTGAAGACACAGGTCTGGAACTGCAACTGCAGCACAAGGCTGGTAGCTTGCGGATTGACCTGCAGGTGCTGCTTGACCTGTCCGGGAGGTGTAAAGTACCCGGAGGCTGCAGAGGGACAGCGAGCAGCACTCCTGACAGCTCCCATCCCTTACTCTGTTACTGAGGATTTCTTTAAGGAAGGTGCCAAATGTTATTCTTGCTATTCAGGATGTATTAACAATGGCTTTAACTGTGTATGTGAGATAAGTTTGTCTGTGAAACTTAAGTTTTGTGTGTCCTCATAAATGATAAGGATCCTCTAGGTACAGGRGTCTTTCCTGTTGTAACAAAACACAGTTAAGAAGGTCTTTTCCAATCCACGTGAAAACAAAAGCCCCCAAAATATGTTATGAAAATTAGAGATATTAACATTTGGAGGATGGAACAAAGATGACAGTTTTCCTGAATATTTAATCTCCCACAGCACCATACATAAATTATCTGGATTCCTGAACCAGAAGTTCATTTTCACAGCCTGCTGTGTTAGCTGCTGCACCTCTGCTTTTCAGCCTCAGAAGTGGCTCCAAATGAATATGCATTATCCATAGAACTGATTTTGGATTTTGGGGCCACTTAAGGTGAAAAAAAGTGATAAATACATGATGCTGTTGCATTCTGYGAGATGATACTACAGAGTCTACATCTAAATGGATTGGCTGTATGGTTCTTGAATTCCCTGTGTTCAGGCATGCCCTTTATGAACCCCTGAAACAACACTGTAAAGTTTACTGTATGTTGAACTTGTCCRTGAGGCAGGTGATTATTTGCATCCTCTGCATTGTGCAGCAGTGCTAAACACAGCTGATCAGCTGTGCCTGAGCTGTGAATCGGGGAAAAAATCTCCAGTGGCCCTTCGACTTTGTCAGCTTTCCCTGCTTACCCTGTGCCTGTGCCCTTGTCAGTAACTTCAACATGGAATTTAATTTTCATACTTTTTCCAGATTAATTTACTCTAACATTGTGTTTTCTGCTGTATTATTTAAATCTACAGRCTTACAGTATTTGCTTTTCAATTTTTCAATCTGCAATTTTAACCTTGCCCAGAACTTTTTCCACTTTTAACCATTGCAGCTGACTAATCAATGATTTTCTCATAAAGGTTGTGTTTCAGCTTGTGCCAAATTCATGTTTAGTTGCATGTCCTGATACGTCTGCTTAAGTTGTGCAGCACTTGTCTAAACATTTTGCAAGTTTAATTTGCAGGTCCTTCTGTTTTGGAGAAACCAGATAAGGAATTAAAAATGTGAAGAAGCACAAAGATAGGAAAAAGACCCAAAATTCTCAGAGAAAAGGAAGCAAGCTTGTGATCTTCGCCCACTTTTAAGAAAGGGCATGGAAAGTAGGCTGTGGGAAAAAAAGGTGGGGTGGTTTGGATTTTTTCTGACTGTCAGCTGACACTAAGTCGACAGGCAGGTTCTTTCCTTGGCAAATCCCTCAAAGAACTTRCTTTGTCCTCTTTCTGCTGGGTGACACTGACACTGTTGTTGAACAGATAACATGTTGAATGTTCTTGGTGCATCCCCACTGCTCAGTGTGTCTGCATCATATGTGAGATCTAGAGCAGTCTTTAGGAGATACAGGGATCTATCTCTGGAACCTGAATTTTGCACAAATGCAAGGAGAATAAAGCCATTACAGAAGGACTTAACATTGCTCAAACCATATAAATCAATTTAGCTGGTATGACTGTATTATACTTGCTGGTGTCTTTTTTTTTTTTTTTTTTAACAGCAACATCATGTTTTCAGTCCTGGATCAGCAAACACAAGTAATAACTAAGTCTCATTTCCCCATCTTGAAATACTGATTGTTATTTGCAATTTTTGCATAAGAAAACTGAGTTACAGAGAAGTTGAAGGTAGCTTATCCATGCTTTATAGCAGCACAGATTGCTGTTATGGACCATTCTTTCCTGGTTTAGTTCAGTAACCCAGGTTTGACAAGAGTTGATGTCAGGAAAAATATAATGTGCACTTGGAGAAAGGTAATTATAAAAATTTTGTTTCTTCCTAAATATCTCATAGTGAATTATACACATCTAAGATGCTTATGATGGTCTAAATTCTTAGCTTTGAAAATATACTGTGTCAAGAGATTTTGTATGTTAATTATACTCTTGTATAATTTTTGTAATGTAAGAATTTTTCATTTCAGTTGTATTAGTACCTCCTTCTGTTGTAGAAAAGTAAATGTGTTAATCAGTTTACATGATAATTATGCTTACTGTTTCCCTATATACAAATCTTTCCTWATTCCATTCCTTTTCCATGTTGGTTTTTGTTTCTGTAGTAGTTTTTGCAAATTTTTACTTTTTTTTTTTAGTTGGGGAGGGATGTTAGGACACGCAGAATTGCACAAAGCATTTCAGAAGAGAGACTTCCATCAGCTTTTATTACACTCTTAGGCTCAGCATTATTTTCTACATCATGGTTTCAGCCAATCTATGTATTTCAAGTAAAATTGAGATTTAATATGGAAGGTAGATTATGTCACACGTGTCTAGTGCAGAGTTCATATTCTGCTGCTATCCTCACTGGACTAGGCAGACATCTGCTCTACTCCATTAAAATAGTTTCTGTATTCTGATGTTTGGTTAGAATGCTGCAAACCAGCTCACTTTACTCTGAATTAATCAATCATTTTCCCATGGTAGTTGGCTAGTTAGTCCTACCTGCTGTCTTGAAAGTGTTTAAATCAGCTTTTTGCAGTAAACCTTGAATTCGTGTGCTTTCCTGTTTGGTTTTCCAGGCTGAAACCTTCATGTGTCAAGCTGGGAATCCAACTTAAAAGCAACTGAAATCTTCACAAATGAAGTCTGCAGGAGGATGAAAGTGATTGAGTGTAGTTAGTTACTTTCAGGAGCTTCTTGGTTTGACTTCCAGTTGTTCTGCTCAGCTGACCTTGGAGTTTAAAACCTTTGGAAGATACAGGATACAGCAAAACAGCCAGTTTAGTTCAGTTTCTGCAAAACCAGATGAATGCTATTTTTTCAGTTCTGTAGCAAAGAGGGCATTTTAGCTCCACTAAGGAAGGTTTAAGAGTGGGTCAAAGTGAGTACAGAATGCCTGTATTCGCTAAATTTTTTGAACCCATGAACCAGATGAAAGTATTCTACAGTTTAGAATTTCACTAGTTATCTCATTCTCCCCAGGTTTCTGTTCTAGGCATCCATATTACCTTCAGAGGACTTGCATCTGGGAACCTGAGTGATCAAAGGGTGCAGGTTATCTCCAAGTTCTGTAATAGTTTTCTATCTGAGGCAACTGCATATTAGCCTGGATTGACAGTTCTAATATGTGTTATTCCACAGCTGCTAGTCATTTTGTGGATATTAGTATTTCTGGTATTTCATTGTGTCATCATCGCTGAAATCATAGTGAAAGCAAGAAAAGGCATTTACTCCCGGTGCTGGACAGGATATAAATAAATGTCTTTAGACCAAAAATCCTTGTTATCAGAATAAACAGGTTTCCCAGCTGAATGTGGAGTTTTTTATGTTTATTTACATGTCATGATCAGTACCTTGCAGAGTGATGTTGAGTCACATTTCCTAATAAGAGTGGTTGAAATTTTGAAAGTGTTCATAGCCAGGTTGTGGCCTGGCTTCAGGGAGGAAAGCTGCAAACTGCTGTGGAATGCTGGAGCCCCACTCGAAGTTTGTGTAGTAATTAATGTTTCTAAAACACTGAGTATTGAGATCATTATTTCAGAGATCTGCAAGTAAAGGGACCAATAGAACAGCTGTGTAAATCCTGCAGTGTTTTCTAATTGATTTTAATATGATAGTGCTGAGCTGGATTCTTTTAAAGATAGCTTTTGATTATTCTTTCAAAAAAGAATTACTATTCTTTTAAAAATATTTAATCACATATGGTATGACAACATTCTACTATCAGGAACATACTGCTTTCTTTTAGGTGGCCTTAATTATTAAATAAAAAGCCGAACTGAATTAGAACATAATTTATTTGTCTTTAAATATAGGCTGTTTCGATAGCTGGAAATTCTAATTCACCAGCTTTATCATGAGGAAATCTAAAATAGGAGAAATCAGCTAATTACTTTAATGATATTATTTAATCTTGGTCATTAAAATAACACCATACAGCCGTGGTACTTCTGCTCCTCCAGGTGAACTTAATTTCTTCAATTGAATTATCCTTTCCTAAATGAATTCTGAATTCTAAAGTGTTTACAAACACTACTAGCCTGTAAACATAGCTGAATTCCAGTGTTTGGGAAAAGATGTTGCAGCCTCCGTGCTGAAGGGGATCTGCCCACTGGATCCTCCTATCAACATGAGGAGGTTTCAAACGTCAGTGGAAAACTGTGTGGGGACTGGGCCCAGCCTTGCAGATGTTCACACACCAGAAAAAGCTGTTTGCAGTTGTTTATAAAATGCTGCAGGATGGATTTGTAAACAAATGTAAAACGTGCTTTGTTCAACAAAGACATTTACCAGAACTCACCGATAACATCGGTACATTTCAGCCTGAGCAGTTGGAAGTCCAGGGGACGTTAGAAAAAGGTTTGTTAGTAAATTTGAGGCGGTTTGTAAGACCATTAACTATTTCAGTTTTTACTTCATAAGCTGAAATATTCATTGAAATTCTATATAGAAATTAACTCCAGTCACTGCAGAAAAATACTGTAATAATCATTAGACTCTGTTGCCAGTAGGCTGATATTCAGCTAATTTCCAGCATTTTTCAGTTATCCAGTGGAAACAATCCCCACTAGAAAAATTCATCGAAGAAGAGCTGCTAATATATTTTTGGTACTTAAAGCTTTGATCATATTTCTGTTATATAATTTGCCATATAAGGAGACCTGAGAAATACTAATGAAGGCTTTATACAGCCAGAAGATATAATTTCAGAAAAAGAAAGAAACAGGAATGTGTTGGGTGTTCCAGTTGCCATTTTTGAATGGTTTACCATTTCCTAGCCGTATTTCAAACATTTTTTTTCTTTGACGAATAATCAAAGCTTTGAAAAGTTACTTACCTCAAGCCTCCCAACGTTTTTTCTTTCAGTGAAGTTCAAAGCACCCTATTAATTACTAGCACTTGTGAGAGGAGGCTTTTGAATTTGTAAAAGGTAAAATGAGACATATTGAGAATTTTAATAGGTTTTACACTGAAATTTGTAAAACACAAGTTTCTGCAAGTTTCTTTAGTGTGGCTGTCACTGCTTTTAGCAGGCAAAAGTTTCATGCAAAAAACCAGATTAACCTCAGAATGCATTTATTTGGCCTATATAGCATTTCTGGTTTTGGAAGTTGAGCTGTGTAGATTTAATGCTCAATAAAACAGGTTTTAAAGTCCGCTCCCTGTGTTACAATGGAACCGGCTTGATCTCCACATGGGGCCACTAACAGGACTGGGATCTTAGATCTGCAGCACCAGCCCTGCCTTCCAGGTGGGACGCTCAGACAATGGCTGTCAGCTGCCACAGAAGAGACGGACAACTTGTCTGCGGTGGGAAATTTTCTTTCCTCGTGTTCCTCTTTCCTCCTGCAGCGTCTGCTCAGGGACAAAAGCCATAGAGGGAAATGATGTGTAGTCATCGTTACCCGATTTTAATTTTTTTGATAAAGACCTACGAACCCCTGGTAACAGAAAGCAGCAACCTCTGGATAAACGAGGTGTTAGAGGACACGGAGGGGAGTTTGTGCAGGTATTGCCTGCTGATGTCACTGCCATCCAGCTGTGCTGCTTTGCTCACAGTGGTGCTGCTGGATGCAGAGCAGCTCCAGCACACCCACCTGGGTGTGTGCATCGTGCTACATCTCTTGTTTCTGGAGGTGTGATTGTGCTGCCCTTTTCCAGAATGATGTGAATCTATGGAAACCAGCTTGGATTTCTCAAGTGATCCCCCAAAGTAGTTGGCATGCGGAGCCTTGATGCAGAATTGCCGTGTTTAGATTGCACTGTACCTGAGATAATAAGTTCTTCTAGGTTCAAGCTGTGTCTGCAATTAATCTATAATAGAAGTAAACCAATTTACAATTAATTGAGAGGTGGTTCTGGATACACATCAATGTATCCCATATCCCAGCTTCCTTGTCACATTGTCCCCACAACTCATTTTCTTGACTTTGCCTCGGAGGCCAAGCCTGCCATTTAAGAAATGCTATATTTGTTAACCTCAGGTTTTTGCGTATGTTTTTTGAAGCAAATTTACTATTTGTATGTTGAAATGGTTTGGAAAACTGCTCTACCAAAATAATAATGACTTCCATTTCGTCACAGGCTCTCATACTCAGGATGTGGACTTCAGTATTAAATCTAGGGCTCTCATCCTGCAAATGTTTGGCAATGAATTTGATGTATTTGTGTATAGTAAAGGCTTTCTGTGATTGGTTCTATTTTAGGATAAGTAATGTGTAAAGATTAGAGACTAAAACTTACATGTTCTGTTACGTTGTCTAGTATACATATGTGTTCCTGTTCTCTCAGTATAGTAAACTGGCTTATTTCATAGTTTCATAGTGGCAAAAATCAAGCATAGAAAAAGGGGTGAGAGGAAAAAGTAGTTGTCTTAAATTATTATTATTAGGTGAATAAGCTCTCTAATGATTTCATTTACCTACTAATTTGTAGAGCCATTTACTTAGCAGTGGATCTCACAATCATGAGTGAAAACTGGCAAGATTTTCCTTTTACATTTTGTTTCATGAGCACCTTGAAAAATGTGTTGAATTTCAATCTCCACTAAAGCAAGTGGAACATCAGTTCCCGTGAATCACCAGAGCAGAGCAGCAGGAATCCATTCCAAAGAGAGCCCGTTTGGATTCATTGCAGCTCTGCTGATGTGTTTTCATTTGCAGTAAGCAGCAGAGTTACTGTGTGATTACAGTGAACTTCAGCGCTGGGAAACCTGTCAAGTGACTGTCATGTTTTCATGCACATAAAATGCAGATGAGGTAGGATGACGCATTTGATTAATGAAAAATTCCTCAAATAACCCATAGAATTCCATGCAGCTGCATTATTTCATGGGAACTGTCCATGTAAAATAGGATTGTGAGATAAACTTGCCTCTGTACTACATACCAATACCCAAAGTCTGTGGTACTCCAGAAGAGCAGATGTTTTGTAACTAGGCATAATACCACTATATCTGCTGGTTATTTTATTTCTGAGCAGTACAAATAATCAGGAATTTGGTCTCAGAGCTTTCTCTATGTAAGCCTTCTTGAAGGTAAAATGTTGGCTTGTGTTCTGAATATTTGAAATATTTTGTATGCATTTCATATTCCCATAAATATTGTATCAACTTAGTATTTGCTTAGTTAAAAAACTGCTGAATATGCTGTATTAGTTAGCAGAGTTCTCTGTAGTTTAATTCCTGTTATGTTGCTGATGCAAGAGAGTTAATAGATCGTTTGTTTTTGCTGACATTTTTTATGATAACGGGAATTCTGAAACGATATTTAAATTTTTTTGCTATACTGTACTTTGTGAATAAAATAAAACACTGCAATGATCCAATTGTTTGATATGAAATATTAGATTATGTTAAAGCTTTCTTAAATAAAGGGAATATGAGTGGGCAATGCTTGGGTGGAAGAAATTCTCAATGTTTAAAATACTACTTTTTTGAAGGGACTGTTTTGGAAAGGAGGGGGAAAGATGCTATTCTAAACAAAGAAGTTAAAGGAGTTGTTTCCATGAGTAATTATAACTATGGCAGTAATTAATAGTGTAATTAATTTCAACAACCTCGGGGAACAAATTATTCCAGAAGTAGTACTAAAATCTCCAAATTATTTTAAATAAATAGTCAAGAAGAGTGTAACTTGAAAGTGAAGAAACTGTGTCTGAAACTGCTGTTGCCTTAACTGGCAGAAGACATTCCTAACCCTAAATAACAGGTAATAGGAAAAAACAGCCAAGGAAAAATAGAAGTTTAACCCAAGGAAGGATACATGAATTTTGGTGTGCGATAACTAGGCTGTAAATTGTTTGTGCCCAGTTTTCGGTTAACCTCACTCAGGAGGAAATCCCCGGCAGCTGCAGCAGTGTGCAACCACCTTTCTTCCAATCACTTGGGAAATACAAAGTCTTGAAGAGAAAGATGGTGCTGTGCAAAGCTGCTGCTGTGTTACCCCACAGGATTTTGTGCTCTCTGGAGCCCTCAAGGAAGGCTGAGTTTCCCGTGGCTAAAGATTCATTACCACCATAATGGTGTTAGTGGTTGAGACAGGAATTGAAGTCTCCTGAACACTTGACTTAGTGATAATCAAATATACTTTTTTTTTAATTTGGACAGGTGCATCTGCACAACATTTACAGTAGTCACACTTTGAATATCAAAAAATTGAAATAGCTGTTAATAGTGGGTTTGGTGGAGTGCCACAGCTGACCTGTGTTGAGGCTCACCAGGCTGATTGCTTTTGAAGAATAGCTGAGAATGAGATGAAAGCCTGATCCAAATTAGAAGGCACAGCTGTATTCCCTCAGCGCTAACCCTGGAATAAGAAGGCACAGCTGTATTCCCTCAGTGCTAACCCTGGAATAATGTCCATGATGCAGCTTACAAGCTCAGGTGCAGCACCACAGCAATGCTGTCTCCCCTTGGCCTTGCTGGGATTTGGCAGATAAATTCATTTCCACAGTATGGCAGGGACATCTCTTTAAATACGAATCTGGAAAGCTCCTGTTCAATCAGCAGACATATTAAGACACGAAAAGTGTTAGGAATTTGGCATGAACAGGCTAATTTTCATAAACAAAAAAAGTGCTGYTTATATGTTCCATACCTGACCTTGCTGATATTCTTGAAAGACTTCCATAGTACTTCATACTTGGCATTTTTAGGAGATGCTATTTGTGGACAAACATTCTGAATGTGGCAGTCAGGACTGAGGAGTCTGAAAACTAGGACAAGAAATGAAGCCTTGGCCTTTTGCAAAAGCTGAAATCAACCTACTTTGTTACATCAAGAATGATTATTACTTATTGAGTCTTTTTCAGTTTCCCAGCTGAGAATCAGTTGGTCCCAAAGCAAGGAGACACACAAGGTTGCTAACKTGGAGAGATTAAACTTTGTTAGTCACTGAAGGCTATATAGTCATGGGTCAGGGTCATTGCATTGGTTGCTATATCTAAGATGCTTTAGTTACATTTAGCTTGCCTCAATGTGAGTTATCTTTAGTTTAGAAATTTATTTTGGCATGACTTCTCCCAGTTATGCTGTCAAGGTTAAGWGAGATAACTTGCTTTTGTTAAATTGGTGCCTCATACCCAGGGCAGCTGTTGAAACRTGGATACATACATATCATCCAGGAGTATACATGGATATATACATAGCATGTATCCATGAATCTCTCCCTTCCTTTACTTCCACTTCCTCTATCCTTATATAACACAAACCCAGGTATATAAAAACTGATTTGTTTCAATATTAAGTAGCATGGGAAATATTTACAACATTTTAGAATGGTACCAGCAGATCCTAGTAACTTCAACCACCACTATCTCTTGCCAGTTTTGTGGGTAATATGAGCTTTTGCTCTTACCTGAAATTACCTCCACTACAATTCCGAACCCTGCAATTGCCTGCCTGCTTTGACTTGGTATTTTTTGCAGGTCACGTGYCCTCCTTGTCTTTGGGAAATCAGTTGCATACAGATCTCAGAAAGACATAGGATCCTACAGGAGAGAGTTTCACTTGTTGAAGTTTTGTAGTACCACACCAAGAATCTGCTTTAACTCTTCAGAGTTAAACCTGCCTCCGAATCCCTAGACACAGAATTTCCCCTTGCATGGTAGGAATACCCCCAAAAAATCTTTTTCTTGAYCCAGAACTTGAATTCCTGTGCACTCCTAAAGGTGTTTCAGCATCTTCTCTCATTCACATGCAGACCTAATTCCCTGAGTCATCTCTTATTTCCCAGAAAGGGTGGACTTGCTGGTACTGTTACTTTTTTGCAGATGCTGTTCTGAGGACTAGTTCAGCTCAGTAGCTATTATTTTCTCTTTTCTCTTTGCTAGCTGGCATTGCATATTATGTACCATATTTTTGTTTACTGTTTATATGTTTTATTTTGTTTGATGTGTTTTTTATTTAAGTATTGCTACTATAGTAACTCTTGCATCATGTAATACCTTTGATATTATCAAGACACCAAATACTTGTTAAAAATAAATTTATGTACCATGAAATTCACTGATCCTTACAATGTTTTAAAATAAACATCTTTTCAGTTAATGTATTTGGTACTACTGTGTTTTTCAGTATTTTTTTATTTTTAATTTCTGGTAGAATTTTAGATTAGACCTTAAAAGTGCAGTAAAAAGAGTAATGGATTTTTTTTTCTTGCTTACTGAGTTCAAAGCATTAATAGCTTTTTTTACTTTTCATTAGGAAAATCTGTTCATGCCTTCCTGGACATTTTGGGTTTTACTAAAGTGATACAAAAAATTCCGTTGCTGTTTGCCTCTGATGGGAAGGTATATCCTTAGAGATAGCCCACACTGAGAGAATAAATGAATAGTCCTGAAGTAAAGCTTAAAATTCTTTTTTTAGGTTAAAGATTGGAAACAAATCTCACATAAGAAACAAGTGCAAGTCCACACAAGCTGGCTTTTTTTCTTTTTCTATAAACTCATAAGCCAATGCCAGCCAGTGAGAGGGAGGAGTCATAGTGCAGAGCAGTATCTGCAGAAATCTTCGGTTCAGTGTTCTTCATTGGATCTTGGACAGGAGCTATAATTGACCTTGGATTGATAAGTTGTATCTCTGTGTGGATCTGGTCTTCTTGAATAGACAGGGCAGTGGAGTTTTCTCATCACCTTTTCACACTTGACCAGCCTGGTGGTCCATGGTCTTGTTTTAGGCTAAGCACCTTGTGTACCTTTTTGTCCCTACTGGCCATGGGGCTTTCTGCTCAGTATGAGCATTTCAGGCAAAGAGACTTTCATAGGGACCCCATGTGACGTGTAGGGATCATTTTGCTTTGACATATTTGCATATAAGAACAAGACTTTTTCCACTGAGCTTTGACTCAGACACCTATTCCACACGTTCTGCAGTAAAGCAGCTTGGATACATGYATCTAAAGTAGCATGAGGTGTTTAGATCTAATTGTGCTTCTAACCCAAAATAAAAAGTTAATGGTGCATTAGCTAAGGAGTCGTGCTAGAAGGTTGAAAGGTAATGTTGTCTGGTAGTTTCTGTAGAAAGAATAACTTGTGCTGTAAAGTTAAACCCCCAAACAATAAATTACGTTTCCTTCCTATTATGCAATCAACCACAAGCTCTTTCAAGTCCATGGCAGGAAGCTTGCAGTTTATTTCTCCTGAGTACTTTCAGAACCTTTGGAAAGCTCAGAATTTGCCAGATAATCTCTGCTAAACTCGAGTTCATCTTTACTTTGCTTGTTTTCTCAAGTATGAATATCATCTCACAGTTTGGAGACAGACTTGACAAGCAGTCTGTTGGTCAGACCGTAGGAGGAAAATAATTGAAGAGACAATTGCTTTAAAGCTGCTTTATCTCAAATTTGGTTTTTAAATGACAACACGATGTTACTATTTTTTAGAACTAGACCAAGCTGTATGACAATGCCTTCTTGTGGTAACCAACATTTTCCTTGTTCTGCTGGACCCTTGAAATAGGTAATGGTGACAGAATGGGCATGGTACCCAAATGTGAGGCTGCAGGTGTGGTTGGTACCACACTGGGTATTGTCTCAAACCCTGGGATTTGTAGTCTTATTTTTTTCCCTTTCTTTTCAGATCACAGTGCCTGTGATTTAAGTGCATTTCAGATTGACAGCACTCTGCAGTATGTTTAGATTCTCTGGGTCATGCCCAAGCCTTGCTTCAGGATACATGGCTGTGAAGATCAAAATGACAGTTGTGTCTTTTTCTTAGCATTTTTAAGTCAGTGGAGCTGGAATTTCAAGTTCCTGAGTGGTGCTGCCTGTAGGATTTTTAGAACGGCCACAGAGCATTCAGAGCTCATAGAAGAAATAGTGAGTCTTCCTGAATATCAGTGTTTCTGAAGCCTAGGACAATGATATAAAATCTTTAAAAAGAAAAAATTGTCCAAGAATAAGAGAACATAATCAGCTATTAAGACTCTGGATTTATACAAATGCTGTCATTTAAAAGAATTTTGCTAAAATGACACTGTTTTCAGGTTTGYGGAGCAGACACTCTTATTGGCATAACCTCCATAAGTGCCACTTAGCCAAAGCATGAGCTGAGCGGTGTTCGTCCAGAGACTTCTTATGTTTAGGAGCTCGTAGGAGTTGCTGTTGGTCATCTGAATGAATGTTTGTTTGTTGCAAACTGTACTGAGAGTTCAGATTCACTTCTTTGTATGGGTTTACAATAACAGTACTGCTCAAGGCTGACGAAGCTTTTCGTTAGGATACCTGGAAAACTTTTCTTGGCCCCTGGGTGATAGGAATCTGGCTATTAGATCTTTACACCGTAGATGTTTTCAGCAGTAAAACATCCTAATTTTATTCTAAAATAAGGATCTCGTAAGAGAATGTGGGGTATCTTGATGACATTTGTAATATTTCAAAAAAGACTTCTACAAAGCTCCTTTGCAGTTATCTCATGTTTTCGTGTTACCTCACCTTTCTACTTGGCTGTCGTTGTTAGGCTGTAGGTGTGATTAAAAGAATGATACAGGTTTTCCAGGCAGATTCCTTCTATATTTTTTCTATGTCTGTTTTAATGTAGCTGCGCTCTCCTACCTAATGTAGCATGAGGGTAGCTGCTGGCTGCTAACTGTGGCTGCTCAGGTTTGCCCCATCTGAAAGCTGGGCTCATTGTTTACCCAATTCAAAGGGTAACTGTTACTTTCTAAGGGGGTACCTTCCTCTGGCAACTACGGTTTTTAAAGAAAATGTACTTAAATTTGCATGATTTTTATTGTAGCAAGTACTGATTTCATCTTTGCCTAAATAAAGAAAAAAATGTTGGCTTTGCCCTTTGAATTTAAAAAGGGCAAAGATACTCTGGAAATTTCCAGATTCTCCCTCCTATGAATCTCAATCTCCTCCAACTGATTCTATTCATTTTCACTAGTTTGATGTGAAATATATCCACAATGACAATAGTGATGAATGCAGATACCAACAAACTCTGTCCAGGTTTTATTTTAAAACCTTATATACTTACAGAGATTTCAGGCACCTACAGATTTTATGCCTGATAGAAAATTACCATTAAAGTTTAATACTGCGGTAAAAGTAAATCCTAGGGATTTGCCAGAGCCTCCTGGAGTTTAAGCTATGAAGAATTAGAATAAAATAGCTATGTGTCTTACAATCTATAAGAAAAATAATTGACAAAATAAGAACTACATTCTGAGACAATTTCTTTGCTAGGTTTTGCCTTTGCTTGTCTTATCTAACCTTTTTTCAAAGGAGARTCTGGTCTCCTTAAGTGGAATGTGCAGGATGTACTTCAGTTAATTCTCTTCTTTCCCTTTCAGTTTGTTTCAGATTGAAGAGCTGTTTCCCTTCCCCACAAGGTTCTGTCATACATCTTTGCCTCCAGTCAGGAAAATCTGCTTAGGGCTCCCCAGTATCTCTGTGTTGGCCAGAGGAGTGRAGCCCAGGGGGGCAGTTCCCTCCATCTGAGGGTGGTGATATATTCCCAGCACTGAACAGACAGGTGTGAAGCCGTGTTTTATAATCCAGGAATGCAGCAATGCAGCGCCTTGTGGGGCAGTGCTCTGGCCTTTTCTTTATCACCCAAGGAGAACATGCCAGAAGGGATGTGGTGCTGTTGTGCTGTGTAACAACGTGAAGTTCAAAGACAGCAGTTTTGCATGTTTAGAGATTAAAGATAATATAACTCAAAATACAGCAACAGTATATCCTGAATATTCAAAGTACTGTGTAATAAAGAACATGCCAGGAGAGTAATATTGTTAAATGACTATGAATTACAGGCTATTTGATGATTTTATTCTCATTGCTGAAGGGCTACATTAGGTCAGAGGAGCAGATGGAAACTTTTTGCTGGGACACAGTTACTTGACAGCTTCCTTCTGCATTGTGTAAAGACTCCATTGGCACATTGTCTAATTTGCCAGGGAGATGTAGCTCTCTCTTCTGCCTGCTTTTCCTACACTGTCTTACGGTGGCAGTGTTATGAATGTAATCCCTTTTAGTTTCTTCATCTTTAAGTGGTATTTCCCAGCTATCTTTCACAATTTATAAAAAACCTATTACTTTTAGCTGAGACTTAAAAGGGAGCGTTTACCAGGAGGAGTTCAGTCTTCAAGCTGCTCTACTCAGCTGACTCCCTGCCTCCCCTTCCTTCACTTTGGTCTCTGGCAGCTCAGGCACTCTTGGTGGAGATCTGCAGCTTTCCCATTAATTTTTTCTTGTATCCTTGATTCCACATGTTGGATTGCAAACGACTAACTTGACTAATCTGAACTGCAACAGGTATATGGGGCTCTTAATCAAAGTGGCCCTCAGGTGAAACTGGGAAAGTGGTTTTCCTGAGGCTGCTGCTGTGTCCTACAGGGTGCACAATGCAGAGGGGTGGATTTTATCAAGTGACAGGATCACAGCCATGCAGATACACAAATGCCCCATCCAGGCCTAAGCTTGCCTGTGGTGTTCCCAGGCTTTAAGCAAATTGTATCAGCATGCTGTTAAAAAACATCCAGCTAAAATAACCTATATAGCAATTGTACACTTAAAGAAAACAATTTAAATGCCACAGATTGCTGTCTGTGGGTAATTATTCACTCTAAAACAAATAACCTGGAGGTTTTAGATAATAATTTTGCTAAAAAAATACTATCATGCATTATTTGATATCTACATTTTTAGATTATGATAAAGTAAGAAAAGGTCCAAATTCTGTTTGCTCTGCTGTAGTACTTCCCAAAGAGAGTAAGTTTCAAATTTCTTCCCAGGGAAGACTGGGGATTTATATGCTGAATGTTGACCTGGATATACATATTTTTTAATATGGGATTTATGTACCTGTGAAAATATGGGTATGTAATGGAAAGCCTGACAGACCCTTTAACTGTGGTGTCACTAATACATTGATATAATTTGTTACCTCAGCTAAGSTGTTTTGCCTCAAGAGGTGGAATACTTTTATGTATGGAAAGGTCAGTTTTAATTAATAAGCTGTTTTCATCATTCAGGGACAATATGAATTGCTTGTAAAATTTGTGTGAAATGGTTTTCAATATAAAAATAAAACAAATTGAGCTTTATGTCACATTTATCATCCCCCATAACCCATTTAAATGTCAAAAAAATCAGCACAGACCAAAAGTCTATTTCTAGAAGCCTTAGTAGCCTTATTTGTCAGAGTGAAATAAGATATTATCATCCCATTATCCCATCACATGCCTTCTGCACTTGAAGACGTGCATTTCTTCTAGTTTTCTGTAACACGGAAGATAGTTCTTCTATTGTTAAATATTTGTTGTCCAAGCAGCAAGTAGCACAGAAAATGCCAACCCAATGTTAGAAGAATTAACAGCTAGTTATATTAATGTGTATTTCTTTCACTATAATATAAATGTATAATATAATATACAATTCTTAACTTATTTTCTTGTACATGTCTCAAATGGAAAAAAATTAGTGTTCTTCCATCCCTATTTGGAAACAAATATTTTGCAGACTGCGATTTGTTAGTATAATTTTACTGTGAGGACAAAGCTTTCAATGTATTCGCTACTGATATATTTTGACAAAAATCATGCCATTGTGTGGAAAATTTATGTCGTTATATATTGTATCATGAAATAAATGCCACATTAAAAAAAAATAATTCTTTATTTAAGTTCTTTTTTTGAGTTTTGTTTCCTAAGCAAGCAAGGCTCAGTCACATGACTCCTTGGGTGTATGTCTCTTCCTTCTAGTAACTTTAAAATTTCAAATATGAGTGGGATTGAACAGTCTCAAAGGTTCTAAGTTCATTTAAGATGCATGAAAATAGGCAGCAGGATAGAGGAAAAAGATCCCATTAATGCTGATAGCAAGGAAGGTGCTTCCGAGGGTTGTGATAAAGTGAGAAACTGATGAGGGGTTCAATTCCAGGGAATCCATGCAGGATCTCTGTACTAGAGAGCTCCCATCAAAAGAAGTGGATCCACCTGAATATCACAATAATGCATATGAGAGGGTATAGCCACAGGTCATACATGTGCAAGAAACCAGGCTGGGCGGTTTGTTCTTAGAGRGAACAAATTCTTAGAGAATCCAAATTCTCAAATACACTTTGAAAAGAAAGGGTTCATTTACTGGTGCAGATGTTAAATGGTGCAAATTTTATGTTATGTAGAAATAACATAAAATATGTTATTGTGTGCGAATAGCCTTCTACTGGTATATATATACATATATATGTGTATATATTTTGCTTTATGCTCATGGTTTTTTTTTGACTTGTATTATAATAGGCAGTGCCATTGGAAGTGATGACATCATAGCAGGGAACGTGAGCAAGTACATTGTTCTCCCAGCTGGTTATTGTGGGCAGCCTAAAAAAGGACATCTTATATTTGATGCCTGTTTCGAAAGTGGTGAGTATTTGCAGCATTAATTTATGTTGCCTAGTTGTTGATATATTAACAGTTTCAACTGTATCACTCATCTTTTTATAAAGTGTCTTAATTCTAAAGAAGACTTACATTAAATACTACTTAACAACGTGAACTGATTCACTTCAGTCACAGTATGACATAAAATCACTGTTCACRTGTCAAAATTGTTGTGAAGTTTGCTGTTACCTACAGTAAACATTTCATCAGGTCCATTTTAACCACATGTAGATACATAACTGGATTTTATTCTGTTGGTATATACGGTAGTTGCAGACCACTAATCCAAGATGTGGTATTTAAAATACACTATTTTAAAATTTAATTTAAAAGTTTACTGAGGCAGTTAACCTCGTAAAGTGCCAAGCCCATCCTTGCTGTCTTTAAATGTATTTCTTTGGGTTTCTTGTGGCCTGATCCTGTGCTGCTGAAGTTAATGGAAGTTCTGCCTCTGATGTCAGTATAAGGAGAATTAAACTTTAGGAAGCTACTGGAAACTGAAAGAAATTATTTTTTACAGGAGTTATAGTTAGCATAATTTAAGGAGTACTTTTAATTGTGTATGTTTATATGCATGTGGTTTATGTAGGTAAGTATATCCATGACAATGCAGCATTGTTTAAATTTTTGTGTTCCATACATGTGTGCCACCAAATTTTTAGCTTAAATCTATTATTACCGGCTTTCAGACCTGCAGAGCACTGTTAAACACCATATGTACAAAAGGCATTTGCCAGGAGAAACTAAGTTTTCAGCATGGTTTATGTGAGAGGTGCTGGTAATGCCAAAACTACTCCAGTGTCATGTAAAATGAGCTTTTTATGAAGAGTTATGTCCCTCAGGGTAGAATACTGGCTGCCTGTTTCTGGGTAAATATTAAATTGAGTTATTTAAATCCTGTGATTACATTATGTAAAACGTGCAAATGATGCAGTGACTAATAAAGAGTATCTTCTTTTTAAGGTGTGTCTCTGAGGGTTCAGACAATAGTTATGTATTTTAAAAAATACTTTAGGTGCTATTTCATAATAGCTGTGTGGTTATTTTTGCATTTTTGTATCAGAAAATGGCTTATGAAATGAATCAGTGGCCAAGCTGGGAAATTTACTTTATTGTGCTAAGCTTCTCTGCAATGAAAAAGATCAGTAGCAGTCATCAAATTATTTGTGAAGTATTGTGAGTCATTGCATGATGGTTTAATTCCAGTTTTTGAACAATGGAATTAATTATATTTTTAGATTAAGACATTTATTCAGTTCAAAGGTAATGTTCATACTTTATATACTTTGGCAATAATAGCATGTGGTAGAAGCAGGTGTTTTTTGAAATACTGCTTATTTACATTGTAGCATGATGAGGCTGTGATGTTGCTTTGCATATTCAGACACTTCCAAAACACAAATATGAATGAAATTAATACCTTCATTTACTTTCTCGTGATGACAATGTATTAGCAAGAATGAGAGTAATATTGTGTACACTTCATATGTAAATTCACTTTATCTTTTGTTATATGTCAGCCAAGTAATTGCTTAGAGTACCTTTACTGGTCAAAGCAAATTAACTGATTATTGGATAACTTAGGAAATTCTTGTTAATGTTGAAGTCTGTCCCATCCTATTATCTAAACTGTAGGATACAACATTTACAAGAACTGTATTGATGCTCTTGGAGCACTACCTTAAAATGGTAATATCCTATTGAAATYGCCTTTTTTGAAAGAACAGATGATAAAACTGATCCCACCTGGAGTGCTGCACCCAGCTCTGGGCTCCCCACTACAAGAAATACATGGACCTGCTGGAGGAGGCCAGAGGAGCCCATGAGGATGCTCGAAGGCTGGAGCACCTCTCCTGTGGAGACAGGCTGGGAGAGCTGGGGGTGCTCAGCCTGGACAAGAGAAGCCTCTGGGGAGACCTTGCTGAGGCCTCTCAGTATGTAAAGGGACCTGTAAGAAASATGGAGAAAGACTTTTTCCCAAGGCCTGTGAGGACAGGACAAGGAGCAATGGGTTTAAACTCAGAGGGTAGATTGAGATTGGATATAAGGAAGAAATGGTGAGACACAGGTTGCCCAGAGAAGCTGTGGCTGGCCCATCCCTGGAAGTGTTCAAGGCCAGGTTGGACGGAGCTTGGAGCAACCTGGTCCAGTGGGAGGTGTCCCTGCCCATGGCAGAGGAGTTGGAACTGGATGATATTTAAGGTCCCTTCCAACCYTTTACAACCATTCTGTGACTGTAAAATAGAGATTGTGTTAAATGCGATTCTGTATAAGTGACCTTTCTTTGACTGCATTTTCTATTTTCTTGAAAGATCTGGTTGATAGAACTGAAGGTTTCCTACTAGACCTACTTTTCAATGGCTATGATKTTATATTGTAGAAATGGAAGTAAATACATTTCAGAACAGAGAAAGTGTATTAAACTTGCAGAAATCAGGAAAAATATTAATACATACAGAAGAAATGCTATTTAATATGAATTTCTTTTTTGTAATGGCTATCATTATTGTATTAAATAGCATTGAAAAGTATGAATTTGTTTGAGACAGAGAGGTGTGTTTTTATGTAGTCTGAAAACCAATGTCCAGCTTGCTGTTTTGAATTGCTGTGCTTTCAAAAAATCATAAAAAATCAAATTGAAATGGGCATTGGGATTTCTTTTTAGTCCACTCTGTTGTTGAAAGGCAAAATACACTATTTTTGCCATTCCTGGCAGATGTTTATCTTTTTCAGAGACTTTCAGTGTGTTTCAATGAGAAAGCAGCAATCCATTCTAACACGGCAATTTGCTCAATATAAGAAACATTTTCTTTCTATGTAGAAATGTTCTTACCAAAAAGGCATTAATTCTTGTCCAGTCCTATAGGCCCAGAAAGCAGATTATTCCTTTCTTCTTTGCCTTAATGGAAAGCTGCTATCATATCTTTCCTTGGCCTTTCCCTCCTCAGGTTAAATAACTGCTATTTTTTTCAATGGTTCCTTAGTGCTCACATTTTCCAAATTTTCTCTCATTCTTTATTTCCTCTGGCCTGTCTCCAGCTGTTTTGTGCCTTTCTTGATTGGCAGTGGTCCAAGGTGAGCATGATACTCAGATAAGCTGGTGCCAATACTATGTAGAGTTTATTACATGCCATGCCTTGCAATCTATTTACTTCTGCTATGTGACAGCCCAATCTATTTCACAATAGCACGGTACTGTTGACTTCCATAAAACTTCCGTTCCCTGATACTGTCCAGACCCTTTTCAGAAGRAGAGCTTCTAACCAGCTGGTGGCTTTACTTACCCTAAATGGATCTATTACTAGTTAAAAACTCATTGCTGTAAAATAAATACAACTATTGAAAATRAAGAATGGTGGCTGAACCCTTTATCATATTAATAACAGGCAAAGGAGTAAAGAAGAGAGAATTATCRACTTTCAAGTATGTCAGGAATTTCTGTTTCCTATAGTTCAAGCTAGTGATCTGACTGGAATCTTCCTTGTTATCTGTATTAATATTTAAGAATATATACACCTAAAAGAAACATTTGACATTGGTTTATCATTARCATGAAAGAAATTGATGAAAATTGAGATTTCTTGCATACCACAACATAATTTTTGGATAATATCAGTTTTCAAGGCGGCAAGAAATGTGAGTTAGTTTCAGGGAAAAATGGAAGCACAGTTATCTATGCACAGAAGAAATTTAAAAGAAATAAATGTCACGTTTGAAATGTATACATTTGGTCAATTATAATTCTGTTTCCTAATATTCATTAATGCATTAAATTGTTAACACAGTTTCAGTTTAGCAGCAGTGCATGCCTGTACAAGTGTTCACSTCTCATCCTACCTACTGTTCTGGCAAAATGGGAATTTTGCAGAATATAGTGCTCTGGGTAAAGGGARGTATTCACTTCTCCTATACAAAGAAGTCCTTCCTGATTGAGGAAGGCCCAGATTTTAATATTATTCAGGRAATCTGGCATTTTGTACTCAAGGTGAGTTGGTTTTTCAGACATTTTATCTAAAGGACTTCAAAGTTTAGTTTATCCAGCTGCCCCTACTGTCTTGTGTTGCCTTAGTGCATGTGGTTTCTGATGGCATCGTTTTAGTCAGCAGCCCATTCTGTGTTGTGGCTAAGAGTTGTTTTATTTGCTTAGTCATTTTTCCTGTATGAGATGTTTTTGGAGATGATACCTCCAGTGCTGGGAGCTAGTTGTTTTTCTGGGAGCTCGCACATCTGCAGTAGCTTTGTTTCTGCATGAGGTCACAAATTCTTAATTAATTAATTTTACATGATACACAAAAAGCTTTTTAACRTGTATTTTGTAAAGTGAACCAAGAAAACATAAATGTCTCAGCCCTTAAAAAACTCACCTTTTTTCTCATTGTGCAAAGTGTTTGCTGGGGGTAGCCACAAGTTGCCTTCCTGGCTCCCTCACAGAGGGATTTCAAGGTGGGCTCCGCTTGTCTTTAGCTTTTGCATCCCTGGGCTCTCCATGTAGAGAACTGGCAGATGAAAGACTTGGGTTGACACTGCCAGCTGTGGCTTCACTGCAGAAAAATTCCAGGGAAGTTCAAATACTGTTCCTTTTGCTTGGTGTCACCTGGGTTGCCAGTTCCAAGGGGTGTGTTGGTTGGTGGCTCTGGCCTGTGCATGCTCCTGGCTGCACCCCAGTCCTTCTGCCTGGAATGTTGGGATGCCACAGGGAATGCGGGAGGAAGCTGGAGTTGGGCTGCAGGCTGTGATGTGAGGATGGTTAAAAACCCCAAGCTCGACGGTTTCTGCTGCTTGTGGCTCAAATTGCTTGTTTTATAATTACTTCTGAGGATTGAAGGAGCAGTGTTGGCTCACAGAGGTTCRTAAATCTCAGCATTCACACTGTTAAATACAGGGGCTTTTAATAAGGCTTTGAAAATATATATTTTGGCTTGTTAGTCAAATATAATGCTGTTTAACTGTTAAAAAATACTGTGTTTCTTGAAATTAGAAATGAAGCTGCTGTCTGCTTTTATTCTCATTTCAACCAAAAAGTGGAACTCCGCCAAGAGTCATTAAATCTTCTATCCTTTGGATGAATTCTTATTTTTTTATGAAAAAATGTTATGATTGGGTAATTTCTGTATTGTGGTTTATGTTCAAAAGGTTGTAATTAAAGTTTTGTAAAATTTTAGATTCAATCTCAATTACTGTAAGCCTCAAATTATGTTAACTGCTGTACCACCACCTTGCAGTGAAAATGATTCACAAACATTAGTTTGTCTTTTCCTACTTCAGGTTCCTAAAATATTTTGCATTAGAAACCTGATAAAAAATACAATGCTGATGGATTGCAAATGATATTAATCAGTTGGAAAAAGTTAAAACTTACAATGTATTAAGAGATCTCATATGACTGAGAAGTACCCTCATATCATTTTTGTTAAGGTTTTAAATATCTTTCTATATTTCAAAAATAGGATAATGTACTTATAAAACACTTTGCACAACACTCAAAATTGCAGTAAGTGATTGTAATTCCGCTGATCTCATTGTAACCACTTACAGGCGTGAAATAGGCCATTGAGCTTCACCATGAAAGATATCTTTTGAACAAAAGCACAGATAATATAGGATGGATTGCCCTTTGGGGGTGCTTGTGTCCCAGTTGTTAAGACTTGACATGTAACTTTAGACAGCTAAAATTAGGGGAGATTAATCTTATTTGTGATTAATAAAATACTGTAAAATTTGAGTTGCAAAACATTTTCCGAAATGGACATTTTTGTTAGTAAAAAGTTTMAAAATGAATACTAACACAACACAGAAAATGATACTGTTAGCATTAGGTTCAAAGAAAAACTGAAATCCACCCTAGGAAATAGTTGTATTTTGGCCATCTAGTATACAATTGTAATATGCTTCCAAATTTATCAAACAATCTGATTCTCTGTGTGCTCAAGTTAAAGTGAACAGAAATACCCTTCTTCCCCTTGATWTCAGTAGCTCTGCTATGATACCCTAGAACAGGAATAAATATCATGTATGGCTGGAATCACTAAGTCAGGTAGAACTGTTTTGACTTTCACTTCTACAAGGATGCTCATCTGCAGAGGAGAAACAAAGGAATGAAAGTCGCTGTGTGATTTCAGTAATGATGTCTGTTCTCAGCCTGCTTTTGTGGCATCAAGGTGTGTCTGATTAACAAAACACTTCAGTTGTTTCCTTATTTTTTGACAGTAATTTATGCCATATCTCACAGAAAGATATTAAGTGGTTATTGCTACCAGTAGGGATAATTTAGCAAATGTTTCMCTTTTCTGAATGTGCCTGTTCTCAGTTCAGAGCAGTGTTACTCTATCAGAGTATCAATACCTTTGGACAACTGCGAGTTAGAAGTCACAAAAAAAAGTAAGAGCAAAAGATTAGTTTTAGTTTTTTTGTGTGTTTTAATGATGACACTAGGCATAGATTAATGGGTGTAGCATGCACAGAGTGATATCAGTTAACATATATGACATTACTCAGATGTCTCAAACTCCGGAAAAAGCACGTGAATGATTTATGGAATTGATATTAATCTCTTTCCAGTAAATGCATTACTAAAGTTACATGGGAAATTGATGTTACTGCTGTAATGCCAAATTAATTTCTTTCTTGCTAGGTCAGCATTGCAAATGGAACTAAATATTAACCTTTTAAATATCTAAATAGATATAGTATGGAAGACATTTTTACAAATGGGGAGTGCTCGGTGTCCGTGTGATACCAGCCAACACATATGGAATTAGTCTGATTTCATAACTTGTGGGAAAAGGATATTAATGACCTCTGAAACGAATGAAAATGCAGGAAGTATAACAGCAAGAGTAAAGAATTAGGATGTTAATTGTAGTTGTTGTGCCAATTATAATTTTCACAGTCAGTTTACCATCTGATTCTCACGCTACCTTTGTCAGGACGAGTCCTTTCCTCCTGCCTCTTACCATGTGTTTGCATCTCCTCAGCTGGTATAAAAGCACAAGTGCTGATTTTCTCTTTGATCGACCCARAAGGGACCAGAATAAGCAACAGAAAATGAAAGCAGAAGTATCTGTGGTCAGATATTGTAAATTCAGAGCAAATTTTCAACAGCCTCTGTATAACAAACAAACAGAGTAGGATTCCTTAGTCTGGAAAAGAGACAACTGAGGAATAATATATTAGAGGTCTGTGAAATCATGATTCTTAGTCAGTGTCAATGGATATGAAACAGTGGTTCCCTGTCTGTTCTCTTTGTGCAGAAACTAAGGGCCAGTCAGATGAAAGCAGCAGTTAATATGTTGAAAGCAAACGAAGGAGAATGGTACCTCACCTGTTGTTTAATTAAGCTGCGGAACTTCTTCCTGCAGGACATTGTGTATGCTAGAACTTCACAAGTGTTTTGCTTTCAATAAAAGAAAGAACTGACAAGACCAGGAATGAAAAACCAGTCGAGAGCTACTAAACACTGACACCATTTCTGGCTTAGAAGGTTCATAAACTGTACATTGTAAATTGGGGAATTATACTGAGAGGTGTCTTCAAGTGATTGGTTTTTTCTTATGCTCTTCTCTAGGGATCCATTTCTGGCAGTTACTGAGCTGGACCTTGATCTCACCTGGTAGATACATCTGATTAAATGGTTAACCACTGTTAGTACATATAATAATATTTTATTATTTTCTAAAAACAGATTAGAGGTTATAGTTGCAAGCCAAAATTAACCCCATGCAAAACTATACTTTGATCAGACAATAGGAAGGAAAATCTTACAGTTATTGTTTCCATTCAAACTAATTTTCTTAGGAGGACAGTGTTTGAAGATGGTCTTGTCTAGAAACATACCTGATGCAGATCCATTCCTAAGRTTTCACACATTTCTGCTACTTACATTTCCATCAAACTTGAAAGTTTTTGTGGGATTTTTGTGAGCTTCTTTGACAGAGAAGGAATTAAAAAAGACCCTCAACAATAAAGATACTTTTTACAAAGATGGTTAAGTAGTTTTTGAGAATAAGCAAAAGGATTTTTGTCCAGACCAGGTTCTGAGATAAATTATCCAGTTTCCATTTTTCTGGCTCTGTTCAAAATTTTCCATCTGGAAAAATGATAGAGGGAAATACAAGAAAGAATAGCAATGTCCCTGCCAGTGTGAAGGAACATTACATTACACTGAACAAATATCCTTATCTGAATGTACAATCATTGAAATAAATGCAGCTGTGTTTATTTCAGCATAATCAGATATATTTGAATATAAAATCATTGACATAAATGCAGCTGTGTTTATTTCAAACTGCACATGTTAATATGAACATGAATGTGACATCAGTTAATCACTCAGGAATGTATAGAGGTATATATATGTATATATAGTGACACAATAGAGGCCTGGGAGAGTTGAAAGTATGAAGGAAAAAATCTAGATGAGTTTGTGCTTTACCTAAAAATTTTTGTAACAGCATTGGAAGTCACTGATGAGGAGATGCAAAATTCTTCTTGTGTAAAATCCCTGGATTTGAATAAATCTGTGGTTACTCTATAGAATAACAGGTGACCTCTGCCTCAGTTACTGACTAAGGAAATAATTGCTTTGAATAATTGCTTCTTAAAATAGAGAATTGTGTTAGTTTTGAGTGATTGGTAGGTCCAGGTCAATCTCTTCAGATGGGCACAGTGCAGACCTTAAGTTTACCTTAGGTTCTTATCTGATTTTGAGCCTTTGAAAGAGCTGCCACCTGCCCTTCCAGAATTTCATCTTGCTGGGTCTCAAATCCAGGGAAAATAAAGTGTAGAGCAGTGCCAGTGGAAAAATTTCGGCATTGTTTATTTTGTCAGGAATGCTTCTCCTTGCTATTTCCCCAAAGTAGTTCTTTGCCTTCACTGTCCTGTTTATATGCTTAACCTCTGTCTTTTTAAATCAGAGCCATTCAAAACCAGAAGAAATTGAAGTGTTCTTTACTCTGCTTATGCAAGTGGTGCTATATAGACTATCACAAGGGATGTCTGTACCCAGAATGAAAGAGAAAGTGGTATCAGAACAGTAAATATTTGGAAGCTAAGAGGTATTGGAAAGGCTTTATTTTCATCTGGGAGAACATTGAAATATTCTGCTTGACTAAATAGTGGTATTTTGTTCAGTTGGTTCACTAACCTGTAATATTATCCCTGTTTTGCAGAAGACAGCAGCACAAAAGCCCTGGTTCTTGACTGCCTAGTGCCTTTTGTAGTGAATTTCAGCTGTGTGAAATGAGTGCAAAATGGCTGAGAAACGTTAAGAGCGCTCTGCATCAGATCCATGTGAGCCAAATTCAGAATGAAATGTAGGAAATTTCATATCTTGTGTTATGTCTGCTAGATTTGATCAAATAGTGATGCTGTAAAGAATAAGGGAACAGGAGGAAAGGGACTAAAGCAGAGAAAATCCATCTGAAACATTCGCATGAGCCCCTGCCCTGGGAGGGCCCCTGGCTGTGGGCACAGCAGTGCTGAGCTGCTGCTTCTCTGTCACTGTGTGACCAGAGCTTGTGGAGCTACTCATGGCTCAGGAAAGGGCTCTGGCAGCACCAGCTGGGAGAACAATGTTCTTTGTACTTCCTCCTCGGCTCCAGATACATGGATACCTTTCACAGAATCACAGGATGGTTGGAAGGGACCACACTGGGTCACCTTGTCCTGCCTCCCTGCCCAAGCACATGGCACAGGGTTGTGTCCAGACAGTTCTGGAATATTTCCAGTGAGGGAGACTCCACACCCTCTCTGGGCAGCCTGTTCCAGGGCTCAGTCACTGCACARGAAAGTTCTTCCTCATGTTCATGTGGAATTTCCTGTGCATCAATTCCTGCCCGTTCCTCTTGTCCCATTGCTGGGCACCGCAKAGCAGAGCCTGRTCCATCCTCTGACACCTTCCTGCAGACACTGACAGACATGGATGAGGTCCCCTCTGAGTCACCTCTTCTCAGGCCCAGCTCTCTCAGCCTTTCCTCGTAAATTCTGTCCTTTGTATGGTCATGTTTGACTTCTTTTTTCAGTGAGCTGAAGGCACTGGCAGAGGCTGCCCAGAGGGCTGTGGAGTCTCCATCCACAGAGGTATTCAAAACCTGAGCAGATACTGCACGGAGCAGCCTCCTCTTGCTGCCCCTGTTCTAGGACTAGACAATTTCCAGAAATCCCTTAGAGACCTCTTACAAGATTAACACTTTCTTTTTTCCCCCCTGAAATTAGAATACACTTCAGATATATTCTGTTCTTGTTGTTCTTTAAATCGCTTTAAAATTCTCAACTGCCTGCTGCTCCAAAGTTAACAAGCCAAATTAAGATCTTTGCTTGTTTGAGCTGCCACTCTAATGCGAGAAGAGACAAAACACTGTGAAATACACAGTGGTCTGTACTTTTGAAAGAATACTGGTTGGAAAGCATACTTCAGAAGAGGTGTTTCTGCATAAACAAAAAGTGTTTTTATTCTTGGATGGGTACTATCTGATTTCAGGAGAAAATATTTTAGAATATTTTGCTCGGCATTACAGGAATTGGATACAAGTTATTAGGTGGGAAACACATTATTTTGGATACATGCAGAGCTTTATTTTGCATTTATTGATGCTATTTAGTAACCTAATTGCTTTCTAGGTTCAGCCTTTAGCATGCTAATTTTGATTTAGTGTTTGTATTTCTGAAAACAAACTGGGAACAAACCATAAATTATCACTGTGTGTTCTTTAGACAGTTACTGGAATTCCAGTATCTACTACAGTAATGTAATGTGAAGGTGAATTACCATAATATATTAAGGGTTATTATTGTATTCTAACAGTTTCTGGTAGAATCACATTTCTGTTTCTCTCCTCTGAAACGGTAGCTTTTTCATAAGAAGTGTAACTTATTCTGTTTAAAAAAAAATTGGGTTTGAATGTTTATTGTTGCTACTGTACTATGTTATGAATAATTCATTTTTAGTAGCCTTTTTAAGATTGTAAATGAATGTYATATTTCTGATGTGAAAAACTTTTAAGCCTTTTTCATGAATGCAATATAAAATATAGAGAGCTAAAGGAATAATACATCTAGGGTTTTTCCTTTTTACTTTCAGCATTTTGGTGGTCATCTTAGGAAATTATGTTCACAGTGAGTTTTTTGAATGATTGACTAAGAATTTTTTTGACACTTTTGTTCCTTTTTTTTGTCTTTCGTCTTATTTGCAGTTTTTGTTATATTAGGTTCCAATTATATAAGGCTTTACAYGTATATTTCATATTGCTGTTAACTTGTATAATGAAATGCCTTCAATTCAACATAAAACTGCACATCTACTGCACTGGACTGGCGGCCACTTGTGTAGGCACAGTCAGATTAGGTTGTTTAGCAGTGTCAGCACAGCCCAAAATGTCCTGAGACTGGATAAATCCTGAGAGGGTAAACTCACTCTTGAGTTTTGTGCTGTTACAGATCCATGGCTGTCAGAATACCAGAGCTTTGTGCCTGAGCTCGTTGGTGTGATGGATTGTAGATGTGCTGATGTGCTCCTTGCTAAAAGTAAAGATGAGGAATGGTTCAGCAATGTTATAATTAATTTATACTTTCGTCTGAAAAATAAAAGCTGATAGCAAGTTGAACTTGACTTTTGGTTATTACTGYGTGTATTTTTTTGTGGTCCTCCTGTTACAGTAGTTTCAGGACTGATCCTTTCTTACTCATCCCAAACACTTGTCATCCTCTTACTTATCACTACACTATCCTGCCTGTTATTTCTCTTTCCTCCTCTGCATTTGTGTAAATGTTATTGCTGGAGTATCTTCTTTTGTATGTTGAGAGAATGTTAAGCCCCACTTCTTGAGCCTGTACATTAAATGCTGTATCAAATTAAACCTTGTTATCATCATCTCTAGGACTCCATGTTATCGGTCTGCCATTAGCATTTGTTTTGTTTTTCGTTATTCCCATCTGTGTGCTCTTTATCCTTTTGGATTTAGTGATCCATTTATTTCCTTCCTCGTATTTGCATTTGCGTTTTCATTTTCATCAGTAAACATTTCTGTCTGTTTTATTCCAGTCATGGTTTCCCATTTTCATTAATTCCTTTACCAGTGTCCCTTCCTTGAAAGACTTTCTTAAATCTGCCTTTCCAAAATTCTACCTGGTTTCTTTTGAGGTATTTTTTAAAATATATATATATGTATATAAAAATAATATTTAAAGGAACTGGGATCCAGAACTATTGTCCTGATGTTTGGTGATTGTCCTTAATCAGACTGCATATTCTTTTGGACAGGAATATTTCTTACCCAAAACTCCAACTCCAGCTGTGCACTCTAAATATTTTCTTTAGCCCAGGGGATCTGTGTTGACAGATGCCAAATCTTCAGTGCCTGGTCCAGGGCAGAAATCAGTGGAAAAATCTCTGCATAACTACAATTTCTGTTGGCTTTGGGTCAGACCATAAGCTTGTGAAACTTTCTATGAATTAATAGTCATGTGGCAAGTGGGCAAATGTTCTATCACTCGGTGGGCCAGAGGTCAGCGAGGGTGAATTCCAGAGCAGAGAGAACTGATTAGGTGGCAGGAAAATAAGAACATTCTCGGTGATTATAATWAATTCAATTAAAAGTGTCTGTCCCATATGTCTGCAGTGTAACAATCTAGATACTTCTTAGGATGTGAATACATGACTTCCAAGACCTCTAATTTTTATTTTCTGTGTAGAATATTAGCCTAGTTAATAATAACTTATGCTTATAGTCTTTTACTGGGGGAGATCACTGTGTGCTTTGCAAGGTGCTTTTGTTTTCCTTTTATAGTTCCAGAAATCTGAGGCTTCCAGAAGTTCAGAGCTTCAGTGTTATACAGTAGAATCACCATTTGAAGCATTTTGACATTATCTTCTTTGAAGCACACTAATTGGATTTAAGCCCACACCTTTGATTACTCTTTAAAACTGAACAAAGTATGTGTCATCCTGAATCACGGTGGATAAGACGGACTTTCCTTTGTAGGGATGCTATTTTATAGTCTGCCATGCTTCAACAGATATTAGGAATAATAGATACTATTTCAGATAGAAGGTAACAATAACTGATATTATTTCAGCGGTACAGGGAAACTTAAATAATGTTGGAAAAATTGTGTTAGGTTATCTCCTCTGACTCAGACTAATGAAGAATGAACCAGCTGAGTAAAGAGAGAGGAGGGAGAACAAGCATTATCTTTTGCAACCTATTCAGTTTTGGCTGATTTAACCCAGATGAGGAGAAAAGCAATATTGTGTTCTTTGACAGTACTGTAACAAGCTTTGTTAACTGATAATAATAACTGGAAGACATATGTTAAATTGTTGGTTCTTCTGAGAAAGGAAGAATGCTGAAATAAGAAAGTTGTATTATTATAATTTGATAATTGTGATTTAGTCTTTTTTATCTACTTGACTTCACAGTGAGAGCAAATATAGGCTAGTATATTTTAACAAAATAAAATTCCAAAGTGTATGAGCTAGAAAATGTGGAGAAAATTCAGTGTTGGCTGATTAACATGCAATCCAATGTCATTTTATTGTGGATGCTACGTTTGAAAGATAATGTTTGTGAATTATTTCAAATCTTGCAGAAATATTTCAAAACCAAGAAAATGTAACCAAATAAACTTATTTAGTAGTAGTATTCTTAATTAACCTGTCTAGTCCTATAAAATGATCTTGTCTTGCAGTAATGGAGCCCCCTACAAATTGTTAGCCAATCATTACTCAACGTTTATTATTATTGTTTGCTGTATGATAGGGAAAAAATGTCCTGATGTGGTTTGGACATCATTKTGTCAAATGCTCTGCCGAGGAATTTGGAGACTCAGTTCCTTGTGAGATGGTAGGCAGTGTCATTGCCCTCTGGTRTTATACTCAGCATCTTCTTATATTGTCAGGGTATACTATTAGAAGTAAAATACAGTATATAACTAAAGTAGTGTGTTTTGTTGTTATTTTTAGCTGAAAAGTTTTGATATTTCTTTAGATTCTTACATGCAGGTAAATTGGCACCTCTCTTTAGAAATCCAGCCTAATTTTGAATGGAAATAGTACAGCTAAGAGTGTGTATGTCACTGCTCTTGGAAAGTCAAAAGCAACATTGGAACTGTATAATCAAGGTCACTTCATGTCCATGAGAAACTGTAAATACAGCTCAACAATCACTGTAAATTTATTTAAGTACTAATTGCTTTAGAAGTACTGATTTGTTTTCTGGGTTCATAAAATAATTTATGAGAAAATTTTGTCTATTTTGAAAATCTATGTCTTTCTTTTTTTTAGATTTTTCTTTTCTTTCTTTTTGGAAAAATATGTTCCTACCAAGCACAAACCCAGTGAGAAAAAATTTGGAGATACAGTCAAATGAAAGAAAATTTAATTTTAATCCACTTAATTAGAATCCTAAATCAAGCTTAAGTGGGCGTCTTGGTAGGCAAGAAACTTTTGGATCTCAAAGAATTATTGGAAGAGCAGAAAAAGTCACTATGTGATATGATTGAMTTTAAAATCATAATTTCGTCTGCGTTTTGAGAGTTTCAGATAAAGGTGAAAAGTAATAGCATGAGCACAGTAGGCAAGGGAGATCTGTTTTGATTTTTGTTCCTTCATACTTAGTAATTTTTGAGTTTTCTGTATTTAAAAGCCAATTAATCTAGTTTATTATATAGTAAAAAAGCCCACTTTTTGTTTAAAAGTTTTATTGGCCTTTTGGAATACTCACTTATAAGAAAAAGATCTATGCAGTTCAATTTCAATAATATGTCTGACTCAGATTCTCATCCCATCCATCTTAAACCCATTTTCTTCCTCTAATCACCTTCACGGCCTCCTCACAGTTCCCAGGCTTGCTTTGCTTGTACAGGAGTTTGCAAATTGCACTTTTTAGATACCTGTATGTCTRATAGAGAAGGGAAATTACATTTCTTTTGTGCCTCAAGCACAGGGKGCTGTGTCCAGGAGGACACTTGAGTCCTCACTGCCTGAACCAACAYGAGAAGCTCACCGTGAGCAAACTAAAGTGTGAGACTGTAAGAGGATGGAGAAAATGCTCTCTTTTTGTCATGTTGATGCTCTTCACTCTGCTGCTTAGCAGGCCAGTTCTATGTCTCCAAATATGTGGAATTGAATTACTTATAATCATTGTGTAATCACTGCAACCTGATATTTCTGGAGCGTSTGTCAGACATGTAACCAGCCACGCYCTCCAAACAAGCCATTGCTTTGAAAGTAGTCTGGTGTTTGCATGGTTAGAGACAGGGCTTGAACATCTTGGTTCTGCAGAGAAAATACTGTTAAACCCCAGAATCTCATAAAGGAAAGTTGCACRTTTTTAATGTACAGAACAGTGTATTTGAACGTAGAGATATATCCGAATGTCTACATATATATGTATCCTTTATGGATATGAATGTGCATTTTCATGAAAATTCCTGTTTGTATGGATGTAGCTACCTTAAAAATACTCTCAGCTGATTAATGTTTAAGATTAGCATCATACATCAAATTGTAAAAGGCGTATCTATTGTAGAATAGAAATTTTCATTGCTGACTGCCACTTTAAACTTCTTACCTTGCCCTCTCCTTGCCCTCCTCTCTCCCCATGTTTTAGGCATCATTTTCTGATGAAATCCTCATTTTGTGTTAACATGGGGAGTAAAATAATATGTTGATGGCTTGGATATCTGTTGGTGTTCTGATGATCCCTGAGTAGAGAGAGTGATGTGCTGTCACTGTCTCCATAACTGTCCAAGGTTGAGAATTTTATTGCATCTTTCAAAATGTCTTTTTACTTTCCTCTGAAAATGAAAATAAGTTGAATAAAATCCAGTTTACATTTGAGCTGGGCTGCATACTCACTTCTGTGTATAAGGAGTTTTTTCTGTTAATACAACTTTTGTTCCTGCTCTATGACAATTATCATATATGGCAATTTTTTTTTTGTTTTACTGCCGCAGTTTGAAGTGAGAGCATTAAGTTAAATTAATTTGACTTTGGTTGGCAAACGGCGATAGTGGTGCTTTAAMAGCTGTTTGCTTTCCTGGATTGTCCTTGGTGCTGAAATTGCTTTTGTATCTAAACAGCAAAATGTGTTTTTAGGGCTACAGAATATGGAGATAAATTTAGCCTGTCAAACAGATATTATTGGGGCTTTTTTTGTGCTATGTTTCTGGGAGTGGATCCTGACTAAAGTGCTTTCATTCCAAGCTGTRTGTGCCTTTGGACATCTCACAAGACTGTTGTGGAGCTTTTCTCTTTGATTTATGACCTTGCCTGTATGGACTTCTGATCAGATTTTATTCTCATTTAGTGCAAGAGGGGCTAATTATGAAAGTGACAAAGATTCTTTCGTTGTTCTAAAGCTTTTTGAATGACAAAAGGGGGCTTTAAATTAAAATGAACTTTAACAAGGCATTTTCACATTGAAGTGATACACACTCTACCACTGATAGAGTAATTCATTTTCAACCCTTTCTGATTCTATAAACACATTGTCTCACAAGATCAGTAATTTTTTACCTCTCAGGCTAATGAAGAGTGGATGGTAGACCAATGAATTCTCTTTTTGCAGAACTGTTTTGACATTCTTAATTTTTTCTTAAATATCAAAGAAAGGACAAAGAGCTGTGATTTTATTGCATTAATATTAATAATCATTTATCTGCCAGAAAAACATTTAAATATCACTTGACATTTGCAGAGAAAGATTAATGTTTAATTTACTACAAACATAGAAATACTTTGAAATAAAAGGAAACGCTTCTGCATTCAGCAAAATAAAAAAACCCAAMCCCCCAACAAAATTAAGACAGACATTCAGATAGAAAAAAATACTGTAACCATAGCAGGAGTCAAAAACATGTTGGTGCCATCTAAAATGTCAATATTTAAATTATCACTTCTGATTGAAAAAATAACATCAACTAGATAGTTTTTTAAGGTCTAATTTAAGCTTTAACTAAACAAAGATAAATGAGGGTAAGCAGCTTTCTGTTACATCCATGTGGGTACAGTTACAAAGGCCTGCTATGAATTCTACCAGCATTATGAAAACAAACCAACATAATGTAGTTCCTTGTTTCTAGATAATTGTATGTAGTACATTGGAGTAAAGTTAGGGTATGAGCAGTATTGACATTTCATAATGGTTGGTGAGGCTGAAAGTCGAGGGGRGCTTCCAGAACAGGCTGGTGTCTGGAGGAAAGGAAAATACCAAGGCACAGGAGTMAGAAAATTATATAAGTGAAAATACAGGAGCAAGTTCCATTACTCACAGAAGGATCAAAATGCTGTATAATAAAGAAAAAAGTACAGAAATCACCTTGTTCTACAAAAGAACGTCAGAGTAGGAGCTACAGAGGAGGAGGAGATGAGCAGAAAAGTTGTGTATCAGTCTAATCTGATGAAATGGCTAAAAATGTACCCAGACTGCAGGAAAGTCTATCTGTAAATTTTATCATGGAGATTATATGGTAAGATACCACTTTTAGGCAATGAAATGATGGGATTAATGTATTGAATGAGAATAACATTTCTAGCCCCCAAACTGTTTTTGTGACTAGATGGATAATGGCATAGAGAATCAAATTCAGTTTTATAATAAACTRAAATAAGACTGTTTCTTCTGCAAAAGCTGTATATAGGACAGATGTTATTCAGATTCAGTATTTGTGTGGAAAGTCTATCCTTACAGTACCTTTATTCAAGGATTTTTTTTTAATAAGATAAAGTTTTAGCTATAAACCCAGTAATTTATTAGTTAAAGGAGGTTTTTATTCAGGATCCATCTCAAAAAGCAAGATTCTTTTATAAGGCAGTACCTGGAACCTTTCCATTAGTACTCTAATAAAACCCCCCAATTTTATTTACAGCTCTGGTGACTTTTGAGAGGTCCTTGAGAATATAATTTAACTATAGGTCTCCTAACTGATTAAGATTTCCATCTATTCATTTTTACTCAAGTGTCAGTCTGTAGTTATACTTTGGAAGGATTCCCCTGGAAAAATGGTGATTCTGTGTATAAGGCACCAAACTAGGCCAAATGCAGAATTACAGTGTTACTGTGCAGTAATAAATCAACAGGAATATCCTCTCTTGTGGGATGAAAGAACTTTCTTGTCTTTTGCATTACAAGAATTCTCAGGGTCTTTGCGAAATGATGAATATATTGTGTAGGAAGCATTACATAAGTAGGACTCCTGTGATGTACTTAAGAATAAAGAATATGCAGCTTTTAACATTTTTAACCATTTTTAATGGTTTTTTTGCACACCTGTGCTAAGGCAGCAGGTAAATATGAGAATGTTTTACCTCGGAGGCTATAGATAGCAACAGAGTTCAGTGCTGTACCTTGAGCATCAGGCCCTGACCAAGTGAGTATTTAGCACATGTTTCTGTCTGCGACACACCAGTGATGGTACATCCCACCGTGGTGCAGCAGCTCCTATTCCCTCATCTGCCTTGGCGGTTGCTTCCGTGGTTAAGGCTGCAGACGTTGTTATAATTTATTTATTAACTTATTAATTATTTATTTCRGATAGCACCCATTATATGCTAAGTGACTTCCAAACAGAAATTTCCCCGAATGCTTTTCCTTTAAGAGCTGTGCTCAGGAAGATGTGGCACAAGCACAGCCGTGAGAGACCCATTTTGGGAGCACACGCTTTGTTAAAGAAAGCTGAGTTTCGTGACACTAATGCAAAACCTCTTTGTATTCTGATTTTCCTTTAACAAAGGTTCGCTGCCGTGGATAAATAACTGCCCATCTGTCATTGGAGGCCTTTGGGGAATTGATAAAGAGAGAGCAGAGAAATCTGTTTTTCTGGGGATTTGGTGGATTTGGTGTAGTGGGTGTGCAATGGCCATCTTAGGGCACGGGCCTATGATTTTTAAGCACTCTTGACACTCCTTGCTAAGTTGATGCATTGCTACTTTACCACTGCCAGTTTGTGTGTTTACATGATTTTTTGGCTTTTCGGAGCATTTCTCCTGCGGTCTTGGGCTCTGCTGATATTTCTGTAATTCATAAGACTCTCACAGATGTAGGAGAAGGAGTCAAGAGACTGACTCCATTTTATCCATCCTTTGCAATTTCCCTACACAGTGAACATTGACATTTTATTCTTTGCAGCACCAGGGTTTTTAGGTCCTTTAACTGAAAGCATCAGTGTTTATTGAAAAGGGCAATTTTGAAATAAGGCTCTTTGGCTGCAAGTGATTAAATATCAATCTCTTTTGATCAAAACTATCGAATTCTTTCAGCAAGACTGTATTGTATAATTTCTTAATGCATATTAAACCTGCTGTTTACACAATGATATTTGTAGTATTTCGGGATATCTGTTACTTGCATATTGTGCTCTTCTGCTCAGAGGGGCTCTTGAGCAATCATGATCACAAAATCTTCAGGATTACTTGTTGCTGTTTTTCGTTGTGCTCTAAACTGGGATCACAATTAAGACTGCTCTACTTAATGAGCATAAAAAGGCAGAAAATAGTCCAGTTCTAGCCGCTTGTGTTGTCTTTCTAAATTACATTGTTTACTCTCCTGGACTGTAAAAGAAAGTTGCAAGTGATGCAAGTAGGTGGCCTTTAGGATTAACACATGCTAGCACTTTACAGTTATTTATAATGTCAAATCTCTGTAATAATATCCTCATTGCAGGAAGAAACTCAAACCTACTTAATAAATTTTAATCCCTGTATTCCCCCTTGCCCCTTGCCCAGACATCATTCAAACACCTGTGACCAAGAAAAGTATTTTTTTCTGAAAGGAAAAACTCATCCTAAAACTATCAATTGGAAGCACTGTCCAGACTAATAAAACATGAGAATCTTTTTGTAATTGTTTTTGGTGAAATAAATCACAGCATTTCCTGCCCCACCCCTCTTTCTTTTATATTCAACTAATACATTTAAGATGGTTTATGACTCCTTTTTCAACCAGTCCTTCTTTCATGGAGGTTTTCAATTCCCTTAATTTTCTGTGTGGAAGATAATTCTGCCTCCTACTCTAACTCAGATAAAAGTTTTAATTTATAAAACTCTCGTGGGTGTTTTAGTCTAGGCCACACATCATTAAGATTTCTGCAATTTAACTCAATACAAAGGAATTATAGATTTATTCATTACACTTGTTTGGGACCACTGAGGAGCAGTAACTGTGTTCCCAGGGCCTGTGGGCACAATGCCCTCAGGAAATGGATCTAGTGCACCTTGCTTACATCACTTGTGAGGAGAAGTATTGGAGAGAGTGGAACTCAGACTGTGATCCTGAAAAGGTGTGGGAAATCAGATCAAGCTCTCATTGTTATGAATTAAGATCAGCACCAAAAGAAACAAACAAACAAATGAAGATCCCTAACTCACATATACCCAAAAAGTCACGACAATTTATTTTAATACTGTATTCACAGATAAACAAGAAAAGTATAAAGCTAGCATTTTCATGTGCTGTCAGTCACAATCAGATTTTATCACATTGTCTACTTACAATAAAAGCTCAATCAGAATCGCTTGGCCCCTGTGAGTTGTACATCCTGATTTCCCCTTTCCAGAGACGGGACCTGGCCTTTTACCAACTGCTGCCAAGAGCTAAGATAGTCATTGTTCCCATACAATCTTTTTCACAAAAACTACTGATTGACTGTTCTTTGGATGTCACTATTGATAGAAACTTAAAGTATAATGGAAACAACAATTTCAACTTGCTTAATTGAGGAGGGAAGATAGAAAGGAGACTACAATTCAAGTCTGAAGCATCCAGCTTTTCAAGCCATGTACTTTTGAAAGGCTTTGCCTATTTGATAGTCTTGACCATTTTTCAAAGGCAGTCTAGATTTTGACCAAAAGCAGAATCATGAGCATTGCTGTGGTTTTATCTGAAACATCAGGTTTTTGAAAGAATACTATATTGCTGAAGAGTACTGAGGTTGTTTTGTGCAAAACATTGTTTTAACTGTGGAAATACCTTGTGTTGCAGAGGTTGATATGTGCAGTTTTAATAATTTAAACTATAATTTGCAGGTGTTGTATGTGTTTTTTTAATGTTTGTTTTTTTTTTCAAATTGTGCTCTGTGGTTTCAGGAATCTTGATCTGACATATGCTCTGGGCAGGAATCTGGGAGACGAGGCAAAAACTGTTGCAGGTTTTTGGAGATCATCACTATTTCATTAGATTTTCTTTTCCTATTTAGAAATCAAAAACTATTTAGAAGTTGTTTAGGACTTATTGCCAAACTATTTTTTATGAATTCTTTTCACAGGCAAAGACCATAAAGCAAGTGGGAATTTACATCTGATATTCCTAGATGCACTCCTTTCAGAAGATATCTAATCTTTCACTCAAGTTTTTACAGATCTCAGTCCCTGTAGTTCCTGTTCCATTTAGAACATATCGATAAAATTTCTTTGCATTATCATCTCAATGTGTTTTATGATCTATAAGGATGGATTCCATCGAGGATATTCCATATTCGACATTTTACCTTATTTTGTGAAATATAGAGTTGCATGAAATATAGATTAATACTGTTTGGCTATCTTGGACTTGATCCCAGGTTCAACTGGTGAAAATGATGTATATTCCAATCTGTTCCTTGGTTGTTTTTGTTTAAAGAATTTGTATAGATTGAAATGCAGCTGCAAGTGTATTAGTGATTTTCTATTGCTTACTTGTCAAGATTTTTATTGTGTGGATGAAAAATAGCATTTCAAAACCTGGCAGCATATTGACAAAAACAGAAGAGCACTTTGTGTAATTCTCTTTTGAAAAACTACCTCTTTTAGAGGCAGAGATTGCCTCAGCTACTTCCATTCATATGTATCTTGATCAATAGATTTATTGATAGCTTTTAGCCAAGATTTAATTCTTTTTTTCTCCTCAGTTCACCATGGTGCTCACTTTTCTGAATTAAGAAACTAGAATTAGGCTCCTATAAGCAAGGCATACAATAYGCAAGTGCTCTAGGTGTAAAAGGAGGCATTTGACCTTTTGTTGCTAATCTGTGACAGGTGCAGGCTATTTTCTTCCAAATGGTGTTAATTTTCATGTGCAAATCCACCCCCTGAAACCTGCATTCTATATATCCACCACAGGGGAATTGGTGGTCATCATGAGTACTGTAATGGACAGCTGAGAGGGATAATCACTGATATTTCAGCACATTTATGCTCGCGACTCAGGCGGGTTTAGTGCACTTCTGTTTTCACTGCTTATTAGGGGGGCTGAAGTTAGTTATTCATTGCCGGACAAAAAAAAAAAAAGAAAAAAAAAAAAAGTGTCTGAGAAAGTTCATGTGCCGGGAACAGCACATTGTTACAAATTAGTTTCCTTTACCATTTCTGGCAAACTCATTACAAAGTAATCGCGCCCTGCGCTGAAGTGCACTTCCTCTGGGACCAATAACTGTAAATAAGCAGGGCTGCAAGCTGGCTGATAAGTTGTTGTTCTGAAGATAACGGTCCTTTTTACCAGAGTGTTTGACCTTTTTCTTTATATTGCCTCAGGCTTGTCTAAGACCCTCAAGGTCTATTTTTCATCTTAAAAATTCTCTGTAGGCAAGCACAATGTGTGGTTTAAGAAGATTTTAGGATTGCTTAACATATCTATATTTTCTTTTCTAGCGTTTTTATGATAATTGTTAGAATGTTTAGTAACTTTAGCTAGCATTTTCTTAAGCAGGTTTTCTTTCTTTGTGTAAAGTACACTTTTTATTGATGTAGGAAGCAATATRCATGAATATTTTATGAGGACTAAGTGTATGTTGCATGATTAATAAAATAGTATCATTGGGCTTTTTTCTGACTTTTAAAGAAACTTGAAACATGCTATTGACCCTTTTCACTATTCACATTTTGAGAGTATTGCACTAAACATTACTCTGTAAAGCAATTTAAGCAAATATAATTAAGAATTTCAGCTTGAATGATTAAAGGAAAGTATGTCTCCTCTTTTCTCAGTATGCTAAGAGTATTSAACAGAACTGTGACTGAAAATTGAGCGTGTCTTAAAAACAAACCCCAAGGCTAAGTGAAAGTCAGTTTATAGACATTTGGGAATTTGATTTGTTCACATCTTCCCATCAGTTTAAAAAGATCTGTGCTAATATTTCTGCAAAGTAAAATAATAATAGAAAAAAAACCCCGCAACTAATTTCAAAGTGCATAGGAGAGAAAATCCATAATGTTTTGTAAAGTGCTGGCCACCCTAATAGATTGCTTGTTTTACTTCTAAGATATAGTCAGAAAGCAATTTGACATCCAGACATGCACCCAAATTATTGAAAAAAAAAGGAACAGGAATTGTCTTAGAATGCCAGTCAGTTCAGATTTTATTGCTCGTAATGTTGTTGGATTTTTTTCCTTGCAAGTCACATTACTCAGTGATCTCATGAATGTCACCTGTACCTTAAATAACATTATTAATATCTTGTGTTTTATAATGCTAACCCTCAAATATAATGCTAATCACAAATTATGAAGTGATGAGGCTTTGGAAAATGTTGTATAATCTCATGTATACAACTTCTGTATTTATTGAATGGAGTGGTGATGAGTTCACGTGGGCATGAACTCAAAGTGAAGTAAATCAAAGTTTTGGTAGTGTGAGACYTTTTTTCTCTGATTTTAAAAGGATGTACTTAACCAATGTGGTTGTGAACAGACTCTTACTGATATCACAAATCAGCAGACTAGCAAAGTGCACAGAATAAAAACTGTGCACGTGAAGGGTCTTACAGTAGTTGTATCATGACTGAAAACTGTTGGTAGGTACATGACAAAATTGGTGCTCTCTGGCTTTCTCTTACATTTGTCATCATTTCAGCACAGAAGCTGTTTGCTGCAGGTACTGCAAAGGAGAGTGTATGGATTGTGTAACTGCACAGAGATTCCTGTGACAGAGGAACTTACTATCTACCCACTTACTAAATGATTTTCTCTCTTGCTCTATATTTAGCAAAAAGGCAAGAAAAAAAATTAAGGAACCTTATACAGATATTAAAAAAAAAGTTTAGAGATCATTTGCACTTAAAAAAAAAAGTTTATTTTCAGTGTTAAAATATTGAAATGGTTCAATGTCGAAATGGAATGCTGTAATCAATGTTTTGATTCCTGTTWCATAGTTTCTAATGCATGTCACTGTGTTACCTGTGGTATTGGAATATAATTCTCGTTCATTAGATTAAATCTATTTCCCATGATTACAGCASTGTGAAGGCAGTACAAAAAACTGTTCTGTTTGTTTATGAGATTAACATTGGGAAGTTTATATCCTTTCTTGGACACCRAAAAATGTTTTTCGGTGGCATTATCAGTTTTCTGCAAAGCATCTCTTAAAGCGAGGAGGTGTTTTGTTCCTACAGTTCTTGCCTTCTTTGTACCCAAACTGCCGTCTTGTTTAATGACATTGCTATGTGGGCTGAAATTAGGCTGACAGATTGTGAGCAAAGGCTGTGATATTACAAACAATAGTCTATTGAGCACGAGGAACTTGTTGAATTAGTTACCGAAGGCATTAGTGTTCAGTCCAGCCTCTTTAGCATCTGGAAGACAGAGAAGAAGTAGTGGGCTAATGAAATGGCCAAATGACACCAAACTGCAGAGGGCTGCAGGTGACAATGGCAGCTGACGTGTGCTCTGAAGGAGCCTGGTAAGAGGCAGTCCTGTAGGCAAAAACTAATAATAAACTACTAAGCTCACAAGAGGAAAAAATGCTGCATTAGGAGGGAAGGGAGTATTCAAATCAAGAGAGAAAATTTCAGAACAGTGTTGGGGTTCCCAGGGAATAAAGGACAGAAATGATTAAATTGTTAAGGGCTCTGCTATATTTGAGATGGGTGGATGGGTTTTCAAGAGCAGACTGGGTGCTCCAGCACACCAGCTCTTCACCATCCGTGATTCCCCTGACGTCGATACAATTCTCCAGTGCTGGTTTAGGGGTGCTGTGGACTCTGTAAAGCAGTTCTGAGTGGGTCATCTGTCCCCCCTACAGTTCAGGTCAGTTTGATGTTGAAAAAGAAAGTGAAATGTGCAATAGGTCAAAATCAAGGTCTCATTTTGTTCTGTTTTAATTATTCACTTAATAATCTTTTCGTTTCCTATGCCTTGCAGTACAAGTTTTTAATGGTCTTTGAACTTTAAATATGGATTTAATTGCTTCTGTGTCCTTCTTTGGGAGTAATTCCATCAAAATTTGCACCTCTGGCCTGTGCTGCAGATAACAATCCATATCTGGAATTGCTGGGATTGCTGGGAGGCACATATACATTCTAGTTTACAAGATGAACCTAGTCCGCCATCTGTGCTCGTCCAGCCTGCTGCCTTAACCTTAGAGAATCTSCCAGGATCACGTGCACAGCTCAGGCTGAAGTGACTCTGGGCATCCACACACCAAGTTTTTTCCAGAGAGAGCTTAAACTGTGACCTGTGAGGCAACTGGAATCCAATCTTTCAGGATGAATAGCTTGGACTACCTAAATTGTGAAATATCCAAGGTATATTATTATCCCAACGATGTCATTTATGCATGACATTTAATGAAAAATATAGCAAAACAAAGTTCCTTAAGTAAAGGTATTACAATGCAATAGCTTGGTTTTACCATTCTTATTTATTTTGATTGATAATCTGTAGGAAATCATAGTTCACGTTAAGATTTGAGTTCAGTCGTCACTAAGTGATRGGTTTGACCCCTGTGGCAAGAAGTGCACTTAGATGTGTCAGAGACTTCAGATAAAGCCAGAAACTGTGGTGGGTGGGTCTTGCCCACCCAATGCTCTCTCATCCACACTCCTCACCAGGACACRGAGAGAAAATAAGGTGAAAAAGCTCATGTGTTGGGGTACAGACAGGGASGCCTCTCACCAATGGCCTTCACGGGCAAAACAGACTCCGCTGGGAGAAAACCAATTTATTGCCAGTTAAAATAGGTTTAGATAGTAAGCATCAAAGAGAAATTAAAATAATGCCTTCTCCTCACCCTTCCCTGTTTCCCAGGATCAACYTCACCCCCCCATACACAAGGAGCCATGCAAAGGGATGAGGGCTGGGGTTGGTTCTCTGCTGCTGATCGATCCTTGCTCCCCTGCTCCACCCTGGGCCCTTCCCTTCCTGTGCCCACAGTCCCTGTCAGGAGGACCTGCTCCATCCTGGGTCCTCTGTGGGCCACTGCTCCTTCAGGAGACATCTCCCTGCTCCAGCCTCTCCCCACAGGACACAGGGGAGTCTCTGCCCTGGCRCCCAGAACATCCCTTCCCTCTTCCTCCTCCTGGAGCCCTGGTTCTCCTCAGGCTCCCTCGCTCCTCTGCCTGGATTTTGCCCTTCATTAACCACATTTTCACCACCTTGGCTGAGGGGCTGTGCTTTGCCATGTGGTGGGGATGTTCTGGATCYGGCTGGAAGTGTCGGGAACAGGCTGGAATGGGCAGGGGCAGCGCGGCCTCTCCGAGGGCTGAGCCTGCAGCCCCACTGCTGGCACCTGGGCACGGACACCTGCCACGGCAGGTGACATTATTTATGTTTGGCAGAGGCATTCTGGCTCCACAATAGAGCTGGTTTTTCAAATATTTCCAATGCCAAGTGTCTCCTTGAGGCGAATGCTCAGGAACAAATTGTGAGCATGGAGTGGGTCTCTGCAGAGGGAAGCAGTGGAGAGAATTTCCTTCTGAAGAGAAGGATGTGGGTAGGAAAGTAGAGGACAACATTAAAAGTAGGGGTGATTAAAAATGTTCCATTAGTAAAGCCAGAAACAATTTAGGATAAGGAAGAAATCCTGGAAATATATTGATAAACAGTTAAAAATGTTTTTTTTCCTGCTTCTTTTCCAGCCCAGAACAGCAGATCAGCTGAATTTTGCTGCTTGTGCTGGTACTGAGCAATGTGTTACCGGAGAACAATCCTATATTGACTGCAACAGGACTTGCTGAGGAGGGAATTGTTTAGCTCAAATAGCCTTATAAATAGGCATTCAAACCCAACAGTATATTTCTAACCCAAAAATATATATATAACTCCTAAAATATATTTGAAACCATAAACCCATGTTTGCAGTGCTACTTTTTGAAAATAAATATAGTTTAGCATATGAGCTAAAGCATGGCTCTGTCTTACAAGACCTGATGAGATGGGTTTTGGAATGGATCAGGAAAATGTGGAGTCTTATTTTTGTAGTGTGTAAATGAAATGGACGGTCTAAACCCTGTCTCTAAAAATCTTGGCACACTTCAAAGGAAAAATGCCATTTTAGCAATTTAGAAGCACTTAGTGGGTTTTCCCAGTGCTGAACTTCATTTCTATAGCCARTGTGGTTGCCTGCTGAATAATGCCATAGGGGACAATGCAGCTCTGACTATATTTAAAAATACTATTCCATGAAATTCACTAGGAAMAAGCTGAGGCAAAATCTCATTTGTGTCTTTGGAAGGAGGTGATAGTGGCTGTAAATGGTAAAGGAAAAGGATTGAGACAGTTTTTGAATCCCAGAGGAGATGAAGGCTGGCCCATTTGTGGGGAGAGAGGGATGCTCAGAGCACCATCCAGAGGGGCCAGGTGGAAWTCTGGGGACTTTTTAATCTTACAGRGGCTTGAAAATCAGCAGCAATTGGAAAGAAAGAAATCCATACAGGCAGTGGCTAGAAGAGGTGCAGGGACATCATTAGAAAAGTGGGAAAAAATAAAAAGGAAACAATTGAAAGAATGGTAGGACACATAATTGGAATACTAAGATAAGAAGAGACAAAAGGTCCATTTGAATGAATAATAAARGTCTGTGTTTTCTTCTTCTTGGTGTATTCATATACATGTAGCTTACTGGTATATATTTTATTTTATGACTACAATTAGGTCTTTAAAAATAATTCTGAACTGCCTTTTCTGAGCTGCTGTAAGACTTACTGTACTTGTATGTTTTAACYAATGGAGGTAGAAGATTTTAAAACTTTTCTCAGTGCAGTCCCTGGAGAGTTGATCAGCCATTCATTGAAACACGTCCTTTTTCATCTGTCCTTGGCAGGGAACCTGGGCCGGGTGGATCATGTCATGGAGTTTGAGTATGACCTCTTCATTAGGCCAGATACCTGCAACCCACGCTTCCGAGTCTGGTTCAACTTCACTGTGGAAAATGTGAAAGAATCACAGGTAAGTGACAGTAAATTAGGTGGTATGATAGCCTTAAAAATTGCTTACTCCAGAATACATTTTCTTAAACAAAATAGATGACATCCAGGTTTTGTAACTAAAATGTGCTCTAAAGTGTAATTTTGTTCTTTGAATTTTTATAAATAAAAGCAGATATCAGCACGACTGGGTATGACCATGCTTTTCAGCTATCCAAGACAGGAGGTAATTGCAAGTATAATGTTTGCCACCTAACAGAACTTATATTAGTAATGGCTCCTATATATTTGTATTTTTGTATTCCAACCAAATATGTGTGTTAATATGTGAAAAGAAGTCCATCATAGCTGTTCAAATATTATCACTCAAGCCTTCATTTAATACATGTAGAACAATGAGGTAGCTTTGCAAACAGGCATTTCCCTAGTGACTTGTAGCAGAGGAGTTGCTTGCCAATGTGTCCCCTGTGAAAGAGGAGGTTTAAGTGTGAAGCAAATTGATAGGCAACTGTTTCACTTACTTTTACATAATGGTTTTTTTTCAGTAAAAATGCCCCTTGAGAAAGAAACTTTCTTGCTCTATTTTTTCACTTGTATATTTATAAAAGTTATATACTAACTTTTACATTGAAAAATTTAAAAAAGGATTTCATTTCACTTTTCGCATGCACCTTGCATTTTATTCTGGTAGCCTGCCTTAGTTCACCAAAATCAGTCTGTCATTTTTACTTAATGGAAGTAAAACATATTTAGTGAGAGAAAAAACTGCAAAAGCTTGATATCGTATTCCTACGAGACTAATATCTTAATATCCACCACTGTACCATTCCTGTTACAACTGGAAGTCATGAAATTGTTTATCTATCTTCCTGGAGCCTGCTACTTTATCAGACAGACCCTATCCCCTGCTGTGCCTTACTCAACTATGATCAAATTATATAGTCATGAGATGAATGGGAATCTGTCTCAAGGAGGCAAAGAGATCGGGTAGAAAGATATAATATATATATCTAGTGCTTACAGGATATTTGTTTTCATGCTTGTCTACATGAAAGAGAATGGTTCCACTATTAAGTTTGACTTGTGAGGTCTGTTTTTATAATGCGTGTTCCTATAATCTTTTTTTCATCTCTCCAATTTCCGTTAGAATGAGACCTGCCTGGGCGTAATCTGGTCTGGAACCCTTTTTAGGCCTTTGTACTATGGGCCATGGGCAGTATTAGTCCTTGCAGCTYGGCTATATTGAAAGTTAGAAGCTGCTACTTCAGACATACTGTGTAATCTGTTTTCTGCATTTTGGTTGTTTCATTTTATGTTTTACTAGAAAGCAATAACAAGGAAACCCAAACTGTTTGGTATTGCTTCAAAATGTTGCACTAATACAAATACAAAGTAACTTTGGTCACATTATGTGTAGAAGTAGATATTTTAATAACTATCTATAAATCATTGCCTGTATAATATTGTATTTATTTTTGATGTATCATGTGGGTAATGCGTGAGGAAGGCACATCTATACATTTATATGTATTAGGTCTGGTTTTAGCTATTTGGATGAGGACTCACAAAGAGTAGCTACTTTTACTTGTTTTATATATTGTCTATTAATGCAGTATTTTGTGTTATTAATCTAGTGATAAATTAAAAGAAAGACCTATTAGACATTCCTGCCAATTTTAGTGTCCATGCATTATTTTTCCGTAGAGAACAGGTTCTTTGCATTCCTGTTTTAATTTTCTTAAGTCGTGGAGCTTCCATTTCCTATGTCTCAAAACTGTTTTATAGACTCCTCTCACTTACAGTGTTGCTTGATTTTTAGCCTAAAGCTTTCCTTTATTTAATCCCACAATTCCCAGTTGCAATTCTGCTTAGTAATAATTCCTCTTGGTACAAATAAATCCTCATCATGCCGGGCTAACATTTATATTTCTGTAAATTATAACATTCCTCATCATTTGTGTCTCAACCTCGCTATCATGTTTGGTTCTTTCAGCCCTATATCCAATAGACCACTTTGCCTTTTAAGTATTTTTCCACTTTGGGGCCTTTGGACTTTCATCATAASTGAATCTTTCAGTCCTTTGATAATTAGCCCTGTTTCCCAAGGAAGCAAAGCTTATATGATCACACTGYCTACTTGCTAGCCTAGGTTTTTGTATGGCTGCTGATCTCTCTCCTCTCTTTTCTCCCTCAATAGCTTCTTAACTCTTGGCCAGTTTCAGCACCACTGGACAGGAATTCCTGTAAGTTTCGGGAAAACAGGCTGCCAGATGGGCAAGAGACCCATTAGTGTTCCCACTGGCAGACAGGCTATAGTATGAGATCATTTCTTATTAAACATCAGAGAATCCACAGAGGAGATGAATAGGAGAAAGTACTCATTGGAATTTGCATTTTTGAGATACCAGAGAATCCAACCATGAAATCCAAATCCATAGCATTTAGTAATTTTCCTTCTTGCAGAAGTTCTTGTTTTTATTATTATTCTTCCTCTTCCAGTTCCTTCAATATTTTCTTTATAGAGTGGAACTAAAATTTAATGATAAATCTGAGTATGGTAATCCCAATTTACAGAGAAGGGGCYCTAGTCCCTTTGCTCGGTTACTGCCTCAGTATAGACAGCTGGAAATTGCAGCAGCCTTTTGTTGCTGTATCACTATGGAAACTCAGGCCTAATTTGTTTTTCCCTATCATACAGAAGTCTTTTTCAGAGTGATTGCTTCCTTGCTCCTGTTAGGTATGTCTGAGGTTACTGTTGTGCTTCAGTAGGTAATAGAGCTAAGTTCTGTAGCATGCCAGTGACAGCCCTAATATTTTCAGAATTATTTTTAGAATTTTATTATAAACTTGGTTTATTTGATGTTAACTTCCCTGTGTTGAAGTAGAACTAATAGACATTTTTTTTACTTGGAAGTTGGTGAATTATTTTCTTCCTCCGTATGACTTGGGCTTCTACAGCAGACATTTTACGCTGTCAATTTTATACTATTTTAACAAGGGAAAAAGAACAAAAGAAATACCTAATGTCTTATATTTATGGGGAAAAAGAACCATCATATAAGATACTTGCAAGATGTAAAATTTGGTCTTTTGGTCTCCCTATATGGAGTYGGTTGGTCTAAAAAGATCTGAGCTATGATTTTTTTTTTTGTCATTTGTTTGGTGAATTCAATTAACACCAATATTGTAAAAGAAAAAAAGAAACCGATATGCTATATGTAAGGAAAACACATAGACTTTTATGATTTACACATCTCCATGAAAGGCAGAGTGAAGGAAATAGGATTTGCTGTGGAACACATGGTCTCATGGGCAAAGCCTCCAATTTCTCTAATTATATACGTGTCACAGGCTGCTCTCTATTTCTGGATAATGCTCTTTATTGGGCAGGGTTTGCTTCCTACTCACTTCAGCCATTGCCCTTGAAACACCATCTAYGATTTTGCTAAATTTCTTCTCTGTGCAGCCGGAAATTGGATGAAGAAATTTTGTCTCCCAATTGCATTTCAAGTATTTTAAATACACAGTGCTTCAGGTGCAAGATTACCTCTGAGCTAGAATGGCTTTAATGCTATTAGTAGCAACAGTGATTCATTTGAGCTTTTTGTAGAAAAAAAGAAATGCGTGTACGTGTGAGAAATTATAAAAATATGCTGCTGTACCAATATTGGAGGATTTTCCAGGTGAAAAGAATGATTATTATTCTTGAGGGCCATAGCCAGAAATTCTTCTCAAGTGGTTGACACTYGCTGTTCCAGATACTGTAACCACACTAGGAAAAGATGATCTCTGTCCTGGAAAATTTACTTTTGAGCAATTTGAGAAGAGATTAGAGTTAAATACAAGAAAGTGATAAAGGATTAAAAATATTTGAGGATTTTAATTTAACAAGCAGCAGCCATGTTATACCACTAAGTAATGCACATTTAGGCCTTCTGACATATTCTSTGTGTGTGTGTACCCTGAACAGCTCTGCTGTCTGATGAATCATGTTGAGAAATGGTATTTTCACTGAGATTAAAAAAAGAAATTCCAACAGAAGGGGTTTCCTAATAGTGCCAAATTTTGTTCTGTAAGTGTTGATAAACACATTTGGAGTTCTTCATCACAAAGGTACTGACAAAACATACCAAGAAGGATAGAGAAGAAGAATGGATATTTGGCAGCTAGGATTTGATCATTACTTACAGTTAATAAATCAATCCAGATTGAGGTTAAAATCAAAGAACCAAATGTTATTTACTTCAAAGGCATTCTCTCTGTTACTTCAGTTGCAGTTGGACTGAAACTAGATTTTTGACTCATGAATTTTTTGGGTTTTTTGTTCWATATATGTATGGATCAAGGAAAAGGATAGTCTATTCTTCAGAAATATAAACAGGATGCCCAGGTAAGACAGAGATTATCCTAGCTGGACATTATTCTGAATGCATGGAGCTGTCATTGTAGTTTTCTCTCTTTTTGTCCTACACTATTTTGTGAAATATAAAAGGCTGAAAGATGTCTGTAGTCTTTAATTGATTCGATTTTCAGGAAATATTTATTATTGACATTGGATTTTATAGTATGTTCAGGCCTCTTATTACTGTCCTAAAACAACTCAATGATCCTTAGCTGACAACTGCTTCTTTGTGATGTTACAGCTGTGATTGTTCAAAGATATGAGAGATATGTGTATAGGGAGAGATAATGTCTCTCATTATCCCAACTGACATCTTTTGGAGAAGCAGGGGGAAAGAAAGAAAGGCAGGTGTGATTCAAGGTACTCAACCTCTTTTTCTGACCCAAGAACTCAGTCTGTGCAGTTAATTCCTGCAGAATCTGCATCCAAAGTAAAATGGAGTGAAGATGACATCAAAAGCAGTCTAGAGCTGGAAACAGGCTACCTTTTTACTTTCTTCTTCTTAAGCAGACCTGCTTTGCTCTGTCATTTGGGGATTTAAGTGACTGGTATCAAGATGCTTTATAATGTCTTATARTCTTTCCAGCCTCTCATTTCAGAAAACAGATATTTTCTTTACTGGGCATTAAAGGCTATATTGCATTTACCTAGCTTTGGAAAATGCATACATAAAAGTGCATGTTTTTATGAAGGAGTACAGTTCTGAAATTTTGAAGTGAATAAATTTGAAGTGAATGAATAAAGCATTTTTCTCAACATTTCCTGACTGATCTTAAATACATATTTTCTGTAATGTGTTTCATTGCATATACCTTCTTACCAAATCAGGTGTATGTCACTCATTTATTAATAGTTTGCATTAATAATTTATTAATCCTTTTCTAGTCAGCTCCTGTAATCTCTCTAAATAGCTGCTTATAATAATTTGCAAGGAGAATCAGTGGATTATTTGAATTTTACTTGTTTGGGAAGCCCCCAGCTGTTACCCATCTTYAGGTACTCTTCTTAGGTTAATTTTCAGCATGCTAGAAAGAGACGTCCAGCTCCTCCTGTATTTTGGTATTTTGGTCACTGTTTACACAAGTACACAAAACCTAATCTTTTTCATGTACCAGTTTTGTTTTGTCATATAAATTTGTTTTGTTTCTTTGCTTTTGATACTTTTCTTGAAAATCATCTGTATTTAAGAGGTTAAATGGGTATCAGTAACCCAGCTCACATTTCCAGCTCAAATTGCCGTTTTGACTTTAAGATGAAACTGTAAATAGCATCACTGCTATAACTTTTAATTCACTGCTTACTGTAGTTTTAGTATTGATTTAGTTAGAGCATTATCAAATATTTATTTATTTCATACATGAGTAAAGTTTTTCCTTTTCTCTCACCTACCAAATAGTGGATTTCAGCACTTGTGGGTGAACTTGGTCAAGTTTGAAACTTTGGCATTCATCTAAGGGTGGGTTTATTAGTCATTATCATTCATCATTATCATGTCATATCATGGTTTATTTTCCCTTGGAGAAAAGCATATACTGCAGTAAAGTTGAAGTTATAATTATTTTTCTAAGAGAGATTGAAAAGGAAGCAAAACTCCCTTGAAACATTTTCATCAGGAAAAATCAGGTAAAAAAAATTAATCTAAATTAGAGAATTGTTTCCCTGAAAATTCTCTGGTGTTTACTAGCTAATATGACAACAATTGAGCCAAGTAAGAGTTACGTGTTTGCATCCTTTGGGATTCCTTTCAGAATTTAGAAGCAGCAAAAGTCTGGACTTTCAGTTGGTTTTTGTTTAACCTGATGGCATCACTGTGTACTCCAGCATTGCACTGCACAGCCTGCACTGGCCAAGTTCCTTGGAGCTAAATTTGACTGTGTGTGTGTATTTTATATGCACATATGTAAATACATACATGTCTGTCTGCCTTGGAAACACTAGAGGCTGGGGTGAGTGCATCTTTTAAGTAACAGCATTGCTACAGGGTAAGTAGATTATTTCTGTGAGTAGCACATGCCCTCCAACGTCAAAAAAAATGGGAGAAGGAAGGATGGAGCCAGAATCATGGTGCAAATTTTGTAAGACCTTGTGGTACCATAGCACATGGTAATATGGATCCATTAGTTTTTGTAAGGGAAAGGCTTGAATTATCTGAAGTTTGTGTTATAAACCAAACTGTATTATTTCAAAGGAGCCTTTGTAGTTTTTGAAAGTAGTTTCACTGATCTCTGTGTTGGAAACTGGTACAATTTTATTTAGAGATGAAAGTGCACAGGGTTGGATGATATGTATAGCGGTTGAAGTAATCATTTACTTACTGAGAAAGCCATACGAAATGATAATTAAATAAGAAACAAAGTGATGACATTTAAAATAGATTGCATGTGCATCTCAACGTTTAAAAAAAGAAAAATCAATTGAACACGCCGCAGTTTTGAAGAAAAATAATTTTACCATTTTTGAAACTTGTGCCTATATTGGTCGTGTATAAAATTAGATTTATAAATGATGATTCTTCCAAGTTGGAATCCTTTCAAGTACATATAATTTTATTTTGGATCAATAATTCAGTTGTGCTTGGAATAGATTGAGGGTGCATGTGAAACTTTGGTAAGTGCAATATAATGTGCATCTCCATGAAATTGTCCAAAGCTGTCATGAAATAAGTAGTAATGAGTGCAGGCAGATTAGTAAACATAGACAATATTCAGCATTACCAAAACTATGTCTGTCCTGATGAAATATTCGCTCTTGGCAAGATGGTGTTAAATTCATAAACTTTTTCTGTTCCAGGTGTCTCTGAGAACATTTTAGATGCCAATGTTCAGTAATTATTGCACACATACTGTATGTTTCAGATTTAACACTGCCTTTTGCCTACAGGAAACTAGTGGCCAGGTGTGTTTAATTTCCTATTTTGGTGGCAYCTGCCACTCAAAATGTCAAAAATACATTATAAATGTCGTAAACAAAATCAGCACTGTGATGATCTCGATGTCATTGATGTGACATGCTTACTTTTCTTTCAATTTAAAAACTTTTTGATCTCTGATTAAATACTCCCTTTTTTAGTTCCGGAGTTAATTGTCTTCCATGCAAATTTGGTTTCATTCTCCTTTTATTACTGGAAAGTCTTTACAGCAGTAAATATGGAAGCATAGAACTAATGTAAAATAAAAAAAATTACACTGAAAAGTGAAGATTAAATGTTTTAAAATTTCCTGCTTTTAGATTTTTTCATCTTTTAATTCAGAATATTCCATCCCTCCCATTGATTTCAGAGGGAGCAAAGTCCCTACAATGTTAAATGCTGCAGAAAAATCCCATCCTGATCTCAATTAAATATTTTGTTCCATTGCTATACTGCTTRTAAGTATATGCTTAGTTTGTAGAACTCTGGAGCTATCAAGCATTACGATACGTATTTTCAGTTTTTTAAGGGAGCAAATAAAATGAAAATGCCATGATTTGTAGCTCCTTATCTCTTTTGTTTGTTTTGTTTTAGTGTTAATTGATATTGGAAGACTGTATAGGTTACCCAAGATATTACATTATATATAGTTAAATCATTATGTTTCTTCCAGCAAAATATATTTTAATTTTTCTGTTGATAAAGAGGCTGTGAAATATTCTGTAAAATGACTGTGCAATTTTTTGCTTTGAGAAATTAAGAAAAATTAACACTGGATTTATAAACTGACTCTCAAAACAGAACTGCACTATTTTTTATACATAACATGGAATAATAAACTGCATTATTCCAACGATTGAGGACAGTTCCCCCAGTTTAGGATCTGACCTGTACACCTTGGATAGGCAATACCTGCTGTTACACCACAGCTCAGGATGGCTCTGGTAATTTTTTTTGTGAATTGAGAAGCTCCGTGGAAGCTTCTAATTTCCATAGTAGCACTGCCATGATGAACTGTGGCTCATTACTGTAAACTGATGGCAGCTGTTAATACTATTACAGGCAGAGACTTTTTATTTAAGGGAAACATTAGCCAGTAACTGGTAGATTTCTGACACAGTATTACATAAGGCTTCCTGTTAGGAAGGAGAGCAAAGAGAAATGGATTTGAACCCATTAGTATCAGAATTACGTGTCAAAAAGCTAGAGCAGAGTTCAATTTATTTCTGCAATAAAGTGTAAGCTAGAGATTGACTTGACAATTATTTTACCTTACATTGCTCTGGTTGTTCTGAGATGACTATTCCAACATCAAATCATCTTGTTTGGACATCTTTTACTGAATAACATGCTAGTCTAAATATGCATTATGTTATGTAGGAACTGAAACTTGTCAGGTTTTTTCAAGTAGAAATGAGTTTTTTATTACTACTTTTACTAGAGGATGTATATACAGTGGAACACATTCAGCATAGATTTAAAACAACTGAATGTATTTCTGCTAAATCTAGTGCATGTTGTTGAATAACGTTTACATTGTAATAGAAAGGATAATCTTTCTGGAGCTTTTAGTAGCTTGGTATAAGGAATACAAATAATCTGCCCCAAAACATTTGTTTTCSCTAAGCCAGTCACTAAGCAGGGTTATAGCTTCAGTTTATCCGTCTCTTTTTTTCCTAATAATTTTCCAAGATAAGTGACAACAAATTGGACAACCACTTCCTTATTATAATTTTCAGCTTTGGGAAGACCATTGTTATCAAAATTTTTGCCCATTTATTATACATATCCTACTGAGCACCAAGGTCCATGAATTCAGAGCCTTAACCTTGAACAATGTAAAAAGCTTTTATTGGAATGGCAAATCTGACTGTTTTCCTGGTCTTGAACTGATAGTCCTCTACAGAACACTTATTTAATTTCTGGTTTTGTAGCATAATTTTTGTAGGGTGYTGTGCTGATTGTCCCTCTGAAAATTCACATGAAGCTTCACAGAAGACGTTTATTAAGATTTTAATAAGAGTAACATATTACACCAACGTGCAGATTCTCCTAGAGGGTTTTCCTTTCCCCTAGCATAGTTTAGTGCAGGTCCATGTCGTACCCAGGGGCGATGCAGGGAAGTGCAATTGCAGCTTTGCAGCTTTGTGTGTGTGCGTGTTCTGACCTCTGTGAACTCTGTGGGCAAAACTAATCCCACAATCAGAGCACTGCAGAGTATTGTGGGGTCCAGGGTAGGGCATTGCCTGGCCCTGCAAATTCGACAGTGATGCTGAGTACCTCCAGTGTTAGATTTAGAATTGCCTCTATAGCCAGATTAAACTGAATATCCTTCCTGGCAGGCATGTGGAATGGCAATTCCATGGCTTTGGAATAGCCAGGATGAAACTACAATAGCTGTTCCTTGTGGGTTGTCTCTTCCCTATGGCTGCAGAAGGATTTCTTTGAAGGAGAGGTTAATATAGCTACCTACCTAGGTCAATCGTTATTTTAYATGGAGTAATATATATTTATTTTATTGATTTAAAGCCTGTTCATTATAAAAATCAGCCTATAAAAAGAGATGGCATGTATGCAGGGAGATAATTTCTTCTTTTTTGCCAGGAATTTCTCATGCATAGATACAAATGAATTTTCTAAATGTAAATGTTTGGCTAGATTATTCTTCAGAGACACATATTGATTTCTGTTGTCACCCTTCAGTGAGATTTAGTGTAGGTTACTGGGAAATCCTTTCCAAGCACATACTGGAAAAAATGTAAAATATGATTTCCTTGACAGTTAGTGAAAAGAGGCAGAGTAGACGTTCACAAATTAACTGTGTTTACTCCATCTCCAYCAGTTTAAGAGTCTTTCAGTGTCTAAAAAAACCCAACTCATTTGATGCTTATGGAATATGGGTCCACACTGCACTTGGAGAGCTGGAAAGAGTGTTTTGAAATTCATAGCTTAGCAAAAAGCGAAGCTTTGCATTTCCTGATTTTCCTTTGCAGATCTAAATGTGGAGTTGTGGCTCTCTCGCCAGAGTGGGAAGTACTGTATAATTTTGCAGTTTAGGTTATTCTGTAATGCAAGTAGTGTGAGTCTCATGGTAAACTCTGTGTGATGGCCAAGCTTAATCCTAAAACATGATTCATTCAGCTTTCTAATAAACCTGAAATTCATAAGTTTCTGTGTGTTATAGTGGGTTTGATAATTATGGATTATAATAATTTTACACTTCAGTGCTTAAACCCAAATATTGTTCTACAAATATTTTTCYTTTTTTTTCCCCCTTTTTTACTTAGTTATTTGGAGAGTACAAAATGCCTTCAGTCAGACCAGACTATAACCTATGAAGAATTTGTTTTTACGGCAATATAACTTTATATCTATCTAAACAAGTTATTTTAAAACTTATATAATATTTTTATATCTTACAAGGACTGTTAGATATAAGTGCTGAACTGCTTGTTATAGTTCAGTGATGATAAATATCAAGTTCACCTAAAAATTAGTAAAAAAATTTTATTCAACAGCTACAAAATCTGATCAATTTTTGCTTTCTTGGCAGTGTGGTATTGTTAACCTACATTAATTTGCTTTGTAAATGGTWTAAAAACTATTAGTGTCATGTCAGTTATAAAGTGTGGTCAATAAATGTTTGGTTTAACAAATACATTTTAATATATAGGAGATGACGCTACAATGTTGCAGTACATTACTGTATTTTAAKAAGATTTAAATCATAATTTCAATCCACTTCTTTGCTCGTTTTGTAGATAATAATAAACCTACAGACTTGGAAGGAAAGCTCAGCTTCTGTTGTTTCAAGGGAACAGTGGTGCTTGGGTTTGTATATGATTAGCAGTAAAGCTACAAATATTAAAATTATACCGCTATGTGTTTGTATTTTCTCAAAACATTTGGGAGCATTTTGAATTCAGAGGTTTTTTTATGATCTCTCTCTGATGTACTTCAAGGAAGAAAAGTAGAAAGAATTTGGGAAAAAATATTAATCTTTGTGGTAAAACTGGCTTTATAAAAAGCCAAACAGGCAGAGGCATTTTAACATAATTTTCTCCTGACTTAAACAATCTTAATTTTATCACTTTGCCAAACTGTATTCCTTTGCATGAAGTATGTTCAGGAGATACTTCTGAATTTGCATTTTCATTAGATTTAGCATTCAGCACCTAATGCCATAAATTTGTTTTTGAAACTCTTTAATTCCCCTGAGTGTTCCAACATATTGAATGCTATTTGCTTTGTATTATGTTGGCAGCAAATCTGCAGTGAAAATGCTGTCAATATATATTCATAGCTAACATTGTTAACTAAAAGCAATATTGTTTTTCTATTGTAAGCTGTCACAAATGTTTGGCACCCTGTTGTGTAAGCCAAAAAAATGTCAGAGAAAGAAAAGAATATTTTTGAAGAAAAGTGCAGTGATAGTGTCAAGTTTTCTGTATTAAAATGCATTCCTGTTTGTACAGACCTTTACAATTTATGAAATTGTCTTTTGTAGTAATGTAAAGTTAGAATATTGTGAGGACAGGCAGGCTGTTACAGATATATTAAATGAGAGGAGCATAGTAAACGATACAGCCATTTTACTTTGTGCGTAATGCAATGTTTATCAGGCTGTAAAATGTATTCTACCGAACCTAACGATTATTTCATTAATACAGGTGCTATATATATGTGGAAAATGAATGAAAAATATTTTGCATTTTTGCCTGTTTTTGAAGATGAAGTGTATAATTAACAAGAACAAATGCAAAGTTTTTAACATTCTCCTAGGGAGTATCCTTATCTTTGTGTAAGACACACTGATTTAGTTTATTTAAATTTGTGTATTCCTTTTCCCAAGCATTCATTCTTTTCTAATGAAACTTATATTTTTTGTGTTTGTATGCTATTATAAGAATGTCTCAGAACAAAGTATTTTAGAGAACTTCCGTGGGGAGAAATGAAAAAAGAAAAAATCTGTCTGCCATGCAAATAACCATGTTAGTGCTAATTAATAAACAGCCATAAGTTAAAATAAGACAAGTGGCAATGTTTTGTGCTACTCTTGCAAGTATGTTAACCCAGAGAACTTGTAACCTAAGCCATGGAAATGGAAACCTCTAGGTGAGGTAGTCAGAACAGGCACAGCCAAATTCCCTGGCCACAGGCTGGTTGGCTCTGGAATCAGCAGAGTTCAGCTGGTGGCGATGGAAAGCACTGTGAACAATGRGTGTTTCAGCCCCGTGTACGGCTCTCACTGAAGTGTACCACAAAAATACACATTTTCAGTACTCTCATCTGCCCAAGGTAACATTTTTCTGTATTCACTTAGGTGCAAATATTAATCCATGTATAGTGAAATACTGGCAGCCCCAGAAATGGTGTCATTCGTGACACGTAGTGTCAATCTGTAGAAAACTTGTTTTCTTACTGAATCGTAAAGTGTCGAGTTTAGGAAACTTTTTTACTAAATCTTTAATACATTTGGACATTGATCAACGTAATTTAAAAAAAACCCCAAACCTTAAATATTCTGATCTACTGTTCAAGGGCAATCATTGGTAAATTTGTTTGAACACTGTTTTTCATACAGCAATATATTGGTGACACATATTAATGTGTATTATCTTCTGTGGTACTGGCACATATTGTGAATACATGCTGCCTGATCATGCTACATAATGCCAATAATAATTTCCTTTTTCCTGGCAGCTGATTTCACCCCTCTACTTCAAAATAACCTCTGCTTTCTGCACTGGTATTTGCTCTGCTAGGGGAATACAGGTGCCACAAGTGATTTCACAAGGTCCCTGTTATGGACTCACTATTTTCAAACATTTTCTAAGAACTGCAAAATAACCTGAGTTTCCATTGGCTTTAGTGACATTTCAGTGGTATTAGCACCTTGGGAAATTGGCCTTTATATTCCTTGGCACCAATCTCTATACATTCTYTTATGTGCTTTCAAATAGGATTGCATAAACCTTCAGGCCCAAGTTTCCCACTACTGTCCAAATTAATTTCTTTTCCTGCTCTTTATCTCCCGATATTCTTTCCTAACTTTCATAAATAAAAAGAAACAAAACAAAAAACCCTGAAATACAGCTGAGTGATGGAACTGCTCTCCAAGTCTTTGACTGGCATTACATAGCAAGGTCAGGGGTGTTTATAAATGTTCTAGGTGAATGTCCAGCACATTCAGTTCTAAAAGAGAACGTGTCTTACTCCTCTATTAATTATTTTCTGGATTATTCCAAGACCTTGCAGATGATTGAGTCTAATGTGTATCTGGAGAGGCAATATACTTGGACAATTACATTCACAGCTGAATAGTATTTTTTAAACACAATAAAAAAACTGGAACAATTTCTTAAATAGCTCACTCGATAGGGATTGCTGTTACAGAACAGGAGACAGTGCTGCATCCTGCAGACAATTGACAAAATGGACTAGCAGTTCTCATCCTTAATTTGATTCTTTTTCCTCAGTGGCAGAGAGATGCAGGGTCTTTCTAACATTGTTTATCTTATTTTGGCATAACAGATTTAATCATGACTATATCCGTTTTCCACAAAGTGTCTTGTGCCTTGAATCACAGAATGTTTAAATCTTTTACAGGTGTGGGATAAGTGTGCAGCTCATCCTACTGGAAAGCTTTGGATTTCTGTGCATTGTGGAGGAATGTACCTTTCTCCAGTTTTCAGAAACGTTTATGAAGCTTTAGAAAGCGCTGTGTCTTTTAGCTGGCAGTCAGATTCCTATCACTTCTTGCTATTGTTAGAGTTCATTTTTATTACTTACTTTATTATACATTGTACAGGGGGACCTTCTTCGTCACTTTATTTTTTTTTACTGTTGCTTTTTTAGATATGAATTTGATGCTGCAGGAAGAATGAAAGTGTTCAAACCCGGTTGTTAATTGTGCACAAATCTTTCCCACGTGTGGTGGTTTAAACACTTCTTTTCCTTCTATTACCCTTATATGAAATAAAATTTTATCTTTCTTCTTTGTGCTTGAGAGTTTTGACTTGATAAAAGATGAAGGCTGATTGCTTGTGCCCCTTTGGAGAAGTGATGTCACAGAAAGGAACAGGACATTCCTAACTTTTTCTCTTAGGACAAATCATGCTCATCCCTGCTGAGGAATTTAGGTGGAGGACTCCTCCAAGATGTGCTACCTGCTTTTTCTACTTGCAGGAGTGACTCAGAATTCTCCTGTGGGTGGCTATTGCAGCAGTGGAGCACAAAGACAGAGAAATTAATAAAGTAAATAAGAAAGACAATAAATATAGACCAGACCATCCTCATTTACTGTTAGAAGTAAGAGAGGAACAGTATTAAGGTACATAGATGAGACAAACCAGCACTTATCCATGGTGAAATCTATAAAATGTCTTCGATTGCTCAAGGGATCTTTAGATATAGCATTATTTTCTCTATCTTATGGATGACTTGACCACCTTCACTATGAATTTTTCATGATTTTCCTGACCCAGCAGCTCTTGCCTGTGGAGAGAGTAATACAGTATTGATTTGGGTGTTAGGTTTCTGCCTTTTTTGCCACAACAGGATTTTTGTAGCCTAGAAACCTCAATCCCTGATTACTCATTAGAGACTTGAACAACTTTTCTTAGATCTGGAATGTAAAAGAAGAATCACTTGGTTACTTGTGTCATAGGTAGCCCTTGTAGTGGAATTTCGGCTCATCTTGGTAATGAGTGTTGTTATTAAGCTTTCCTGATTGAATGGGCACTACTAGGCCTTCAGATTGCAAAAATACTGTTGCCTGTTAACAATTAGTGTGTTTGCAGCAGAATTACCCTGGTGAATGTGTTTATTTAGCAGCATACTGCAAACCAGTGGGATAAGCAGGGGTCTGTCTTCCTGCATTCATCCTGGCATTGATGTCTTGGTGACTTATTTTCTGTGCCTCTTGGGCATATTAGAAAATTGAAAAGAGGCCATGATGTTGCTATTTCTCATTTAAACTGTTGTGTTTTTTTTTTTTTTTAAAAAAAAATCCATATCTTACATCCTCTGAAAACTTACTCTCAGCATTGCCATGGAAACAAGATTTTTAAAAGGGACTTAACTGAAATTTAGCAGCAGTTTTTATTTCTTTGTGATTCATACTTYGTAAAAATGCAAATGTCACACTAATACATGTTTTACCTTAATATTTTATACTACCATTTTGTCTTAATTGGTCTAATGTTTTTCTTAATTAAATTTTGAGCTTCTTTGAATGATGTTAAAACTGTACTGTGGACCTATCAAGCTTTAAATTTTGACTGTGTGACACACAATTTAAGACACTGTCATAGAGGAAAATCAATCATTTCAACCTGTAGTCACAGGCACAACAAAAGATTTAAAAGATTTAAAAAGCCTTTTGTCCTGACTGGAAATTTCTTGGCCTGTATAATCTTCATTTCTAGTGAAGTATCACAGCAAATAGCTTTTAATAATTTATATTTCTTTGTTTTTCACTTTTTTCTTTCTGACTATGTGAAGTTGTTTAGAGGATAAATTACTGCTATGCTAAAAAAAGCTTTTATTCATATTTCTCTAAAGAGGAGTGTTTTGTTTATGCAAAGCTACAGTGTGTGCATTGGTTTACATAGATCCTTGCATCAACATGTGTAAATAAACTAATTTAACATTTTATTTGTGACATTTTGCCTTTTAAAAATGAAAATTAATATGATTAGAGATGGGATTGTATTGATCCAGACTGAAATAATAGAATTATGGAATCCTTTAGGTTGGAAAAGACCTTTAAGATCATTGAGTCCAACCATTAACCCAGCACTGCCAAGTCTGCCACTAAACCTTGTCCCTGAGCACCACATGTACACACCTTTTAAACACCTCCAGGGACGGTGACTCCACCACTTCCCTGGACAGCCTGTGCCAGGGCTTGAGAACCCTTTCAGTGAAGAATTTTCTTTCCAATATCCAATCTGAACCTTCCCTGGTGCAATCTCAGTRTTCTATCAGTTGTTGCCTGGGAAAAGGGACCAACCCCCACCTGGCTACAGCCTCCTGTCAGGCAGCTGTGCAGAGCGAKAGGGTCCCCCACGAGCCCCCTGTTCTCCAGGCTGAACCTCCCCAGCTCCCCCAGCTGCTCCTCATCAGACCTGTGCTCCAGACCCTTCCCCAGCTCCACTGCCCTTCTCTGGACCTGCTCCAGCCCCTCAGTCTGTCTTGTCGTGAGGGGCCCAGAACTGGACACAGGATTCCGGGTGCGGCCTCACCGGTGCCCAGAACAGGGGACAATCACTGCCCTGGTCCTGCTGGCCACACTGTTGCTGATCCAGGCCAGGATGCCCTTGGCCTTCTTGGGCACCAGGGCACGGCTGGCTCATGTTCAGCTGCTGTCCCCAGCACCCCCGGGTCCTTTTCCCCATGSGCTTTCTGCCCCAGCCTGGAGCTCTGCAGGGAGTTGTTGTGACCCAAGGGCAGGACCTGGCACTTTGTCTCATTGAACCTCATACAATTGGCCTCATCCCATCAATCCAGCCTGTCCAGATCCCTCTGCAGAGCCTTCCTGCTCTCCAGCAGATCAACACTGCTGCTGACTTGGTGTCATCTGCRGAGTGACTGAGGGTGCACTCGATCCCCTTGTCCAGATCATCGATAAAGARAYTAAACAGGTCTGGCCCCAACACTGGGGAAAACCACTTGTGAACTGGATGTAAGTCCATTCACCACCAGCCTCTGGGCTTTCAACTGGGACATCCACTTACAGCCAGTGTGTTTCTCACCACAGTACTCTCACCTATGAAGTCACTGTACCTTGTGGCATTAGAAAGAAATAAAACGATGTGCACCCTATACACTACTGCCCTGACTCATAAATTGTTATTGCTCACAGCTCGAGCAGTATGGATCATAGATCCCCCAGCGTGGAACTGCAAATGAACTGCATTTCCCCCTTTTATTGTATTTCTATGAATGTTTTCAACGTGTAAACCAAGCAGAAGGAGATTCATGTGAAGTTATAATTTACTGTAGAAAATAAAGTGTAGTCACAGAGAAAGTACAGAAATATAGGAAAGCTTCTGCCTTGATAACTTTGGTTTTTTTATTAAAAAACTATTGTCAAATATTTTTACACTCTTTATCTCAAGATTTGCTTTGTACATGCTCAACACATAYATATATTGTCCACACTCTGCAAGCACCTTATTTTGATTAAAGGCATCATGGGTGTGTGTTGAGTGATGAAAAGAGTCTCAAACTGTATTTGAAGCTCAATTGTATGCAAATATTCACCAAGTTTAAACAATATTAAGTATTTATAATTAAGTTTTGGGTAAGAAGTAGGTTTTCTCATCAGACAATGCTTGCGTGTATTTGACCACGCAGTAGAGTCAGTGGAAAATTATTTTAGATATATCTATAGTGCTTAGAGCAAGTGAAAAATAAGTATTTTTATCACAGAAATTGTCAATTATTTAAATACATTAACCTATTAAATGAATGTATCATCATTGCCTATGCTACAAATGCATTTAAAAGCTTAGAAACATGTTGGTCAGGTTCCCAGGRCTGCCCACTCAGCTGAGTGTGTATCAAAGCTTTCTTTTGTAAACATAGCGAGTCCTGCAGTTTGAGCAGTGTGTTTGCCCGTTTTTGCATGCTCAACTTCCGTGCATCTTTCTGAAGAATAATGCTTGACATTCTGGATAGGTGGTACTTAACAGAAGAAAAGACAAAATTCTTCAGAATATCATAATGTTGAGGGCCATGCATASACACACACATGCACTTATGGAGAGCCAAAAAAATGCATTTGAAAAGTAATTACATCTGGCTTTTATACTGAAACAAACAAACACGATTGTTCAACAATGTCTTTCTCCACAAGACTGTTGCCAGTGTACTAATAATCCCACCTAATTGACACTATCTCTGTTTATGTTATGTCTGCTGTACTATTTGCAATCTTCGGTTTTTCCTTTTTTAAGTAACTGCGCTTTCTGCCTCTCTCTAAAGATGAGCAATATCCTTTTCAAGTTAATGAGATTCCTATTTTACTTAAACAAGATGCATATTCACTATCTTTCTGTTGTTTTAAAATATAATTGCTGCGAATGTGTTCAACAGTTTGACTTGGTTTCCTCAAATTGAGTGAATTAATTAAAAATTGGTGTTTGCCCATAAAAGAGTGAATGAGCAGACTCAGTGCTTGATGTCAGAAATCAAACTGTAAATGAACATAATTATGTTTCACCTTCCTATTTAGTCATTTGTGTGGGCATAAGCATTTAGTTGTTTGCAATATTATTTCTTAAACAGTTTCATTTACACTTTGTTTTTTTAAGAAGAGAGGGAGAGTAGAAGAAAAGTTAATGACTAGATAATGATTTCTTTCTGAAAGGCTGAGCATCACTTCTAATATTCAATTTGCAGAACATCAGGGTAGAAAATCCTTCTCTGACAGTTTTTTGCTAACTGYATTTTATTTGGAGAGAAATTCTCAACGCAGAAAATGAGAGATAATTTTGGCTCTAGGTGCCAGGGTGTTATTCCTACACACGTTTATGGTATGGCGTAAGCAACATGATATGCAAAGGTGTTCTCTATCTGTACTGCRCAATGTACTTTAAAACAACAGACACTGATTATGGCTACCATTTTGTTTAAAATAATACGTATTATAGAGTCAAAACAGCATGCCTTTTGTCCTTAAATTTACATACCCAACACAATAGTCTTTTTCTATTTTGACTGCTTACTGAATGGAAAATGAAATGCAGTTCAACCAGCACATTGCTTGTTATAATTTTGCTTTTTGTGGGATTGTTTTTCTTGTCCCTAGAGAAACCCAGCATTATATTCATGATTTGGATAGGCTTATTTAACAGTAAGCAGTTGCTTTGTCTCCATGAAGGATTCCATGACCCAACAGCACAATCAGATAGGAGAATAATTTGGCATTTCTATACAGGAACATTGTCTTGCTACTGAATCAAAAAAACCCCTGTGATTATTGTGTGTTTTTTGATATAGATCACATAGAAAATCCTGAATGTGGAGAAGAATGTTATATCAGTTCATTCTAAGCTGAATCAAATTAAATAGAATGATGAACAAAAAAATRTGCGATTGAAGATTTTGATTTTGAAAGGTTAAAATTGGAGAAAGTAGGGAAGGTAGGACATAATGAGAACTTAGTGGTCAGCGGTTGAATATCCCTCTGCCATCCTATCTGCTGCTTCGAATATACGGAAGTAATACAGCGCTGGACAGGAAAAGGGTTTCTGTTGTAGACAGTTAAATTCCTTGCTATTATAAATTCCTAAATTTGGCCAGCTAACTTTTAAAATGAAGTATTCCTTTAGCTAAGCTGCTTGAGATGTTAGTCCTCTGAAGATTTGAGTTTGAAATTYCTTCTCTAAATGCATTTATGGCCACTTAGTACTCATTTTTTCTTTTGGCAATATTATTCTTGAGACTAACCATCAATTCTGCCTCCCTACTGTTTCTTCCTGCTATGAACTTACGGAGAACAGTCATATCCATTTCCATCTGAAAGTGAGGGATGTTGTTGTGGGAGCTCCCACAAAGTGACACGAGTTCAAGTTTGTGTGCATGCATTTACTGCCTCACATGAAACAGCAGGTGCAAGTTCTCAGTTACTTTAGAGCACTGGAATTCTGCTTCGAGGTTGAAATAACAGACTGAACGAAGAATTTTCTATGCCAAACATGTTCTTTGATCAATACATTAATTCTCTACTTCCATTAATATCAGCGGTAATCTCAAAATCGTAAGATATAAATAAGAAAGTAATGAGCATAAATTGTGACCTCTTATTTTCCTTGGATAGCCCCTGAGCAGTGAAACACTGGAAGAAATAGATCTGTAAGGTTGGTTACCACAGAAATGTTATTTCAGGTTTCAGGTTATTACTCAGCAGGAATTTTATCAAATATGGGAAATCTGTGGAATGTTTTTCTTTCTTATAATGCTGTTTCAATTGACAACACAGATGYATTTTAAGCATTAGCAATTATTCTTAATATTCTACTAAAATTCCAGAAACTCTCTCTTTTACACTGTAGTGCAATGGAATCCACTGGTACCATTTTGTTCATGCGGAAAGGTGACTCATAAAAGGTTGAGCATGATAATTTTATAACGACTACCAGCATTTTCCATTTAGTGGTTAACAGCTTGTCATGGATTAATAAGTAGAATATTCATAGTTAAAGGTAAATATGATAGCAGGTGCATGAATAAGAAATATAAATAGTGCAGTGCTTGCTTAGCTGCCATGTTAGACAATTAAAAGTTATTCTTTTAATGACACACAAACCACAAAATGTAAGATACCACACTCCGAAAACTGGTATTTCTGTCCACCTTGCAATCATGCAGGCTGTCTGTCCTCAAGATTTTTAGTTCTGAAGATAATTTAAAGCGTTTTAAAAGGTAGTGAATATCTGTACTGCTGCCTAAGTGTAMAATTTATTGTTGAATTTTGTCTATATGGTGTGCTTGGGAAAGGGTGTATCAAAAATGTGCTAAAGGAAAAAAAAAAAGAACTTGACTGCCCAAAATTGTTGACTAAATTTCACCTGTGTTCTAGCAAAAAAGGAAATTTTAAATTTTGGTATAAACCTAGCCATTATTTACATGACCTTCAAGGCTTTTTAGAATAGTAATAATCAAAGATGCAAAAGTCAGAGCCAAACGTACCTATAACAAAGTAGATTCAAAACTAGAGAGAAAACTCCACTTTGTGCAGCAGCAGATCTATAATAATAGAGCTTGATGATAGCATTTGATAATGTTGATCATAACTTGATAATAACATGTAGTATCTTATACCATGCTGAAATGTTACATATTTCTGGTATCATCCATCCTTTTTCCTCCAAGACTGAAATTCAGTTTCAGTTTCTTGATGATAGTGTTCAGTGATCTAGTGATGATTATTTTGCCATATTTTGTCAGGTTTATTCTTTTTTTTGGTAGAGGTCAGAAATTCCACAGTTCTGCTCTGAAAAGGAAAATATTATTTTAGCTAGAACTTCAGTGGCAAAAGTAGGTGTTCTGAAGAATGAATTGTACTGAGAAGAYTTGAAATCTACATTCTTGCTTATTATAAGTAATTCCTTTGATGTAAGACTTACTGAATGGTTTAAAAAATAAATAAATTTCTTTTGCAACATTAATGGTGGGAATTCCCTCAGATTCATAGGATCTTCATTAATTTTAGCCCACAGAAACTGGCCAGATCTCGTTTTGTCATATTAAAAGTGTGCGRGGTGCCCTGTAACAGTTACAGATTTTCCGTTTAGAAGAAAGAAATTTTTCAGGAATGCACAAATAGGTTTTATCACAGGCTATCATTTCTTCAGGAAGCAGTTCCTTAGAATTTCTGAATAGGTGGATTTTCAACATAAAGAACTTAATCAAAGTATGGACCAACGGAATTTGTTGTTACAGCTGAACTTAGAGCTAAAAATCCGATTTCTGTAATGAAAAAAAGCTACAGAAAGCACTAACACCAGCAGTGGCATTTTAGTAGCAATTGTTAGGGAGCACTGAGAGTGGGATGCTCCCTATGGGCTGGGAAGCTGGGAACTCGGGATGGTGAGGGAGGCAGGAGCAACGATCCCGTGGATGAGGGGAGCCAGGCAGGCCCTGGGGATGGTCCATTTTGCCRTGCAAATCCATGGTGACGAGCCAGGGACAAACTGGAAATTCAGGACCAGGGTCAGCGTCCAGACCTGTGAGGTCTGTGGCCAGGGACAGATGTGGATGACAAAGCTGAGGCAAAGGACACGGTTGGGACCCTGAGCTCACCTGCAGCTCCCGAGCAGAGGGGAGGCATTTATTAATGRCAATTAATAAATTATTTTTGAAAACCTTAGGAGTTTTTTTCTAAAAAAAAACCCCAGCTGTCAGGAAAATACCAGAAAATATGAAAAAGCAAACCCTATAAATAGAGTAATAAAGTGAGGGTAAGAAAATAACGTTTTTAAGCATCCTGGAAAGCCTTATGAAATAATGGGACAAAGTCTAAGGAGACAGTGCCTGTATCAGTGAGGAAACATGGACCAGTAGGTAGCAGTGATTTACAAACTTCCTAGTGAACATGTGTAACTACTATTTAGTTCCTGTTCCAATAATTGTCAGCAAAAGCAGCAACACTAATAATAACTAAACAGCGAAGAAAACACAACAAAGCACTTTATTAGGTGGTTTCCTGATATTAATTATTTCTTCAAATTTTTATATAGGCATAAAGCAATGTATGTAATGAAGTACATGGAAATTCCAAAGTGAAAACTGGAAAAAATTAYGATTTCCATTGGGTAAAATGTAAAAGTTAATATAATTTGTAGGATGTAGAGTGAAAAATCACTGAATATACACAAACAAAAAATAATTACAACCAAGATGAAACTGCTCATTAAAGAACTGCCAGGTTTGGTGATAAGTCTAATTTTATTTGACAATTTTATAAATGATGTGGGGGAGGAATAGACCTTGAATTACATTCTTAGATTGTACTAAATTGGAAAGTGCTGTATATTAATGAGGACAATAATACTTCAAAGGTACTGGAAGGTTTTAGAAATGTGCCTATAAGGTAATAACATTATTTCAGTTTGGGTAGAAAATGAGAGTATAAAAATAAGAAGCCCTTAAAAGAAAATTAAACCATAAAGAAAATGTTGACCATATTTTTAAAAACTGAAAAATGGAGACTTTAGAAACAAACACCAAGTGATGTTTTTGCTGAACTAAAGCTATTGGTGACTTAAAAGAGAGGGTTTTATTACTTTTCAAGACTGCATTCCTTTTGAAACTCTTTTGCAATGTAACAATATTTACTTAGATAATTCTTATTGTCTTACGTGATGTAAATTGCAAATATATCTATGAAATTATGGAGTGATTTTTTTCTCCAGATTTGAGGGGTTGTTTATATCTGCAGAAAYATATTCCCAGACATGATACTATCCTGTCTTTCATTCTGTAGAGATTTGTACCTTGATTAATTTTACAAGGAATAAGTCTACTCCAGGTAAATAATACAAAGTTAAGAAGTATGTATGCCTTTGTAGGATTGTCAGCAGACTACTGTCTGCAAAAATAGGCTGATCATTTGTCTGCAAATATATTAATGTACTAGGTTTTGTTGTGTGCCAGCTGACTTCATTTTGGCAGAGTTTTAAGTATTAATGCCTTCATGCATGAACTTTTCCAATCTTTCTTTTAGAAAATTTAAAGAGTGGGCAGACTATGGGATGACATTTTAGAATCCTATAACACTCTTGTAATAAGAAAGAAAGCGATTTTTATTATGACATGAGCTGATTTGTGAAGCTTGCATTTCAGTTCTCTGTTACATAAGTAATAATTTAAGAAATTGTTATAAATTAAAAAAAATTAAAGAAATTTAGCTAAAGGATTAAATAATACCAAATTGCATACTGCATTTCAATTTACTCAATTAAAATATAGTATCACATTCTGCTTTTATTAAAGGAACACATATATTATTGGTTTACTTCTTTTATTGTTCTGAACATTTACTTCCCTAAAAATATTATCTAACTAAAAATTATTTTCTTGTAGCTGTTTCTCATTTTCTTGTTATATTTTTGTTAAGTTTCTATTTGCCATTTCCCAACAGTGTTACATATTTTAATCCAACTTACATATTGCAGTGGTGTTCTGAAGTTGCAAGAATTTTACCCAGTGATCCTGATCCTGCAAACTATTAGGGATGTGTGTGGCTCAAGGATGAGAGATTCTTAGTTAATGTTATAGCTGGTGCACCAGGTAACCTTAGTTATGCTCTAAAGACACAATTTTGGATCCCAGTCTTTACTGTCTACATCCTGGTGGACTACTTGCTGTATTTTCCCACCTCATCCCCTTGCAGACTTTTCAGTCTGTTCTCCATCCGTCCATCCCTCTGCCTCATGTAAACACAAATGTGGGTCCCTTGTTTTATGAAGGGACACTGTGGAAAAGTGCCTTGTCAGTCTACAATAATTACATTATACTCAGTAAACCATTTCGTAGAATCRGAGAATGTTAAAGTTTACAAAGGACCTTAAGGATCGTTTAGTCCCAACCCCCTACCATGGGCAGGGACACTTCCCACCAGACCAAGCAGCTCCATCCAACCTGGCTTTGAGCACTTCCAGGGATGGGGCAGCCAGAGCTTCTCTGGGCAACCTGTTCCATTGTCTCACAACCTTCACAGTAGACAATTTCTTCCTAATATCTGAGCTAAATTTCCCCTCTTTCAACTTGTAGCCATTATTCCTTGTCCTATCACTAGAGTTCCTGACRACGAGCCTGTCTGACTTCCCTGTAGCCCCCCTCCAATCACAGCAACCACTGGAGCAACATGTCATTCATGTCCCACCTGTGAATAGAAATATGATGTCAGTCCTGTTTTCTCTTGCTGATTTTGGAGTGTTCTAGGTTTCCTTTTATTTGCATTAGAAAGAAGGACCTACAATTCAGCAGTTTCTTCAGTGGAACACTGCTTTTATTTGCTTCTGGGCTGTCTTGGTGTCTTCAGCAATAGTTTTGTCGTGTTGGATCACACCAGTGAAACTTCCACAGTAATATGATGATGGGAAGCGTGGCCATTAAAGACAAGGATCGGGCTAGATAAATGTAGAGGACCGTAGGGAACTTCAGCAGTACAACTGAAGTAAGGTAGGACAGTGTGAACTGTAAGATTTAGTGGTTAATAACCCAAAACTGTCATAAAGAGGAAACCRTTAATTGCAAAACACAAAGCATGGGAAATGGTTGAGTGGATGGGCAGATCAGCTGTGGCTGTGAGGCATCAATATGATGTGTTTATGAAAATTATATGGAATATACATTAAGTGACTGTAACATTAGCATCATCAAAGGCATCAGTAGGACCTACAGTCTCCAGTACATGGACTATTAAATGGAATTGAGAAARGAACCAGTACGGATAAAGCTCGTTGCAATTACTGATAAGTGCGAAGCCTATCTACAAGAAATGACCGATGCTTTCTTTACCTAACATCCATAAATTGGGAAGAAACTGTCCCAGTTGTTGTTTTAGTTGCTAATTATCTTCATTAACAGAATGTTCCTTATTTCTTGTGTGTATTGGTTGAGTTTCAGCTTCTAACCATTGGGTATCRTTATGCCTTTTTCTGATAGAGAAAATAGCAGTTTAAAGCTGTCTGGCATTTTCTACTAAGCTTCAGCCGCAGCATCCATTTACTTTAATAAAAATAAAATTGCTTAAATCTCTTTTTAATTCCTTTTTTCCTTGTTTGATTAGTAAAGGAAGATGGATAACTTGCTGCTTATATTGTGCTGTCACAATTGCAGAAAAATTTCAGTCTCTATGTAAGAATTGTGGCTGTATAGYGACACTTCTGACTTTTGAAAATAGAAATGCATGTTTGCTTTCATGCGGTTGGGTATCTTTACTGAGTCTTTAAATTTYGGGCAGAGAGCATACAGTGCCGTTATAACTTTATAAAAAATTATTATGGTCTCAAAGTTTTGGATTGTATTTATATTGCATGACCAAAACTTTAAGGATAGATGTTAAAACATAATTATATTCCCATTTGCATATTAAGCATATTCAGAGATATCTACATTGTGTTTCCCACCAAATGGCACTAAAGTTAGCATGGCTTAGTGTATTGGGATTTTAGAATTGCAGGACTATTCATTCCAAAGCAGTTTTGTGTGAATTCTCTTATATTCCAGCTCATGTCAGTGAATCGGTAGATTATTCTTTAATTAGTAATGCCAGAAGGACTGCTGATGGAGATGTTATTCTCTGAAGGTGCAGATAAACTCGAGATTCTGATCTCTGGTGAGCATTAAAGCTTCTGGGACACTTTTCAAAGATAAAAGTATTGACTAAATATATTGACTAGATCGCGTTTTGGTTTTTGTTTCTCATCTCATGGTTTCCTACTGTTAGATAACGTGGGTTGTATTTCATGTGCTGAGCACATACATTAGTAATGGCGCACTGCTACAGTTGTAAAGTTAGGCTCAAAATACATGCCAGTCAAATAGATTTTTTAAAAAAATAGCTTAATTTCGTGAGGCTTGATTAGATTCCTGTGTTTCACATTACAGAGTTATATCCTACAGCATTTTATCCAGGACAATAGAAGATGAAAGCCCCTTCCAACCAAATGTTTGTAATACTTCCTTAGTTGCCTGTCTTTCTTGTCTGAGTATTTGTCTACAATGCTACATTCATATTAATTTCACAGGAAAAAGACATTCCATTTGAGAGTCCCTCTGATTCTGCTCCATCATGTTATGGAAACATTATACATATGAAATGTAAAATTACAGAAGCTTTGGTTCTAATAAAGATGGGGATAAAAGGAAAATATGTTCTAATAATGCAATTCTCCAAAAAACCAAGGCTCCGTTTTTGTATTTTGTAGTTTAACTCCAAGTATATGCGTGCTTGTAAATATATAGGAGCTGAGAACTGCATCTTTACAAATAATCAGTGTGTGGAACAAATAATGAAAGTGCAGAAAATTTACTCTTCACGAAAAGTTTTATGTCTTTAACTTCCTCGGCAACAATTTATTTTAAAATGCTGATACACTGTGGTGATTTTCACAGAATGTTCCCAGTTGGTAGCAAAATTCACGGAAAATTTCCCATGCAAAAGAATACCACCCAAATTCCAGGTCTGTGCCACCACCAGAGACTGGTCTTGGAGTTTGCTATATTTAGATTAGTTAGAAAGTGAACATTAAAAAATTGTGATTTAAGATACTTGATGTAAAAATTACTAGCAGAGCAAGAGCTATTTCTGCTTATTTCTACATACCAGTCACAGAAATATTCAATGTCCAAAGGTAGCTTGGGATGTGTCACTAGTTTACATATTCCAGGCAGTTGGTATAGTCTCTCTCCAATATAAACAGACACACATAGGGAAGGAGAGTCTTMCTTTATCACTCCACTAAATGTGTCCAACATTGAAGCTCAAAACTTTTATTTAGCAGAAATAGCGACTCATGTTCTTTTTAGGCCAGTATCTGTGAGAAGAAACCAAATAATGCTGTCATGGACATAAAGCCAATGCCAGGCTATCTAGCATTCACAGGACAGAAAATTTCATAAGTCAGGACTTCAGGAGGGTTTCACCCCCACCCCAGCCCTGATTTTATCCTATTTCCATGGTCATCTGGTTCCAAAGATAACTTTAAACAAACACCAGAGAAGAGGGTGAGCAATATTTATATTGCATATCTATGTCTGTCCTGTGCTGGGCAGGAAGTCTTATGGATACATGGATTAACCTCCTCTCCAAATGTGTAGGTGATGGGGCTTATGCAGCCTTGGATGATAGAAAACTTTAAATTGTTGAAACTTCCATACTTCTGCATGCACCAAAATAAAGTGTGCTCAAAACATTTAAAAACCTCAGCATGTCCAGRAAGAAAATGAATCCTTTAGCTGAATATTAGAGTCGATTTGCCTTCCTCTTTGAGCAGGGTGGCTCCGAGGGGGCATTCCAACATGACGAAGGAGAGCTGAGGGTCAAGGCTCAGGGAAGTTACCTCCCACACTTTGGGCATAGAAAAGAAAACTGAAGAACAGAAATTGTTACACCTTACTTGGTCTTGTATGACACATGAAATTGTTCAGTTTTTGTAATCATTGCAAGAAAAGCTTTTTAAACTTCAGGGTCATGATCGGGAAGTCTATACAGCTCAGGAAAGTGGGCCAACACAATGGGTTACTTCTGAGGATGCTGGCTTGTTTATAACTTGAATAACCTCTTCTTTTTTTCCCCCAACCTGGCTGTTCTAACTTCATCAGACACAATAATGCAGAAGTTACTGAGCAGAAATTCTGAACTGAGGACAAGCTGACCCACCCTTAAGCCCGGAAGAAAAACATAAGATCAAAATTAGTGACTGTAACAGATACTTTTCTCACTTTGCTTGAAACRTCAATACCCACATCTTTAAATTTCTTTAAATAGTATTTGGCTGACAATATGGTCAGAAGAATGAGGATTGTATATACGTGCTATGGTTACTTCGTTAAAGGAACAGAGAAAGAAAAAAATTATGTTTTCCAATTAACTATTTATAAGATTCCCTGGAAACGACAAACTATTAGCTTTGAATATGGAGTCCTTTAGACTTCCCAGGCAGAACTAATATGCCTGTGGGGTTTCTTTTGAGGTCATGCCCTGGAAAGCTGTGCTCCTGCAAAGATTTGTGCATATACATTGCATACTATGAGAAGTCCCACTGAAGTCAATACAGAGGTGTCCTGTTGTCAGAGGACAACAGGATGTTAAGACTCTGCGTAGTTTGTAGAGATAATAAAATATTTAAACATGTGATTGACTTATATAAGCACTTAAATACATACAAGAAAAGAAATAAGGAGGCTGGAACGTAGAGTAGTTGTATAGTTTATAGTTGCTGACTCATACTTCTTGTCCCTTTCTAAAAATCTTTTGTTCTTCTTTAGCATTTTCTGTTTAAATAATCCTTTTTTTGTTTGCTCTTTTCTGTTTACAGTGTAATCCATTTCCTTTTCACTTTTGTTCCCTCAAGCACTTCTGAGCTCTCTTCTACCTTTTTCCTCTTTGACCTGGTCTAACAACTGTGTCCTAGCCTATTTCCCAGCTAAGTGAGGCTCAAGGGTATTTGAATTCAATTTGGGGCCATCTCTACTCCGACAGCAATGTTGCTAAAGTAATACCATTAGGTCGCTAAGATACTGTATGAGGCAACAGAACATGGCTAATAAACGTTATTTCTTTTCTGGACAAAGTAAATGTGCATTGTTGTAATTGATGTTCAAGGAAAGTACTTTGTTATTTGTACATTCCAAGAGCTGTGTCATGTTCTGCAAAATGCTCATTTGACTGTTCTTTTTCAAAACTGATCCCCCATAAGAGAAGAAGTTTGGTTTGTTTTTTTTTTCCTGATTCATTTAAACTTGACACATCTCTGTGAATGCTAAAGCACTAGGGAGGGTATTTTTTCCCCATCTGTGTTCTCACCAGACATCTTCTGCTTGTCTCTGAAGAGGAAAGATTCCCCACAGTAAACTGTAAAAGCAGTGTGATTCTCTTTGTTTAACAAAAAAGAGTTAGTGTTAGAATGCTTTTAAAGTTTTTCTTATGGTTAAGAGGTAGATAGATGGTTCAACTTTGCCATTTTTATAAAACAATTCTGAAGTGAAACTGTTGTGTGAAGCCAAATTGATACTCAGCTATAAATTCAACAACAAAGTCTGTACAGTTTTAAAACAAGAATATTTTGTAAGTTTTATGGTTGGAGAAGAAGTGGTAGGTGAAGTGTAATCTTGGTTTAGCAGGGCTTTTGTCCCTGTTACTAATAATACTATAATTAACAAACGATATCATTAACAAAATGTGTGTATAGATGAGATTATGTTATAGCTGATACAATATTTCTTGGAAAGCTTATACAGAGAGTGGTTTAATGGTTCACACACAGTCAAAACTGTGAAAAACCTATTGGGTAGGACTCTGGAATTCTGTTTCTCATTAGACTTAGGTGACAGAATTAAATTTCTATGTGTTGACAACATTGTAGGACAGATTATTGAGAGAAAAAAATTAGAATTCAAAATGATCTTACACTTGGAGAGAAGGAAAAAAGCATTCTGGACTGAAAAAGCAAAAGTGTAGCCTAGAACACGTGTGGAGTAATTTTTTAGCTCTTCACAGCACGAGTAAGGACAAACTGTATCCTGTTTTGCATAATTCACTTCCAGGAAACTGTGGGCTGGATGGAGGCAGCCGAACGAAGAGCAAAAATAATGATAAGAAATGTAGTAGGTGATCTGCAGTGAAAAATGGAGGAATTTAAGCTTTTTAGGAAGGAGCACTGAGATAAAAGGTAACAATTTTGAGTATGTGGGGTCACTTGCGATTTGGGCAGTAAGTAACAAACTGTTGCAGCACACTGGAAGTGCTGAAGGAGAGTTCAGGATAGGTGGAGGCATTTTGCTGTAAAGGTGGGGAATCCCTAGAATGGCATTAATGTCTGTCACTAGATATCTACAACATGGATTAGACAAGAAGCTGTCCAGAGTGCCAAATTATTCTGTATGGTAGTGGCATGAAGGAAATGACATCTGAGGCCATTTGCCTTAGAACTATGCGTATTTTCTTAGTAATTTGTGCTACATTTGTACTAGCAGGAAAACAGCAGAATCTAGATTTACATCTTGATTACCTCCTTTACCTTCTCATTACCTAGGGGAAATTAAATAGTTTGCATCAGAATTGGCTTGCATATAGAACAATGTAAAATATTCACAATGAAATATGTACAAACAGGATAGTGCAACCATACTTGCATTCCAATTAGCATCCTTTCACATGCTCCTTTTGATAAATGATAATAATAGGGATTAGTTTATAAACCTTAATTCACAGGTGGAAAGCTGATTTACCCAAGTAGCTGAATTAAACGACTTGCTTTTGGGATGAGTAATAAGTTCCAGAGTAAGGATAGTTTGTAAGCAGTGCTGCTAAACTGTGTAAATTATATTTAGCAATGAGTATCAGCTCACACTCCACTAAGTGTGCCCATTGCCAGTGTAAGTCTTCTTGTTGAAMGGGATGAGTGTGCTCTACTGGATAAGGGCCAGGATATGCTTCATCCTGGTTGGACTCCATCCTGTTTGGGCAACAGCTTCATTTGTCACTTCCTAAGTTTGAAAATCAAACTATGTTTGAGACAATCAAAGCATGAATGTGTCTTGAAAAAAATGGTGCTAGCCATGTGGGCCCAAAAGTTGGGAATAAGGAAATTGTGTGCTCAAATTCCTTCTTTACCCTCTACCCAGGACTACCCAAAACTTTACTCCAGTTTCACTGCTTATAAAAAGAAGACAGGAGTACATACTGTATTTTTAAAGTACTGTATACATGCGTGAAAAATACTACGTGTATCATAAATATTGCTATTAATATTTAAGTTACTTTTTCTTACTTATTATTTTTTTTGCACAAACACCTTCAATTTGGAACTGTTAGTGCTGCTTCTCTCTGATTAGATTTGAGATAATAACTGTGATGATGTAATATACCCAAATTCTGGTGGGGTTTTGGTAAAATTAACAACTTCATGGAAGCTGGCTGCATGTAAGGTAAAAGGAGCAGAATAGTCTATAAAATCCTTACAACTGTGGGCATCTAAATTAAGGCTGTTGGCAGAAAGATGGAGTTTGAGTACATACATGTATATCTATTGATTTAAATGGGTCTTACTGCCAAGGCATTACAAATGAGACTGTCAGTGTTGCAGCAGAGTAAATCAGCAATATCAGACAGAACAAGGAGACTGGGACAAAATTATAAATGGATAAATCTTTAAGAGCTAATTTAACTCAGTTTTCTTTCAGTGTTAAATAAGGGAAATGTACAACCTATAATTGTGAGTAAACATGATATATTACTTTTTAACTGTCAACTAAAAATGAATCAAATTTGGGAATCACTGTTTCTTGGGAAAATATGTTGCTATTACATAGATTTTTTTTTTTAAAAGTGTCTTCTGGGGGGCCTCTTTGCTAAAAGTATGTTTTATGTAAAGTATTCTATGAGAAATGTATTTGTCCGACTTAGAGTGAAATCTGTGTCTTTGCTTTCAGTTTCTTATTCCTATTTCCTTTTCTTTCTCCCTGTTTTCAGGACTTGTCTTCAATCAGTCCTCCTAGATCCAAACCCCTCTTTTCCTTTCTGTCTTTCTCTTTGCTTTTAGATATTTTAAATTCTCTCTCTCCTTAGCTTTTCCCCCACTGTTCCAGGTTATAGAGATTTTTAAGTGGCAGTGGCATAAAATATAATTTTTTTCTATTTAAAAGAAAAGGAAAAAAAAAAGAGAAAAATTCTAACCCAAATCTACTAGCCTTGAAATAATTCTCAGAAAAATGCAGCTGTTATGTTTTTAACCATACAATAATACACACATTTCATTACGGTTGATGGTAAATTCTCAGGGCTGTACTTGAACTATTTTTGTGAACTGGGTTTTTATCTTTAGATATTTTTTTTCCCTTTAAAGATGGGATTTCATTCCCAGTTGATGAGATTGGAAGTATTAAACTACAGTTGTCCTTGATTCCTTTTGCTGCTTCTTCATAGTCCAAATTGCCCTTCATGCAGAGCTGAGCTTGTAATATGTACTCTAGATGCTGAGTAAATGCTTTCCCTGGCTGTCCCTGGCTTACTCACTCAGCCACTCTGAGTCACCTTCAAAACATCAAGATTATGTGTATATACACTGTAATAAATAACCACCTGCACTGAGGTAATGCAAATTGAATTTGTTGAAATATGGGCTATTATATTAAAATTTATGTTTCTATTATAATTTTTATTGTATGAAACAAATTTGTTTTGTATGAAATTACTGAGAAATAAGAACAGTATCCATATATAGGAAAGCTTATCTTTTCTTGGGAACTATTTAATAATAGATTCTTACCCTACACGTATCTATTGCATCCTCTTAAAAACACAGAGCTGAATTTTGTCGTTCTTAAAACAGGCCAAGTAACTTAATCATAATGTACTCATTTATATATCCTAAATACAGACAATTAGAGAGTCGRTTTCTTTTTGTACTCGAACCAGTTCTTTTGTAGATATCATCAACAGATTATAAATACACCTAAACCACATTCATTAAAGGGATTTCAAGACAAAATCCAGCTGTAGGGGCATTTCAGTTTGGAATCTGTACGAATGGTGAGTGATGAGGTGAGAATGAGGGTGAGGCGTGGTGAGAACAGAAGGACTTTTTAATACAGTTCTGAACCTGACACACCTCTAGTGCTTTTACTGGACTGAAACAAGTTAATGAYCTGTATAACAAATAGTTATTTTCCTGAATGAAAAAAAACCAAACATTAAAGAAGAAAATTTGAAATTGATTGATAAATATGCAGGCACTAAATTAGCCTTATTTCATGCTAATTCAGCTTTATTGAATTCATATCACCATCCATAAAAGCTGCCTCTGCTGTTCAAAGTAATACCCAGTATATCTCAATTAGCAATGTGTTAACCTTTCATCCAAGCTGGCTAGCAGACTGAAACTAAATAGATTAACTATCAAAAAAGCAAAAAAAAAATCTAAGAACAGAAAGAGAAGTTAAAAATATTTTTATTTTTGATAGTGATATAAAAAATGCCAGTAGAAAGGACGAAATAACATTAAACCTTTAGTATTCCTAAGTTTGATCAAATATATATTAGTTCTTTAAATATTGGAAGAATTTAAAAAGTGTTTGGAATAAGAATAGGCCATRCCTGGTCTTAGGTAGTGTAGCCTGCTTAGAGAAACAATAGAGGACAACATTCTGTTCCAGCAGACAAATTTTAATTTTGGCAGTTTAATTTGGTGAGTGGTTTAAGGTGAATTAAGAAAGTGAAATACAGCAATGGTTCCTTGGCATATCTGTGTCATAAAGTTAGAAACATGTAATGACATGCAAAATTAATGATCTTAATTTTATAATCTGGAGTAGTTAACTGAAAAGGCTGGAAAAAAATTTCRCTTTTTAATGCATATATTATCTTTTGTACTTTTGGTTTTTTTCCTCTCTTCTGACACTCTCAAGTAGGCTGATGTCTTACTTTCCGTAGTACATGGAAATAACTCAGTCGTTCTGCTGTGCTCACATGCTCCAGGTTACAGTGGTCAACAGATATAGGGACAGGCAGTAGTTTCTCCTCGGGCTATATTGGCAAGGAAGATGTTTTTGTTGTTGTTTTTTTTTTCTCCCCAACTTTTGCATAGTTAATACAGTGCACTTGCTAATATAATTTTGGCATTTTCACCTCTTGCTATTAGAGACCTAAAAGACAACCTTTGGGTTCTTATTCTTTCTTGTTACTTGTGGCTTGTTACATCATCTAGCCCTTGGAATTTTAGACTATAGGCCTTAAGATTTCTACTGGCTGTTAAGAAGTGTTTTGAGACCCATGTGATGTCCTGAGTACTTAATCTGTGGTTAATTTCTCATTAAATATCTGTGGTTGCTAACCACTGAAAGGAATTAGAACCTATGACCTGAGCCTTCATTTCCATAGCTGTGGCAACATTTTTCTGCATAATTAAAATTCAAATTCAAATCACATTTGATTAGTTAATAAAATGGATTCTGCAGGTAACATAGTTTAYAAAAGTGAGCGCTAAACGTAATGGTCATCTGTATTTTTGGTCTTTTAGTTCTGATATTTAATCTTTTGAGATGGGACACTAACTCTTTTTTCTTTTCTTCTATATTTTGTGAGTTGATCAGTTCCATACTGAGACATTCTTTTTAATTAATTGATCTTGGCTCGATTTGAATATAAGAAACTGTGTGGCATTATTTTTTTAATCACATGTAAAAGCACAACAAGAAAGACAATCTTTGAGGTTTGAGCAACATATGCAACAGATGCTTATTGTAGTGTATTTAAACCTGAATTTCTTTTTAAATGTAGGCTGATATCTCTACTGAATATTGTAGAAGTTTGTGGACTAAAAATACACTATAAATCATCCAGGGTGAGTGATGTTTCAGAGGTATTGTCTCTATTGATTGTTCTTGAATCCCAAATTTTGTTTCAGGCTTTTTCTGCTGCAATCTCATYATGGCATTAACATTTTTTTTTCTCCTTTACTCACTAATAGAAATTGTGACTATCATGAATGGAGGGACCATATGCTGCTTTGAAAAGGCAGCAGGGACCATGGAGGCAGTTTATAAATGATCTGAGTAAGAAATGAACAGAGACCAATTAAGCTAGTTAGGAGGCCGAAGGTTTTGGAAAGCGAGGATACTAAATTTGGTTCCCTTCAAAAATGATAGAAGATAGAATTAAAAATTAGTGCAATTATTTTATGTCTTTTTGCCTAATAATTCCTCTGTCACTTGCCACAACATAGCATGGTTTCTTTTCTCTTTTTGATGTGGGACAAGGATTTTAACACTGGAAGTTGTCGGATGTGAGTGAAATTACCAGGATGGGACTAGCGGCCACTCACAATCTGGCTTTTGTCACTGAGGAAAGTCTGTGCACTAAATAATGCATGCACAATTACCACATTAATCAGGCTGGTCAAAACAGGTGATCCAGTGAATATCTTTGTGCCCACTGCCATTTAATGCTATTCACCCATGTATCTATTAGAACTACTCATTTAACACCACAGGTGTGCTCAGTGCTGTGCAGATAACACAGAGATGAAAGTTCCTTTCTCAGAGAATTTGAATTCAAAGTATCCAGAATACGGCCTGGATGGTAATAAAGTGCAGGAAAATCTGAGTGGTTTTTTTTTTTTTTTTTAAGCCATACTTTAGTTAATTTCTTGATCTTTATTTAGCTTTGGAGAGCTATTTTGGGAATATGTTTTAAGTTTTTTAGAGTCTCTGGAAAGTATCCAATTAGTGAGAAAAGAGGACGTAGCCAARGAAGGGTTTCCAGATGTAAATGGTGGAATGAAAAAGTGCCACGGAAGAGAGCAAAGGGAGAATTTGAATACAAAAAGCCTGCAGATGAAGTCACAAATGGCTTATTATAGTTACATTTCTTTTGTAAATGCCCAAAAGAAATAGTAAATTCAGTATTCCACCTGTATTAATTACATATAGAGACAAGAATGGGAAACATATAGTGCTGACTTCAATGCAAAGGGGAAAATCATATTTACAGTTGGGACGATATTCATTTTGAAATAAGGAGAACTCCAGGAAAAAAAGGAAAAAAAGTAGGATTCTCCCAGGGAAGATCTAAATTCTGCTGGAAAATCTCAGAGGTTCACACATAACAAATATGTTTAAAAAGAAGGAAAAGTTTTGATTCCACAGACAACTGCCTCAAACTTCACACTGAAATGCGTGAGGGGGTGTGAATTGGAGTAATTATTTATTTTACTGCCTTGTGGTTGCAGTCATGAAAATAATCCTTCATTTTCTTTTCCTCTCTTGCAAAGCTGGTTTTTCCCCTCTGGCAGAGACGATGAAGCAATGTGATGGGCCCCAGACTGTGGTGTGTGGACACAGTGGTTCGGGCTGACCAACCCTTTTATTGTTTCCTGGTGCTTTCCCAAGTGTCTGCCTCAATCTGTTGTCTTCCACTTCATGCTCAAACTCCTTCAACCAACACCCTTTCTCCCCTCTGATTTTGGGCAGCATGCAGGGAAAATAAAAGAGATGCTGATTGGGGTCTGAAACTCCCAGACATGAGGATGATACCAGCAACCCACAACAGTAGCAAAATAATGTGAAGAACGTAGATTTTTTAGCCTGGATAAATGAGACAACATAACATGGTGTATCTGAAGTGTACTGCATATCTGAGTATCTCAAAACACTTCACGGATTATAGTGATTCATTGTAATTGCATCATGATATTGCCATTATGTTGCAGTCATGTTATCATTTCCGTAATAAACATTTATCTTAGGAATGCACCACATAATTAGTTCTGGAATAAAGAGTGCTAAACATGAGGTGTGATTCATTAGAAGAATGATAGAATTTGATTTTTAAATTCTAACAATTTATTTTAACTGTTGCTTGTTGCAAGTGAAAACAAACTGAAGTTTTGTTAATTGCAAAACTGATACAAAACAAGCTTAATTAATGATTGAAAGCTAATACGCATTTAAATATTAGCACAATTACTTATTGTTGAGTTTTTCATTTCCTGTCACTGTAAAATTTAATTGCTAGGTCTAGATCTGCTTTATTTATGATTTCAAGTAGAACTGTTTGATCTAGAATCTTAAGTAAGAAAGCCCTTTATTCATCAAAAAATGACCAATAACAATAATTTCACCCAATATATTCTTGCCTCAATCTGACCATATCAGATWGTTTTGCTATTAAGTATTAATAAAAAGAAAAATAATAAAATCTATTCTACTATTGAGATGCCARCCATACAAGAGGAAGCAGAAAATCTTCATTAAAATAAAAAAATCACTTTAGCTTAAAAGCAAAATATACTGTGTTGCAAGCTAATCACTTAATTATTCTAGTCTGCACAACTTTTGCCTTCTGAGGTTTGTCTGCATAAGCCAGTGATCTAACTCTAACTTAATTAGCTTGGTTAGTAGAAGAACTATGGTCATATTAGCTCCAAATATGTTTATAGAGCTCTGAGTTATGATGGGAGAACAGTACCCAGAGCTTCTGAGACTTGGGGTGTTGTTCACTTCTTGTAAGTATGATATATAAACCCAAACCAAACAAACAAAATCCACAAATCCCTAAAAGAAGTGGATGAAAACTATTTGGCTTTCTGTGCTCCCAGCCCCTGAGAAATTCAGAAAAGATCATATAATGTGATCCTTGGGATGCAGTACAAACATATAATTTAAAAACTTTTGTTTTCGTGCTAAAGAATAAATAATTCTCAAACATTAATCCAATAAAAATAAGAATAGCAGGATGAAGATCCACTTTCAGACCCAAATCTCCAGGCTTACCATGTCAGCCTTCAAGGAGCCTGTGGCATCAGGGATATCCTAACAGTGGATTGGGAGAGTTGCATGTGTAAGAACAAGAATGTAGCAGGAAGTAGGCTGCAGGTGACCCAWAATATCTGCAGAACTGTAGCCACTATAGCCAAACTTCAAACATGACAAGGGATAGGCATATGTTACTGACCAAAAAGTCATAATTTTGGGAGGAGCTACTGGAATTCAGAAGTGAACAGCCTTAGAAAATCACCATCAGGACGGTGGTCCTACTTTCCCAACGCTGAAAAAATGTGCTCTTGCTGTTCTCTGGAGTAGGTAAAAGGTGAATTTGCATCTGTTCAGGCTTGAATCAACAGGGAACTCAGGCACCTCCTTTCTGGTTGAACATCTTGCAGGTATTATGAGAAGAATTGTTGACATTACCTCCTTAATGCTTAATTACAGTTCAAAACTAAGGCCCGTCTAACAAAGGGCTGATCCTCAATCCGAATCCTGTAAGGAATTCCATGTGGAGATTTTAGGTGCTGTTCCATCTGGTTTCTGATCCCGTTACTTGAAATAGAGCTGGTTATCCAAATGCTCGGGCAAAGCAGTCCTGGGATTTTATACCTTAGGAATATTCAGGTGCCTAGAGAAGTTTTCAGCCAGAAAGGAGTGTTTACCAAGTTTCAGCTGCTTGTATTTCCTCTGAATTGAATTTTTGATTTAAATGTGGACTTGRTCACCAAAGCATGCTTTGTATATGGTTTTGGGAATATGAACCTAAACCTTTTTTGTTATAAACTAGCTTAAATGAGCAGATGTTTTTACAGAAGTGTGTTGGTGATTCCCCAAAAGGTCAAAAGCTTATTTAGACAATGCTCTGCCTCCAGTTTATTTCTGAAGCTCAGGTGTATTTATTTAGACCCAATTTCTTTTCAGACATATACCTGGGACAAGGAGTACCCTCAAGATTACCTCAATAGTATTCACAGAATACTTCCCCTAAAACAAAAAAGGTAGTGAAAGCTGTAGAATTTCTTAATGTTTCAGACCAACTACATAATTTCATATTAATCCAATAGAACCACTTGTTCTTAACTCACCGCAACAATTTCTTCTCTGGAAAGCTAAAACTGTTAAATGTATCATTTTTGTGATCTCAGGTGTTTGAGATCAGTGCAACTGAGTGTAGATTGAACCAATTGATTGACAAGCCTTTTCCCCTGCAGCTTTTGGCAGTCTGTTTTTGAATAGTGTGGAAGTTGAAGTAGATTTACTCTTAGGTTACCTGTGTAGTGTCCTGTTTGGTACATTTTTACTGAGCTGCCTGAATTTCATATCAGCTTGGGGGCAATTGCCAACTAAGTGTAATTATGTGATGTTTTCCATCAATAAGAATCTTTCAGAGCAATGGAAGCAGCAAATATCAGTTTATATATTATACCATATTATGTAAATTTTAGTGTAATTATCTAAATTTTTAATTATGTGATTCCTCCCCGACCAAATATTATTTTTTCAAATTCTAATGCTATGCAGAACWAAATATTTATTTTTCTTAAGGTAGTTGGATAAGAAATTTTATGGTTAAACCCTAAGTTCAAGGTAAAGTTATTTTGAAGATGATATACTCTTGTTATTAATGTTTTTTGTGTAGTTGAATTGTGTACAAATGATGAAATCCCAAGAGAGTTAATTAGATAGAAGATAGGCATAGTGTATGCACGGTATCTAGCATGATAGAGTCCAAGAAATGTTTCAGTGAAGGTATTACAGTGATGCATTATAAAATATTCCTTCAACTCTGAATTAGTATGTATATGTACTAATATACATATTAATATATAGTGTATATGCCAATATATATGCTAATTGGCAATATATATAGTAAGGAAAGAGATATATGTAGCATTTAGATTCATTTGCACTGGGGAGAAAATTTCTGTAGATGGTGAATCACAGCTGAGCTTCACTCCCCTTCTGCCTGATCAAAATATAACGCCTGTAACGAGTACAGTTCTCAGTGTGCACAGCAGAAATGATAGCTTGTGTTTATGAAGACTTTTAAGGACAGAAAGGATCTACAGGGAATGCAAGGAAATGACCTAGTTATTTTCAACACCTACAAAAGGCATCAAATAATGGCCAGGTTTTTGCAAAGAACTTTCTTTTCAAAATTAACACCTATTGGCAATAACTGTTTTCTACAGTGCTTTTAGCCATTGTAGTTTTTGTCTGTAGGTTTTAAAAGTAGTCAAAATTGAGTACTCCATGCCTTTACAGGAAAAATAACTATCAGCTCTTTACCAGTTATTATAGATTAGTCACATTAGAGCTGAATAAACATTAGAAATCTTATCAGGAAGTGACATATCCAAATATTTTTTGTCTGAGTGTAAGTCTAACCTGTACTCAAGTTAAAACTCTACCCACTTTTCTGTAAAGATTAGATCATATATTCTTCAAAGTGATAAATTGTTGTTTACTATAGATAACAGCAGGCTTTATTTCTTACAGTATTTTTTAGCATAAAATGACACATGGTCATAATGTCACCTATCTGCTTTGTTCAAAGCTTTTCAATGTTATTTTCTCTAAATAAATCACTAAAGAATTTGAAATGACTAGAGGCTACTAGGTTATTTTCATATTTTTCAAAGGAGTCCTAAACTTAAGGCTTAACTTTAATTGCTATGTAGGTGCTTAAGTACCATAAGAATCTTGGGTTTAGTTCAAAATTATTTTAGACTTGTTCCAGGCATAGCAGTTTGTAATTAATCTAATGCTTTGAGGTCTTGGGCCTTTATATGATAATTGAGATTGTTTCAGCACAGTTTGCTACAGAGTGTAACTGCTACCATCCCTAACTCTTTGCAATTAATTCAAAAATTCTTTTGTTGTTAATGCAAATGATACCTTAGGCCCAGTCTCCAATCCTTGGCAGAGAATGTTCCCAAAAGCATCTGCACTTACTTCAGCTGTGCCTCGAGCACTTTAAAAACAGAGGGCCAGACTGTGTGTCTTGTACAGATGAGTATTCCTGTTTCCTATGGTCCATGTGAATTACATTTTCTATATCCTTCTTGTCTTGTTAACACAGTATCTGCTTTTATGGAGACAGAAGAAAATAAGGGGCAAAGACATAAGAACTCTGTTGCATCAGCAAAAGTAACTAGATTTAATATAAAGGCGTGAAAATGCCACAATTCCTATGAGAGGATGTCTGGTTTTGACTTATTTAAGTCTAGAGAAGTGTGGAAATTCTGAAAAAAGGTATCTGAATCATCTAGTTGGCAGGGAATAAGAAATAATCATCAAGGGCCAAAATGTGTTTATCAAAATCTGAACCAGAGAGGCCAGGATCAGAATAATATCTTAGGCTCACCAAATTTCATTGTAAAAGAGAATAAAATCATGACATTAATAGAAAGTGTTTATACTTTATGTCAGGCTGGTAAATCTTTTGGCATGTTTGAAAGGACAACAGTAATATAATTTTTGTAAAGCAGCAGTTATTATTACTTATTGTACCACAGTAGTCACCCTGGTGATGATCAAATAAAGCTTGGTAGGTTTGAAGTTTGAAATCAAGTGTTGCTGCTCTTGTGGATTTTTACCTTTTTTTTTTTTTTTTTTTTTAAGAGGAAAACCCGCTCATCTTCTTTGGAATTGGTGTCTGAATCTGAACATTTTTTTCTTCAAGGAGATTTTTACTGAGATATGAGTTACTCACTGGAAGTAGTACTCAAATCTTTGAATATAGAACTTACATAATCTTTTTTTTTTTATATGTGTATGCTAATGTCTGGATGACTTCAGCAAAGAACAGCTTTCTTCGGTGGCAGGTAGTTTTTGAGCTTTTAGATCTATAGTGTTTGACATCATTACCATGATTTGAATGCAAACATAAAACACAGGAAGATCACAGTGATAAAGAACTGAGGAAGTAATAAATAATGGAAGGGATAGGTGTTCATGTCCATCTAGATGAAAGAACTTTGGCATAGGAAGAAGGACCTTGAAAAAACCCAAGGTTGAATCAAGTTGCTTTATGAACAGAATATGTAAGGGCAAGAAAATATAAAGTCCGTCTAAATTAGAAATGCTCTAGAGAACAGCCACAAGAATGAGTAAACTATTCGAAAACAAAACTTTGATAATGAGATTTTCAGTTCAGTAAATAAAAGTATAAATAGAATGACTGGAAATTGAAGCTGAGATTATTTATAACTGTTAGGTTAATTGGTGTTGGAATGATTTACCGCAGACTGGTTCATTCTGCATCAGTGGCAACTGATGGATGCTTTCACCCTAAAATATATACTTTAATTCAAAAAAGAATTAGTACATGCCTTTATTACAAAAAGGTTAGATTAGATCATCACCATGATCCCCTCAGGCCTCTAATCTATAAATTTGTGAAATTCTCAAGCTGCTTTGGTTGCTCCATTGCACTGGCCCCTGCTGTTGGCCACTGCACCTAAATGTATTGCAGTATCACTACGCTTATGTGAACCCATTGAAACATATATCTAGAGCTTATCTCTATTATAAACTCTGGGTTAAATTGTTTTTCTTCCAGTAAAATAAACAAAGATGCTTCTAAGAAACCCACAGGTACAAATACTATCGCACACTGTCAAGATGAAGTGATCATCCTGGGGATTCTGAGATGTCATTCACCAAACCCAGACTGCCTTCCTGAGATGAAGTACCTGTATGAATAGAAAGTCTATCCTAGGCAAATGCCAAAAATAAAAATGTGTCATTGTATGAATAGAATGGAAATGAATCTTTCGGGACTATAAGCTCTCAAACCTGGGAATATAGTAATATTTAATCAGGAGTAAGAAGGCTGCTAGGTTCCTTCTCTGCAGTATTCTTCTCTAGTTTCTTCCACAGGAATGTTTAAAACATTTTGCCTAAAATTTTCCAGACATGTTAATTTTGTTAGATTTATAGACAACTCCAAAGCTGGTTGAAAGGAGACCACTAGAACTCAGTGACTGACAGCACTTCTACCTATCCCACCAGTGTATCAACATGCTAGAAAAATTTCATTCTCATTCTTGAGAAAGCGCTGGAACTATTCAGAATAAAAATGATTTGTTTTAATTCATTACTATTATTAGTTCATTACTATTAATAATAACAATTTCTTTAGCTAAGAGCTGCTCCAGTGTGATGCTGTGTATCTGATAATGGTGGTTTGTTATTGTTGACGCTCGCAGTCAGAAACACCATATACTCCCTTAAAACTAGCAGCTCTTTCAAGAACACTGCTGCTGTAGGAGGTTCCTCAGTCTTTAGTTGTTCCCAGCCAGCTAGGGAATAAATCAGCCTCATTTGCACAGGACTGGAACTCTCCTTCCTGAAGTCTGTTCGGCTCTTTTACCTGAGTTATGCTTTGCGGTTTTATTCAGCAGAAACTGTAGTGTTGGAGAATAGTTTTGCATGAGAGGAAACAAAGTCCAATCATCTTACATGAATCTTTTTGGTTAAGTGTTCACTTTTATGCCTTGTGACACACAAACACTTTTATTACATTTAAAAACACTTAGAGGACTTCTACCTATTACATTAAAGTTTGTAAGGGTTACGCATATCACCCTGCAGATGAGGAAATTTAAACAGTTGATTTTGTATTCTTTTGTGCCCTGACTTGTAACTTAATTTGAACCTGTGTTGGAAAGTTGACATGAAAATTCACCAGCCCAGACATAAATTCACTCATCTGCATTTTGCCATAATGATTGATGATAACAGACAAGACTGATGATAATTTACTTGCCTGTCAAAAGATTTTCTCACCCCAAGCAGTGGGCAATTAGGACTTTGCAAGGCTGATTTAAGGTTAGTTATTGTGAATTGCTTCATTTTTTAATGTTCTATGATATTGTTTGTCTTATTTTTAAACAACCAGTGTTTGCAACAATTGCTGCAATTGAAAATTGCTTTTCTCTGTAGTTGTTTTTATCTTTTGAATGGAAGCTATTGACTTCTGTATTAATGTCCTAGTAAACACGTTAAGAATATTTTTCAAGACTGTTCAAGTTGCTAAGAAAATATCCATGGAAAATGGATAATTTCTTCTTTTTAACACCCTCCTGAATATCAAATTTTTGAAACCTTCTGTTTTTATTTTGTTAGTCGTTTGATACAACAGGGTCTGGTGAAGAGAAAACTGCAGAACTTGTTGGCCGACATAGCTGATCTATATAATATAAAAGTATTACCACTATATTAGCACAAAGTTACATTCTGAAAATTTGGACCTGAGTTTATTGCCACGTGATGAAATTGTGATTTGTTACAGGCTCACTGGCACAAAAATGTTTTCATGCCTCCTTTCTGCAAAGATTTAATTTTAGAACTGTTTTATTTCATAACCAGCTGTGAAATACCCATTCTAGTGGTCGGTGGTGGCTGGACTAGAAATATCAGTTCTGACTGGGAAAATGCACCAGACAAAGTGGCTTGGATCTTTTGATTAAGTGTCCTCGTTAATCCTAAAACTCATCTCACTCAAATGTCACAGTCCAAAGTTTAGATCTCCAGTCCAGATTAGGAGTCTAAGCACCCTCTGTACATCACACCTCCTCAAGTCCCTCTGAAAGGCTTTTTATCCTGTTTTTAAACAGTTTCTGAGAGGGAGTGGGGTGATGGACGGCTCCATAGAAGTTCCTGCTTCTTTCCATTCCTCCAGGCCTGGGCTTTTGTTCAACCTGTTACAAGCCTTGCCATTTCTTCCCATGGCATCTGTCACAGATGTTATTCCCTCTCTGTACATGCTCCTAAAACTCCTATTCCACACTTTTTCCAACCGAATTGCTGAAGTTTGGGTATATGGGAGATGAAGGCTTGATTTAGGAACCCACACTGTTGTGTGCACACACCTTATACTGGTTCATTTGAGCAAGAGCCACATTAAACTGAACCCTACTGCTCCGTGGAGATTCCCATCTCCTACGGCCTGGGAGAGACCACGTCAGTGTTCTGCTTTCTCTTCTGTCACTGGTTTGTGTTTAATCCCAGTGAGGAGTTAAACTCCTCTTCCCTGAGCCAGTTTTGCAATAGGCTGCCCACATCTTAGCCAATAAGAGAAAGCTTTTATTTATATGCCTGGTGCCAGCGTCTGAACAACTTGGAAGGACTAAAATATCTCCTCAAACCCTCAGATACAAATCGTGCAACAATAAAAAATTCCCCAAAGTATGAAGTTAGTCATTTTGCTATTAAGTGCTATATATGTAAAGGACAGAAGACTGACTTTCTGGAAGGACTAACATCTTCTTGACAGATACAATTGGCTGAGTTTGTCTATTCCCTACCTTAATGGATGACACCTGTAAAAAAAGCAAATCTATTTTTAATGGGATAGTCCCTAAATGACCCAATTTCAGGAAGAGTGCACTTTCATGAATATTTATTTAATATGAAAACACTAAAGTAAACAAGAAACTACATGCTATAAATAAAAAGAGCCCAGAGGGTCAAACAGTGATAGACTGTATGATATGAAAGCTAATTTTGTATTGCTTTATGCACCACGTTAGCAAAACAGATCCCAGTGTGTGGCTGCTGCTCACGATGGCAGTCAAGAGGTCTTTGTTACCTTTGCACAGGCAGCTTCTGTGCCCTGAGGAGGGCTTAAAGCAGATACCATGTTTTAAACATACACTCCTGAATGTTTTCTGTAAAAAAAAACAACCCAATTTTCTTCTGTCCTTCTGTAAAATCCGTAACATTCGTTGTCAGTACGGGCTGCCATTCCAATTTAGAATGTGTTTATATGGGAGGTGCTTTGGAGAGGGCAGGCAGAGACAAGTCCCTGGTTATCCTCCAGATTCTTGTTAGTCAATTTAATTCCATCTAGGTCTTCCTATTTAGTGCAGGTTTTTTTTCTGTGGCAAAACAATAGCTGATGTTCTATAGGGTGCCCTTAGGAGGTGAAACTAATAGCATTGGACAGCATTTGGGGATGTGCAATTATTATGTTCCACATGCTTATAAATGTATTGACAAAATAATTGGCAGAGTGTATCTGGTCTTATTCAACTCTCTCCCCCATCAAATGAGTTGTGTAAGGCCTACCACATCATGTTTATATTTTCTTAAACTGGACATTTTTGTGTGCAGTTTATTTCTAAATATATTCTATCACTAGGGTCTGAAGGTGAAAAGGACCTCGAAGTAGGCCACTAAATTCTGTCATAATATGCACTAGAACCAGATACTTACTCTGTGTGTGCTGTGCTTACATAGGACAGGAAGTGATCTAGATGATGAGAAAAGCAGCATTGGAGCAGAGCGAAAAATCCCACTTGGATATTCATACCTTTTCCAAATGCGAGTACAGAATCATTTAAAATAACAATTATTTTATCAAGTTTTATCATAAAACTGTACTGTAGCCAGAAAGCGGACTTATCTAACCTCTTTATCTTTGCTGGAATTATAAGCAACTATATTTGAGTGATTTCTATAAAATGTTGTAATTTTTAATGTAAATTTAGCTCCTTTTTATAGATCTAAGTGCCAATATGCCTCATACATGACCAGAGTTTGATGTAAAGCTTTATTCATTCAATCACACGTAGTTAATATTTCTCTCTGTTTTCTTTCAATAGGATAATATACCTTCATTTATGGAATACTCAGCATTTGAGGCTGGGCAACATGTGATATCACTTTTTTTTTAAAGCAACACCAAATCATCACTCTTTTGCATTTGAAAAAATACCAGTTTGAATGACAACATTTATAGGAAGTGTGTGAGAACTGCTTTCCTACACAGAGACAAGCTATAGCCAAACCATCTGGTTCCAGTGAGACAGTAACTCGTGAACCCACTAAATTCTTGTAGGTTCTCTGTAGCTGACTGTCCTGGGAGACTTTCCTTGCAGTAAACGAGATATTGCCAATTAGGGTATCATTGGTAACTTACTGCGTGCAAGCTAAAGATCTCCATAGTATTTGTGGGCAGCCACTCTCCACAGTGTCTGGCTGAAGCCACTCTTGGGAGATTGGTTTTCTCCTTGTCGAGGACCAATTCCTAGTTCAAGCTATTTTGGTAATCACATAAAGCAGCAAATCTTGTCATTTTTGTCTTACCTTGAGGATAGAAAATATTTTACACACTGTTGTTCTCCACATTTTTGAAATTGCAGGAGGTGCAGGAAGAAGGCACATTTTGAGAGCTGGAGAAAATGCTTTATAGTGGAAGATTTAAATAGCTCAATCTGTTTATCTTATCAAAAGAAGATTGATAGGTAACATGATTACAGTGTGCAAGTAAATTCACAGGAAGAAAATATGGGGTATTAAAGAGCTTTTTTTTTATTCAAGCACAGAACCTTGGTACAAACTAATGCTGGAATCCTAAACCAGATGAAACAAGCTGGAGTGAGGTGCAAATTCTTACTGGTCGGTATCATTATCTACAGGAGCAAACTCTGAGATTGAGGCTCCATGTCTTGTGGTACCTTTGAAAAGGGGCTCTATATGCACTGGCTAAAACCATGTCATTGTGCTAAATAAGAGGGTGAGTGACACATTTAATGACCTATGAGCTACAGGAAGCTATCCTAAACATTTCATGAATACTTCTGTCCTTCCCCTTCATTAAAACTACAAAATGCCAAAATTCTCTTCTGTTGGAGACATATTGAGCCCAAATGCTGAGTTTGTAAAAAAATGCTTATGCACATGCTGAACCTTAATGGATTCCAAGATGCTCAAAATGCAAAAAAAAAAAAAAAAAAAACAACCCAACAAAAAAAAAGGAATTGGAAATTTATTATTTGCCAGGACTTTTAATATAATTATTTTACAATAAGAGTCTGGTGCTGAGGTTCACTGCTATTCTGCTCACCTCTTAGAGCTGGGCATTTGCAGAGAGCCTTATTTCTTTGTCTTCCCCTAGCAACATGCATTAAAAGAAAAGACAAAACACTGACTTCACTGAAGTCAAAGGCAAAACTCCAAGCTGTGACAGGGCTAAGATTTCACCTTAATATTTAGCTAATACTTTTGTCTTGATATACACAATGCCTGTACTTCTCACAAAGATTTTAAGATTTTCTAGCTTTGCAGATGGAAGGCCTTGGACTGCAGAGTTGTGAATGAAAGGAAGGGTAGATTATGAGATTATCTCCCTGAATACAAGATGGATTGCTATGAAAAATATTATGGGATTTTGTTTTTCAGTATGAGAGATTATACTTCTTGTCATTTTATTGTTATAAGGTCAAGGTAGCACATTAAAATGTAGGACCACATAGGAATAAACTTTATGTTGGAGCATTTGCTATGTCTCTATACGTACTAAGAATATTTTTATTTTAAAAAATCAACAAAAGAAGAGCATGACTCTTTATTGTTTTACCAATGTACAACTTTTTCCTAGATTGCTGCCAGTTTTTTCATTTTCAAGTCCCTTTTCTCCATCCTTTCTGTCGTACATGCTAATCTCCCTTTTTATAACACCGTCTCCGAGTGATTCATTTGTGACAGTCACAGAAGCATGCACTCCAACACCCACACGCAGGTAAATCTGCTGCGGTGATATATTTTAATTACAGATTTAGTCAGAAGTAATTAAGGTTTTATGTCACAGGGATAGCGGAGAGTTTTAAAAATTCATGTGGTTCCAGTCTTTGTGAGCGCKCAGTTTGTGACACAATGGCTTGCAAAACAGGAACGATCCCTTAGTGCTGTTAGATTAATTAATAGAAAGAGAATAAACTTAATGGAGCTAGAAAAGTGCAAAAAATTGTGTTTTTTCCACTGTATATCACACAGATGGAATGGTCGTCCTGGGATTGCGGCGGGGGACAGTAATTGCATTTTAATTACAGTGCTGATGGCTTCTGCTTCCTACCAGATGGAAGGCCCTTTTAAAATAGAGGCACAATAGCAAGCCTCTGCTTATTTTCTCTTCTGATGCTGGCTAACATATAGTGACACAAGACAAAAGCTATTATGGTATGGTTTGATCAGAAAGACTTTATTCAGTGCTATAATACTTCATAGTAGCAAGAAAATCCATTCTCTGCCAATATTAAAAAGGCTTTTCTTCTGTCTAGAAACTAAAATGGAAATATGCAGGGAACTACCTACTACTTTTATTAGTAACAATCATAGTTAATCACGTTGTTGCTAGGTTGATAATATTTATAGAAGGAAAGATAGATAAGTGAGACTTCCTTTGTTTAGAATGCTTAGCAAAGATGGTTCTCAGGGTGGCACTATGCAGAACAGGGTGCAGGTTAGATTGAAGTTAACAGATGCAAAGATTACTCTGCGATGTCCTTTATTTTACAGATATTATTGGGAGTTAGCAAACATAAAAGTGCTGATTATTGAGAAACTGATGTTGCAGAAAAGGGTCAGATCTGTAAATAGTGTGAAAATTACATTCAAAGCCAGTAAATTGCATTAAGAAGCATACCTTTGTAGATGCACATACAGTATTCATAAGTGAATAAATGAATTATATTTAATAATATTTCACCTTTTTGTCATAGTTTAACTGCTTCATATATTAGTTTACTTCAGCAAGATGCCCTTCCACTGTCATTGCATCCTTGAGACAATAGCCTCTGTTATTTTTTTATTGTAAAGATATATCTGAGAATCTTTTGTCTGTGTTTTGAGTCTTAAAAAGGTGCAGGTAGCAATAAATAAATTTGCTTCATAGTTAATGTATAAGTGATTCATTAAGCAACTTTGTGCCAGGGGTCACTCTCTGTAATTTTTATGTGAGAAATGCAGTGGTTACCAGGCTATAATGGTACTATTATTTAATACTTATAATAATTAATAAAAATTAGCACATTGTGTCTCAGAAAGATGTGACTTTTAGTGCTATGCTGCCAGCAACTCAGCTGCCTCTCGGGCAGTTTCCAATTAACCCACTGGAGTCATCTCCATACTGTCGAGGATGTGCGCTCGGAAAAGACGCGGAGCAGGCGGTCCAAGGCTCATCCTTGGAGAACGTGAAAATGGAGGGAGCTGGGGAGACCTTGGAAGAGTCTAGACAAAGGAATCATGTCTGACTCTCTGGAATTTGGATACTGGTAATAGTGGAGTGTCGCCAGTTGGACTGTTCTTCATGATAATATATTTGCATAAGTATTTGTGCAACCAGTATTTTTGCAGGCCATTTACACACTCATAAATTTCTTTCATAACAAATCTAAGTTTTTACTGCTGCAGTCCAAAAGGTCACTTGGATTATTACATTAAAGGTAAAAAAAAAAAGGAATCAAAAAAACCCCAAAACAGTGAAAGACCAAGTGAAATATTTAGTGCTTTCCTCACTTTAGTTTTCATGAAATTGTAATCAGGTAACATTTTGTAATCTGTTAAAGTGGAAGGGCTTGCAAACCCATTGGAAGAAGGTCTAAGTATTCTGAGTGATCTTGACAAAACTGCAGGAATGATTCAGTAACAACAGAATCGAAGTGTTACCTTGAGGAAGGAAAAATAAACCTTGAGTACAAATTGTAAAGTCACTGATTAGGGAGTTGCACCATCTGAAAGGAGGAGGGCGATAGAGAAATAAAAACTGAATTTGAATTATTTTAATTGAATGGCAAAACAGGAGATATTTTTCTGGAATATGTAATTAGGAGTGTTGTGTTTAAGACACRAGATAATTATTACAATTTCCCTCAGGCTGGTGATGTTGAAATGGATAATATCTCTTGCTTTAGGATTTGCTTCAAGAAAGATGCAGGTAACTTGATGAAATTTTGGAGGAGAGCAGTCTAAAGATACAGTAAACAGTTGTTCTTCATATCTTCATGTCATAGAAATTTACTCACAGCAAAAGATTTAAATTAGTCTGTAAAGGGCTTTTCTAAGTACAGGGATAGTGAATGGAACAGACTGTCTGGGTTGTGAAGCCTCTTTCATTAGAGATTTAGATAAAAATATTCTCATAGTAAGGGATGTGTGATCAAGATGAAATCACAGGGATGTGAGTGGTAAATATCTGAGAAGTTTTGGTCTTTGTCAGTGTTTATTATTATTTTCCCTTATGGTCCCACAATTACCCCTCAYGGTGCCTTTCAACTCTTCTTTCCTTATGGTTCTTGCATATTTGGTCTTGTGCTCTTCCTCTAATTATCTCTGTATTTTTTAATTTCTGTAAAAATGTAGATCAACAACAGCAAAAGCAAGTTTCATATGGGATAAAACCCACAGGAAATTTTCGAGTATTGAAAATTAGGTTTTCATTGAGAGTTTGTGAAGGTGTTATAAAGTGTGAGTTTCTTGTCGGAGCAGCTTTGAATGTGTGCGCAAAATATTTTGTACTTCACWTTCAATTCAGGAAAGCACTAGTTTGTTGAAGAAGTCAAGAGAAAAGCTGCAAAAGTAATAAGGAGATGGCAAATAATTACCTAAGGTCATGGTGCAGCAAGAGAAAAAGCTGAAAGGTATAAAGAGGTGTGCTGACATCAAGTTTAGTGAATTGTTTTGTTAAATGCTCCCCTGGGTAACAATTGATTAAATAATACCCAAGACTGGGACAGGTACATGATGATGCCCTGTAAATATTTAAAAGTAAGGGAGAGTATTTTGAGACAGTATAGGAAACTATTAAAAACTAATGGAGGGAAATAAAATACTACCTTTGTGCAATTTCAGGAAGTTAAAATATCCAATTACACTTGAGGATGAAGATTTGATCATGAGATCAATACACTTTAGAATAGTTTTCCAAGACTAGTGGTGCATAAAAACATAAAGGTCATAGTACGAGGTCAGAAAAAATGTCTGTCTATAGCAATCTCTTGTGGGCACCAGCAGATGCTGATATTAGGAAATAAAAGCAGGTGAGAATAAATAGCAGCTACATTAACTAACAATTAAGAATCAGAAATAAGCATTAGTAGAATGTACCACTAATATTGTTAAAAACAATGCAGCACTAATTATTGGAATAGGGAACACGAGCTGTTTTTTCCTTCTCCAATTTCAAAACATCAGTCTTTGGAAATGTGATTTCATCATAAAATGATCTGGAGTGGCTAGGAACTTACCAGTATCAAACTCCTTATTCAAAGCCATTTTTACAGGGATATTAGTTCCAGCATTAGAGTTATTAAAATTCTCTCACTCTTATGCACAGTCTGGAGAGGACAAAGATGGCTTTAAACCTGCAAGAATTAATATACAATTCTTTGTGTGAAATTTGCCATTAGCCATCACTTACAACTTAGTCCTTACAACACTTGTAAGGAATTCATGCAATAAATGCCTGRTGTTTTCAGTACTTCTGTATTGAAATGATTACCATAATCTAGCCTCCTAATTTTCAAAATATAAAATCCTAAATTTCCTGTTATTCTAAGATAGAGTGCTCTTGCACAAAAAATATTAGATCCCAAAGCACTGTCGCAACATTAGCAGAGGCGCTAGACATTTGTATTAAATATCTATTTAAATTTTTCAAATAATAAATATCAGAAGATTCATCTATCTAGTAATAGGTGCTATAGAAATTAGTAAAAAGAAACAAATATTTGACATGTGTATATCCATATTTAGGCAAAATGATGATTTCTGGCACTGTTATAAAATTCTACACTGTAGGGAAAGTTTGCCAGCAAGGAACAGAAGGAGTATTGACTTTTTACTATAATGACATTTCTGTCAAATTAATTATAAACTTGGGAAATATTAATCTAATTGAAATAATACTGCTAAAAGAAAAATCAGTTAGGTTTTTTTTTTCCCYTGACAGTTCAATGGTTCACAAAACTTGAAGGACATGAAATACAAGAGTATTAGAGAAATAATTGGTAGTATTATAATAATTTGTATGAATATTATTAAAAAGTATTAAAATGTCTATTCATGTCTATTAAATGTCTATTCATATCTATTAAAACTCCAGCTGACAACAGTGGAAGTAATTTATCTTTTAATAAAGAATAATAAGTAAAGAAATCAAGAAAATAATAAGGAAAATAAAGAATAAAGCAGTAACACAGAAATATGTATATGATGCTTATGAATTTATTATCAAAACACATAATGATCAGCAAACTATCATATCGTAAATTTTTCATGACACAGGAAAAATGGCAACAACCAAATCAAAATGCGATTCACCTGCCTACCATGTGTGCTTTTGCCARACTAAAGAAAGTGTGTTCTAAAATAGATTACCTAATTTAAATTTAAAAACTTGAGATGCTTAAAGATTCTATTGGTATCACTCTCCAGGAAGGATAGACACTGTTTGCCAGGTTAGTCAGGGCTGCAGGTAGATGCATAAGCCCAGGTCATGCTCAGCCGGACCTGGCTAAACCCAGGGTGAAGGCCAAACCCTGAGGAAAAGCTGGGAAGTTAGTGGGTGGTGAGAATTTATTAAGCACAGGATTTAAGTGTAGAATGGCATAAATGAGAACTTCTGTTAAAGCACAACAGACACACAGGAATTGGAAGACTGACAAAAAGTCAGCAACAGCACCTTGCTCGTACGTTAAGTGAAGGCAATGATCCGAAAACACCGAACTGGGTTCTTGATGCTGTGTTTTTGGCAGGTGCAGAAATTAAACTTGGTGCATCTGAAAAATGTAACGCTGAGAGCTCTTGAACAAAAAAGGTTCCCTCGAGTATTCATGGCATCTCCTGGTTTGCATATGAACACTGTCTTAGCAGTCTCCTGGGAGGGGCTAAAGCATCACCTTATTTTGTATTGGTTGTCTAAAGAATGGCCTCGTAGGCACTGGGAAAAAATGTTTAGGCTAAGGTTAATAAGTGGTTGATTCTTTAATCAGATATTTTACTTATCCACCACACCTGGATCTTTAAGAGTTGTTAACTGAATGATATGGCATGATACATGCACATATAGAACTGAATTGTTACCTGAATGGCAGGGCATGATCTGCTTCTTTTACCTAATGCATTGCACAGTTTACTGAAGGTTTCTTGGGGCATAGACTGAAATCTTTCTCTGCACCATGAGAAAACCACAGAGCTCCTCAGTGACTGTCACTGCATATTCATTTCCATCCAAGCCATGCATATGTTAGGCTACACTTCTGCCTTGTGCACTGCAGCGCTCAGTGTCAGTCCCAGCATTGCTCCTCTTGGTTTATCTTCCTTATTGGACACTCTCAAGGAAAAGAGAGGAGCAGAGCAAGGAAGCCTCTGTGAAACCACAGTGCCTTTGGGTCAGCACAACTGGGCTTCCAAAGCTGGATCCTTCTGCATCAGGGCACCTTTGGATCCGTGAAAGGGGACACGGATTTCGTTTTAAACAGATGCTGGATGTGGTAAGCATTAACAATTCATACTTCTCTTGACAAGCGGTCTGAAAATGGTTTGAAGTGTAATGTCTTAATGTGTAAGCAATCCTGACAGGTCCTGACTTTTGCTCAAGGCTGCTTTGGGCCCAAGAAACTGGTTGTCTGACTCTTAAATATTAGAATGGGTTTTCTATGCTGCAAATATATTGGATCCAGGGAGGGTTGAGGTATCTAGAACCTGGTTCACTTCTCTGCCTGTTCTGGATCTGAACTTGTGACAAAAATTGCACCACCAGTGAAAACAACATGAAGCTTGTTTTTTGTTAGATTTATGAGACARAAAGTAATTGGTGCTGCTTTAATATTAACTTTCTCTTGAGAGACAGGTAGCGTTCATGGCAAAAAACGCTTTTTCTGCCTTTGAGTAGGTGGGTAATACTAAAGCAGTTTGGGTCTGGTTGTTAACTAGAGAATAAGATTAACCCCACTTTAAATTCTTTGCCATATTCCAGAGATGGATGTTGGAAGCAGAGCCCTTTTGCAGCAGTGGCATGCTGTGACCGAGATCTGCACTCACCCTTTACCACGAGACTTGTTACTCTGGACTTTCTAAAAATATAAATGTGCTTGATTACCTGTCCTTGTTCAGACTTAGCTTTCTGCAGGCTTTTCTGAATTGCAGTTCTAGCTCTGGAAGGGCTTTGTCTATGTAAGGATGCAAAGTGTATTGGAATGGAATGGTTTTAAAAGCTGGTGATACTTCTGAATGACACATTRTAGAGAACTGTATTCCAGTTCTAGTGGCAGTATTAACCCACACTTATATCAAACACTTGGTTGTTTGGTATAAAAGTATTACCAACTTGGTTTTCCCATTGTCTGTATAAAATGTATGGGTGTGCTATGACTACATGTTGTTTGCTTTTATTGTCTTCATCACATAGTAAAGATAATGTWAAGTTACTCCGAAATGCCTCTCTTTTCCAGAAATGTATTTATTTAGGTATTCATTTGCAAGTTCTCTGTATGTTGATCCATCACTGAAGCGAGCAACTCTTGTGTAAATGCAGCCTACATAAATAATACTGTAAATATATAAAAGACATTTATCAGAGAATAGCTAAATGAACCCTGCATAATAAGAAAATGATAAACTACTTTGTATTAATTGCTAAAAGCAGTGATTCCATTTGACAGAGCACTGAACTGAAACTTAGGAGATCATATTCACTGGCCAGAGCAAATTTGCTTATCAACTTGCTTCATTTTCCATATCTATATAATGGGAAAAATGTTATTGACTTTCTTTGTAAAGCAGTTTTAAGATTTAATACTGAATCATGCCACATATGAGATATGTGTTGTTTATAATCTACTGAATACAGAAATACAAAACCAAAGTGACACTTCATGTCCAGAAATTATTTGGAGTAAGGATTTGCAAGCCATCGGGAGAGTGAATTCCRGATTTATGGCCTTTAAATAGCACTGTTAAAACACGGTGTGTCTAAACTGGGAAATCAACAACAACAACAGGAACTACATAGGAATGATGTCCATGATAAGACAGAGGGAGGACTGGAGCTCTGCACCTGAGTTGCTTTTGTTGTATTCATCAGTCCACACAAGGAGTGTTCCATTATAGAAATAATGTTTAACTTCTGTGCAGCTTCTGAAGGTTTTAACTGTTGACYGTATTTTGATTTGATTTCCATAATGCAAAGAATTCCAGTGTGCATGTTTGTACTGCAGACCCAGGGGTTGCTTTGCTCATTTGAGAAGCAGAGTGGTCTATTCTGCACAGATTTCATTCCAAAGCCAGGTATTTCCTGATCTGGACATCACTTCCCTACCACTCATCCCGAAGTCCTAGCCCGTTCAGCCAGGGTGGCTGTTTAGAACACCTTCCACAGCACATCTCAATGAGCTTGATGAACACAGACAAAATAGAAATTATGATTACAAAAGGCCATGCAAGTCTTCTTTCCTGCCCACAACAGCTTCATCACGCTTTGACACTTCCTGTTTGAATTCTGCTCTTAGTTTCCTGATGCACTTTCTAGACCAATCCATCATCAGTAGCTTTGTGGTGGGTTGCCTGGAAATATGTTCCTGGTAGTCAGCTTCTTGAAATGCAAAATATGAGAAATATAAATAAAATGAAGCCTGATTACAGTTCCTCTTAAACCCAAATGTGCTRATTTAGATGACRTTCTCCCTACAGTTTCTCTAGAGCAYATGCCTCTTTCATTTTTTGTTATGGTTGATAAATCAATATTTTCTAAGAAAATTCTTAAAGGAATTTATTTTATTAAAGACAATTCTTAAAGAAAATGGTTTAATGATTCTTTATAGAGAAGCCTCTATTCAGTCACACTTTTTTGGGGTCTAGAACTGTTTTTATCTCAAAGACTGCAGATGCATTTTCACTACATGGCCAGAGTATTGCTTTATAGACTGCTTCTATTCTTGAATATCTCATCTTCCCATTAAATAATATTTATTACCATGAATGCTTGTAGAGGAGCTTTTCAACTGTAAAGAATATCTAAGGAAAGAGAAGCAAAAAGAAGATTATCACAACACAAATGACAATTATTTGATAGACATCCTTAACAAAATGTGTGGAAAAAGGTGACATTTTGTATGTGAGGAGCAGTCTACAAACTTAGCCTTCATTACACCATGATGTGTACAACAATATCACAGCAAGACTTTTATTTGGTGATTGTGAAGAAAAAAAATGTTCACCAATGAGGTTGTAACCAGGGTCAGTGAGATGAAAAAAAAATGTGAGAGAAATACTTAGTATTAAATAGAAGTTGCAACCTCAAGTCTACAGTTTAGACATGRTATTTAATGTATTTAATTTCTTCCCCTCTTATTTTTGGAATAGTAAATGATTTGATTCCAGGTACCTTGGTTCATGTCCTATAACCAAATATATCAACATTTTTTGCTGGAGTTTGACATAGTTTTGGAATCAAAGAGTGAACTTCAGTATTTCAGCATTTATCAGGGATTACTTTGTACGTGTGATGAATTTTGTCTTGCTGGATAGAGTGATGAATATTTGAGTCAATATGCAGATGAGATAGGTTATTCATATGCACTGGTTCATATGCAGAACTATAATTTCAAGCTCATTTCTTGACTTCACTGCATTAAAATTCTCAACCACAATGTTTCATTAATGGGTTTATTGCCCTAATAGGTTTCAGTGAACCCCAGTAAAAGAATAGAAACTGCCATAAGTAGATTTAAAAAGTTTAGCTATAAAAATCTGTAGTTAAAATATCTAATTATTGTAGTATTGTGTACCTTCTGGAGACTGTAGGAGGTGTAGAGAAGTGAATTTAGGGTAGTGCCACAGGAAAGACTGCTATTCCCTTCACAGAGGTTCCAAGTGATACATCCATTATTATTAGAAATAGGTTAGGGTCAAATTTCCAGAGCAATGTAGCTCATCAGGSGCTGAGAGAAAAAAATCTTCTATATCTTATTTCTGAACAAAATTAACACATCTTCACCCATTACTGCCAAAGTGAAGTCTGGAAGAGAGAGGACAACATGATGCAACCTCCTGAGAGGAGGCACAAATCTAAAATGACCTCTTAGACTTCAAAAGTGCAGACTTTTGTCTGTTTAGGGACCTGCCTGGAAGAATCCCATGAGTTACAGCCCTGGCCTGGAGAGCAGTGGGGTCCAGGAGAGATGGTTGATTTTCACTTTCTCCAAATATAGGAATCATCTATCCTGATGAGAAGGAAATCAGATAAAGACAACAGGTGTCCTGCATGGATGGACAAGTTGCTTCTGAAAAAGCTCAAACGTAAAAGGAAAATATATAAGAAGTGGAGGAAGGGTAGGGAATCTGGGAAAAGTAGAGAGGCTCTGAACATGCAGGGATAGGGTTAAGGAGGCCGCTGCCCATATGGAGTTGAATTTGTCCATGGTCTTGGAGGGAAATAAGAAACTTTTCTGTAAGTACTTCGGGAGTAAAAGGAGGACAAGAGAAATTGTGGGCCAACTGCCAAATGGGACAGGGAATGTGGTGATACAGGACACAGGGAAGGACAGGGAATTTTGACCACCTTCCTAGTGGTTGTTGGTAACACTGCTTTTCAAGAATCTCAGATCCCTGAGGCCAGTGTAAAGTCTGGTGCAAGAAAGGCTTATCCTTGATGGAGGAAGATCAGGTGAAGGAAAATTTAAACAGACTAGATTGGCAGAGGAGTGGATCTCCCCAGTGTGCATAAATATCTGTTGGGAGCTGTAAGGAAGACAGGGCTGGTGTTGAGGAACACATCTGGTGCAGATTTGCAGGCTAAGAGCCAGATTGAGCTCTGGGTGGGAATCTGAGACAGGAGACTGCCAACTTTGGTTAAAAAAGGGCACAAAGTGACAGCTCCAGGTGAGCGGACTCTGAGAGGCAGGGCAGGAACAGAGGACGGGAGGGAAAGCAGTACTAGCGCAGGGAGGCTGTGAGGATGTAATTTTTTTAAATTTTTTTTTAACTGTAAGTCTGATTGAACACCAAAACGACTTGCCCTGAGAGGGTATGGAGTGTCTGTCTGAAGAGATTAAAAACTTGTCAGGACATGGTCCCAAACAGCCTGCTCAGTTCATACTGCTCGAGCAAGAGCGTTGGACAAGACAACCTGCAGAGGCCTCTTCCAAACTCAGCTGTTCTGGGATTCTGTGAATATAAAAACAAGGACTTTGTTGCATCAGAAAGGATGGTATTTAAGCATTTCCCAACTAACAAATCCCTTAATCAAAGAAAATGGGCTATTATTCTTTTGCAAATGCTCCCCCGGAATAAAAGAAAGGACTGTTCTTAAGAACATTAACTGATGACCTCTACTTTCTTTATTGTAATTTGTGATAATATGGGATACTGTTAATGCCTTGAAAATGACAGTGCATTGTAAGAATGYTTTGCAAGAGTGCTTTGCATAATTTTATGTTTTAAACTTTAAGCAGTATTGGAGATTTTATTTCAGTTAAGTCACAGAATTTGCATGAATGTTATGAAATAAGTGCTAGTAAATACTATTCTTCTCCTGCTCTTCAAAGCATGGATTTGCTTATGCACATGCTCTACCTAGCATGTTATCTCTTCCTAGAAACATTATTAACGTGAACAAAAATTTGATATGATCAGTAATCACAATCAATTATTTGATTAATCTATAATATAGATTACATTAAGACTCATGTACCGTTGCATTTCCAATAATAAACATTTACAGCAATTATTTATATGAAACATCCATACTGTGTTGCCATACTGCATTTTTCATTAGGTTCCCCACGGAGATGAGACAGTAAACATAAAATTCAAAAATTCATACCATTTTTTATTAGAAAGCATTCAAGGACCTTCAGCGTTTTGACTATGTTAAAACACTCTGTCAGTTCTCTGTGAGGTTACTAAGATTAATTGCCTTTTCTGTGATTCAAAGAGCTTTAGATATACTCGGTCTGAATGCGAATTTTCTGTGTGTTCATGCTTGTTGCACAACAGTAAACTATAAACTATGTTTTCCACTGTGCATAATTGTCAAAGTTTATAATAAATCCTAATGTTTTCATATCTCCTTTAATAAAAACTGGGAACAGGGAGCCAGTGGAAGCCAGTGGAGGGTGAGAGAGTCTGATTTCATCTTCCTTTTTTACTGCAGTGCATGTGGTAGTTTCTTCCTGTAGCTGTGGACCTGAGAAACTGGATTTGAATAGTTCTGCAAAGAGGAGRGATGTCTGATTTTTTTWCTTAGCATCTGTGTGTTGGTTCTGATGCCAATTTCACCACAGAGAAGTGGAAGACAGGATATTTGCTTTGCTCGTAATGGTTGCAGGTATCTAACTTGCTTGTTTTACTAGTTTAAGAAATATGTGCATGAATAATAGAATTCTTGAAGACATAAATGATTTTTAATACATATCACTTAAAGTTCAATTTTTTTTTACATTTTTACAAGTATTTGCAGATTACAAATATTTTGGCACAGAATATTTCAGGGACATTTTGATTCTTGACTCATTGAAATAAGTGGGAATTAGGAAGTCAGCAAGKCTTTGCAAAGAGGACCTTAAATCCTCAAATATTCTTGTATGGTAGGATAAAACCAATAACTACAGAAAGTAAACCAGCCAACTCCAAATGCTGCTTTTATTTATCTCCTGTGCAGTAAAAGTGAAGAGATTGCATAGTGGGCAAGGGTTTAATTCTTTTAGTTCATAAAAAGTACATGAGCTGATGAAGATCTTGCAGAAAAATTCCACTGCATAGTCATATTAGAATCGACTGAATCCTGGGTCTTGTGCTTGAACCACAGGTCGTATTGCCTCATTTAAATGATGGAAGTACTATAATTAATTAAATCAATTACTTGGCATCTCAGTCTGAAGGCTGGGAATGAGGATGTCTCAGCTGGGTGTGTAGATGCCATCACTGAATTGCCAAAAACTTTTTTGCCACTTCCTTTTTTTGAGGCCCGATAAGGTAATGCTTCTAATCTCTTGAAAATTTGTAATCAGTGATAGAACAACGTTTTAGTGTACAAATAGCATGAATTGGGGGTGTGTGTGTGTTTGGGTCAATTTAACACTAGGCCACGCAGAGTGCTGCAGTATTTGCTCTTAAGAGTCTCCAGTTGCTCCTGGTTGTTCCACAGCGAAGTGCAATAGTTTCCCTCTGTGCTTGGTTTAGGCACTGAGAACAAGATTGCATTTCTGTCAGAAGCTGGCTGGGTAATTCACTGGAGATAGAGGCAAGAGAGAAGCTTTMCTCTCATTTTCAGAGGCTGCACCTGTGATCATGTTAGCATCTGAGCCTGGGTTTAAATTCAGAGTTAGGCCAAGCAGGACAGTCKCCACAAATACTTGAAGGTGAGCCTGGCTGTGTTTCTGCAGGTGCATCACGGAGAAAAGTGATTAGAAAGTTCATCTGCAAATTGTTTTCTGCTGTTTCAGATGCAGCCAGGAAGAGCCCAGCTTGTCATTCAAACACAAGGCTGTGTTTACATGGCTGGTAGTAAGATTAATTATCACTTTCATTGTAATTTAAACAATTAGGTATGGACATGGCTGAAAGACAATAAACATGAAAATCTGTAACACAGTATTTGCCACCYGTTTTTACTGTGTGGGTCTACTCTGAAATCCAGCAGAAGATGGCTTATGGTAGTCAAGAGTTACTCTTCACATTGTAAAACACTGGAGAAAAAATTTAAAGCAAAGTTATTTCTTTGAAACATAGTGGGAGTGCAAAGGAGGAAACTTCCTGTTGTGCTGAGATGCTGTGAAATACATCACATTTCAAAACATTAACATCTTTTTTATGCTTTAAACCCACCATACCTACTAAAAAAAGAATGCCAAAGTTTCAATATCTCACATGTATAGGTTAGACTGCCTGCAGTTTTAATTTAACTGTATAATGGGATACTGCTTTTTCCCACCAGGAAGGAAAAGGTTAAATAGTTGTTTTTGAGAGATGATTATTTGAAAGTCTTGTTAAGACTGAGAGAGTAGGAATTTACAACCAGATGATACAAATAGAGGGTGGGGAAGGCAGAGGATTAGAAGTGTGGAGTGTTCTGCTTTACTTTTTCTCTTTTCAGTGAAGGGTTAGTGACGTTTTTAAGACTGTGAGGCCTTGATGAGGGTGGGAACTCTTGCAGAGAGAAGAGAATATTCTGTGTTGTTAATGGTGAGTCACTTTAGGATTATGATTAAAAGCCCATAATTGATAAAAGGAAAAGATCTGCAAAATGGAGGTAGGACAAACACTGGATACAGACTGGAAATTGTGAGGGTTGGTTCTGGACTGCTGTGGAGCTGGAGAGTTGCTGTGCTGTGGGCTGCTTGTGCAGCTTGCCTTGTGAGCATGCACTGCTCTACAGTCTTTAAATATGTAATCTCACATTGCTTTCACATAAGAGATAAGAATTTAATGAGTAGTGATCCAGTATTTTGTTTTATCGTGTTCAGTGTGTGGTCCCAGGCTGCAGTATATGCTGTTTACTATACGCTATTTAAATGCTGTGCTGGAGGCAGAATAATTAACTTCCTCATGGGCTTTTCTATAGCACTCATTGTGGTGAGATTGGAGCGTCTTACAATGTGAAATAAATTGCCATCTTAATGCATGTTTGTTGAGGAGAGACTATTCCTGCTCTCAAGCACAGACAAATGTCAGGCATATTGTATGTGCCCAGTTTGAAACATCTGAGACTTGATTTTAGGGAGTACTCACCAGCACACAATACTCCATTTGATGTATAGTTCCTATTTTCCTCACTTGCAGCTGAGGCCATTCAACCATTCCACAACTCTCCARCCGAAAAGCTGATATAAATAGGGAACACCTGTGAGAATCTCCCTTTTGAGCTGCTTTCAGCCTGTTTGAAATTTCTGGTAGAGGAAAGCATTTTGTGTAGCTGTACTTTTATATAAGCAGGATCTTGTGCACTCCTGCTGTCATGTTTAGACTCAGATGCAGTGGTTTACAATGCTCTGAGGAGCCAAATGTTTGGAATTATTTATCACCTTTACTGAGCTGGGACAGGTGAGTAAAATGATGGAAAAACTTTCAAAATTGCTTAACAATGTAGAAGCCCAACTCCTGTTTTCAAAAGCACATAACTTGCTTATGAGCTTAGGTGCTTTCAGAAAACTGCTTTCTCTTTTATTCTGTAATAAAGATGATGAAATAATAGCTATAGCAAGGTTATAGGACAAAAATTTCTAATTTGAATGTTATCTGCACTTAAATTTTAACAATACTCCAAAATTGAGTTGAAAGCTATTAACAGAGAGTATCTGAATTAAATAAATGCAACATATATGCCTTGAGAACAATGTAGAATGATAATTTATCTATTATGTAGCAAGACTGAATCTTTAGAGAAAATTAATGCCTCTTGAAAAAACATCATTAACTTTATTGCTGCTAGCACCACCAGAAATTTTCAGTCTTATATTCTCACCTGAAACACTAAAGYAAATCAGCTTGTCTGAGAGAGGAAAATACTTACCTGACTTAAAAAAATAAGTTTGCAACTTGTAAGTGAACATCTCATACCATTTTAAACTGTGTATCAAATATATMCTATGGAGTGAAGATCTAACACTACAGGCCACCAGGAGTGTAACAACACCATAGTGTTTAGAACTCATTATTTCTTAAATTGCTGCGTGTAATCGAGTGTATTAACATTGATTATTGCTGACAGCCTAAYATAAAGAAGATATTAAAAAGGTGCTTCTCAAAGCTGCACAGCAAAGGATAAAATAGTACAGGCAATACCACTTGTGAAACTGAAGAACATTTTCATAATTAGTGACTAATTTGTATGATGCATAATGTAAAAATATGCTTGATTTTAATTCTCTTTATATAGTTCTGTTTTTCTCTATTCCTAATTTCATGTGCTTGTCATTGCCCTTAAATGCTTCTATTTGCTGTAATAATTCTCTGAGGTATTTGAAGAATATGCTAATATAAACTGTAATGTTTTATAATGAAATAAATAAATTACATTAGCATAATGCTCAGTTTGAACCAGCTTTTGACTGGGAACTGACCTGAGATCTCCAAATTCACTTTTGCAGTATCTTTCAGAGGCTGTGGTACTGATCTGTCTATCCTTTGTACTTTTAGTCTCTTAAACTTTTGAAATGCAATCAGTAACTTGGCTACACAATGTAGTTACAGTTAAAGTTTTCAGAAAGATGTAATTCATCTGCCTTCTTACATGACTTCAATCTTGCATTTTATCTGTTAATGATAAGCTGTGTTTAATAAAAATATATCTCCTGAACGGGTATCTGATCTTGATTCAAAGATCTCAATCGATGGAGGAAATAATTATTAAATTCAGTAATATCTCCCAACCTTTGCTTTTGAARTTAAATAAACAGTACAGGCTCTTAAGAACTGCCTGGCCAGTTACTTGTCTAAAAATCACTTAGARCAAAGTATTTATTTTCCTTGGGCAAGGTTTTACATACTGGTTTTGAGTCACTTCTCTGCCCTTGCCTGCACYGGCAAAGTCCTGTGTGGAATTCCATCATGAAGCAGCACAAACTCCTTGAAAGAGTTGTGTGTGAAACAGGTGCCTGATGCTGTAGTGGAAGAAGCTACCTTGGATAAAGGCCAGAGTATAATTTAAACCTGTTTGTATACAGAGCTAATGCACTGTAATTCATACTCTGTGAAATGACACTTCAGCAGTGTGGTAACTTCTTGCACTATGCTTGTGTTTAGACTTTTTTTTTAATTAAAAGCACTGAGCTCCAGCAGTTTTGCTGTAAGGTACTTTCAAACCACTTTGAGAATTCGRTTTTCAGCAACCACTTTAAAACAGGAACACTAGAATTGTGTACACAGCCCAGATGTCAGGCTTTCCAGTGTCTTAAGTACCATTAAGAGTCAAATTTGCCCCTTTGCAGCACTCTGTGGAGTTCTAATGTTAAATTACTCATCCAGTGTGAATGTGGTGTTTCCCATGTCTTGAGTTTCTGATATTATACTTGGCAAAAAGTTTGTTCCTTATGAATTTTGTTACGGATTTAAAAAAATTTGTAATTTATTATATGCATGAGGCAAAATAAGTGTTTCAGTTCACTTCTGTAGCTGTCCTGTCCTCTGTATTATTTGCTTGCAGATTTTGTTAGCAGGTGGAATTACTGCATTCAGGTGTATGAGGAACATGTTCTCCATCAGGTTGCACATTAATCTCTCCAATTCTTTTCCACAACTGCTGATGAGTTTTACAGAGTAATTTCCAATGGGGAATCTCTACTGAGTTAGCCACTTCCCAGTACATCTAATATATGCTTTGCTGATTCTCTATAAAGCTAATCTTTAAGTTACTTTTACAGTAGGGATTGAAATAGTTTAAAAAAGYGTATTACAAGTGAGATTAATATGATCAATCACACTTTAAAATAATAAAATAACATTTTACRGGTCCCATTTTCCATAAAATAATTTTGGTTGGCATTTTTTTTTAGGTTTTATCCTTTGATTCTTCATCAATTGAATCCCCTATCGGCTTTTCCTCCCACCAACTCAGGATTAATGGGGTCAACCAGGGTCATCTGCCTTGCCCTTTATTAAGATTTTCGTGGTCTTCTAAGACTGTAAAAACTTATATTTTCCCCCCTCCAGTTCTGCCACGTTTATTAAAAGCAGCAACCAGTGGTAGACCACTCCAGCATCTCTTTGGTCTACTGATCATAAGATTTTTAAGAGTAACTGCTTGGAAAAATATTTATTTAAAGTTACTCTAGTTGAACACTGAAGCACAAAAAAGTCTGAATCATTCAGACAGACCTAAGCAAAACTGTGCAAAATCCCAGACTGGTTTCAGATTGTCTGGCCATCATGGATTGTATTGTGTTTTTTCAGCAGTGTCCTCTGTGACATTCAGGACTGATTTCAGCCCTGAATTTCCTTACGGTTTTCTCTACTATAGGAAAATAGCATGCTTTCCAGAAGCTCCATCTAAGATAACGAATGCCTGACGTGTGTTCTGCTATCTCTAAATCTGCATTTACAAGATTTATAAGAGGCAATTGTTAATTTTGTTTGCTGCAGCCAGCTTGCTGAAGAGAAATGGACGAGAAAGGAAATAAATTCAGTATTTGTTGCAGAGTGAAGAAAGTGCAGGAAAGTGAGTTTTCACCAGTCTTTTATCACTGAGTCTGCTGTGCTTTGGCCTTAGCATCATTTATTCCTGTCCTGACAGTCATCAGTCTTCTTTTTGGACAACATTAAATTCATCGTGTCTTTTGCTCCTTGCAGACCATTAGGAAATTGCTATAGCATTACAGTTTATAATATTACTTACCCATGCAATCCCTGCAATAAAGTTATCTTCATACACAGAGTGAACATCTTGACTCTGCCTTAATGGCAAAATCATAATTCCATTTAAGTAGTGAAAGGATTTTTCTATAAATCTTAATTCATTGTCAGGCCCTTGRGTTTTCAAGGAAGAGGAGAAGATGGTCCCCTAATGAAATTGAATTGGCTTTTTTTTTTTCCTGGTTCAGATGGAAATTATAATTGCCACTGGCCACTCTTGAATGTATTTGTTTTTCTGAAACATTCACAATTACAGTGGGAAAAGGATTGCTGCAGCAACACTCTGTTTCCCAYAGGTTAGTTTAGAGAGTCAGCCCACAGAGAAAGCTGAACAGGAATTTTAGCCCCAACTCTTGACTTTCCCCCTCGTGACTCCTCCTTTCTTTTGTGTTTTTACCTGTCTTGAAGAGAGTATTGATCCAGTCTGTTAGCCCAGGGCAGGGGGCAGCTTTCAGCCAGGTGTGGAACTCATCGAGGGGAGGGGGAGGAAAGCGTGGGGAAAAATCACAGCAGCAGAGTTGTATTCCTAGATTCTGTCATAGAAAATTTGAATATCAGTAGGTGGCAGTTCATATATTCTCATTGGAAAAAAGCTGAATGGAAAAATTATCTCAGGTATAATCACTGATTTCTCATTACTGCCTAGTATATTACAATCTTGGGGCTTGAAACACTAGTCCTTTACCCCTGTTCTCTGAAAAAATATAAGTTTTTAAGGAAAAAAAGACACGTGTATCCCACATTAGGTGCTGGAAGTATATTATGGTACATTTATAATAGAACAGAATTTTGTTTTAGACAGTGCCTTTCTTAAAATGATTTTGGAGCTCCTTAATGAGTTAGATACTGGAGTTCAGTGCTGCGCAAGCTCTCTGAGTCACTTTGTGTGTTCTTGACAAGAGCCCGAGCTGATTGTCAGATCTGCCCCGGGAAAAGGGATGCTTTTCAACACTCAGGCTCGAGTTTCATCTCCTCTTCCCATCTAAGAGATGTTGAACCATCTTCAAGCACACCTGAGGAGTGTCACCTTCTGAAGCTGTGATTGAAATTAGCCCAGCCTGGTTTTTTTATGACACAATGTGCGAGTGCTTTTTCTGGCAGTTCTTCCCCCCCGCCCCCCCCCCCCACTTTCCCACTCTGCATGTTTCTGTTTTATTTTGGCATTCATCCTGCAGCTCCACTCAGACACGCTCCTGTGAGCCCACACACTGTGAGGTAGGTGCAGCAAATTGCGCAATCAAGTCCATTAAATAGAATTGCACTTCCATAACAAAATATGACAGCTGTCATTTGAAGCTGAGAATTCCCTTCCCCAGCGAGCATATTTTATTCTGAGGCAACATCAAAGAAGATGTTCTCCCATCAAAAAAGGAAGAAAAATAGAAACTATAGYGGAGGTTATTTAAATCTAGTTTAATCACCTGAGCAAATAAATGGCTTGGATGGGACCTGATTTGTGTGTTCAGTGCCACAAAGGGAGGGAAGACAATTCCTAACAATTGATCCACACTTCTGTGGCATTAAATTTGTAAAGTAAAATGTGCCTTGGAATTTTATTTTAATTATTCCATCTGGTTCATACAGAAATTCTTCTAGACTGCAAACTCTGTGCAGGATAGCCTTAAATTTCTACGTGACCATTTGTGCTGTGTTTGGATTACTGGGACATGTTCCAGCACTGAGCTGTGCCTGCTTATCTGCCAGAAAATCTAAGATAATCATAGGTAGAACACAGAAAGTGAACTTTCCTCTGGATTTTTGACTTTTCATACAGTCTGTAAATAAAGAAATTCTGATGTTCTGTACAGCAAAACTCATAGGAGGACTTCTAAGAATAGTCAATGGCATTTTTATTCCTTCCTATGTCTTTTATGAATATTCATTATGAAATCTAGATTATGCAGATAATTCTGCTTATATGTATATGATTTTGATGGAAGGCAGCAAGCCAAAATTTGTCTAGCAAGGTAAATTCTTAGTAGTTAGACAACACAAGAGAAGTTAATATATGGATAGCTCTGGCAAGTTCGATGAGCATGATAATGTAGTAAGCCAAAAGGATATATGGGTGCAAATTGCTAAAAGTGTGAAAAAAACCCCAGTTCAACTTGTTCCAATAGAAGCAGAAAACTTGTCAGGTGGTCTGCAGACTGAAAAATATGTGTCTGAGGTTTCTTAGGTCTTCAAACAAAGCTCTCACTGGGTTAAGTTTTGAGTTGTGTTCTATAAAAATGACATCGTATCTTCAAAATTTGTCTCAAAATCCTAAAGTAAAACTGGTCTAATTTAATTGTAGAACTTCATGGGATCTTCGCCTCTGTAAGAACTGTGCTGCACAAAGACTGCTTCTGCTGATAGAAGGAAATTATTTATTCCTATGGATGGTTTTGGAATCGTATTGGGTTTCAATGTGTGTGTGAATCTCTCTGAAGAAAGGACAAGATGCCTGTGCTGCTGCTGCATCATAACCCATCTATTTAAGAGCTGTGTTTTACTTTGGTTCTCTGTGCTGGGGTAATTTTTGCCTAAGTACAGAAAAAAAAAGTTTTTCATAGGTTATACATGGAACTTGCTCAAAATAAGGGCTTTGATATGCTTGGAKGCCACACTCTGATATGGAAATTGGAATATGAATTGACAAGTATTAGGAGAGAAATACTCAAGTTACAGAATTTAAAGAACCTTGAGCTTTGTTAGATAATAATTTATTTAATAATAAAACAGCAACTGTCTGAGATTAGGAAGAACAGTTTTGATGTAGTTTATTTTTTAAGGTATTCACTTCATACAGCTGCATATTTGTTCCTGTCACTCTCTTCAATATTAAATTTCATGTCTCTAAATGGTATGAGTTCGTTTTATTTTCCTCAGTCAGAGACTTTAATGCTTATTTTATTGATTCATTCTAAAAAAAGGAAACAATGAAAGGCTTCTTCAGGATACTTGAAATCTGATCAATTTTTTTTCTTTTAAATTGGAAATATAATATACCTATTACTCCAGGATGTGTGTCTCTAAGTGCAAGTGGTTGCAGCATACATATTAATTTCCTGTTGTATTTGAATGTACAGGCTCAACATCCATATTTTATAAATGCTGACACCCTAAAGTTAAGTAGGCTAACATGGCAGTTTTGAAGTAGTAATTTATGTTGCAAGTAAGGCATTATTGAAGTCAGATAAGTGTTTCACAACTCGTGTTATCATGCACATATTTCAAATACTTGGTACAATGTTTGTAAGTACAGCTCTAGCACGTGACAGGAGTTTTTACAGCTGGGGCTGAATTCCTGTTGCTTTCTGTCCAATACTAATTTTAACCTTGTGCATAAGATTAATATGCACGTAATTAATAGATGAGTGACAAAACAAGAGGAGGAGAAGGCAAACAGAAATGGATTTCTTCAGGCACTATCTTAGGACTGTTAGAACATATTTCTACCTTTGTTTTGATTTAATTTTAATCGCTAAGAGACAGAACATTTAAAAAAAAAAGAGATCTTTATTATGTGTCATGGGTAATAAACTACGGAGGACTGTTTAATCAATACAGAAGGATTCAACTCTAAATTTCTGCTTCTTACAGAAATTACCTTACCTTCTCATTTCTGCAAGGTAAAATGAGATATGCTTATTTTGTGTTCCAGAGTGATTTCTATTTTATAATGAAAGCATTGACAGAAAGCCATAAAGATTTTGTGAGGGTAGAAAAAGATATTTAGATTTCAGTTAAGTTTTTTGAATAACAGACTGAATGTACATGTAGAACTAGGAGTTACAAATGAGCAGAGGGAAGGGAAGAATTGAGAAGTCCATAAGTGCCAAAACATGTAGTTGTTTCTGCCTGCCTGGGTGTAGGAGGTAGATGGGATTTTCTCAAAATGACCTCCTATAAGCAACTAAGAATTGAAAGCTGTTGCTGACTTTTGTAAGGTCCTGGTTCCCCTCATTTGGTTGCAATTTCTGGCTGGTGTTCCAGGAAGGGATGTGTGTGTGCCTGTGAGGAGCCCAGTGCCCTGCCACACCAGGGAGGGTGGTCAGACTGAGCAGGGAAAACATTGGGTCTTGCTAAATTTAGGTGGCTCAAAAGTAGGGCGAGAGGGTGTCAAGGCTGTATCCTACAAAAGAAAGGAGAATTCTGGAGAGAGAGTCCCTGGAAATTTCATATAATGGACTTCTAAGCGTCTACCATTGGGACTTTTCTACCAGGCAAATGGGATTACATAATAGCATATATATCTATAAAGTTGATTTTTGAGGACTATTATGCAAGAGCTGTTATTTTCTGCTTTGTTTTTTTCTTCTAATAGTCTGCTCCTTACTTCTGAGAGTCCCACGTTTTACAGATTGCTACAAAAGCTGCTGTATTTCGTTCTAAAAGGGTCATGGTTTGAGAATGTTCAAAGTATAATGTAAGTGAAATAAATAATGTGTATCTTTCATTGTATCACAAGGACAGGGTGCTTTTTATTGCAGATTCCTACTCACGCTATAAATTCCTGCAGAACTTTTTTATTTTAACAGCTTCCTTTATCCGTTTCCACACAGCTGCCCACCTTCTTTCATGCCGTTCCCTATGCTTGCTTCATGCTCCTTCTCTCCTCTATGAACTCCCTTCATACAGGTGCTCTGGATCCTCTCAAGAAACGACACAATCCCTGCTGGTGAAATTTGCACTTATTCTTGAGAGCTGGACAGCCAAGGTGCTTCATTTGTTAATAGGGTTTTATAATCGCTTTAGCAATAAAGAGTAATTTTAATTTTCTTTTAAAATACAACAGCCACAAATAATTAAAGGTTAAGTAAAGAAATTATTTTTAGACAGGTTCTTCATCATGCAGGACATAGAGTTCTTTATTCATATTAATTAATGGCAGTATAAGTACGTAAAAAGGAGTGTAAAGACTACAGTGTCCTATTCTGTTTTGGGTTCTTAAATATCATCCAACTATTGCAAGAGGAGCACAGAGATGAATGACTAAGAGTCACACTCTTAGAGCACTTCTTTTATTAAACTTTTAATAAGAACATCAGTAATTTGCACTAATGACTTCTATTTGTATTAGAGAAGATCAAGCTATAAATTAGGAAGTAAATGAATAAATGAAATAAATATCTCGGAGATACTGCATTATGTTGTGTACTTTATTCTTTAATTGAAAATGGTATTTTAATTTAATTAATAGTGATGATCATGCAGCAGAATGTGTTTTGGAGTATGCCTTAGAAAAGAAAAGAAATTCCAACAACAGGATAGCACAAAGGGGCAGGGCAAGGACCATTTTTTGTCCTTTGTGACTTTCAGCACTTGATGTCATAAGTTTATTTCTCTAAGTGAAGAGAATTATTTCATTTAAACACAGCAAACATTTTTTTCTGGAATAAGTGCAATTCTGTCAAACTCAGCCGTGTATGTACAAAATTCTGTTTACAATCCACAGAACTATCTAAGGAAGATTTTTTTAAGCAAACAATTTTTTCCCTTATATTTTCTATTTTCACACTCTTTTGTGTGATTGTTTTATTCTACAAGGTTGTATTTTCTTATTGTTAGAAGAGAAAAATATAGTAATAGAATTGCAACTGTCAGGAATACATATATTGGCAAGAGTAGTAAACAGTTAAATTTTTTTCCAACTTTTCCTTCTGAGAAATAACATGTCTRAGTCCCACGACATCATTTCAGCTTCTTGCCATGTGGCTGATACAATGAGCCTTACTAAGGTTAAGAAAAGCTATAAAAAACACTGGAGGGTTTTCTTTGTTTTGTGTTTGTATTTTGAATAAAAGGTGGCAAGACATGTTTGACATAAGACTGAAGAATGATTAAACTAAGGATTTGGAGTGCAGCTGCGCTGATGATATTTGGCAGCTTTATTGACACATTGTATTGCCTCAGGCTAGTGATTTTTGCAGTTTTTCAGTCATTTCTTGCAGTCTGTTTAGGGAGAAAGCACTTAGACCTACTTATGAGCTGGGTTTGTCTCCAGCCTGTGTCTCTCACAACTTGCAGTGATGAACCAAAACAAATGGCTCTGTTGGAGAGGAGGAACACAAGAGTCCAAACTGAGCCTCTTTTCAGTGCTGTACATTAGTATAAGTTCTTACCAGGTCAAATGTTTCTGTATGAGATGGCCAGATTTTAATTTCAATTAATCTGATAATTTTCCTTCACAATAGTTCTCTGAATCTCATTGAAATTCAAGTTAAATAAAACAGCGTATTTGAGGTGTAATAAAGGTGCTGTTCTGCCAAGACATGCCTGTTGAGATCATTGCCCCAAAGTGCTTRCAGCATTTGCAGACCAGATTGTGGTGCAGTCCAGCAGAGGTGTGACTTCCTGGACAGTTCCAGGACAGTGTGTTCCCTACATTGCTATTCCATGGCTTTCCTGAAGTGTAGCCTAACACTGCCTGTGCTGCTGCTTCTCAMTGTGGCTGTGGTCAGGCCTCCCTTCCTGGTCAAAGGGACACAGCAGGAATAATATTGAAGTAATATTTATAAGAGTATTTGCTAATGAATAAATGGTTTAATGTGCTATAAATTGTTTCTCATGGCTAACGCTTCTGGCTGTCTGGTACACCTTGTGCACATGAATCTTGTGCTCCAGGTACTGTCCTTGCTACCTGAGATGCTCACAGGGTGGGAAATAGGCCCGAGTTTGCATTTTTGACACCTGTGGCTATGCTGATCACGAGGCCATCACTGAACCCCAGAGAGCACTTTTAAAAATAGTCGTTTAATGCCATGAGGCACAGGCATGTGCCACGTTCAATAGAAATCACAAYGACTTCAAAAACTGCTGTTGCTGGAAGACATGCGACTGATCCCGAGGTGAGCTTGTGTCATTAGATATATAATTCATATTAAACATCTCATCGTTGCTGCTCTAGAAAAGGGTTTTTACTCGGTGGTCACAAATAAAAATGTCAGCCTGGCAGGAGTTTGAAGCTTTTTCGTTCCCTTAACTTTGCACCACTTAAGCTAAATGTTCATTCTGGTGTCCTGACTTTGTGAGTGATGTTGAGGCCATTTGCTCTGATCTGAATTGTGGAGAGGCAGCTGTACACTGCTGTGTGACAGTTCCCACCGAGCTTCCCTGTCTCCCTGAAATGTTGTGATCTTTCATGTCTATAACTGTGCACTCACCTGCGGCTGAACCTTTGCCTTTTCCTCTTCATCGACATGTGGGTTATCCCTTAGATGGTGAGTAATTACACTGGAGGTAACTTTGTGTTCTTGCATGTAAGTCTTGCTATTTGTAAATTCTGGTAGGGAATTTTTGCAGGCTCAGATCTTTTTGATAACTTCTTGAGGTGGATTCAAGCACACTTTCATTGCTTGAACCCAAAACTTCTTTTTTTTTGTGTAGTCAGATTATCAAATTATATTTCAGAACATTTCTAATCCAGAATTCAAGATGTGAAATTATGTGTAAGGTTACCCCAGGGATGTTTTTTTAAAAATGAAATAGTTGTCATTGTTTTAAGTATCGTCCAGGGAGGAATGAAAAGAATAAAAATAGTGAGTTTTTTACATCCACTTTTAGCATATTAAAACAAATCACAAAACACATTAGAACTGATCACAAAGGGAAATGTGCTTGTCAGTACTGATCAAGGCTTAAAATGTTTTAAGTTCCCCAAAACAAAGATTATATGAGATAGTTTAAACTTAGCTTGCTTGACAACTTTGAAAAAGAGATCTCAAAATGTTTATACTTCAATCAAAAGGTTTCCGTATTTTCCAGATTTAAGATTTTTCTTTGTTTTATATCCTTGCCCACAGTTAAATACTAAAGACTTGGAAGTATCTGCTGCAGAGAATTTTGTCACTTTTATAGTTATACAGCTAATTTTAACATGCAAAGCAAAGTTATGTGACTTTTTAACATCGTTTATCCCCCAAACTGCAAATAAACAGTGCATGCTCTTAAGTGCCTTATAAAAAAACCAACCAAACAAAAAACCCCAACCCAACAAAACCAAACAACGCCCCACCCTAAACCAGAAAAAAATGCCAAAATGATATATAATAAATGCTGGCTAAAAATGCATTTCCAAATCAGAAATCAACTTTTTTGGTCAAATGACATTTCTTACATTCCGTTATATTAAAGGATGAAATCTCTGCCTCAGTTTCTTCCTCATCTGATTGAAAACTGAGTTAGTGGCAACACCCTCACCACGAACTTTCCCTAGCAGTCTGTCTGCTTGGAAGAATTAGGTGTAAGATTAATTAGATTTAAGGTTAAGAAAGCATCTAGTGTAAGACACTCTCAGAGCAGAATCCTGCCATGTTATAGAACAGATTAACTTAACCAATTTGACTGTATTTGGTAGACCCCCCCCTACATTATTTGGAATAAATTTATTTCAGCACTTAAAGAAATGAGAATTATTATTTGAAAAAGTGATTATTAGTCCATCTCAAATCTTGAGAAGGTATAACTCAAAATAAATTTCTTATGTAACAGGATTACCTAAAGACTGAAATGTAATCCCTATAATTATTTTCCTTTTCATTTCTAATATCACTTCTTGTATTATTTAACAAGGGAAGTGGCACGTACCTTTGGACTTTTTTCCAGAACTAAAAAAAACCCCCAAAACCTTGATTTGCTCTAACTATAGTGTGTCATTTAATGAGTTTTGGATATTTGAATTTTTAAAAAATCATCAAATGATAGCTTCAACTAAGCACCTAAATATTAGACCCCACTAAAAAATTAAGTCTTTTTAATACAACACAAAATATTAGTTAACTTCAGAATAATGGTCTGAACCAATCACAAGATATTGACCAAACTGAGGAGAGAGAAGGTTTTTTTGCTCTAACATTGGAATGATGGCTATGCCAGAGCCTCTGTAATTATGGACTGCAACTAAAACCCTTCTGAGATTTGAAACAATATGTTTTTTGTTAAGATTGAGTGTGAAGTACTGTGGAAATAGTTTATACAAACTCTAACATACTTTGACAACAGTGGAAGCTTTAATAACTGTGTACTATGCTGGCAGGAGTGAAAACCTCACAGATGTGTATGATCCACAACAACGTCCTATATTGCTGATGTTTTGACCAGTTACTGTATTTTCAAAAGTTGTTTTGCAAGTTTAGTTTAGATAAATACCCTTAATTTAAAATTTTCAGTCAGTTCTGTGCTCTGATCCTTCAGAGCACTGTGTGTGGTGTACCTCACAAATACTTTCCTGTGCTTCCACAGTGAAATTATTGGTAATTTCTGGTTTCATATTTCTTTCATGGGACAAAATGAGCATTACAAACATGCTTTTTCAGAGATTAATGCTTTTACTCAATAATGTCCGTATCCTCATGAGTCCTCAGCAACCGAGAGAGAAGAAAGGAAAAGGCTGAGGTTTGTTTGCTGTGTGGTTGCATAATTACTGTGTGACTAATGGGAAGAATTGTGCTCAGTAGGACTCATTTCACAAAAACTGGACTTTTATACAATTTGTTTACTCAAACTGAGTTAACTTGCCCTGACTTTAATGTTTGCCTGAAAAGCTATTATTTCTCCTCTTAGTACTGCCAGTTACTATATTACAGTTATTACAATGTGTGCTTTATGTATTTTTATGGTGTCAGTCAACATTATGGAAAGTGATCTGGAAASATTTTAAACCTAGAGCATTCTGCCTGAGGGACTGCAGGAAGACTGATGGCCATATCTTTGGAAGGTCATTAAGAGGATTTCAAGGATTAAACCCCTTCTTTTTGTCTGGGYGGAGATTAGCGGAGGAACCTGCACCAGCGGGCATTTGGTGTAATCAGACCTGACTGTGGAGCTCCCTTTGTGTTGGGAAGGCAGCTGGACAAAAGGGAGCTTAGGGCTGAGCCTGCCTTGGCTCTGCTGTGCCTGACCCAGCCACAACAGGCTGTGTGCAGGCAGGACTGACAAATTCTGGGAAAAAAAAGAAAAAGGAGGGGAGGCCTCAGGGAGGAAACTCTATGGTCAAGCAAGAGACAAAAGAAGACATTGTTATGTGCAGATATAGAATCTGTGAGGCCAGGCAGAGAATATACAGAGAGATGAAAAATAACAGTGGTTTAGTTCATTTTCCTCAAGTGAGATTCTCATCTGTAGCCTTCCCACCTTGCAAATCTAGATTTAGGGTAAGCAGGACAGTGTGTGTTGCAATTACATGAACAGTACAGGAGAAATCACAGAAGCAAATGAGATCCTCTGGTTCTTTTGGTTATTGAGTCAGTGAGTACTGAAGTGCAAAGGGCATCTGTGATGGTTGGGATGAGAGACAATGTTTGCCAAATCAGGAGTTTCATAAAGGAAACTGCTGAAAGAAATGCTGGAAGGTCACGGAAAGGTCTTTAAGACCAGAATAATCTGGAAATAAAAAGGGCAACTTTGATACTGAACACAAATGGCTGAACATGGCTGTAGAATCACCAAATGGTTTGGGTTGGAAGGGACATTTAAGGATCATCTAATTCCAMCTCCCCCTGCCATGGGCAGGGACAACTTCCACCAGGTTATGTTGCTCACCTCYGCTGATGATCTCCAGTGACGGGAGTTAGACAGAGAGAGGTTCAGGCTGTTTAGGATGCTCTGCAGTAGCCTGTGCTTCCAGAGATGTGTGCTGGAGTGGAYGTTTGGTTTTCCTTGTGATCTCTGGCTATTTGTGAACATATGTACAAGAGGAAAAAGGAAGAGGACTTCTCCTTTCCAAGGCAATCTTCCCAAAATATAGCTTTTGCAAAATATAGTTTTTACAAAAAAAAGTCCATTTCAGAGGAAAAGGTTGAGTATCTCAAGTTTTTCATAGATACAAGTTGGTTTGAAATATCCTCCTCTTATGTCACTCATCCCCCTACAAATTGAGCTGAAACAGTTTGAAAAAATTTTATTTAGTGTCCTCGTAAAACATTTCTATTTGGAGTTACTAGATGAAACCTCTGTCATCTTGGTTTCAAATTTTTAAAATTTATGCTGTTCATTGTGAATTTAATACTAAAGGTCCTCCAGACTTCTGTATCTGGGGAATTCTGGCATATCTGGATTACTGGGACAGTTGACTCCTTTGTCAACATATTTTGCATGTCTGCTGATGGTGCTGCACCTTTATCTAAAGCTTAGACACAGCCTGAAAAAGACAACATTTTAAATGGAGTGTGGGTTCATTTCTTGCCGAAGCTGGACCAGGGGAATTGTGGTGCTGCCCATTTGGCTGAAGGTCACAGTGTAGAGTCTGAGGAATGTGGTTTATAGGCTTGACTTTCTAGGCTGTCCAGAGCAGATCAGCCTGGGCATTGGTGTTGTATTCTGACATGGAATTAAAGCTTAGCAAATTTTGTGTGGAGTTCTACAGACTTCGTGACTGTGAGGGAATTCTTATTTATCTTCTACCTAGAAATGTTTGTTTTGAACTGTATTGTAAAAAAACCAAAAACCCCCTCACTTTGAGGCAACTATTTCATGGTAATACTGATAACCTAACTGATACTGGTAGTAGTGCTGCTAATAACTAACACCATTAGCAATAAATTCATCTGCCTTTAGAATAAATGTGGGTTTATACATGAGTATGCTGTCTAATTATATTTGCAGTTTCAGCTCAAAATGCAACAAAGTTCCAGTGAAAGGTTATCAAAGGTGACTGATCTATTCACATGATTTTCTAATTGAAATCAATATAATCTGTTTGTGTGCTCTCAGTAACGTTCAATGAAAAATATCCCCAGCCTTAGGTTGGACAAGTAAATAACTAAGATTCTCAAATATTCCTCATTTTAGAGTATGCATTTTTCCTTGTTTGCTTAAGACCAAAATCTATCAGCTAAGTAATCATTCCAAACAGATGCTGTTTATTTATTCTCTCTTTTTCTACTGTTTTCTCATATTTATGTATAAGAAGCTTTACTACTATCTAAAAACTCATAATCTATGAAACTGATGAGAATGSAAAAATTCTCAGGGGGTTGAAAAAGCTACTCTAACAGAAATAACATTTGTTTCATTTTGGAATTTGGCGTCCAAATTCACTGCCATCATATTTCAATAAAAGTGAATTTGATATAAGATGTGAAATATGTTAATTCRTATTTTCACAATCAGAACTTGCCATTTAGTGAACTTTTTGATCTTTCTGTTSAACTCTAATTTAAAACAGATGAAGATACAAAAGGGTGAATATTTCTTCTTCAGATATCAGATTTTTTAMTGTATTGTATATAAAAGAATATGTAATGATTTTTTACTGAAAAGGCTTTCAATGATACATACAAACATTGAAGATTAAAGTCTAAGRGAACTATTGTTTCATCAGTGCCAGTTCTGCATTACTTCAGGTGGCTGTAGAGGCAGTAAGTTTTAAAACTTCATCTTAAAACTGGTTAATTTGCTTTGCCTGCAATGCTTTTATAGGAAGACTGTCCCAGATCTTGACTTATTTGAAAATTAGAACTTGAAAACTTCACTATGAATGGTTTAAATTAATAAATTCTTAACTTAGTTCTTGATAACAATCTCTGTGGTGTGTGGATGAACAGAATTACAGAAAAGGTGGGGTTCCTCTGGAGAACCAGCTTCTTGCCCAAAACAAGACTAACTTCAAGGTTGGGTCAAGTTGTTCAGGGCCTGGTCACATATGTTAGATCAGCCTTTAGTTTGATAGTTCCTCTCTCACTGTAACTTGTTACACTTATTTCAGCTGGACTAATACATGTAGGATGTGATATAAAACTCCCTGATTATGACACATAGACTGACTGGGTTTTCAAGAAATATTTTCTCTCCATTATACCTCTCTTCATTCAGCTTTATAGAATAGCAATTGGTTTGTGTGTGTTTTGCTATTAAAAATCTTGAAATGGTTTTTTTTGTCTCTAATTAGTAAAGATGTGGATATTCCTTATGCATTTAAGAGAGCAGTTTGAGCTAGCTCATAAAATAAATATCTATATGTTGCACAGCCCATGCTGAGGTTTGTGAAACAAAATGATTGTCTGCTACATCCATAAATTTAGTGAGAGTTTCAGGCAGAATTGATGCAGCACTRTTGTTTTAAAATAGCAATGATTCTTTGACAAGCAGCCTAGAAAACATAATGGATTTTAGAACAGCCATCGTCTGGTGATGTATTGATTTTATTTATTATTATTTTCTGAGGCTTTTTAATGTGTATATTGAGTGGAAATAAAGTAGTCTAAATGAAATTAGTATTACTTTAGCCAGTTTAGGTTGGCTTTTTCTTTCCGCTTGCAATAGGTAAAAACATTTTAAAAGGAAATAAATACTAGAGAAACAAAGGTCTTTCGTACAGTAGGATTACACCAAAGTGCCCGCTAGAAGAATGATAGAATTTGAGATGTAATTGAAAAATAAAATGAAAGATACTTTCCATAGAATAGATAGGAAATAACGTTCATGACTTTGGAGTATACAAAGCAATAAAAGGCTTTCACGGGTGATTAAATGCTGAAACGAAGCTAAGATGTTTGATCACCGTGCAAGTAATTTATTTCAACACTATGAAACATGATTCCTATTATAAGACAAGATAAAAGAAGATACGACAATATTTTTCTTCTCTTGTGAAGGTCGGTTGGAACAATTAATGATGGGGGCACCAGACGGCTCGAGGGACAGGCAGTGGGCTTAGGGCTGTTCTTTTGAATGTGGAACGTATCGAGAGCAAATAACCTTTGGTATGTTCTGTTTCTCTACCATATGCAAAGTCAGGCAGTTCTATCAGGCCGTGTCTCTTGGAAAGTGTTTGAGTGACTCCAAAGTCGCTCTCGCGGTTGGCACATTTGATCCTGTTTCAGCAAAAAGACTAAAGAATACATTGACAGTGTCAACCGGGAGCGAAGCAAATGAATTTCTGAACTCAGATCTGTGGAATTAGGTGTGCACAGTTGCCCACATATATTTGCAGACTAACAGACCATGTGTAAACACAGATGTATTCCAGGCTTCGGTTCATCTCACTTAAAATTTTTTGGCTCCTATCCTATTTTCTTTTGGGGATTTAACTGTTTGAAAGTACTCTTTTATACAATTGAGTATCCAAATACCTGAGTTGTGAAATACAATAACTGCATGAAACCAGCACCATAAACCATGTACTTTGATTGACAGAAAGATAAACAGATTTATAAGTAAACATATTTGGGGGTTTGTCAAGCCAACAGTCGAAAACTTAAAATTTGAAAGCCTTTTGTCATTATGGATGCTGGCAATAGTTTAAGAAATATTTTAATACTGTCTATTTTATACAATTTCTGTTACTAAAGAACTCTCTTGTTGAACTTTCTGAGTCATGAGAATCTCTCCCATGTCAGTAATCAGGACTGTGTGTGGAATCTTAATGGGCAGTTTTGTACACACTCATGCTACTACTCTGTACTGTTAATTATTCTGCTATATTTGCATACATAAATATCTCCAGTCTGTAAAAATGTTCATTTACAAGAAAATGTATTGCAAGGCCTAACAGATTTCCTCCACCTCATACTTTAATGAGGCAAAGAAGCAGTTTTTCTTGGTTTTGTGCAGTTGATCATATTTTAGTTTGCTTTTATATTAAACATGAAATTTCTTTRTGCCCCATCTACTTACACTTTCGTTGCAGACATCCCCAGGTTATAAATATTGTGTGTTGTGTTTATTGCTATGATTTTTCTTATCAGTTGAAGAGCAACTAGAATTTTGTGTGTCAAAACTAAACTTTTTATTTTAAAAAGGGGGATTTTCTCAAGAGCAACAAGACTTGACACTGACAGTAAGAAGCATTTAAAAAAAAATGATTCCTTGGTGCAGAAAACCTTTTATTGTGCAGATTATAATGTCTTGTTATAATGGGAAAGACAAGTTTGTCTAAACCYAGAGTTCTGTATTTGGAGTAGCTTCTAGTTTGTTCATCTACCTTATCCTGGTAGGTATCAGAGCCTAAACTGTGGTAAACAATTCCTTGATTCTTGTCTACTCCAAAATGTAGAGTTGCTTAAAACTGATGCTGCTGCTGATGCAGTTATGGCTTTATAGATGAGTCATGGAGTAAAAAACTTTGAGGTGGAATAAACACTGCTTCTGTGCATGAGATCTCATTATGTATWCCCTTCTATAAAATTCCAAATGTAAGCAAATGCATGGCTCAGTCTTAAACTCAGCAGGCCAAAGTGATTTATTTTGTGCCTTTTCAGGTATACCCACCTGGTGCTTTTAGCTGTGTTTGTATTTTTCTTAATTTTCTGCAACCTCTGACCTTGGCAAATTATCTGTACATTGTGCAGCAATGGCAGGTCATCTTGTTAGATGATTGATGTATTTTGCTTTATTGCATCTCAGTGATTTAATTTTTTTTAAAATTTTTTTCTGTGTTAAATTTCATTGAGTGAAAGATGGCAGAGTGAAATGTTGGAGTAGTGAATATAGGCTTACCTCAGTGTTATGCAGCAATATTGCTAAATTCTGGGAGTGTGCTTCTGCTGCCATTTTCTGAGTGTGCAGCTCAGGCATTCAGTACAAAGCACTACCTCTGTAATTCGTGTGAAATATTGCACAAACTTAACCATATGAAAATATTCAAAATGCCTGCAATAACTTTACTGAAAGGTTAAACCCCATCTTTAATGCAGCTCTCACTTTTCCTGAAGGCTSAGATAAAAGTAGAAAGGGCAGTTTTCTTGATTCAGTTCACATGGCAACATGTTTATAAACACTTTCTTCTGAACAGAAACAATTATATTTGAAAAAAAAAAGAGGCATTTTATTGTTGTGTGCCCTTTGGCAAAAAAAAAAATCTGTTGCTTAATAATCAGTACCATAACTTTCTTAGGCAAATGTAGGAAGAAAGCATAGTGTCTAACAATAGATGGAGGTGAATAATCATACAGCTGATAAAATAATACCTCAAAGGGAATCTGGGGGATGAGATCGATGTTTCCTTACTGCAGGTTTTGCATGGAGGTGTTTTTGGTCTTCTACCTAAAGTGTCTTTCAGTGCTGGAAGTTATTGTAGGGACATTACCATGCAGGCAGCTGGTCACTGACTGGGAAGGTGCATTGTGAAGGTTGTGAGTCCCTCTTAGCCGCGAAATGCCTCAAGTCCAAACTTTCACATGGTCCTGAAGCRTCAGAGCAGAGACTGCAGGAGAAGGAAATCCTTGTTGGCAAGATATCGGTGGGAAGAAACAAAACCAAAGGCTGCATTTGACATTTGATGGTTGCATTGTGTTGGATTTGCAGTTGCCAGGTACTAATTTCCCCTGGGAACCTCTGCAAGGGATCTCCACATGCTGTGCGTGGCTTTCAGGGAAGCAGCGAGTCCTGGAATGTTCTTTTGCAACAGTCCTGRTTTAGCCAGTTTGAGGTCTAATGCCACGTTCAGGTTCCTGTGGTAGATGAGAATCTCAGCTAATTTTAGTGCTCAAGGACATCTCTGCTTTCAGTTCTTCCTTCCAGCCTCTAAACAAAGATGACATTCATACTTGGGRAGTTTTGACATTCAGATTTATTACGAAATTCTAATTGGAAATGACTGTTTCTCAAGGAAAAGTAAAATCCACAAAAGAAATAAGCAAAGAGGATAATAGTGCAGTGCTGTGATGGTTTAATTAATGTTAGGCTAACCTTAGGATGTCGCAAATGTCATTTTCTATTGGCTGCACTGGGACTGAGCTGGGTTTTAGCCCCCAGCAATGTGCAGGCGGTGGGTGGGCAGAGCACTCGGAGTGTTCTGCCTGAGGATCATGCAGCAGTACTCCAGTGCCTCTTCTTCTTTTCCCAACACCCTGTGGCTCAATAGACATTTTAGTTTCTTCCTTTTCTACTCTTGCTGTTCCCCAGTAGTTGCCCATGGCTAATCCAGAGGCTGACATTGGCATGGAAACAAGTTTGAGTACCTGATAGAAGAAGGTGTGTTTAATTAGAATATCTGGGTTAGCTGGTGTTAGTTTTTCAGTGAGTTGKTTTTTTTTTGTCTTACAGAGCTCTTTGTATGTATCTAGTACCTAATAATAATTCTTAGCACTGTTACAGCACTTGCAATTTTCACGACACTGTACAAACATTGTCTAATTTACCCTACCTGTCTCCTGCAATGCACATATTGAAGTGGTAGTTCTCATGAAAGCTTGGGTCCTTCAGACCTTCCCTTATGCTTTGCCACTTGCCCTCAGAGACCTATATTTACCACAATCCCCCCCCAAATCTAGTACTTTCTCTCTTTAAAAAAATTGGTGAGAAAGAAAACTGAGGTCACACACAAATATTGTCATTTTCCCACCTATATCCTGCTTTACAACATGCCTTTTCTCCAGTCTCTGTTTCTGATATATTTTCCCACGCGAAACCCAGACCTAATCTCCAGTATTGTGCGTTGGTACTGCACCACTTCAAACGTCCCTAACCTGGATTAGTCTTTGCATTAACTCTAAACTCTGAGTTAATGCAAAAAACCTGCTCAATGTTTCTTCTGGTGCAGCACTGCCTCTAAGACATGGAGAGGATGACAAGGCATTCTTTTTTTTTTTTTTTCTTGGGGAAGGCAAGCTGCCACGAGAATCTCTGTGGATCAATAAAGCACAATTTATGTAAATCGCAGCAGCTGTCTCCCTTAAATTAAACAAATGAAGCTGGTCCAGCACGCAGTTCTTCAGTGGCCCTTTCCATTTTGGGCTTGCAGAAAGTTTCCCTGAGCAACTGAGAACTCTACTCTTGCTTCACCTTGGGACTCTGGCAAGTTAAGAAGTGCAATTGCCTGTTTTTTCTCATCATCTGTGGCTTAGGTTGGAGAGTACCTTCTGCAGTATCATTTGGATTAATTAATTCACGCTTTCCTGTGCTGTTTTGCCATTCTATCCATAAAAACAGGTCTCCAAGCTACTGTAAAGATAATACAGTATACATGTCATTTCACTCCCATTACTGTTAGGGTCCCTACTAGGCAGTGGCATCATATTTGCAGCTCTTATTCATATGTTCAGTTTGAAATTTCATATTTGATTTTAAGATAATCGTATTTTCATGAAAGTGCACGCAACTTCAGTTCCATCTTAGCTCAGTAAAATTATTTGTTATACTGTTATTGGAATAGGAATTATTGCAATAGCACTGGAAACTTGCCAGCTAACAAACAGTGAAGCTTTGAGGTATTCAGTCATTTTACATAATATGCTGAGGTAAATTTATGTAGACTTTGCTTGCAAACTGTAGTAGTTTTCCAATTATTTTCTCCCCAACTAAAGATGTTCGAGAAAAAGATTGAAGTTTTTTTTATGAAATGCTAAAAAATAATTTAATGTTGAAAGAGAATAAATTTAAAGGCTTGCTTTACTGKTCCTTTGACAAATGAGTGGAATACAAAGGAGAATGTCTGTGATATGGATGGAGAAAACAATTTTTCTGAGCCTTTCCAGGCTCCAAATGACTGTCTTGGCTCTTCTGGATCCCACTCCCCTCCTTCCCACTCTTCTTTTTTTTTTTCCTCCATCCCCCTGGTRATACGTTTCTGTGTCAGATTGCATCTAATGGTGCTCTTTATAGGTAAACTAAATACTGGTTGCAATATCTTACACATGAGGTGGTTCTTGGAGTCCCTTTGAACAGTTAATTTATGGGTTTCAAACACTAAAGACAGAATATATGTTAGACTGACCTTACAATCTTCTTGAGCTGGCAATCCTCAACTCAACTTGAAAATCTCTGCACTGTCTCCTAGTAACAGCTTGTTCTGAGCTCAGACTTGCAGAATTCAGGATCTGAGATAAACCTTTCCACTAGCCCATCCTTTCTGGCCCTGTAGGGGCAAGATCCCAGGATTGGAAATGCATTGGGAAGCAGGAACAGGTTTGTTTCTCCTTCCTGGGGCAGATCATTTCTAGGAAGTAATGTGGATGTTTTTTATCTGTAGATACCGATAAATGCATAGACAGGGAGGAATGGATGGCTTTTGTCTAAGCCTGAGTAAGAGTGACCCTCAAAGTCAGTCTTAACTGGCACTGTAGGCATAGATTAAAATAATTAAGGAATATGTTACAAACCACATAAAACTTGATATATTTTGAAAACAACATTCATAAATGCAAGAATAAAGGACAAAAGGAAGATGGGAAACACAAGTTTTGGAATCTAGGGCTCTGCTATGGCAGGAAACACCATAAAACTCCTTTTAGTTTAAATTCCATTTAAAAATAAACTTAAGATTTTTCCAATAATTGCTTAGAGTGATTATTTTTTTTTTTGCTTTCAGAGGAGAATCATGAATAATGAAATATAAATGTGTGGAAATATTATTAAAACTAACAGTAAAATTGCATTTCTGTTTAATATAAATGTATGTAGCCAACAAAGAGAAAAACATTGATTATTCTTATACAATCTTAAATAGTTATTAAGGTGCTGAACCTTTTAATAAAGAACTAGATTATTTTTAGAGCTAACGCAAAGTAACAAAACCCCTTTAACAAATTATCCTTAGGAGATTGTTAGAGTTTTAATCGGTTTCTTGTACTTAAACTCATTTTCCCAGCATGATGTACACTATCTGTGGGAGCTTTTCATAAGAAATTCACACTATGATTAAGGCACCAGCTATTTCAAGTGAAAACATTGTGAAATGTTACTATTGTTTGGGCAGTTGGAACTGAAATGATTGAGTGAAGGATGATAGTTATGCTGCGGGCTAATTACATGGCTAATGTCTTTGCTTTACATATCAATAGATGCTTCCAGAGATGAGCAATAACTGAGACTCCATTATCAGTCCAATACAATGCACTTAAATTAGCCACCATTTATGAATACTATTAAAATAAGAGCTGGCTAGTGCTTAGTGATGTTGCACTTGACATGTTTTTTTGTTATCAGTCTGTAGATGCTGGATATGGTATATACTGGGGAGTTTTGACACAGCCAGAGAGGATGTTTTTACAATATTTTGCTGTTAACTACATATTGATTAAGATCACAGGATTTTTCAGTAAGGTATGAGATCAAAAAAGGCCATCAGAACACGGGAAAAATGGCATTAGAGATAATTATTGCCTTTGCAAATGCAGTATCAACTAAGTCACATCCTTGAGAGATTTCGTAGCCAAACGGTGAAGTTCAGTGGAGCAATGCTAACGGATGCTCTGTCTCAACTTTTGCTACAGAATATCTCAAGCTGACCGAATTTTAAGCTTTAATGTCAAAATGGAAGAGATCATCTCGTGTCTGAAAGTGCTTGCCGTTAAGTTTTCATGGATACTTAAGGAGTTATTGTACTTGCCTGAAAGGCTTAACACAGATTTTGTGTTAAGCAAGATATTGTCTCTTTGGCATTGCCTCCGAGTTCAGTGTGTGTGGGAAAAATGCACAGGAATGTCATGCAGGCAGCACATGGATTAGAAAGAATTAGGTTTTGCTGACAATATGCCTCTTCTAAGTGGCAGCTTAACTGTTTAAAAGCAAAGATTAAAAAGGTGGGATTAATTATTAATTCCTACTAATCACAGAGTTCTTATTAGGCTGTTGTCCTGTCCCCCCCTTCTCTGCATTTGGACAGCACAGTGTTCCTCATATGGGACGTCTCCCGTGTTTTGACGGTGACGTTGGAGCCTGGTGATATCCAGAGCTGATTGATGGCTGGTGACAGCAGGCTTCTTTCACCTACTTATACAACATCTAGTCTCCCATAATAAGCAATTTATAGACCAAACTATCAATCTTCAATACAAATATAATTTATGCAGTGCTGTATAGCTGTGTAAGCTGGAAAGAACATGAAGCGTACAGTCAAATTTCAACATGCTTCCTAAAGCAAAGGCTCAGGAAAATATTATCTAATTAAATGGAATCAATTTATAGCGGATGCTGAAATTCATTAGACTTCAACTCCTTGCCTTAAAAGTTWAAAAAAGAAAAAGATGTTGGAAGCATCTCAGGTGTGTTTGAAGAATGAGGACTGAGTGTTTTCCTTGCTACCCATGACATTGGACAGAAGAAGGTGCATGCAAGAAAAACCAATCAAAATAATTGCTCCATGAAGCTGCAGAAAGCAAGGAAAGGTGCACAGGGTGGGGATACACGAATGATGGACAAGTACTGTGAACCTTTCCTGCAGAAAAGACCTGCTGTATGTGTAGTTTATACATTATTGTTTAACTGAAATCTTCATTTAGGACTGCTGGAACAGAATGGTGATTAAATTATCTTTTTAATATATATTGTGATTAATTTTAGCACTATGTTTTTGCTTTTTACAGCAAGACTTAGGAATGTTAAACGCTCACTATCATCTTGCTTCACTTAAGGGTGTTGATATTAATATCAATTGATTTCATTAGTTTTTTTCCCATCAGTTGTTTTGTTTTTAATCAGTTTTTTGTCATATTTGTAGACATAAATATGTCTATAAATATGACATATTGTGAATGTAAGCTTGCTTGCTGTCTAGGATGCCTAAGACCACAGGAACTCCTCTTGAATATAACTTTGCAAATACATGATGCATCCTTTACATCATTCCTGACTCTCAGGTACCAGGCAAATGTGAATAACCTGTGGTATAAATGTCAATGAAGGAGCAAACACAGAAATATTCCTTAACCATCTGCATTTTCTAGGAACAGAAGTGCATGCATAACTCTGAATTGAGTTACTTTTCTGTTTTGTCTAAAAATCTATGCAAAGGGGAAGCTTTCTGGGTGTATTTTACTTGTTAAGAAGGGTAGAGCAATCTGGTGACAGTAAGATCACCAAATAGTTGCTTCTTTTAAATCAGCATCAAAAGTGTTTGTGGCCACTGGTTTATTGTGTTTCACAACCTTTGTTATCTACATTCAGTTTCTTTTAAACAATTTTCCTAGTAAAATTAATAACTGGATGGCCCCCAGAATCCCCTCTTAGGTGGAAAAGTGTAGGGGTTTTACTCTGTCTTAGATAAAGCAGTGAGTGTTACACTGAAACATGTAATAAAGTTTCAAATAATTTCAAAGCTAGTTGCATTGTGCACATAGTCAGGATAATTGAGCAGAAATATATCTATGTGGCTATCGAATGCAACTCAACATATATAGGTTTTCTTTTCCTGTGCCTGTTACATTTGCAAATGCATTCCTATCTACCCTTTCCTGCACTTAAGGGAATTGTCCCCACCATGTTATACAGCTGTGAGTAAATTCCTGGCATGGACAAGCATTTTGGATTATCTGAAATATTTTTGAAAAGTAATGAATTCAGCAYGAGGCTTAAATTTGTCTGAATTGATTTTCTGACAGCATTACCAATGATGTGTGTTATATAAGTTTTTAGTTACTATTTTGTTATTGTCGTTTACATGTGACCCATAYGTGGAGAGCATTATTGCTGCTACCCTGGTAAGCCACTGTTGGTGCTCATTTTTCTTTAGTTCTCATCTCTTTTAAAGGGTGGGGTACTTTAAACTCAAGAACACATTACRTTTTGCACATACAAAGAATTTGTGTGCCATATCATAGCCTTCAGATATTCCCATCCGATCTGTGAAGARCAAACATGATGTCTATCCTCATTCCATGCCTGCAGCAAAACTCTTCATGTTCGTGGAAGAAGTAGTCATGATGTTCCAGCTTAGAGGTGACTGTACCTAGGTCAGTTTACCTCTTCCTATTTTGTAGGTAATTTGCTGATTTTGTCAACAGCGGCCCAGATATCAGAATCCTTATACTTTGTCTACTGGCTTTGGGGATCACTTCTATTTTTTCCCTATTTTTTTTTTTATATTGCCACTGGAAAACATAAGATTAACTTAGCCAGTGGCAGAATATCCATCCCAACATGCCAACTCAAGAGATGTTCCCAGGATGGTTTCCTGTGAGGAGAGGTTCAACCTTTGCTGTGTGATACAGCAATAGAGAAAGCTCCTGGCCGGTTGCTGGTTAAAGCATCCCTTTAATGACAGACACCAGCATAGCAGTGCTTTGCATGAACAAGCAAGCGTCACATCAGCTCCTTAATGCAAAGGGGTGATTTGTCTGGGGAAATGGTGCGTTTTCCCACAGAATAACAATATCTGTGATTCATCTCCTCTGCTTTAGAAATACATTGACAAGTCATATTGGCAAACGTTTCTAACAAAGTCTAGAGTGGGCAGTCAAGGCTTTGATATTTGTGCCTGCACTGGATCAATGGAATTGGCTATTTAAATGCCATAAGGTCTTTCTTGCATTTCTTACATTTGTAATGCTCCAGAGCAAGACAAACTATAGGCTTTTAGGGGAATACTTTTCAGCAGAATTAAGATCTGTCAAGGCATGGCTCTTGCCACTGTTAGCTGCAATTTTGATGTGCCACTGCTCTCAGCCCTCTAAACTGAACAAACACAAGTCCCTCAATGTTCTTTTGTATTTTGAGTTCTACAACATGCTAATCATCCTGGTGGCCTTCTACTGGATCTTTCTCAGGTTTTCAGTGTCTTTCATGATGTGGGGAGGACCAAAACTACACATCTTATTCCTGGTGGGCCTGAACAGGAGCTGAGCAGAATGGGGTGTTTATTTCTCATTTAATTACACGTTTTTAGGAATCTTGTTTGTTGCCAAAAGCTGTTTATACTGACATGTTCTAAGAAACTGCAATTAACTTCTACTTTTGTAATATACTGAGACACCAAAAAAATAGAAAAAGAGAGAAAAAAAAAGAGAGAGAAAGAAAGAAATCTCCCCACAGAGTACTTCCTGTGATTGACTGTAAAACTTTAGTTGGAATTATCAGTGTCAGTTTGGTGAATTACTCCACTTAAAATAGAAGCAGGTCACATGGATTATATTAAGATTCTAAATGCTTTGGAGACAAGTGCTGAATGGAGCTTCACCCTACAGAAATACACTTGTCTACCGAGAAATAATTAGTTTCTGATTGACCAGAACTCCTGGACTGCAGCACTGTGCAAATGGGTGTGGAACACAGCAAACACCTGGGGTGTAACTCTACAGCACGTTTAATTCTTTGTGGCCTCTTTCTGTGGGTTGTAACCCACATTCTATTGCTCCCTGAACTGATAAAACATAAACACCAAGCTCAGTGTTAGATCTGCCTTGCCCTTCTTGTCCCCACTGTACCATTCCCAGTGAAACAGGAATGATTTATGTTGGTGCTTGGGGTGGGTGGTGGCTGCAGTTTACCAGACTCTTTCTGAAACCTTTCCCTAGGTCTTCTCTCTGTACTTTTTGTCTCTCCTCCAAGCTCTGATGGGCAAGAGGCATAAAATGTCCACTCAGCTCCGTTTTTAATCTSAACCACGTTTTCTGATATACACATAATTTAGTCATCATCATCGAGAGGAGCTCTTCTTCTCACAAAAGAATTTGCCATTAYAGAGGAAAAAACTATTGTAGCTGTGATGAGACACCATGACCATCATGCACAGARGGACAAATTACTACTTACTTAAGCAAGTTGAACAGAATTTAGATTAAGGAGAGGAGAATAACAACAGGAAATTACTATTGAGAGTGATCATATGAGGAAAAATACTTGACTTGGTGAAAATTATTTTCATTAAATATAAATGTGTTAGACTCAGCAAGACATATATAACACTTCCCAAATAAAGTCAGCTTGCAATGATTGAACAAAATAAATATACATTAGTATGCCTTTCTGATTAATCTAATTTAAATGCAAACTAAATAGCCATAAAAGTGATTATTTTTTAGAAATCTCCACTCTAAAAGAAAGTTTTATCTGACCAAACTACAGACTTAGGAAATTTACTTTCAAAATATGATAATATTTTTTACATTTCTAGTTTATTGAAAYGGATTCCTGGAGCAAAATTTTTTTTGGCTGTTTTTTGTTACTTCACTTAAAAATAATCTGTTTCAGCACATGAAGGTCAAAAAAAATACCGAGGGGAGGATGTGAAATGTGCCTTATTCAGCTGTGTTAGGGTCCTGTGAAAGTCTCATTTGACATAGAGAATCCATCTTCTAAGGAGGMTARGGATTGTGAGAAGTAKTTTTTCTTMTTTTATTTTTTTTTTAGCAGACGTACTGATATAATTGGTGTAGCAGGGAATAAAAAACTATTAAGCATAGAAGGTTTTGGGGGTCAAAAACTTGCCAGATTCCCACCCAGATACATCTCTTGGCTGAATAATAGGTGCCAACTCTTGCTTCAGCATCTATCTTAGACCACCAACATGAGAGCAGCCCTAGGGATGTGCTCTTCGTGCCTTCTCCCCTAGTTGGAATCACAGAATCATTTCAAATCATTAAGTGAGTTAATTTAGTGGTGTGAAACACAGGATTACTGTGGTAAGGCCTGACACTGCTGTCCTAGAGCAAAGGCTGAAGCAGCCATCTCTTATTCACATGTAATGATGTTCCTTCTGTTTTGACAGCATTGTCTCAAATCTCCACATTCTCTTCAGAATTATTTAAAAATATTTTCCTCACAAGCACCACGTGTATGTCCAGTGCCAGCCATTATTAGGAATCTGTTATAATAACAATCATATCAATAAACAATGACTTTCTTGATTCCCAGTTACCAGCTCTGAGTATGACAGTACTGCTCACTATATCCTGGGAAGGAAACTCTCCTCTCAGGATCCAAGGGGAGCCAAACACCTCTGATTTACTCTTTTGGCTGCCAGGGGCAGCCCTGAGGGCAACATCACCTCCCCAGACAGATCACACTTACCCGTAATCTCAGGCTTCAGCCCAAGACTGGGGTGTTGGTACAGCTACAAGTGCAGTTGCTTCTTCTGAAGAAGTGATGCTAAATAGATGAAAGAAGGACTACGGAGACAGGTTTTCTGTGGGCACGTTGCAAAATGACAGAATCATTGACAGAATGTGCCAAAGGTATTATTTTCTTCATTTAGGAAAAAAAAAAAAAAGAAGCAAAAACCAGCCCAATGCTATGTTCAAAAAGAAGTATGGAGATTAAAGGAGAAAGAATCAGTGTTTTCATTTTGCCATTACAGGGATATATGCAAGAAATTGTTTTGTCAGAAAGCCTATATTGTATTTCSTGTTTTGTCTGTGTGTTGTAAACAGAGGAAAGTTGTGTGGCTTTTTCATACTCGAAACAGGAATATAATCATTGGTCCATGGTCATATTTCTAAACTCTAAAAACTTATTAAAAATCTGTACTTTGTGAATATTTTTAGACCGGGTGAAATTGTAATGTAATTATTGAATTGTCTTTTTGCASCTATTTATATTATCCTGTCTTTCAGCCTGAAAAATCCATGTGTTTCATGGGATTTAGGTCTTCAGGGATGTCAACTGTGACTGGAGCTTAAGGAGATATATATCTGTGTTTAATTGTTCTACTCCTAGACTTGAATATATGAGTACTGCAGGACACTGACTAGAGACTGATTTATTTCTTTCCATGAATAAAAAGAGCAAGACATTTGATATTTTTGGTTCTGTTTTCTCAATAATAGAAAAAAGACAAACACTWTAACAAAACAGCACAGAAGTCTTTTTCAGAGGCAGGAGGAAGAATGTAATTTACTGAGTGTGCTCAGCACTTCARTATACAAGTATATTGTTTTCTGATTCTTTTAGGGCCACTAAATTTTGTATCAAGAAATTGCTTTTCATCCAGCATTTCCCAGTACTTTACAAAGTTGGGCAGCATACTTTCTTTCCACAGATGWTGTAGTTAAAGCTAAGGGTTCTGTTTACTCAAAGTTACGCAGAGAATGGATAGTCAATTAGGAAGTGTGTCACTTGATTACTGCTTATCTACTGTTTYTACAAGAGAGATACTTTTAAAATATTTTTGTGTACAGTAACATGCAATGACCTACTTTTAAGGTGTAATATAACTTCAAAGCCTGGACAAACTGATGAGRGCACTTAAAAAGCATTTCTATTATGCTTTTTTTTGGTGACTTTGCTAATCTTTCCAGGAAAGTTTTGTCTTGTTTTCTGGGCTCAGAGAGGGCTTTATGGCATAACRTTACAAAAGTTTTTCCTGATAAAAATATTTCTGCTCATTGCTATAGAAAACTGTGAAATAAACTATGTTCAAATTTAATGTCTTCAAATACAGGGTACCTTCCTTAGTAGTTTTTCTTCAGTTTTCATCTATGTGTTCAGTGGTGTTTAAAAACAAAGAGGATACGTTTATGGTGCTCTGTAAGGCTTGAAAGGCTTTCCTAAGAGGAAAGACAGTTCTGTAATGAACAGCATAACTCCCAAACGCTTGAAATATTCCTGTGTTTAATGTCTGAGCTGACGTGCGTGTATAAAATTAATAATTGCTTGAATTTTGAACAATGAAAATACAGGGGAAATTACAACATAACAAAGGCAAACTATGCAAGTGAAAGTATCAGCTGGAAGAATAATAGCTTTATTTGACAGTGTTTTGACATCATTGATGTACTGTTGTCACTGGAGACTTTCCTTTCTGTGTTTGTGATATACTATTTCAATCCATATTATCCCAATAGAATCACAAACATTGAAAAGATCTGATGTGTGATAGTCTCTCACTAATATGTGAGTTGACACGTTGATTGTTCTTTMATATCTGGGACTTGTGAGAATTCTGTTTAAATAGTATTCGCCAATACTAATAAAAGATGCACAGTTGACAAAGGGGATACAGGTGTTTTGAGAGTGATTAGCATGTAGAAAAGCAAAGTGGCTTTTCTGCTCCATTTTGTACGAAGTAAAAATAAAAAGTGAGAGTAAACCAAGTGCAGGATTAATGGGATCTACAGCAGCTCCTGTGTTAAACTAATGACAYGTTTATCATGATCATTGAATAGACCAATAATCCAAATTTGGATGCAAGAGATGTTTTGTAATCTAAAACTTTAAGGTTTCTATTTTTGGGAAATGCACATAATGGTTATAATTATTCCTAGTTTTTGTAGAGCTATATCAATGGGTATTTTTTCCCCAAAATCCAGACACTTATCAGAACAAGCAGRTCTGGGGGAAAAGGAAAACACAAATGCAGAGGAAATATTCCTCAGGAAAATRTAACAAATTAGCAGTTACTGCCTCTGTCAACCACATGGACTAACCTGTCCAGGAGATCTCTGTACAAGCCCACAGGTGCAACCTGGCAGTGTTTGGTGTCTGCAGTTCAGGTCTGCTCACAAGTGAGGAAGGAATCCTCCTCCGCTGTTTTCCTATGGGACTTCCATTTTCTTTTGCCTTGTTGACTTTGCGAGGCACAATTTCCACATCCTAGCAGGCAGGTTGGGGCAGGCTTGTTAAGGTTTCTCTTATCATCCAGTCAGTAAATTTGCATGTTTAGGCCTGGGTACTGTGACATGCAGAAGTCCTTTGGAGAAACATAGGATGAACAGGAACAGAACTGCCGAGACCAGGCCAGCTTCCACTCAGGTGCCACTTACAAAAGCAGTGAGAAGCAGGAGATATTGGTGGAAGAATTCAGTGTAGAGCAGCCACCTGAAGACAGAGTATTATTCTTTTCCTAATCTGTTCASCTGTCATCTGTATTCTCATCTCAGGAGCACAAAAGCACTGTGATGTGATAAAGCAGGAAGGAAAGATGAAGTGTTCGTTCTTTCCCACCAAGCCTAGCAAGTAAGGACTCTTCAAGTTTATTATACAACATTGGTTGAATGTGAGAAAACACGGGTTTGAGTTTGAGAACAGCACACTGATAGGAATTTCCATAGGCAGTGATAAAATTTTCAGGAGTTTCTTTCTTGCAACAAATGTGTATCTCTAGGTCACAAAGAAATAGTCTTCTTAAAGCTGCTCTGTCTCAGGTTCACTTTAGACACTTTTCTTCATCCTTGCCGAAAGCTGCTTCTTTGTCTTACCACCATGGATTAGAGGTATCAGTGTATCTATCTGAAGATGAACAAGATGATTTGGTTTGCTCTCTACATATTGTCCCTGGAAAACGGGCTCCATTTCTTCATTTAGTTCACTAGTTACTATGTTTCTGGTAAATATTTCAATCCTAGGCATAAAGCAGCAGATGGGAATAAAAATTGTGGGTGCCAGGATGTGTGGGAGAGGAAAGGACTGTTAAATTATGAAAGGGAATGCAGTATTCAAAGAGAATAGTCTTTGTGGGAAAAGGGGTGCACTGGACAAAGTCTAGGGCAGGACTTGGAGTACACAGAGTAAAGAAAGACATAAAATAAGTGTGAGGAAAGAGGGGACAACATATTCCAGAAATCATTCAGATKAAGTTCTCCATGATGCTGTGGAGGAAAGAGGAAGCACAGTGCAGACGAGGAAGCAAACAGTGGGTGGAGAACTGTGCTAATGCTCCTAATCTGCTTCTCGTGTCCTTGGTTGTTCTCAGTGAGTTTATATCTCTGACACTCTCTCATGGAGATGTGCAGACGATGTTTTTCTCAGAGATTGAGCCTGACAGATTAGCATGGGTTAGGTTATTAACCCAGCACTCATAGTAAGACAGGTTTCTACAAMTTCCCTTCTCAGATGGTTAGAAATAATCAACTAATTCTTAGCCTAAATTTAATCATGGCTGTTTTCTTCTTTTTCTTGCTTGGGGTTTTCTTTAGTGTATACACTTCTTTTCCTTCTTTATTTGCCAGTGTTCCTGATATATTTTAGATGTACAGTTTTTCATTCCCCGTTTTTCTCACCTAAGCGACCCTCAGTGCATGCTGAGTGGAGGGGCTTGTGCTCAAGTCCACCCTGGGGGCTGTGGTGCTCCACAGTCTCGGGGTTGCCCTGTAAGAGCTCCCTGATTGCCAGCAGTGTGTGTTCACTGCAGCATCCACCTCATCCACTGTCTCTGCATGGCCTGTCCCTTGGTAAAGCTCTTCCTCTTGACAGTTCCTGACATCCTGTATATAATGGAAATAAAACAGGAGCTGACAGTTTGCAACATTATAAATAAATACCTCATACTGCGAGTGATACACAAATGTTGTATTCCTTTCAATTGCAGAAGATGAGGCTTTTAGAGTATGTTACCACTGGCATTTTTGCCTGTAACAAGGGGCTTAGACTGCAGGCTAGGGAATGTTAGATAAATTTCTCAAGCTCTAATGCCATCTATTTTTTTAAGCAATGTTGAATTGGAACTGGTGACCTTGTCATTGCAGAAATAGAAAAATTTATTTTACAGTTTCCTCTACCTGCATTAGTAAAGAGTATGTCGTGAAGATGGGCAAAAAAATGCAGCCATCAGTATGTTAAATACATGGTTTTATGACCAATCTAATGAAGGTACCTCCAGCACTCTGGAGCCATTTAAGTGACAATAAACAAAACAATATCTGATAATATGCCTTTCTGTTCATTGACATCAGCAAGRTTATATCATATTAAAAAAGTACTGAGTAGAACTACCTATGCAGAATAATTCTAGTTTGCAATCCCCAAATTTTCYTCTGCCTTTTTTTTTAATGACAACCTCTTATTCTTCTCAGAGCATTATTGCAAGCTGCTTTAAGCACCCTATCATTAATCCTGAAATATGTATGTATCTTCCTGCATTGTTAGTCAGATGAATGTGCTGCAGCTCTTACGATCACCTGAAGAAAATTACAACTTTGTGAGAAATATTTATATTGTAAGTTTGCAAAATATTAACTGATCTCAAGTCCAAATATATAATTGCCTTCCATTACAGATAGAAAGGATGTGATTTAAAAAGAAAAATACCTCCAGGAACTGGCAAGGAAATAGTGTCTAAATTTCACCTAATTTATRTGATCAGGTCTCTGAAGTCTGGTAAATACYTGAGATTTTGCCACTGAGGTTCTTTCTGTGCCTTCAGTCCAGTGCATGCCAGAGCTGCCAAAGTCATTCCTGGCCACACTAAGAACAACCACACTCTGGAAATAAGAGCTCAGTCAATGATTCTTTWATTTAATTTATAAAGGAGGGTGTATCTTCTCTGGGCTCTTGCTTAGGACTAAGTGATCCTAGAGGAAGGAATGTCCTTTCAATCTGCTGGTGTTCAAGGTGTGCTCTTGTTCCTAAGCTCCCCTGGTTTCACYGGCCTCTCTCAGGATTGCCTCCCTGCTGGGAATTGCTAAAGCAYATGGCCTTTCCCAAGGCATTTTTAGGGAATTTTGTCTCTTACCTGAAGTTCATGTCCTATCACAAGCTGTTATGTCACAGGGCCAAAATCTTTTGGTGGTCCTATGCATTGATTTCCTTTTAAATTCAGGGGAAAATTGTGTGCCCAGCTTTTTTAGGTGCCTTCCAGCATCCAGGCATTACAACAGGGACCCCTGGAGAGTGGGTGCATCTGGCAGTGCTCTCTGTTTGTAGCTGCTAAACTGAATTAGGAAAGACCATTGCAATTGTACTCAGTGCTCTCCAAAAATCCTTTTTCCGCAYGGAGAGGTGGTAAAATTGTTCTGTTGCTCTCTTGTAAATCGCTGTTAATCTCTTCTGTAAATGATAAATAAAGCTCATATCTGAAAGTTTCCTTGATATGTGAAAAAGTTCCCAAACATGTAACCATGACTTAAATAAGTAAATGCTCCAATACATATTCACAATATATTTCGGTATTAGAAGATGTAGTGATGCTAATTTTACTAATTTGATAAGGAAAACTTGGTGGGAAAAAAGGAAACATATTACAGTTTTAGCTTTTCGCTGTGATGTAATAGATCTGTTCAACTCTAGCAGGTTTTTTATACCTTTTACTGGGACAAATCCAGAAATCCTTATTCTTTCCTTCCTCAAGACAATCTCCTTTTAACTTCAGTGAGATAATAAGGCTTATGCTGCTTTGTAAAGTACTTTGAGACCTACGGTGAACAAGATTTAAACACTATTGAAAGGGAAATTTGATTGAGTTTAAATTAAATAAGGAACTTCAGGATTCAGTTTATGGAGATTGCTCTTTTTTTTTTTCTCCCCACATGGTTCTTTATGTATTCATAAACTTCAGACTTTGGTTGCAGTAGTGGATTGCTCTGCCTTCATGTAGGAGAATGTAGGAGGGAGACTTGTGGCTGGCCTTGGAGCAGGGCTATCTTCCTGCTCTTGTACACAATCTGGCACTTAATGGATACATTTGCTTGCAGAATTACTTGTTTAAATAATTTACTTTGACATGTGGCTGCAGCATTACAAGGAAAATACAGATTCTTTATTTCAACTCAAGTAARGCCTGCCTCACACAACAGTTTGTTCTATTAGCTGGGGCCAGCTAGGTCAGAACTTTAATGGAGGAGCCCAATAAGGTACATTACAAGCAATTTTCAGTTTCTGAACTTGGTCAAATTCATGAAACATGAATAATGTTGCTTATATAAATAACATTTCATGAAAATACAGGCATGTGTTTTGAGAGAAAATGATAGATGAAGTGGAAGTAAAAATGGGAAAAGTGTAATCATATCAGTTTGCTATTGATTTTTATTGAATTAGTCATATCCGCCAGTTAAGTGTTTTGTAATCTACTAAAAATGCTTTTATAGTGTAGAAATTTCATTTTATGAGTTTCACATAATGCAACCAAAACATTTAGACTAACATCTTCATGGTAAGAAATTTCATCCACGTATTATTTTGCAATTCTTTTTGATGAAAGGTAATATTTCTTATGTTATATGGAAGTATCTTGACAGAAAATACCAGAGTTATGTAATGGCATGGAATTCATTGTTTGCCAGCGTTCTGGAATGAGAAAATAAACTTGTGAAAGAAATGCTAAATTTAATCTAGCATTGGAATATACCTTGACACAAATAGGATCTACTGCCAGATCCTTTGAAGCTCATGGAAATCCCGTCATTGACTTAAAGTAAAATCAATTTGACACTGAAACAAATTATATGAGTTTTTCGTGCTTCTCTCTCTTGCTTCTCACCCAAAAGAAAAAGGAAGAGGGAACTGGAAGAGTGAGCCACCCAGATGTGGATTGTACACTCCAGACATGTTGATAGTGCCAGCCATTTGGGAAAGGAGGAAGAGGAGGAGGAGGAGCATGGGTGTGTGGGTGTGTTGCAGTTGGAGTGCAGTAGCCAAAGAGCTCTGCTGGTAACACATGATGTGTAATTCTGTGTTCAAACCCCATTTTCTCTCACACTGTTGAGGGATTTCCTTGTGTAGGCAATGTCAATATAATTTCTTTTATATCTCTTGCCATACTGGTACTGCACTGCCAGCTCCTTGTTGTATTACCACGTCAGACTGAATGAAGGGGATTGACTTAAAAGGAAAAATTGGCTTCTTTTGAATTCACTTGGAAATGGTTATCTTTAGTGTTGCCTTAATGTCAAAATAGTTAAATTTAATAAGTGATGAAACTAGATTTCATTGGGTTACATAGACCAAAGCTGGAGAGCACTTGAAAATGAATTTGCATCCGTCCACCTGTTGGTAGAAACCTTCCATTTCTGCTCTCTAGCACAACYCTTTTGGGCAGTGATGGTCTGAAGACCTGGGCTTTGAGGTACAATAATTCTTGCAAATGAATATTTGAAAGTTTCCAGGCACTTAAAGTGTTTAACATTTCAAACTGGACCTTTGCAATATTTGTGGGAGCTGCGGCTCAAACTACGCTGGATTCCTCTATGCTCGTTTGCCAGAATTTKGTTAAGGATTGCTGCAAAGCCTGACTTGCAGGCAGGCAAATTATATAAGACACTTTATTTCTGTCTGTCACTGTATCTATCACAAACACGGTTGACTGGGTCAGAATTCCTCCTCTAGGCACTGACAGAGGAGGCTGCTGCGTTTTGGCTACTGCAGCACATCTCTGTGGACTGACTTCCTAAGCTGTCACATCCCAGTTGTGACTCCCATGTAGGGGAAAACATCTGGTTTCTTAAGCTATTTTGGGCCCAGTAGCTGTGTAATGACTCTTTGGAGGTCAGGTCCAGGTATCAAAGAGATCGTTCCTCTTGTTTTTGTGGTGGTGTTGTGGTTTAGTTTTGTTTTGTTTTTTTTTTTTTTTTTTTTTGTAAATCTGCTTCGAATAAACCAAAAGGTGTAAGATGTCAATATTTAAAGAAAAAAAAAAAAGAACTTGCAGTCAGTGTTGTCCAACAGCAAGATTTTGTAAAAGGAAAAAATTATGGTTTTGTGGGGTAAATGTCACCTTTTTTAGGTTTTCAGGATGTGGTGACAGTGGGAACTTTGCATGGAAGTACTTAATATTTGTTTGACAGAAAGCTTGGTTTGGGAATTCTGTGTGCAGGTATTTAGCCACTTGGGAGCAAAATAGGAAACAGAGCATATGAAGCAGATATAATTAGAATGATCCTCCACCTTTTTGTGAGGAGGAACAGACGCAAAGATATTGTTCCAGAACTAAGGCTAATATAACTTCTTGAGGGCTGTTCTACATTGTATTCCAAAGTAATGCTTCCCTCTATCTTTAATTAATATCTACTTAAACACTATATTTAAATATTTAAATACTGTATTTAAATTCAAATAATTAAGACGTTTGAATAAATTGAAATCCAAATATTTAATATATTTAAATAATACCTTTATTTGCTCAAACCAGGTTTTATCTAAAACTTTAGGGAGTCTCTTTAGCCCCCAAGAAACTAATTTTTCTATTTCTCAAAGCCTTCCATCTGGAATGAATGCAAATGGGAAGACATCTTGAAATGAGAAAAGGTTTACCTTCCTGTACGCAAAGCAATGGGTACTTCATGCTCAAAATGGAATTTTTACATCAACAAAGAAGGTAGCTGAGGGTACACATAAGCACTTTCTCAAACTTGTGAAAAGAGTGTAAGAAATCAGGTGCTGTGTTGAGTTCCTGGATCCCAAGGTTTTAACACGTCAACAAACACTAACTAGGCACAACTTTAGGAATTTTGTTTAGTGTTTCAGCTGAGGAAGTTTGGGAGAGTCGTAGTGCTAATATACAATGAAAGTTCTACATGTACAACCACATAAATTTTATTCTAGGGTTTGTTCAAACCAGTAAGACTCTTTCTGTTGACTTGGGTGGACACTGGATTGAGCACAGAATGGATATTTTTGTTTAAATAAACAAGAAACATATGGCAGACAGCTGATTTTCTTTCTGTTGTTTGTTCAGTTAACAGCTTCTTTAGAATCACTGCATTTGTTATTAGTATATAGATTAGGGATGAGATTAAACAGTCTTCAAATTGCCCACCCAAGTTTGTTCAATTCTTGGAGGCAAACTGAGTAAATTAAACCCTGAGACTGGCCACCAAGATATCTTAATTCAGAATATTTGTCCTTCCATATCTAGGCTGCTTTCCAGAGACTGGGACTTTTTTTTCCCCGCACCCCCAGTTAGTTAATTCAGCTACTGAATCATTAGAGGCAATTGAAAAGAATGGCTGAAAATTCAAAACTAAAAATGCATAATGTGTATTACTTAGCAAATATTTATTTAGCTCCTACTAATACAATTCCTTTTATTCACGTTGTTTGCTGCAGGTGCAATGCATCTCTTTTTTGTGTATCTGCAAAACATTAAAGACTTCTCCCTATGAAGAATACTTATTTTTTTAAATTCTTTTCTTGCCTTTGGCTGCTATTACAATATGGCATTGGTGGCTGATTGTCTTCTGCTGGAATACATTGTCACTTGCGTTGTGTTTTGCTGTCTCCTGGAAGATGCAGTCCCCYGGCTGTGCAGGGTGGCGGCCGCGGGCGAGCGCGTGCCGCGGGGTGACCGAGTGCTGTTCTAGGTGGGTGCTTCAGCAGAGAAGCAGCAGCTGGCATCTCCCTTCGACCTGCTGCAGCATATTAACCACGCCAGCAGTGAACTGAGGCCTGCCCTTAACTGTTTTCATTCACAGTTTGTCCCCATTTTGCGTTTGTGCTGTCGGGAGGTTTTTGTTTTGTTTCTAGAGCTAGTTCATATCTCAGTCAGCTTTGCTTTCTTTTCTCTTGTGTTCTCCTCCTTTGACGTTTTTCATGTTTTGTTTTCTTTTCCTCTATAATTTCTTTTTATTCTCCATGTCATTCCTGCAGCTCAGAGCTGTTCAGGAAGAGGCTGTACCTTTTATCCAGCTGTACGTGTCATGATGGCTAAACCTCCTGCCTATTTAACTTCTGCCTCGTCAGTCTCTCCTGTCACACTCCGATCTCTCTCGTCCAAACCCTTCTGTCTTCCTTCTCCTCCTGTGCAGCCTCTGGGACACGCYGTGTTTCTGGCTGAGCATTCCATGCAGTGTGTGCAGACAAGACCTCTGCTTGCCACAGCTCCCAGCACCATGTGCCTCGTCTTTTGTGGTGCTTCGGAGGACCAAACCCTCTTTGATGTACCAGAGGGGAGGGGGGAAGTTTCACACAAACCCCTTTAAACACATGGGCCTCCTCTGCCTTACATTGCTGGTATTTATCATATTGCTGACACATTTCCCTTTTGTGTTGAGCCTAGGCCATGCAAAGGCACTGGAAGGCAATAGACACATTGCTGCAGCTTGTGACAGCAGCAAGGTGTTTTTACATGTTTAAGGTATTACCACAGTTAAATAAACCAGGGTAGCGTTGAGGAGGAATGAAGTGAAAGTGGCTATAGAGGCTGCACATTTTTGGTAGGGAAAAGGATAACATGGGGACTATGTCCTACAGCTGAATGGGGTAAAATGTGTATAACTGTGATACCTGAGACCACAGCTGAGCTTGGAGACCATGGTGCTTTGCTTTGCAATGTGTACATTGACTAACCTATGCAGCGTCTTTGCTTTGTCTTTGCCTTGTCCAAGTCATCTGTGACATGTGGCCGCATAAAGAAGTTTTACATAGGAATAATGCCCAGGAAGTTGGGGAAAACTGTGCCAAATAGTAAAGTGAAATCATTGATCTATTTACTTACAGTTTGGTTCTATCCTTCAGTATGGCTCCAGTGTTGATATTTATGTCAGCAGGATGATTTGAGCTGATATCACTTCAGTCCGAGTCGAGATGAGGGGCCTGGTGTGATAGGAGAAACATGAATGTRTATAATGCTTTGTGGTTTTCAGTGGGTTTGTAAATATATTAATGATTCAGCAAGTCCATTGTGACTAAAAATGAAGATGTGTTCACATGGACTCCTCCCTACAGCCATAGTTTATGTTTGCATCTCTGAAGTGTACACCCCTGGCTTCAACCTGTGATAATTATTTTCTTTTTAAATGCTTCTCAGGGCTGAAATGTAAGTGCTAATTGAAATACTTATGCTGCTTTGTTTTCATCCTAAAATTGCATCCACTTAAGGAAGAGTTAGACTTTAATTGTTTAAAGTCTGCTGTATCAGGCACTGTAAATTTTTAAAGGATGTATGTTTTGCTTTTCACTGTGAAAGGCAAGTTATTAAGTTTACCAGAATGTAGATAATCTGAAGAGATGGGGGGATTATATTTCTCTCTTATCCATATCAATTTATTGGAGCTATAATAACTCTCATTTTTTTTGTACAAAATTATAAACTCCATTTTGTCTATATGCAGTGTCCCTGTTACTGGAATGCTCAGTGTCTCCAGCAGGAGCTCTGTGCAGGCTGAGGTGAAATTTAGCCTGATGAGTTGGCATATATTACAGTAGATTAAACCTTGCTGCTTACATCATCATCAATTTTATTTGGTCATTTCACCAACTTTTTTCCTCTGCCAGAGTGGTTTAGGTCTGAATTTCAAGCCACGCCTTTGTTAACATCAGTAAAATAGGTATAAATCTTGTGTTCGAGCAAGTGCATACTCTTGTACACATTATAAAATATTCTAACATATTTCTAAAGCTCCAAGTGTGTGTTTAAATGACATTGTGTGAATTTCTCAGCAAGTGGAGCTTCTCCAAGTGAAGGTGGTGGTTTTACTGTCTTTGTTTTTTGTGCTTTGTTTTTACTACAAGTTTTTATTCAGAGAGAACCCAAGAATCTGGAGAGAGGAAAAGGAGATTAAAATGTAGAAATAAATGGCAAATCACTGATCTATTCCAGTCTCTTAGGAGTGTTGTATCTCCTTAAAACCCTTATTTTCTGTGATGCCTATTCAAGACTGGACAACAGTGTTCCTCTGCTCTGACTACTGCCTACAACAGTGATCACAAGCATCTTGTCACCTTCTATCCCTCTCCATCTGTCCGTGTTCCCCTTGTCTTGCAGATGGTGAGCTGTCTAGGGCAGRAGCTGTGGTTTTGTTCTTTGCTTACACAGCATTTAGTGAACAGCACTTGGCAGAATGGAGCCCTGGTCAATGACAAAAGCTGTGAAGTTTTATGATGATGAAGCAAGTGTAGTTGTCAACTTCATATCTGTTAGAAACTTTAGTTATGTAAATAACTAGTTTCCCCTTGAGTTTTTTCAAATATTTTACGTTGCTAAATTATTTAYGATAAACACATTGTCTTACTACTCAGCATAAATTTAAAAGATAATTTTAGCACGGACAGGAAATATTTATGAAGAAATACCAGAGGCAGAAATRAAAATGATAAATTAATGAAAATACACTGATAATGGCAATGCTCCAGATGAGAAATATCTCTTATCTGAGAGTTCATTTGATACTGACAGGATGATGTTGCACCTCTATATATTTTTTTCTGGGTTTGTCCACCTTTGTGATCCATGACTCAGCTTGGGAATAGTGCAGGAAAAGGTGTTCTGAAAAGATTTTGAGAAAAAAATTACCTTAAAGTACCGCAGCCAGTGAGGAACAGGGATACAGTAGTGCTGCTGGGAGGTGTTAATACCATTTGAAGTTTCACTGGGAACTGTAAGAGCAAGGGGGAAGAAATCAGGGGCGTTTGGKGTGTAATAACAATGAATAACCTTTAAAGAATTGCTACGAGATAGAGGTAGCAAGAGCAGACAGAGGGAGTCTATGGCCCTGAAGCAAGAGGCTGTTCATAGCAAGGTGTGCCATTTTTGACTGCAGAAAACTATAGACTTGCCTCGGGGAGAGGTCCCTCATGGAACAGGAAAAGGTTGTAACAAGATCTTTCTATACTGTAAATATCATATGTCACCTCCATACTGGGTCTTTTCTCTGCTAGTTTATGTAGACTGAAATGTCAGCAACACACTTCTACTCAGTTTTATGTCACTTGCACAAAATCAACTATTGGTAAGAAAAACTGGATTATGAACGTTTGGCTAAAAATAATCCAGAAGATTATGGCCCTGCAATCTAGCTTTTAATGCAGATATAATTTTATTTCAACATTTTAGAAAGACGAGAAACTTTTGTATTTTACAAAAAATATTTACGACAGAAATTGTGTAATCATTTTTATATTGTAATAATTTGGGAAGGAATATTTATTCGTACTGGGATGGAGGCAAAGAAAGACATATTGACCAAGCAGAAAGTATGGATAATCTGTTTGTACAAATCATGAGGAGTTTTCAATAAGTAGAGTTACTTGAAAAATGCTGTCGGTGTGGACACACAACTAAACTTTGCTGCTTTTTTCTATACAGCACCAAAGTCCAATATCCTCCTGGACTGTGACAAGTGTTCTTGTTTTTATATCATTAGATTMTTGCATGAGTATTTTGTTTACTCTGGCAGTAATTATAACAAAATAAGAGGTGGTAGCACTGACTGCGGTCACGAAGGCTTTCTGCTCAGAAGGGTGTTTTCCAAAAGGCAGGGTTATCCTTGATCTCTGTAGGAATACAGMAGTTGTTTCAGATAGCCTTGCTCCTGGGGCATGGAAGACTTCAGAGGATACCTACCCTCACAGCATCACTCCCCTATGCTCTGCAAATCTGGCTGGGGCTGAGTGTATTTATATTTGTGTGTGTTTGTGTGTGTTTGTGGTTCTGTCCTCCACCACATTTCTAAAGAGTTCAAACACCCAGGGAAAACATCTGCCTTTGGAAACAAATGAAAAAGATAATCTGTACTGTGTTGGTCATAGAAATATCTTTTTCTTTAGCTGCTGGATAAAATTCTTTCCTGAGCAATGTCAGGCATGCTATTGAGTTTGCTGAATTTCCAGTCAAATTAGCTTTTGATCTTGGTGAGGTACAGCCCAGAGTACTTTTTGCAATCAAATATACCTCAAAGTGAGTGCAATGCATGCACTCAYATTTTTCTTGTAGGGTTTACATTTTTGCCCTTTAAATTAAAAAAAAAAAAAAAAATTAGAAAAGGCATGAAGTTCAAGCTTTGTTTTTCCTTCAGTGAATTGTGGAAGTTCCAAGATGGAAGCATAACTATTTTCTATTTGGGAAGATTTCTTGGAAGCTGTGTTATGATTAAGACAAATGATCTATACCCTTCCTCTCTTGGTTATGAACTGTTTACAAATTTTCAGAGCCACAGAAACTGGAAACAATCGATCAATCTTTTATTGATCAATTATTACCTTTATTTCTATGCTATACTTACATATCAGTGTTTTTCAGAACATTTCCCAAAGTGTCTCTATGGTTGAAGGCAGAGATCTGGACAAGACAATGTTCTTTGGAACAGAAAGAGTAGGTTCCGTTCAGGATGACCTGTGATCTGGAGTTCTTGGGGTCCTCCTGCTTTTATCTATCCCCCAAAATAATGAGGTTTACTTTTGTTGTATTTATGGGAAGACCTCAGCTACATATGGAGATCTCTCTTTTCCTCTAATCCTCTGCCAAGCAATGCCAAAGGGATACATCCATCATTAAGCACTAAGAAATGTTTTTGGATCATCATCAGGTGAAAGAGCTGGAAAAACCTGGGAATATACTGAAGGTCAGAGCTCAAATATTTGTGCAACTTTACTGTTCAAATTTGAAGATAGATTAATCAAGTGGTAACAAGCAGCACTATATGCCAGATTTATAAAGGAAAGAAAGAATATGCATAGTCATTCTCCCTGTTGTGAAGCAGCAGCTCAGCTACGAAAGCAGCAGATTTAGCAATGGATATCTCATATTTCAACTCTCTGGAAGATGCATTGCTATTTTGGGATTGAAAGAGGAAGCAGTATTTTCATCAGGTCCCAAATTGATGGTGAAATGAATTAAGTTCAAGTGAATATTCAAGTAGGTATATGAAACACCCAAATGGACATTAAAGGAATGGGGTCATCCGTCCTTAAACCATTTGTGTTAAAGAAACAGAAAAAAGTCATTGTTTGGGGCCTCTTTTGCACACTCATATACCCAGAATTCTGTGTCTTTATCTATATAGGCTGATTAATTCACCAGCTCAGTTCACAACCAGTTGCTGGCTGTGAGCCACTAATAATGGATTGCCTATGCAGTAGCCTTCAAAGAGAAAAAGAAAATAAATTTTTATTACCAAAGCAATTTTGGCTCTGCTATGAAAATGTATTTTACGATCTTTTGTTCCATGCTAGAGCAGAATGCTTTGTCATCTGGAGGTTGTAGTAATAAAGACATGTCAGGCAAGTAGGACTGCTGTGGGGTTTTAACTGCTGTGGGGTTTTACCCCCTGGATATGGGGGCATCTCCGTGGATGTTGAGGGCCAAAAGGCTCTGGAGTCAAACTCTGAAGTACTCATTTTACTTCAGGGGAGGTAATTAACCTCTGCCAAAAAATGGATGAARTTGTCCCCACAGAGGAGGATACGTGGATACCTTGAATAAAACCATTCACACCCGTTCATCCTCCTTTGCTGCCTCTGATGAAAATTCAATATAAAAGCTACCAAATACAGCCTATTCACATGATATCAAGCCAAAAAAATAATAAAATCATAAAATGTATATGTGACTTTTAAGTTACTAGTCCTCAGTGGGTTCTTTTGTGTTCAAACTCTGCATACGAAGCCAAATAATTTGTAGTTTTTAGTAATTACTTCTGAGTTATCTCTGAAAAGCAAGGGAGCSCCCCCAGTATATTCCTTTCTGTTGTTCCTGAAGTTTCCCAGTGCTCTGACTTCACCTTCCAAATGGGTGAGCACATCCTGAAAGTGATGGTGTGATTAAATTTCCAAAATTAACAACTGTTAATAAGAAGCAACTATTAATGGGAAATATGAGTCCAAACTGGGACCACAGGTGATTGTTCTCCCTCACTCGTAGCACTCTGCTCACTAAGGCAAAGTTATTTAATTGGTTCCTAAGAACCTAATTTTTATGACTGGGGTTTAAGTGCTGAAATATAGGAAAGCACACTTCCTTGTGCTTGCTATCAGCACAGAAGAATGTAAATGTAGTTTAAAGAAAATCYTAGAAAGCTTCCTAGATTATTCCTTAGGAAAATGGAAAGCATTATYCTCTAATCTTTATTTTTATCAGATAACAAAGTTTTTTTTTGAGGAAAAGCCCAGTACTAATTTCTGATTAGTTTTAGTGGGAGCTTCACAGAGGTGTGGAGGAAGAATATGTGACTTTTTGGTGGGGGGGAGTTTTTACAATAATGCTTAAAGTCTCAGAGACATAAGTGCTATGGTGTAAAACACAGTGATAGTTCTTACTGGTGTGACAAGCTGAAGTGATATTGTGTCGCTGTCATCTTCATCCTGTTGATTGTAATCCTTGTAATCCGAGATACTGATGGATTTTGTACACAAAACTGTGCAATATTTCTGTAAAGTAAAAGCAAAGAAGTTTTCTATTTTCCAAACAAGAATATTAAATAATAACGCTGTACATTTGTTCTCCAGCCAAGATTTATGATCTTTACAGGTTTATTCTGATGAGTCTTTTTTCCTCTCTTTGAATGAACATTAAAATAAGGGGAAGCACTATTTTTCTTGTTAGTTCATTGTCTTTAGGAAGCAAAATAATATAAACTAAAATTATGTCTCTGATTGCTTCCTCTTGAAATGCAATACAATTCTATGAAGTCTTTATACTGGTCTCTCTTGTTTGCATCTTATTTTCATAAAAAGAATTGCTTGCAGAATTCTGATGATGGTAGGTGTTAATAAGAGCCAAATTGCACCAGACAGATATGGATAAAGTCTACMAAATATCATAAAAAATGAAAGATATCAGTTTAATGAACAGTATCATTAATGTTTTCATTTTTCAAAAGGAAAAAAAGGGTAAATTGGAATGCCTAGATAAAAAAGTATATTAGTTCTTGTATTTATTTATTATAGCTATTATAAAAAAAATCTATACATGAAGACTTTATTTTATGATTGTAACAGTTTAGCATAATATCCTGAAAAATATGGGTTTTCTTCCTCAGAAGGACAGAGTTTATTAGAGGGAAGAGCCATGGTGAACATTCTGTATTTTAACACTAGTAACTGAACTGATAGCTTACAACTGAAGATGGCATATGATGTAGTTTCTGAGTTTAAGAGATGGGAATCCTCTTCCTGGCAGCTGGCTTCTTGGGAAAGGCAACACTGGATATGTAACATTTCTTCTTCTCTCTGTATAATGACCTATCCCACAAGTAATCCTTTTCTTTTCCCAAATATTTCTTTAATTTATTAAGAAAAAAAACCCCATAAACCCAGCTTCTGAAGGCCTTTAACACAACAAGCCTATACTATCCTGTAAAATGAGTGGGAACATAATTCTTTTGGATACTCCTTTCTGTGAGAATACAGGAAAAATAGATTGTAGAAGATCTTTATAGCTATCCTGAAACACATCTCTATGAGCTGCACAATGATGTTTAGGCTCAACRAGGACAGCAAAGGGATCAGGTTGTAGCTCAGAGTTGGGAGATATTCTTCTATCCAAGCACTTCCTCCTTTGAAAAGATCTTCAGGAATTTTTAAGGAAGAAAGTGATTTGATGCCCATCGGGAGGATATGGGCTCTTAAATTCTTCAAGCTTAAACATCCTTTGTTTGGGAATTGCCCTGCCATGATGGGATCCTAACCCATGGTCCAGGCTTGGTGGCTTGACTGCAGCACAGATACTTGTAGTAGCAATAATCAGAGTTGTAGAAGGCACAGTTTTAACCTGTTTTAAAAAAACCCCTGCTGAAAAATGAGATGGAATAAATGATAAAAACAAAGTATCAAGCAAAGGAAAAGGATGTTATCCTAATCACATGAACAAACAAAAAATATCAGAAATAAGGACTGTGAAATCTACGAGACTTTGTTCTTTGTTAATATAAATTTTGTAGCAATTAAGTTTTACTGACTTCTGAATAGGTAATTTAAACTTGCATAATTTTAAAAATAGATTTTTTTCATAAAATAGAATCATTAAGGTTGGACAAGACCTCCAAGATCATTAAGTCCAACCTTTGACTGAAACCATCATGCCAAGTAAACCACAGCACTAAGTGCCACACCCAGTTGTTTCTTGAACACCTCCAGGGATGGTGACTCCACCACTCCACTGAAAACTTCAGTGTTTAACAAACCTATCCATGAAGAAATTCTTCCTCATCTCCAGCCTGAAGCTCCCCTGGCTCAGCTTGAAGCCATTTCCTCTTGTCCTGTTCCTTGCTCCCTGGGAGAGCAGCCCGACTGCCCCTGGCTGCCCCCTTCTGTTGGGGAGTTGTAGAGTGAAAAATTTCCCCCTGAGCCTCCTTTTCTCCAGGCTAAACACCCCCAGCTCCCTCAGCCACTCCTTATATGACTTACTCTCTAAAAATTTCAAAAAAATCAAATATTTCACCTATATTTCTCTTTTGTTTCTGTGTTTTGATGTCTTATCTTTTTTAAAATATATTTTACATGACTTTTACATGCTGCTTTGTTAGTCGTAGCCTTTCAGATATGARGATGCTTGCATTTTAGGTGCAAATATGTGCTTTGCACATTGCAGTCAAATGGGAGATGTTTCCATCTAGCACTGATGGGAGATGGTACCTTGATGTCCTCACCCCTGGCAGTTGGGATAAAGAAGAGATTATGGTTTATAATGAAAGCTTATGCTAATGAATGAACTTCAGTACTCGAAGGTGCTAAATCCACTTGCCAAAAAAGGTGTCATAAAACTCTCCTTTTCCCAGCCAAAGAGAAATGATAGAACAACTGAAAAATTAACCATCGTTTTTTAGAAGCACTTTATCCACACACAGTACTCATAAAAGTAACTGCACAAATCATTTCAATGTTATATCTATTAAATGGCTATGTACCTATGGAACAATTTTCTTTCTAAAAAGCTCGAAAAGTCCACAGCCTTTGGCAAGGTATTTTAGCTCTTGATTCTCTCTCTCTTATGCTTATGTAGTTTAATCTGCCTCACAGGTCTTGTTCACTTAAGTGTGTGCTATGAATTATTCTCTTCCTATGTGCTGTGTACATACCATGTCTGACCCACTCAATGGAAGGAAAAAACCATCCAGCAGCAGTATTGTCTTAAAAATGGTCGTTTTCATGTTTTATGCACCAAAAARTGCTATAATACCTTCTATAAATAAGGTAATTTTTTTTTCCCTGTAATTYTGAAAGAGAAAGCAAAGTAAACTCTGGGTGCCATCTGGTAGGATATAGGAGCTGCAGGTAAGCACACTAATAATACTTAATGCTACTGCAACATGCTGTGTTTTCAGCACTGTAGGCATCAAGTGATGAATTCTCAGAACATTTCCTGTGCTCAAGGTAAATGTTACTAATCTCTTTAAGGAATCTTCTTGGTCTTGCTGAGAATAATACCTGTTAGCTTGCCAGCCCTGGAACCCCTAAAATCGGCTTAATATTGCTTTGCTGAAGTTTGTTCTTTCTCTGTCCAGCCCTTCTTTTTCCTGCCCTTTTCACCACCTCAGACTCTGCTTCTTCAGAGAACCCTCAGTGAAAACAAAGCAGTCAAAATTAGTCATTTATTTTTTTTCTGGAAGATCTGAGTGAACACAAGGAAATGTCAACCTCCTGTCATGGTGTAAAGAAAGGCAGATTTCCTCACTACTGTCCAGACATTGCCCCATAGAAACAATAAATGCTGTTCTGTGCAGTTTTTTTTATCACAGTAAATATCCAGACATATTTGCCAGGCTGGAATCCCTGCATGTTGCTAAGTTCATATTAGCTAAAAGAGACAGGCAGCAGTAAGTGTAATATATTGTCACAATTAATGTTCTAGCCTGTGACCATGTTTAATTAATTATTTGTATCACACTAGCAGTATGTTTAGTGTATAATTAATTAGCCCAGAAGCAGAAGAGTAAGGAAGAACGACTTGAAAACTGGTGGTGAAAAGGTTCCTGGCATATCATAGTTAGGCTTGTTCGTTCTGTCTTTCTTCACTGTGGAAACCCTTGCAGTGTTTTTGCTTTAAAGTAAACAAAATGGATCCCTGTGTATTTGCTAAAGAAAATAATGCATCATTTGCTCTGTGTGGGACATGGCATTAGTCTCAAGTTAGTGCAAGATGTGTGCATGAATACAAGTGCATGAATTTTTTTGATCTCTGTGTTACCTCTTAGGCAGGAAAAGCATCAGCTCCTATTCAGTATCTGTCAATGCTCCAAGTGGATGTGTTACATTTTTCTCACTTCCCAACATGACAGACACTGGGACTGTGGCTGTGTCTTGGTCTTTCTAGTTCTGGCAGCTGAATTCTAATACTTGCTCGGGGCTCTCTGTGACAAGCACACTCTTTGGTAAGGATACAGGGAGCTTCCTCTGCCTTGGCACTTCAAAGCACTGCAGAGGCAGCTCTGTTGCTGCTCCCCGGGGCAGGTGGACAGGGAGCAGGCCATGCCCTTGCCTCTGTCTCTATCCCTCGACCTTTCTGTCAGTTTGCTGGAGTTGGTGGAATTGGGGGAGCAGGCTGCACCCTTTCCAGAGACATAAGCCAGTGCACACTCGGGAAGAGCTGCGGGGAAAAATCAGCATAGCAGGACACTGATGTCTCCTCCAGGAGTGCTGACCATGGACCTGGCACCTGACACAGGTGCCTGCTGAGCTTTTGGGGTGTAATGTGGGGAAACAGACCCTTGTGGAAAGATATGGAATGCAAAATATAGGTTGGTTGGAAATGAAAATAGGACAACTTGAGCATCTACGTGCAGTCTAGCACACCAGGAATACCTGAGTCAAGGAAAATTGCCACTTTACGATGTGCTGTTAAAGTTTTTGCTCTATTAACACTTGGATCCAAGTAAGTGAAAGGCTGATTTCTCTTGTTCCGTTTTGTTTCACTGGGGTTTATSCAGCTTCCAAATCAGAGTCACCACTGGAGGAGCGGGTCTGTGGCGATGCCAAATATCTGCGCACGCGTAAAATGTGACGTCAGAACAACGCAGTGCCTAAGATTCCCCCTGTAAATGCCACCTGGTTTTGTAACTTCCTCAGTGCTACTGAAATCACGTCAAGAGCGTTAACAATTCAAGTCAGGCATAAGTTTTTCTGTCTCTGAATAGAGATCACTACAATGCTTGCACTCTCTAAATACAGATAATTAGAGGCTGTGGCATAATTCTCTTCTCCCTCGACCTAAAAGCAGTCACGAGTAGAGTCACTGAAGCAATTGCTTCTTGTCTCGAAGAGCTAACACAATGCATTGTGCCTACAGTGAGATTCTTGACTTGCATTAATTTGGGTGGCAGGATCTTTATATTAGTTCTTAGGGTTTTGGTTTTGCTTTTTTTTTTTTTTTTTACTTAAATGACACAGTCTTGTGGCAATGGTTATTTGGAGGTGAACATCAGCAGATGCAGGGAACACTTGTGATAACGTCTAAACGGTAGGGAGGAGTGGAACAGGAATGCCAGATTTTAAGAATTTTCTCTTTTTTTTAGTGTTTGGGGAATAAAGGAATCTACGCTATCTACTTTGCTTATAATTCACTAAAATGGGTCAATGCTTGAGCTAGCAGTTGCTCTGAAATTACAATGACTGACTGTAATTAAGAACTAATTTGTAGTCATAAAAAAGCCAGATAAGGGGCTATCCACTTCATGAGAAATGAATATAATCAGGATAACTGGCACAGCTGGTGGCCATAGTCTGTCCTCAGTGAGCACACACAATTCCCATAATTCATAATAGGACTTATGTATCTGCCTCAGAAGGTGGATACTTAAGAAAATTTCCTTTAGATTTGAAGTGTGAAAACTTACAGAGTGCGGGGACAGGGCTTGGGGAACACAGTGAAAGCATTTATTAGCTATATAACATTTGCATTTTGATGGATGTCGTGTAAATGAATTGGGTAGATTTGTTGTGGTCTGCTAGAAAAAGTCAGGTTTGTTTCAGAGAAGTTATATCAATGCTGAATATGCCATTTTCTAAATATGAGCAGGAATTGACTTCAAGCCATTTGTTAGTTGTATTTGAATTTGTGGACTTCTTTTCCTTGATATCACAGGCAGACCTAGCAGCACTACCCTGTAGCCTTTTCATTTGTGATATTCAACTAACTTCTGTATGAAAACAATCAGCTTTAGCTTTACTGCAGAAAATATATCTATAAAACCCTGTTAACTGTTTTCCATATGCAAAACAGCAATTATGACCTCTTTGACTTAGCACTTATTCTACAGAAATAAGCAATTGCCATTTGGCTCTATTCGTTTTGTACTTTGTTTCACACTTTCTTAAGATGTATCAGCAGACTTTTAATTATCCTGCAAATGATTCTATTAAGCATTCTCCTTGCATATTAAATGCAGAAGACATTGTTTTGAGCTTCCTTTTCCTCCTGTGAATAGAATGTGGGCAGACATAGAAAAATCAAATTATTTTACTAAATGAAAACAACCTGAGCAGAAGAAATCATTTTGAATAATGACAGCTTGGGTGAGAGTGTCACCATTTTCTATCAGTTTGCTCTGCATCACATAGGAGCTCACTTGATGGAATGTTAAAAAAAATGTGTCTAGTAAAAATAAGCTGTGACAGTCTCTAAGTAAATGTAATAAATCAGGAGGATTTTCAAAGGGAATAAAAAGTGTCATTTATGATGGTTACAGCTTATACGCCCACTATGATTCCTGTACTGGTACAGTTTATGCTCTCCCATGGTAGATAAAATTATTACTTGATCTGTCAAAATGGAGTGACAAAATTTTTGTGGGTAGACAGCTTATTTAAGARTAGTAAAGTTCTATTGTGTGTTTGCTATCCTAACTCAAAGTACTGTAGAAAACAAGAAATGAGGGAAAGCAATCATTGTTCAGAAAGTTGATACAAAACTGGGGAAAAAAAAAAGATTACCAGCAAAAGCCCTAATGTTTTACCCCTAGGTATCTGGAGAAATAGTAAACATACTGTCACCTGAGAAGTGATTATTTCAGTACCCTGTGAGACCTAAACTCGAGCAGATTTCCTATTCTTTAGTGAATTGATAATTCTCAGAAAAAGTTTTCACTCTGCTGGAAGTGGCCTGGATTAATCACTCGGTTCCGGGTGTTCACAAGTGGATGAATTCTAAGAACTGACTGGGGTTCCATGGTGCTGGCTCAGATTTGCCAGACACCCACACGTGACCAGGACATTCAGAGACATGGGATATTTGTGCAACCCCAAGCACCCAATCGTTGTCATTTACAGAAGTTCTGTTTCTCTACTTTTTGAGCACATAATCAAGAAGGAGCCAAGTCACGGTGTGTAACTGCTCCTGTAGGTAAAGGCATCCAATACTGGAAAGCTTTTAAAAGTAGCTGAAAATGTCTTATGGCTAGAATTAAAGTCAGCAAGGTATCAGAAGTAAACAAAGTGCATATGTTTTGACAGTAGGAAGGAATACTTAGCCTTTGGGATGGGTTGTGAAGGAATGTATTGAATCTGTCATTACTTAAAGCCTTTAAATTTTGWTTCAGAAGCCTTCTAACTCCCTAAACTCACCAAGAGCTACTGCTGAAACCTGAATAAAGGCCAGGCATACTCTTCTGTACCCTTTTTTCTCTGCTTGCACATTTTGAAAGGAATGTTGTGGAGTTACACTTCCAGTGCTAAATGTGGAGTTGGAGTTCTGTGCTCTGTTAGAAATGGCATTTAGAAGATGAATGCATTTGCATATTTTCTGAAGAAATGATCACAGTTGAAAGCAAAGGATGATTCCAACATGAAGAAGCCCCATATTTCAAAACTGTTACTTGTTCCCAGTAACCAGATTGTACCAGTTCCCACTGGACAGCTGAAACCCCAACCACTCTGGAAGGAGCATGGCTCTAAAAATTTTGTACTGACTGATCTATAGTGACTGGAACTATCCCTTCACTGACAGAACAACTCCTTTCTCTCTGATATGGCTATTTCTTGAAGCTATTTTCTATTCACAAAGCTGCATAGAGCATTCACTTAGCTTTGGTAAAGGAAAAGGGGAGTTGGGATGGAGGAAGCAAYCTGAATTGAGAAACTATTCCCTCCTCTGCAGATGAAGGACAAGCTGTAAAGTGAGTATCTGGATTTTCCAAAATGCTTAGCGAGATACTGCTTGGGTCTAACCTTAGTGAACATAAGCTGGTTTTCGTGGATGTCAGCTTGCTTCTGCTGCTTGTGTAGCTGCAAGAATCCTTGTTACAGTGCCTGTGGCAAGTAGTGTCAAACTGGACTTCTCCCCCTAAAAAAAATGGGCATTCTAGGAAAAAGAAAACGCTTGTACCAACAGAAAAGGCAGSATAGTGTAGTCTCACTGGGTGAACAGCAAAATTCATGACAAAAGTAAGCAGGGGACATCAAACACACCATGGATTTTTTTTTCTCCAAGAGCAGAGTCTTCTAAATATAGATTATAGTAATTTACTTTCAAACAACTCATTTTCAGCATCTGACATGTTCATTAACCCCAGGTAGAAAAATTATTGTGGTGCATTAATTTTTCACCAATGAAGACATTAGTCATATTTGCAAGTATCATTAGTGTCTGCCACCGAGGTGGAAAAGTCTTACTGTCTCTCTCCAAATGGAGGATGCATTAGAATGTTAACTAAGGTCTGCTGAGTTCCGTGGGTTATCAACCCTTGCACGCTTTTATGCATTGAMTTTTAATTAGACTTTTCTAAAAGTACATCATTAAAAGGCATGTTTTATATGTGAATAGGACAGATACGTAGTCCTTTGGTAAAATAAGGTAAAATGTACAAGGATTTAGTGTAAGTATTCTGATAGTTCTTCTGACAATATGAAGGGTACAAGTTCATCTATTAAACTGTGTGTGTGCTCAGCAATTATAAGAAGGAAATGAGATCAGAGGTATTAGAGTCCACTGGGGGGGGGAAGGGAAGGTTTCAAAGGTGCCAACAACAGCAGGTAAGTGAGGTCAGAGAGACTTGGGTGTTTTTCTTCCCACTGTGTTATGATAAATCCCTTACACAGTATATTCCTAAAATAAAGGCTAAGTATGGGGAAAATGTCTCTGAACAATTGGCTCCTATCTTTCCTAGATGCTTTTCTGTACATTATTTCTACTAGATGCTCACAAAGTCTTTTATTTTATCAAATCTTTATTTAAATGGTTTTGCTTTGGATTTATCTATGACCTATTTTTTTAATCCTTCAGGGAATAGTCCTTCTTCTAGCTTTTGTTAAAGACATGATGAAAAGGAGAGCAAGTTGAAGCAATGTTGCTCTACTTAAATTTTTTCACATTAAAACAATGCTCAAATTTTATTCCCTGAAGTATAAGGCTGTATATCTGTACAGTGGCTAATATTTTAGAGCATTATTTTTGTAKGTAAAAGGATGAACGTGTGTTTTACTGATGAATATGACTAATTCTTGGTCACRAGCCAAGGGGAACTGACATTCCCTTTAGTAGTGCTTGTAAAACTTGGAATCAATTATTTCCTGTTTCCCCAGTTCCTTCCCCTTTTGCTTGCAATGTCCAATTTCTACTTAAATGAAAGAGGCCAGGAAGGAGCTCGATGCAGAACTGCTGAAGACAGGCAGCAAGTTCACCAACCGGAGCAACATGGTGTGGTGGAAACTGTACTTGAGTCCGTCCTTTCCCCAGACCACCCCAGTTTGGTTTTGCATCTTTCCTTATATTTTTCAGTGTAATAAAAGCATCAATCTGGCAAAAAGAACCATCAAAATAACGAACTTTATCCACCAAAGTTTTTCTCTGACTAATCTGTCACTAGGTCTCGATGACATGGCCCCAGGTAAATGGGGAAGGAATCACTTGGGTGATGCTYATGTAGGGAGGATTGGGAAAAGTGTTCTTAATGTTTATTTTGTTGGATAAACAAGGAGGGAAACTGGATCATGAGTAGATTTGAGCAATTTTGACTGTATCAACACTTCTTTTGCATTTAATTTCGCACTGAGATGACAGTGCCTCTGTAGAAAATACATAAACCAGGACAGCTTTTGGGGCTGCCCATTTTGATGTCTGATAAGAAAGTGAATCCTAATGTTAAAATATTAGAATTGATAATGCAGTTGGGAAATGAATCCAGGAATGCCCTCTGAGCTTCATGTATCAAAATAAAAAATAATCTTTTTAGAGTTTTGTTGCGTTACTCAGGGACTTGCCTTGATTGTAAGAACTTGGTTTAACTRGTATTTAATTTAGTCTTGCTATCTACATTTTTAAAAAGAATGGTAATAAATGTTATTATTGATTATATTAGTAATGGAAACTTTGGTCCAAGCTTGGTTCACAGACCTATTAAATTTTGAACATATGAGTGGTGTTTTGATGACATCATAACATGAGTATTTGAATAGTTTCAGATGTTATTTGTTTAATTTCAGTGTTATAATTTGGATTTTCTGAACAYAATAATAAGTCCATATCTGAAGCCTTTGTGTAACCATTTTTTTCAGTAGAGTTTTTCCTGTGAAAAAAGTTTCTGGGAACTAGAAAGCTCAGTGAATACTTAACTGTTGTACAATTTAATGGCACCTAATGTTACTTTCCTGGCTTTTACACAATACAAAAGCTATTTGTTGCATTTTCATTTGTTTGTCTTTGAGCTCAGCCATAGGAAKTTATTTTCATCTCTGGATAGTTGTATTATTTAAGCACTTTTTGTTTTGATGGAAATTACTTTTGTAGGCAGAAATTTACCGCTTTGACTGCGATTGGGGCCACAGCTCAGTCCGTAACATTCAACTGCTGACATGCCTATTTCCTACCTGTCAGAATGAAATACTAATGGTAGGTCCTATGAATTCTGRCATTGCTTTCTTATTTTTCATAACCAAAGTCACTTTGCTTCAAGTTTACATTTGGCATGCAAATAGAAATGAAACTGTAAAAAGGTTTATTTTTTTTTGCAGCAAATTTGTGCTGATTGTGTCCTATTTCAATATTTTTCATTTCAAAGAATAAAACAGGAAAAATTTAAGGTGATAGATAAGGCATTTACTTGTTGGAAAACAGAAAAAGGTGGTTTTTCATCTTTATTAAATACACATGCTAAATCAGACTGGCTAATCAGCTGGTTCTTTTCTCAGTGTCTTTATTATTGCATTCATGTTTAAATGAAGCATTTGAAAGGTGTTTAAGGACTACTGTCTAACCCTTACAACATATCTGTTCACAAAGAGTCTAAAGGAAGCTTTAGTCTCTGTAGGAAAGGAAAGCCATGGTCTTTTAGGGTAAAAGACGTTGCATTTCCCTTGAACGCACCAAGGAAGGCTTGCATTTCAATTCCCAGGGCCTATTTTCCACCGGATCTTTGTTCTTTAATCATAATTTTCATTGTTGCCTGCTTAGAATCATGTCCTCTTTTTCATACTCACCAGTGAGAAGCCTTGTTTGTGCCTCTGAAGTCTGGAAGAATCGCACTCGGGGAAAGCAGTGCCCTTGTTTTGCTTGCCTGCTTGGGAGTAGTGCAGGGAAAGCTTCAAACACGGCACTGCCAATGACCTCCACCAGCTTCTAATCCACTCTCTCTTTGGGTAGCCTCACAGGAGTAACTCAGTTGGTATTTTTGGGGAGGGCTTTCTGGCTGTTGTATGTTTTCAGTTGCAATTCTCATTATCTTATACTGAGATCAATCTGTTTCACTGAGGTGATTTTGTGTCTGGTTTTGGTTCGGTTTGGTTTTTTTTGGGTTTCTTTGTTTGCTTCTAACAAAATTTAAAATTCTGGCTCTTCAGCCAACTGGAATAAGGCTATTTTAGCACTGCTCTGACAAAAACATTCTTGTAAGTTGGGACAATATAGAGGTTTTGTAAAACCATCTTTTTATTTATTCCAAGACTATGGAACACTGCATTTCTGTCATTAAYGGACACCAATAAAAGGAGTAGTTTTCATGGTATCAAACAAGCTGCTCTTGTGATAGAAACTCAGCACCACAATTTTATTTACATCAGTTTTCAAATACCCTCCCAAATGACCGTTGTTGGWTAAGTCAATATCTATAAGGCATTCAAATGCTCATAAGGAAGGTTCAGAATAAATGCAAATGATTGAATCATTTAATAGTGAGTATTACTACTGCAGACTGCATCTTTTGCTTGAGTATAATGTAAAACAAGTCAGAATCTTTCAGTAGTTCTGAATTCATGCAGACCCCTATCATCTCTGGTTTTGCCTACTTAGTGGATCAAAACCAGACAAAACCTTTGTGATTTTGGCAATTTTTTAATGTAGTCAGGATATGGATGTGTGACATAATTTTTGCAATTTCATTCTTGTTGGAGAAATTCCCTTATATTTTATTTTGAGTCATTGCATTTTATTTTTGTTGGTATCGAGGGACGTTTCATGGACTGGAGAAGGCAGAGCAAGAAGTACTTGTTATTGTCATCCCTTTCCTTTGGGTGGTCAATGGGACTTTGTGCTGCTTTACAGAATCAGCTTTGCAACACTGTACAAGTCTGGTTACTGAGGCAGGCAGGGTATTTCAGCAGTCATTTTGGGCTAGAAAATAACCTGATTGCTTCAAAATCTACAGGATTTGCTTTGGTACATTGCGATTTCTCTGCTCTCAGCTATGAGAGGAAGTATTTGTGGTGAAAGAGCACAATGTCGAAGGACAGCGACTCTGAGGTCTGCCCTCAACTTAGCAGCTGGTATTTGAACAGCCTTCAGCAGGATCATGAGGGTGCCCCCTCACAAAGTATAGGTGTTTTCTATAATGTTGGAAGACACTGAAGTCCTATGATAGGATGTACCAAATGGTATTTTGTTCCTAAGAAAAAACTTATAAAGCCCATGGCCTTTTCTGTGCTATTTCTTTCTGTCCAAGGAATTTTTTCCTCACATTTAATTTCTGTTTCCCTTAATCCAGAGTCTTCATCCAGTTAAATCTAAAAATACACAAGAAGTTGAAATTAAAGAAGTAAGCTTTCTGGACTGTGCTTACCTCTGTTCTCTAGCCAGAAGTGTGGTTATTAGATTTGCTTTCATGTTTCTGTATGATGTGGTTAAGTCTAGGTATTACATCTATAGTTTCTAAATGCCACCTCTCCTGAAGGAAAACTATCTTTTTTCTTTCTCAATTTTTTTTCTTTCTCAATTTTTTTTCTTTCTTCCTTTTTTTTTTTTCTTTTTTGGGATATGGGAGAGTCTGAGCTCTGTATCATTCAATGGCTGTAGCCTTGCAGGGTAAGAAAATCCGTGGAAGGCATGTAAAGAACCACTTTCCAGGTTGTTTTTTTTTGCTAAAGAAAAGGTCTCCATTTATTCACTTTTTGAGTAATAAACAACCAGCTTCTATTGTAATCTGTGTAGCTGGCATTGTATCTTCTCCCTTTCAGACAGAAAGAAATGGATTTATTTATCTAATCTGCCAATCTGACCTATGCAATTCTGATGTACACATTTACCAGAGGTCTGAGCACTGTCTGTGCTGCTCCGATTTATGGAGAGTTCTCACTGATATATGGCCTTGATGTTCCTCCTCTTCTGTATTTTAGCTGTTGGTGGCTCTCTTTTGATCGTTATTTGTTAAGTCTAGTTACTTCTAGGCTCTAATTATAGCTCCCATTATTTTTAGGAAAATGCTGAAATACAAGCTCAAAAGGGCCTTTAGAAGTGCACAGATGAGAATTGGAGATGTGATAAGCACTCGTCAATAGGCTACTGGGACTTTTCATTTACCGTCATTCAAATAATAATTAGAATATTTAGATGCTAACTACATATCTGAGAGAGAAAATCAAATGGAAAGGGTTGGGTTTTTAAAAATGTATATATAAATAGAACATAATACAGATCTTCACTTGTGTGGATTGACACACAATGTAGAGTTACGTGTATTTTGCCTTTGTTTTGCAGAGCTGTTCTTTACAGGAAGTACTGCATGCTTTTTATAGTAAATGAAACTGCTAAATATGGATTACGTAGGAGCAGAATTGGTAAAAGACCTGCAGAATGGCTGTGTATTTAAATGCAAAAAGGAAAGGCACAGTCTAAATCCTCTTAGTAGGGACAGCCTAAGCCATTACTTCAAGCTGGTTTTGACCATAGACAACTGTCAGGAGAACTTTTTGAAAGAAACAGCATAAAAGAAAGGAAATTTAGTCATGAAAATAGAGGGGACTATAGCACTGAATAAATGGTAAATAGGAAGTCAAATAAAACATATTCTAGAAATACCTGGAGTAGTCATCATTACACACATCATAATCTGTGTGAAAGCATTCCCAACTTCCTGTGTTTCAGAATTAGGAAGGCTGCCTGAAAGCTATGCAGTTAACTGTGGTTGCAAAATCTCTAACTTTGCAAGGATGAGTCTAATTCCCTTGCCATTTCTTCACAAGTATTGGAAGCAGCAGAGATGCCACTTCTGCACTGGTGGCAAGACCAACGAYGTTGGTTATGTTTTAAATCCCTATCTTACAAAACATTTAGTTTTTGTAACTGAAGCCTTGCTCTCTCGTGACTATTGACTCTCCATGAAGCTAATTCCRCAGTAAATATTTTTTCCTTTACCAATGTAAACGTTTCTGATTTCTTATGCATCTCACCCCCCTCTCTCTATGCCTGGTGATCTTCCCTATAGATCCCTTCTGTTTGGATAACTGTGTGCATCAGATGGCAAATAGCTGACTGCTGGTTTACATGTTGCAGGGATCAATCCTTCACTGATAGGGCAATGGACTGGATGACCTAAGATATGTCTTTCATCTTTATTTTATCACTGCAAAATGCAAGTGGGCGTGCAAATCCCAGCTCTTTGCCAAAGCCATCTGCTCAAAAATATTATACAAACAGACAAGGAAGGTTTAAACTAATTACAACTTTTGTCTGTTTATGAAAATTATTCTTTGCTACTGCAATCATATATCTGGGCTTCCTCTAGTTGTGCCATCCTTTAAAATCAAAAAATCTCCTCTGAGCACAAACTGAAGGCTTTGGGTATTTTTCGGAGATTTGTGGATGTCCCCAGTCCACTTTCTGCGGAAACTTGCAGTTTCTCTGATTGCCAATCAGTTCAGTGCACTCATTGCACAGAGAGTGCACATGTTTTCCCCTACAATATCCCAGACAGCAATAGGGAAGTCTTACTCTAGGTTTTTTATTAAATTGTTGTATTTTTCTTGCTTTTTCACCTTAAAAGGCCGGTCTCAAGGGAAGAGCTAGGATTCACATCAATATACAATTTTGTCTTCGGCCTAGGAAACTCTTTACTTGCACAAGGTGGTGTATTTTGCCTGTGTTGAGAAGAACACTTTGTTTCACTTGGGCTGGAGAAACTGGACTGAGCATAACCTCCTTCCAGGGTCTCCAACAAACCAGAGAATGGCCCTTCTGAACTTCCATGGTCTCCTCTTTCTCTCAGTGCTCGCTCTGCCCGCGTCTGATTTCCCGATCCAATCCAGAAGTGCATCTGGAGTGACGTGGGCAGTTTCCCCGGCTGGGATGAGTTGTCCCCTCTTTTGTGTGGCCAGCTGTCCCGGGCAGCCCTTCCCCATGCTCAGCTCCGTGGCAGCCGGAGCAGGAGCGAAGCCTCCCCCCCGTGCAGCAGGTCACCGAGCTCAGCTCCGAGGCTGTGCCGTGTTACTGCCGGCTTTTCGGGTGACAGATGGAAAGCCATAAGCTTTGTCACTAAGTGTTGCCTGAGCCAGTAACAGTTGTATGTGCAGTTCAGGGTGCTGGTGTATTCAAAGTTTTATTTGTGTGTTTTGCTTGTGTTTGTGTGATATTTGTAAAAAAGAAAAAAAGAAATTAATCTCTCTGCTGGTTAAAGAGAGCTCCCTTTAAAAATAGCACAGAGGAAATGGAAAGCTGTTTTATAGTGTTTTTTGTCAACAGGAATTTTCAGCTTCTGGTTTATATTTTTTTCATTTTCCTTTGGACCAAACCTTTATGGCTTTTACCTTTCCAAGTGGTAACTGTGAAAATATTTTTAGCCATATATTGTTTGAGAGCCATCAGCTCCAGAGAAACTCTTCTCTATCTGAATAAAAGGCTCACTGTGGGCTTACTGTAGATAGGCTGAGTTTGATCACACTTTTAACACTCTCTAAAGTAATTACATTAATTTTCTTTTTCATTAGTCTGTATTTCAGCATGTAGAGATCTTTTGCTTTCAAAATTTTTTTTAGAATGGTTAAACTACTTACTGTGATTATGTATATGCATGCTGCCATTGACTTAGTCCTTAGTCTCAGAGAGGCTAAACTGCTGGACGGTGCTAAAGGCTGACCTTAGTGCAAGATATGTGAATATTTGCTTAGAATGTGTTCAGGCTGGTTCATCAGAGAAAACAACCAACATATTTAACTAATTATTGGAAAAATTTTAGCATTGTATTAGTACATAATTAACAATTTTATAACTAGCTTCATAAACAAACAACAATTAAACTTCCACATATGGCTTACTTTGCAAAGTTACACCGTCATGCAGAACTAATGGGTCTGCTACCACATGTTAGGAATAATACTGTTATAGTTTAATGAAGCTGGTGGTTTGTCTGTTGCAGGAATAACTTAACATTCCTATAAACATTAAATACAGTACTTCCAATGGACTGCACTTTATTGCCCTTTACTAGACACCTTGCATTGGGATTTGCAGAGAAATTTAGTGTCGGTGAGCACTTTTTTCTTATGCTATAATGAGGAAAATTAACTGCATTTGAAGAAGAGTCATTGCACTGTTTGGCATCTTAATACATGATCCTTATCTTCTGCAGGTTGCATGTCAGTCAAATATTATTCAGCCTGGACATCCAAAAGGTCTAGGCAACAGCATAGGTTTTCATGGCTACAAACTCCTTTAAGAGCAACAGAGTAGTATGGCTGGAATGGCACGGTGGGCAGGGCTGTTGGTATCCAAATTATGGACAAGTCCAGCCTGCAAGGCACAGGAATGTTTTCTGCTTGCACTGCTTATAATGCAAATTATAATGGCCAGGTAGATGTGGCTGAAGGAGAGGCAGAAGTCACACTCACTAAAGCCACTGTAGGTAAAGACTAAACGCTGCACAAGTTTCTCATGAGCAGATGCTACCCCAGGAGCCTGGGAACCAGCATGGTGTCTTTTTTTGCATTTAATGCATCACTTTCCAAAGCTGCAGTTGGAATTCCAGTTGGAATTTGCAGCTGCTGAGATTGCAGGCCAGGGAAAGCCCAGGAGCCAGCTGTGAGCCCACTGCAGTGCTGCAGTCGCAGCTCAGTGRAACTGCATTCGTGTGCCTTTCACACCAGTGACGTTTACGGCTGCTGCACTAAGAACCCTGGAATTAAGGAATTGCTCTGTCTTTATTCTCTTTTTAGTCATAAGTAAATAAAATSAGGAATTTGTGTAGATACACAGACTTTAATGCCTGTGAAATGCATTTTGATGGATTTTTTCTTAATAAACCAATGACAATAACTTTTCGGAGTGTTTTCTCCCTTTTGCTGTTCTTAAAAAAGTTGACTTATTCTGAAGAGGGAAACTTGTCATGAAGGGAGATTTGGTCTGTATTGTTTCATGTGCAAACTTCAGCTTTACCTTTACGACTTCCCTGTACTGTTTTATGCCTTATGACATTTGTGTCAGATCTATTTTCGTTTCACAATGCAGGCTATATTCTTGTACACTTCCCACTGTATGTCATCCCTCTACATGAAAGAGAGCTGGACAGAGGTTAGGATGTTATCTTTTTGAGGCTAATTAAGTTCCAGAATAATCATTATACATAGCCTATATTTTCTTGTTGAATATAAAACCTACTTTGAGCAGGAGCTTGGCTGAGATAACCTCCCAAGTTTACKTCTGACCTGAATTATTCTGATTCTGTAAAAACAACAGTCGAAGGTGTGTGTTTATTGCAGAAAGAAAYGTTTCGTTGCCTAAAATTCTGTTTTTGAGAAGTCAGAGTTCGTTGTAGAACATTTTGACTCGTGGTAACAGAAAATGAGATTTTTGAGAAGAAAACTGTAACTCTAACATGGGCACAGCTAAATACATGCTTAAAATTCCCATCCTCCAGCCTCCAGGACCTGCATCCTGCAGAAAATACCTGTTCTTTTCAAGGCCATGTAGCTCACTGAAGGCAAACATGTTTTTCTAAAACAGAGGCCTATCCTTTTTAAAAAAAAAGGATTGAAGTGGAAGACTATAATTTAAAAACAAAAGTCCCCACAGTTTCAAGTTGTGGAGAACTCATGCTGTATAAATTTTTCAGAACACAAATATTTTAGTGGCTGGGTTGATGGATGAACTTGGCAGCCTGTCCTCAAATGATCTGGGATTTTTAGAAAAACRAAAAACAACACCCTTAATGCCAGGCTTTAAACTGTATTTAATAAAAAATAGAGCTRTGTGCAATGTGCTTATTTTGCTTTTTTAGCTACGAGGCCTGTTGCTGCATTCAGCCATTAGCTWCTACCTCATTCTGTCAATATCCAGGATTGGAGATACAATAAGCCACCCTGGCTGCCTTCAGGAGGATGCATACTGAGGAGAGAAAGACAGCTACAACTTAGCCATGACTGTCTTAACTCTTTCTTCTCTGGCTTGGCTGATCATGTTTATTCTTTTATTTGATCTAGAGAACCTAAAACCCAATTCAAATGTGATCCAAACTCCCTCGTGGGAAAAGAGCTGAGTACTGTGAGCACAGTGTAGATATTGTGCCACTAAGGAAGACACATGAGCTTGCATCTGGGGTGGGTAAAAAGGTCTGTGGGTTTTGTATGCTTAAACTTCTCTATGTGAAGTCAAAATAGATAATCCTGGACAAGCAGGCAGGAAGGGCAAGGGAATATGAATAGGCTGTGAAGAGATCATGGCCTCTGCTCTTGGTAGAATCATTTCCATTTCATTTTCTAAAGCCTCCAGAGAAGCAGGTCATCTGGCATCCACGTCTGACAGAATACATAGAGCAGTGTTCTGCCTCCATATCCAAGCCCTTGCCCGTGATTTATTGTTTCCTGCTCATGAGATTCCATGGAGCTGCTTACACGCAATTCATTAAAGGTCTGTCTAAAAATGTATAATGCTATTTAGGACAAGACTATAATGAACTCCACAGTATCTTCTGCAGTTTCTATTGCCTTTAAGATTGGGAGATGCAAGAGAAAAGTGCGTGAAGCAATGCTTTAGTAAATATGCAGGAAATTTAAAATCAGGTCCTTAATTGTGCATCCAGCTGTGCAATAGTTTACTGACTTTGTTTCTTCCTTTCTTAGGTTGGTCTGAGTCATAGGCAGTTTCAATATAAAAATATACACATCGGGCTATAAATCYACATGCTTTCTTCACTGCACCAGTTCTAATATGTCAAATTTTCTGCAGTCAATCAAATAATGTAAGCTACATAGCTTTATTTACCASAGAATACTCAAAGCTAGCTCTCCATGTCAGTACTCAGAAATAATTAAAGAAAAAAYAGTTTGACAGGGGGCTGGGGTAAGAAGAAAGCAATTTAATTTCTCTCCAGCTTAGGTTTCATGCTCAGTTAATTACCGAATCCTGGAATCACAGAATAATTGAGGTTGGAAAGTACCTCAGGAGATCTCTAGTCCAACCTCCTTCTCAAAGCAGAGCCAGTTGTKAAATCAGACCAAGTTGCTCAGGGCTTTATCTGGTCGGATCTTGAAAACCTCCAAGGATCGCAGTGGCACAACCTCTCTGTGCTGTCCTCATGGGAGACCAGTTTCTCCTTCTGTGCCATCAGATCTGCTCTAATTTCAGTTTATATCAGTTGTGGCTCATCCTCCTGGGACGCACCACTGTGGAGAGCCTGATCTCTCTTCTTGGGAACCCCTTTGTAGGCTCCGGGGTCTGGTGTCTCTTCTCCATCCTGAGCAAGCCCTCCTTCCCCAGCCCCAGAGCAAGTGCTTCCCCCACAGCCATCCTGGTGGCCCTCTGCTGAACTTGCTCCAGATGATAAATGTCTCTCTAGCACTTGAGGGGGCAAAACTAGACAAGGGCTGAGCAGAGAGAGGAATAATTGCTTCCCTACATCTCCTGGCCACGCTCCTGTTCGTATGGCCAAGGATGCTGCTGTCCTTCTTTGCTGCTCAGGCACACGACTGGCTCATATGAAACTTGTTCTCTCCCCAGCCAGGCAGCTCCCAGCCCTCTGTCATGGCAAGGGGTTGTAGGACTTTGCATTTCTCCTTGCTGAGTTGCATAAGGTTCGTACCTGCCCTTTTCTCCAGCCTGAGTGGCAGCCCTGCCCTTGAGCATGTTCACTGATACCCCAAGTCTGGTCCTCTCCCTTTACAAAATATTGCCGTGCATTTCTGGTAGAGCCATATCTGCTGTATTTATTATAGTAGAAATAAAACAACACAATTTAGACTCGGTGTTTTGACAGTATAAATTTTTGTTTATATTGTAGTTGTAAAGATGTGGAACAGAAATCTTAATAAAACTTAACTAAATCATACCGACAGTTAAAACACATAAAAAATATCTTTGTGTGCCAAATACCTATTTTACTCAGGTTTGATTTTAATTCTTACATCATGCTGTCCGCATTCAATTACATTTGGACTCTCTGTGTTGGGCTAGTTCTTGGAAAAAGGTAGATACAGTCCTGTCTGCTTCCTGAGTGTGTTAATACGTCAGTACATTGGCTGTAAAATGTGTGGAGATATCCATTTGTAAAATGGATATGAAAACTCTCAAACCCAGCGGTTTGGTGCAGAGTCCCGTGGGGCTGGAAGAGGAAGCCAAATCACAAGTCCCATTCCACTGCCCAGGCGTTAGATTAATCTTCTTTCTGGCAGCTATTTAATTCAGAATAGATTTAGATCAGAACTTTTGTTTGAACACAGTGGCCATTTAATCATGCCAAAATGTTTCCACTGTTCCCATTTTTTCTTTCATTACATTGTGTGCTGAAGAAATTATAATCAGCAAAGCACTAGAATTATCACCTGGCTATCCTGAATCATAATGAAGTACTGTGTGGCATTTTACCGTTCCAATTCCTGATTTGTGGTTAAATTTGATATGCAGCATACTGAATTCACATTATTGTGTAAATATTCTCATTATAAGCTATAATTTGCTTTTGATCTGAAAAGGTCATAAACATGCCATCAGTTATTTCGTAGTAGTATATAACGATTCATTGGTTTTTTTCTCCACTTAGAATGGGAGGTATCTGCAGGAACTGTATGGTAATGCCTGGCAAATGTTGACTTTTATCAATGGCTTGTGTTTGCTTCACGCCTTCAACTCCTACATATTATAGCACTGATTGCTGTTTCTGTTTTATTCTATGGTGGTTTAGTATTATGCTGGATATACTACTTTGCATAATGTTATCAAATTCCTACTATTAGGCCTTGGAAAATATTCAGCTCAGATTCCAAACTGTTCTGAAATAATGGTAAGTTTAAATCTAATTTGTAGTCAATCATTCAAGGTCCATAAATGATTGTCAACCATCAATTTCATGTATCTTTAATTCTGTTTTGAAAAACAAACATTTGAATTTTATCTGTCTCTTGTCCTATCCAAAGTCTGTTTTTCACATTTTCTTGCCTTACTATTCCTTCTGGTCCTGTCACAATCTCTCCATGAAGTCAGAGTAATGACTGTGGTATGGAAGCTTTTCTGAGAAAGCACCTTAGCATCTCATGAGACTGAGAGGGGGAATTTGTACTCATACTGAGCCAGAAAGGAAACAATGTACAGAGGTGACTTCTTTCTCACAGAAAATCTTGGTGATAGGGAAGGTACCGAGTCAGCAAGAATAGGAAACAGCATTTTTGTTATTCCAGTTCAAGTTATTGCAAATTATAGGTAACTACTGCTTGGAATTGTCCCAAATCTGAATGCATGCTTTATAATAAAGTAGAAATGCAGTACAGGAAGAGTTCTTAAATGTAGAGGATCTTTGAGGCACGGCAGAGGCACGGATCCTTTGTTTGGATTGCATAGTTCAATTCAGTTTAATTAGCCACCAACATTGCATTTCTATGCATGGAGATTAAACTGTAAGATTAAACAAAAATTAGCTACTGTCAAGGACTGCCAAACCTACCTACAATTCAGGATTTGGCTGTACTGCCAAGCACTCTGTATTCCACCCTTTAAGCTCATGGAGAGGAAGGACATGTACAGTGGATTCTTCCCTGTACTGTTGTGGAAATAGAAATTCCAAGTGGCACAGAGCTGAAGCCTGTGCAGTGAGTTCCTAGTGGAAAGTTGGGAAGAGTTCAGTGACAGCACTTCCCCAGCTGGGATGGGAACCTGAGCCCCAGTGCAAAATGTGTACATTAAGAAATACCCCTGAGTCAAACTTCTCAGCCAGGCTCTGCAGCTTGTTTACTCATGGCTTTTTTGGGGCCTGCATCTTAGCTTTCATTTTGGTCTTGTTGCTTGTACTTTGTTGGAGCAATTTGTGGGGAAAAGTGCCCTACATAATCCAAAATTAAGAAGTTTCATGACTAATTTGCAATTTTATCTTTGACTTTGCTGTCCTGCTGGTGAAGAACATCCTCTGTATTTAAGAAGTTTTTCTGAAGACTGTCACGTAATATGGCTTTTATTAATTTCCATATAGGAGCGTTGATAAACCCAAATCATAAATGAGGAATGACCATACTGATGTCTGAAACTGGTGTCCCGAATTCAGTTGAATTGTCATGTTAGCTGAATACACAGGTGCTGTCTTACAAATCTTCTGCTCAGACATTTCATTACATGCCCTTCAAAATGTACATGGGAGTGATGAGCAAGGATTGTAGTGTTATTTGAACTCTCTTCATACACAGCAGCAATTGACTGATGCACTTTTTTCCTACCATTATATGCACAAAGGAGCAACACTTGCTTTCCTTTCTCAGAGTATGTTGAAAAGCATTTTTTTGTGGTTTAAGGCAGCTACTTTTATGCAAGWTTCCCCTACAGCCTCTGAATTCTGATGGAATCTTCAGGGATGTGCTGTGGATTTAATCTTACCAACACTGACTTTACTCCAGCCAAAGGTGTTTTGAAATCAAAAGCAAATACATACCTGAGAAAAGTGCCTCACTAACAGTTCCTTCATCAATTAAAAAAAATATTCAAGATTGCCTTTACTGGGATTCTCAAGGTTTTGATGATAGAAGAGTGGGTGTATTTGCTACAGAAGTTATAGCTGAAATTCTGAGACTGTATTTGCTGTGTGTTGTCCAGGATTTTAATAACAATGGAGATCAATCAGAGAAAGCCTAGATTTTTCTGGCAGAATTTTCTTGGCATTGTTTTATATGGAAAATCTTCATATGGCTCATAAAAATCCATTTATTTCCACTATTGCCTCACATGATAGAAAAATCCACATAAAATCCTTATCCTCTGATGTTTGTTTCTGGGTAAGAGAGTCTTATAGTTCCCATGGCTGTTGTTCATTATTTCCACCTCAACACAGAAATCAGTTAACAAAGGACAGTAACTTTTTTTCATACTTTTATTCAGAAAAAGCAACAAATTATCTCCCTCATTTACATTTATATTTAATCCATGAGACATCTTGTCTTTTTTTTTTCTGAGGACCAGGGAACAGATTTGTGTCCAGATAGTTTACAGGGATCTGCCTTTGAAGGCCTATTAATTAAAGTGTGGATATATGCCTTCCTGAGTCTGTTTAAATATGCCTTAAATATGTCTTAGCCCTAAGATTTACACTTTTGCTTTCATACAAATAGGATTAAAAAAAACCAAAAATAGTAATTTGTAAGACCATTTTCGTGGTAAAGGAAATTATTTTTCTGTAGCTAACAACAAATGGAGGAACCATCAATTTTTGCAACTTTTGCCTGCTTTTTAGCAATTTCATAAGTCTGAGGAGAAGCATATTAGTAAAATGCATTGAGGGTTTTTTTTTTCTATGTATTTTTAGTGACAGATCTGGGTGTCAACATCCTTAATATGTCAAGCTCTTTCTAAAACAGGTGCATGCTTTTGCTGAAAAGAGACATGATGCCAAGCACTGAGGAGCAGGATCGTGTCAAAATATCCCAAAGTCAGCAGGAAAATATTTTTTAGTTAGAGGGCCTGCACAAAGCTCAATGTTTCAATAGTGCCTCTTTCAATTCGGGATACAAATGAGGATTAAATAATCTCTAGGACTACACATAGAGCTTGCAGAGTCCAAGAAGAGGGAGAAACAGAAAAAGAGGTTTTGTATAAGCATAAAATTGAAGCTGGGAGTAAGTTCCCTAACATTCAGGAGAAAAGAAGTGGTAAAATTTGTTAAAAGAAGCCCCCATTCTTTATGCTTCAACATGCTGGTTAACATTCCATCCTGACTGAAGTCGGGAACAAGCTCCCACTGACATCAGTGAAGCTGGGATTTCACACCCTGGCTGAGGAAAGCTGTAGATTTTCTTTATTTCTGTCTTTCTTTAGAACTCCGACTCCAAGGAGCTATTTGCTTTACATTTGACTTTGCCCATGGGAGATCCGCCTTTTCCCTTCGGTAGGCSGAAAACAGTCCCTTCCCGGCAAGCAGCTGGGAGCTTCCCCTGTGTGTGTGTCTGTGTGTAGAGGTGCACCCGAGAAATGGCGATTTTTCCTTCTGTCCTTTGCGATTATGACAAGGGAAGATGTTTATAAATGTGCTGTTTTTATTTGGAGTTTTGTTAAGGATGTGGTGTTGAGGATGTGGTGTTCTGAATCGATGTGTCCATTTTAACATCAGTCACCACACTGGAGATTGTTCTGCCAAGAGACAGAGCCCAGCAGAAACCACCAGTCCTGGTCACTCTTTATGCTCGTCACAGAGAAAATGGGAACAAAACTTGTTAGGTTTTGCTTAATTCATTATATTAACTATTCTTTAAAAAAATTATTCATGGACGTTAACCCCTTGAAAGTGGCAAAGATCTCCCAGTCTCTTTCAAGGCAATATTTATCCTGTTAAAAAAAATCTGTGCTTTTCAAACTTGCCTTTCCCTGACTTTTCTGCCGCCTTCTTTTTCTTTCCCTTTCTACTCCTTCCCGCTTTTTCTACTTCACAATGGCAAGTTGTTTGTTGTTTTTTTTTCAAATTCCTTGTTTAACATTTGGGTTGTGCATGGTGTTGCCTTTCTGTGTCAGAAATAGGAGGCAGTCAGTATTCCACAGCTGCAAAGTTACTACTGTCTTGAGGCTGACACAGAAACAGATACAGAGCTATAGTCTGTTTAAATGGAGATTAAAATTTTATGTAGCAATTAATGGTTAACTGGGGGTAAATGATCCAAAATTGCCCAGCAGGGTCTTTGTTGAGCAGAAACACTGCTTAATGTGCCTTGTTTACTAACAATCTGATGATGAGTGAGAAGACATTTCTCCTTGTATTCTGTCAGGTCTACATAGATGCCAGGATGTGCTGCTGTGGAACAGCTCAATAGAGACCTGACAAAGCTGTGCCAGTTGCAATAAGATGAAGCCTTCAAAAATGTCAGTTCCCTGACTTCTGGAAATGACATGGAACGTGTGGAGACCCAGACATTTGCTTGCCAGTTTGATCACTCAGGACTTTCCTGCCCACAAATGTAATTTTCATTGACATGCTGCACACCAAAAGCTGGTTTAAAGCTGGAAGGTTGGGAATGAAACTCCCACTTTGGGGAAAACATTTCTTTTGGCCCTCTCTCCTTCCTTCTGTGTTTCAGCATGAGTGGGAGAAGTCCAGAAGTTACATCCTGGTGCTGCAGCAGTGGGAATGAAAGAAAATATGGGAAAAGGACAAGGAAGGTGTGGCAGCAGGCTGCACCTCCTGGAGGTGAAAGGAAGGAGAGAAGGGGGACATCATGGAATACTCTTTTAAGCAAACTGTTTTGTTTTGGAAAGTTTCCATTAATGGGCACTCATGACTTGAGGTTTTTGTAGATATCTAACTATAATACAGTTCAGACACCTTTTTAAGGACCTCATTTCCTTTATAGCGTATGGATATAATTAATGGGGCTGGAAATACAGGGAAGAGGTGAGTATTGCCAGAAAGTGGTCCAGAGCCCCTAAGTAAAATGCTTACATTTAGAGATGGTGATGAGCTAGCTGTCATTTACTATTTCCTCTAAATAGGAGGTGTTTTCTTCCCCTCTTAAGCTTAAACATAGTGCTGTGACTTTAGTACAACATACGAAATAGTAGAATTTCCCCCCCAACACGCACTTTCCACAGCAATCCTCCGAAGTTATACACAATAGACTCTGAGCAAATAAGAGTAGGAGTTAAGTCATCTGCTATGCATTAAATGTACAAATACTGAAAATTAAAATCCTATTTGCAGCATGCATCCCAAAGGGTTTAAAGATTGTTCTGTAGGGAAGAGTGGGAAGGCAAATGTCTATCAATGCATTTTATATATGCTACCTGTGACAAATGTTTCATAKATGTGAGGAATGGAAGGGAAAAGAATCCTGGGGAGTGAAGCAAATTGCTGCTTGGTTTTCAATACTGGTAGATCTACTTAAAAATTAAAACAGCGAATGCACGATAAGCACTTTAGTTCATGTGATAGTAACTACCAGAAATTTTCTGTAAAAATTAGGTTCATAATGTGCACAAGTACCCCGAAAATCCTTGCAAAAAATTGCAGATAGCCACTGATACAAAATCTGAGCGTGGGCAGACTACACTGCAAGGCGACGAGYCATTTTGCATTTGCTGGCAGGAGCTGGCATCTGTTTTTAGATGTAACATCCTCAGTGTAGCTGAAGAGCCTCTCAGAGAGAACGTTGCCGGGAAGAGCTCCAAGCGAAGACAAAGCCAGGTTTGCAAGATGTGGAAGTGAGCTGGTGTTAGACTTCCACCACTCGGCAAGACCCACCGAGCGTGTGGTGAGCTCAGCGAGGTACGGGACTCGTTCAGGTTTGGCAGAAACAAGAGTCGCTTGAGTTTGAGGTTGTCATGATCTTTTCCAAATAGCTCATTACATTTGCAGCTTCCAGGTGGGCTGGATGATAATCTTTGGTCTTTATTATTGCTACTTGGATGACTGGGATTTTCCCCTGATGTTCCTCGGCTTGACTGTGCGTGACAGTTCTGGCGTTGTCTTGGGGAAATTGGGAACTGGCAGAGAACTGCCTGAGCTAAGGAATCAGAACTCATTCTACGTGGTGCCTTTACTGACACCATGCTGTTAAACGGCTCAGAAAGACAAGATAACACTTCCTTTTTTTTGGCCTCGTTGCCTTGATCCAGCACTCACATGCTGAGGTGGGACTGTCAGAGCCCTGACAGCTGGCATGATGACACACATACACACATCTCTAGAGCTTATTTTTCAAACTGACTCCTCAAAGGGCTTGAGGACGTGAATGACAGTGTCTGCCAGGCTCCACTGTACCTGAGTCAGCACCAGCTGTCTCCAGCCAAAGAGCTATCCACGATTGTTTATTCTTCTGCAGGCTTTTCTACATGCAGCGTGTGCTTCACCTTGTGCCTGTGCCCTGGGAGAGCCAGCTCATGAAAAGGCAGTTTGGAATTAAATGGGTAGTATATTTGTAGTTGCTGAGTATTCAACTGGTAATAAACCTGTCTTAATCCTTGAGAGATATTTCAGTAAGATGACTCTTTGGAACGATCTTGTTTGAATAATGCATCATTCATATGGATGCAAAAGGTGTGTAGAAACCACCTCTCTAATCTCATTGGAGTCAGCAGCCACTTACAGCAACAGCAGAGCACTGACAAGGTCCTCTCTGACAGCCGTAAACAATCATCTCATTTGGCCAATGGTCATTATTTTACCACGGCCAGGAAGCCACGTCCAGCTGTGTGTTGGCTGCTGAAGGCCTGGTCATGCACAACCCAGGGCTTGAAATCTTTGGTAGGTGAGTGAAAAGAGAGCACAAGCTTTGATGTTAAAAGACCACATACACGCCAGGAGTTATTTTCTGGTTTTAGTGTGACTGCTGTTCATGGGAAATTTGGGAACATGGCATTTAAAAGCAGAAGAAGTTGCGGGAATATTTTCAAAGGGAATGGTGATACTGAAATTCTAGCAAGCACATCACTGACCTGGAGCTCAGGTATTCCTCTGTAGGTGTTTGCTGTAGCTATCAGCTAGTGCAGTTTTTCTTTGAGAGAGGGAGTTTCTGATGGTGCCTGTTGTATCTGACATCCACGGTCTTCCAGCTTTTGCAGAGCTCTCAATATGGTTGATTTGAAACCTTGGCTATGCTGTGACCTTAATCTTTGATACTTCTATAAGCTTCCACAGATGCAGTTTCAGCATATTTATTTTTCTGGCTGAGACACACTAACAAAATAGAAAAATCCTTTCAGGGATGTTAACTTTTTGGGGTTTTTTGCAGCCATTTCTTTCACAGTAAGGAGTCCACCACTTTTTGTTTTTCCTCTTGGACTTTGTCTAGCAAGGTCCAAAGGAAGGCAAATCTCATGCAAATAAGATTTTTGCCATTACAGTAAATAATGGAGAGACTGTACCTAAAAAGCATTGGTGAGTTGGTTCCTCAAAATTATAGAGGACTGAGACTCCTACACTCTCAGACTTCAGTATCCAAACAGTAAAAAAACCAGTTTAGAGTGACAGGCTTTACAGAAAAAAACCAAATTGGGGTCAATCATTTTTCAAATCCCTGTGAAGCACTGGTACCTGTTCTTATAAAAATAACCTGTTGAAAGTAATATCTCATTTATATCCTATAGAATGTGAAGGCAGTTTGTAATTGCTGTGTTGTGAGACTACTGAAGTAAATCCACTGTATCTTGTATCCCACTTACTTTTATTCTAAATGTATTTCCAAAGAGCACTTTTTAAAAAAAAGTCACTTAAAAGCATGTGATCAATATTTCTTTGATTCCAGCTGCCAGATAGTGATTTAGGTAGTTATTTTTATCTAAAACTCTTCAATCTGCCCATACAACCTAGAAAAATGGTGTTTGTGATCAGGGAGTTTCACCTTGGAAAATAAAAAGGAGYCTACAACAATACTGGAAACACATTTGCTGAGCTGCAAGAATTCTTTCCTGGCTATAGACTGTCCATAAAGAAAGTATCTAATTGTACTAGACACACTTTGGAAACTTTCCCAGAGGAGTAATAGATAAGTTAACGGAGCACTTTTTAATTTTGCAAAGTGCACTCTTCCTTATAATTTACTTAATATAGAAATTTAATGTACTGCAGTTTACTGAACAAATTACATTTAAAGTATTTCAGAGTTAGCTTGAAAGCTCTGCTTTGGTAGCCAGTTGGACTTTATTATTTGATTATCCAGATAAGGACAAGCAGTAACAAAGTTCTCTGTCTTAAGTGGTTCCAGGGATTATCTCTCAACCATTACCACTGTTAAATGCAGAATTTAAATTCCCAGGAAAAATAAGCACAAAACAAAAAAATATAATACAGTAGTCCTTTCCTGCCTCTGCACTAGTTAATGCTTAGTTCTCATTTGACCTAAGTCTGAGAGGATTCTGTATTTGTTCCATAACAGCTTTCATAAATGAACTATAACTTCATTAAATAGAACCCTAAAGTTATAGGAAAATACAAGGATGCTAGAAATTAGTGTGGCCAGAATCAAATGTCCTCTTTGTGTTACTGCAGCCCAGGTAACTGAGGTTCTTTTTCATTTATTTGCCTGAAACATCACAAAAAGCACAATCCTGGATTAGAAGTAACTGCATATGTTTTCATTAAGCCATTGCATCAGAGACATGATTCATCATGAGTGATGCTTCTGCCCTGCCCTCCTGTAGGACAATCATGTAATGTAAAGCCCATCCCCCATTTGTTTTCAAAATTATGTTGCGGTTTTGTTATCAGACAACAGGTCAAATGAGTGTTTGTACTTGGAATGACATAGACTGTGGCATAAATTATCCCAGGCTCCAAAGCAGCTCATTAAAACATTTCATCTGTTACATGATGGAGCTGTACCTGTCTTCTGTGTCAGAAGCAGAATTGTGACCCAAAATCCTCATCATGGAGGTTTTTGCCYTGGCATGGGCACATAGACCGCTTGGAGAAGAGACTTTAGGAGAAGCCAATGAAAAGAGCAGAATTCAGAATTGTTGTTGAAATTCTTAGTGACTGAGGAGAGGCACTGCTGTGTACTTCTCTGTTTAAATTTTCGCATGAATGGTTTTTGTCAGGAGCAGTTGTAGGAAAACAGGGCACCAAAGAAAAGGAAATATCCCTGAACCTTTTGGTGTCTGCTACTGTGTGTTCTGCAGATGTGAGTTTGAAGAACTTCATGGCATGTTGGAGAGGGCTGGATGAGGGGAGTACATGGCGGCAGACTACAGTAGCAGACATCAATGAAACCAGGTCACCACGTTAAGCATGGAACAATTTTTGAGCCAAATTCCCAGGCAGCTGACAGATTCTGCAATGAGGTGCCTGTGGATTCTGAGAATCATCAAAATGAAGACTGGCTCAGACATTCGAAAAAAACCTACACTGCCGTGGCAAGACCTGAAAATATCACCTGCTCTCAGAGGGTCTCACCACTGATGTGGTTAACCAGATGATCTTGGCTTAACACAGAGCCAGTCTGGATGGTTCTGCAACTGAAGAGTGGAGGAGTCATGTACTGCTTTATATCTGCCCTGTGCATGTATCCCTCCATGCAAGACATGGCATCTCAGCAGGAATTTTAGTTGACATCCCTTCCCGTTGTGTATCAGAAAATTCCAGTGCTGAAGTCTACCTCATGCTGCTGTGGTCCAGGGGCAAAAAAGGTAAATAAATGTCCTCCATCATCAAAAAACGGAACAATGGTTGTTAGGGCAATCTCTCTCCCTAATCCTTGCTGCCATCCACATTGTGCTAATGGAAGACTCAGTTGATATTTTAGGCAGACTTTGATATTATTTCCATGTGAATATCGTCAGAAAACAAAGAGTGGTGTTGGGTGGTAATTGACTTTGTTTTATCAAGGAAGGTAAGGAAGGTGCAAGAGAATTCACTATTAGACAACCTATAGCATTCTTGAAGAAGAAAGGAGATATCAAATTGGGCCAAGGGAGGATTTGTCACTCCTACAGTTCTTCACCAACTGGGAAAACACAGATGACATGGCTAAGAATTGGACAACTACTAATATTTTCTTGATGAAAACCTGTCGAATTCTTATAATGAAATTAGGTTGTTTCCCGGGTGGTAGAGGGACATTGCTTGTGTATTAATAAGGATTCCAAATGCAAATGATCCTGGAAGCAGGTAGGCAGGATTTTTTCAGCACTCAGATCTGGGCAGTGCTGCTGTCTGTGGATGGATTGATGATACGCCTCGGAGTTTGAATAGCTCTTTGGTGTGAGACTTGATGGCTGGAGATTAAGAATTAAGTTTGCTTCATCTGGCATATAGCCTCAAGATAATATCAGAAAAATATTTTATGCTTCTGCTTCTTTGAAAAACGTATATGTGCCGTTTGCTTTTAGCAAAAACACATAAATGGATAAATGGGTAAACGGCCTCATGAGATTAACGTTCAATTAATGGATGATTTCTGCTATACAAAGATTTTTATTAGCATTATGATTACTGAGAATAATTAGTCATAGAAGTCTTTACTATCATCAAGTTGGAGAACATGACTGGATCTAATTAAAGCTAATGTGAGGAATTGGGTACTGCATTTTGACTAGGATGGCAATGCAAAATCCCATGCTCCTGTGAAGTATGAGCTTCAGTGACATCATGTGGTCAGGACTCACTTTGTTGCATTGAAAGAAGGCATTTTCAGAAGCCAGGAACGAAGACATCCTGCTTTCTGGAAACCACGTGGGAGACGTGAGCGCGTGTGGCGACGGCGCCTCGTCCGCAACGACCTCCCGGGAACCTGGGGGTCAGAAACTCAGCTTCCTTCTGTGTCCTTACTTCTTCTTCAATTCAAGGAGAAACAAAAGCTCTTCTTCAAGACCAGGGAATGGTCAGCTGGGGGGAAAGCAGCAGCCAGTTTTCTGATACTTCCTCAGAGATGTGATTTTATCATTGGAATACTGGAAGTAATTTCTGCCTACAGTTGTGGATTGAGATAGAAACATAGTTAGATACAGCAAGTTGTTATTATTCACAGACAGGAAGAAGATATTTAAGGTAAAGATCATCATTAATTTCCCTGTARTGACTAATGCTTTTATATTCCCAGAGGCCTACCCCTTCTTTGATGGAATACCTGCAAAGCTTTGGCTCACGTGGGGTTTTCTGCCTTCTCAATGAAACTCTGCTTGTATATCTTTCAGGGAAAAAAAATCTTGATGATGTTGATACAATGGACATGAATTTGCTGTAACAGAAGTGAGATGAGCAGGTACACAGATAATTCAGATAAAACCACTGTCCACAGCTGATACTGAACTTTTTTTTTTTTTTTGGGTTATAAAGGCTCAGGTCAGTGTTTTCTTCATTTTATTTTACCTCTATTTTTTACCTCTAGCAAAATGTTGTAAGAGACAGTCTTCCTTCCACCTCTTGGAAAGTAATAACTAAGATTCATGGGGAATAATCTCACAAATAAACCAGTATGTAGATTAAGTGGGCAGATTGACCTTTTGTTTAGCAACTGATACTCCAAGCCAGTATCCCCAATGAATCTGACTGCAAGGAAAAGAAAATTCCTGTATGTCAGTTATCGTGATAGAAAAATAATAATGATTTAAAAAAATTGGCTTAGTTTTTCTTATTTCTTTCAATTTTTGTTTTCTTTTGATGTGCACATTGTTGATACAGACTATCAATTGTTTTGTAGGTGAACAGTGGAATTCATTTAATGAAAATAGCCTTAATAGTCTTCCAAAGATGGTCACATGTGCATCCAAAGAAGGTTGACTTCTAACCTTTAACTTTTACATTAACATTTTTCTTTTCATTTCAGGAATACAATGTTGGGACTGGCAATTTGAAGGAATTTTCTATAGTTTTGTGTAGGATGCCACTGCTGCTGGGTGTTAGCAAGTGCATCTCTAATATACATTTAGAAGTTTCGAGAAACAGAATTTTTAAACATTTTGTCTCTTCTCTAAACAACAATTGTTGCCATCGGCTATTTTTTCTCCCATGCTTTTCTCACAGATCTCCAAGAAAAAAAATTAATATTTCCAACTTCTGTGTATGAAGACAGAAAGGTCTGCAAGACAGACTTAGATATCTAGAAATACCACCCATCTCATGACTATTTGGTATTAAAATCTACGTGAAAGTGGTGGAATGCAGAGCGAACAGATTTGAAAGCTCACAACCCAGTAAATTCTAAAAATCTGCTTGCTCTTTGTTTAGATGGAAATTTCAGAGACTTGATAACACATCAACTGCGAGATAAGCTGGAGGTGTGAAACAGCTTAGTCTCTTTACCTCCTTTTCTTTTTTTGTTACAACTCCTCCTTGTTTTATTCAGGTGCATTTGCAGTCAGAAGCCTCTTATCATATGTGTGCTTATAGTTGAAAATGACACACCTGCCCAGTATCTATGGTAACAAAGGCTCTCTTCAATCTCAGACTTCTTGGTGCTCTTTTCTGCCTTTTTATCCTCTGGTAGAACAGATCATAAGAAATATTTGTAACAGTTTGTTTTAATTTCTGTTGCCATTTATTAATAACTTTTCTGTAATAATCCAAGCATCTTGTCACTATAAGCTTTTCTCCAGTGATTACAGTGGATTGGTCTTTTGTGGTGATGCATGGTTTTTGTTTTTCTACTGGGGAATATGATTAAAAATGCAAGAAATGGTAAAATGAACATTGTCTTTTGAGAAAAATATGCTGATGAGAGAGTTATGTATAACATGTAGAATACCTATAAGTGCATCAAAGATTTCTGATTTTGATATAAGAAACTGCAGATCTACAGGGAAATTACTTTAATCAAAATGATAAATAAACTCTAGTCCATTTTTTTATTATAGAGAACTGATCCAATGTACTAAGCTCTTTCCTCCTGTTGATGAAAAGGCATCTCACAGTATCAGTTAGCTTGGATCACTCTGCAGTGAATCAATACTACACAAAAAATAATTGGATTAATAACTTTGTCTTTATTTATAAACCCTGACAATTACCAAAAAAAAAAAAAAAAAAGAAAACATAAGGTCTGTTTTTCCTCTTAAACCTCTCACTCTTTCCAGACTTATAAGTACAGCCAGTATTAGCTAAAGGAAAGGGCTTCAGTGCCATCTGTTTTGCCTGGTTCTGAGTTTCTTTCAGTGAAATCAGAAGACAGCCTGAGCATATTTTGAGTTTAAGTGGTATTGTTTGTACGTTCTTTTAAATCAAGGTGAAGAGACAAGTCCCCCTGTGGAGTTCAAGAATCACTTAGCAAACCAGATCCTTGTCAGAAAACATAACAATATTCTTTCTTTATAGTGCACTCTATTCAAGGCTGCCTTTCATACGACTACCCATGACATAAGGCTGCTATTCTTCAGTTTCTCCTGCTCTCCTCTTTCCCATTTGACAAGCACCTTCCATGAAGTGCAAAACCCTTCACTTCTAAGAACAGGCTTTCTATTAAAAAGTGATGTAATCCTCACTATGCCCTACTTACAAAACCTCCCAGGCATACTATGCTTCCCCAAGGTCTGTGGGTCAGAATTTTTCCTCAGGAACATCCATGTAAATCTCGGCGAGTTCACTGGAGTCACTGTGGACTTACACCTGTGTAGCAGAGCAGTGCTCTGCTCTACTTAGTACATAACTCTTTAACCACTGCATCATTTTAATATGATGGTTAGGAATGTGATAATTTACTGTTTTGTTCTTATGACAGCTCATCAAATTTGGATATACAATATGCTGGGATTTGCATAGAGGTTTTAAGGAGAGAAACAAAATTACTGAAATGCATGTTTTAATCTGAGCCTGGAAAGAGTTTGGCAAATGAAGGTGAATAACTTAGACATAGCTGTGAACAAAACCTGTACAGAGATTTAAAGACTAAAATGGTTGAAGCAGCTGACAGGGAGAATAAACTTTTTGCAGCGGTTTCTTGAAGAGCTCTGATCTGAGCAAGGATTCAAACATGCAGAAATGACCTGATAAGGGATGTTGTGACATTAGAAAGGCAAAATAATGGTTGAGAGGATTCACATCTGCAAAAAACCCTCTAAACTAGAAGCTGAAACACTCAGCTCAGAGGCAGAAGGAAAATTTGGAGTCTGTTCCATTTGACTACAAGGCGGTGGCTATATCCAGTGGAGATTCTCCTTAGATTTCCTGGGTTCTAGGACCAAGTTCTAACGGACTTCAATTAGTTAGTTTCTTAAGGCTAAAGAAAACTGCTTTGTCTAACCTAATTAACCTGATAACACTTTTGTTCGGCTGTCTGGCTGGGAAACCAGTTATTTTCACATCTTTGTTGTACATACTATGTGTCTTCATTTCTCTCCTACCAGCTAAACCAGCCTTCCCCACTGCAGTCTGTTGTCCAAGTGTATGCAATGACTATGGGGGAAGGGTTAGGGCTGGACTGTGCTTGTGTGGGGTTGGGTGTGCTTAGACACCTCTCAGCTGGACCTGCTGGAGGTGATGCTGCTCCTCTCTGCCTGGTGAGCATTTTAGCTCACACAGAGGCTGTTGAAGGCAGAATGGGTGAGGCAGGGCAGCACGAAATTTTGTTTGCCACCTATGAGGAAAACTCTCTTTTCTTCTGTTCAGCCTGGTTTTCAGAGGTGAACAACATTGATTGCCACCTGATGCTTAATATCTGGAATTTGCTGATCTTTGTATGGTCAGCCTTCATGTGGAGGTTGAGCTTCAGGGCTGAAGAGCAGAGGTTTGTGCATGTATTGTAGGTGAACATAGATATGTACATATGTCGAAATATAGAGAAAATAGAGACTGAACCTTATCACTCTCATATAATTTCTACTTTTGTATTCCAGAGTCCATGGAGGGTAGCGATAGCAGGGAGCAGAGGTCAAAAATATTAATAGGATCATTGAATGTTCTAAAAGAATTCTGGTTTTCAAGGTTATTCTAATATCCTAGTCAATAGTAATATCATCACAGTGTCTTCACGTAATAAAGTTATGCTTAATAAAATATAGTGCTGAATACTCAAAATTAAAATGAAGATGGAATAGGAGGGGAAGATTGTGATAAAGAAAGTTGTCATCATCATTTTATCAAATAACTTCTACTGAACAATAGTGAGGCTCCACACAGGCTCAGTGGCCTTGTGCACAGAGGTCACCCAGAGATAATGTGTCCTTCCCATCACCATCTCCATTGTCCAGTTGTTTCAATTTTCTCACAGAGCTGGCAAGCATTTTAGAATCCATGGGACTTGCTACTTGGAGGGAGACAAATTCTCTTTATTCAAAGTGCAAGATCATAGCAGAGCCCAGTTTGGAAGGGAGCTTGGTGAGACCCATTTTGTGAGAAAAGGGGCTTAGATGGGATTATTTAGCACCTTGACCAATTAGATCTTGAAAACTTCCAGTGATGGGGACTCTGCCATGCCCCTGGGGAGGAAATGAAACATGAAGAGCTACCCAGGTTTCACCAGCTCTGAAATGTGGGTGTAAATACTCTCTCTTGGAAAAGCTGTTTGAGAGAAACTCCTCCTTTCTTACTTAGTCACTTGATACATCCAAATGAGACAGCAATCCACAAGGAAATTTGTAAAGATGAAAATGAGTGGGGAAGAAGCTGGAGGCTGGGAGAACAAAGGAAATGATGTTTCTTAGGGGAAGAGAACGTGATTGCTCAGGAAATAATTAGACTTGTTACTTAATAAATAGTGTTTCTTCTATTTATTATGAAGATAGAACTTTTTTGGTGTCTATGAGGAAATAATTGATTTGACTTTTAACACACACTTAATGAGTTATAGAATAGCTTAGAAATCTTCACACTGTGAATGGAATTGTTTTCACAGCTGATTTGTGAAATTCATGAAGACGGGCCCGGAGTTCAAACCCAAAAGTGAACTCCTCCCACATCGAAGGTTTATTTGGATCATGCTTCATGCTCAGCCCACTTGTAGCAATTGGATTGAACCTCCAAGATGAAATTTTCCCTTCTAAGCTTAGGAGTGTTTGAGCCCGAGGTGCTGTTGTGAGGTTCCCTTTGAAGTTTTGTTTTACGAGTGGTTTTGTGTTGATTGACAGGATCACCTCCTATCACACAGGAGGGAACGAGGGCACGCTYACTGCATTTTGGTTCACACTAAATTTCTGATGGATGCACTCAGAGCCTTGAATTTAAGCATCGCTATATGATTTTATCTTGGTRCATTAACACGTAAAAGCACAGAGGGTTGGGGTTTTTTTAATTGCATGGAAGTTAGAACATGCACTGGGTACTTCTGCTGAACTTCTGCTCCATTTTCAGCCTTGTCGCTTTAAACAGAAGAGGTAAAAAAAGTCTCTTTTGCAGTCTCAAGGGCTTAAAACTTACTGGAGAGAAATGTGATTGTGGTCGGTTACCAGATTGTGAGTAAATGCTGATTCATTTACAAGTAAAAGAAAATAATCTTTTCTCCTTAACTTCAAATGTAAGGGAAAAAGTGGATAAGGAGACTTTAAAGTAAAGGTTTTTTTTCATTCTCCCCCACCCCTTAGTTGATCAAGGCTGATTTGTAACTGATAGTCCATAAATTTTGGGAAATATCTCTAAAGACTGAGGTTGCTTTTGCATCATTTGCTAAGAACCACTGTGGTGAACAGATAAATGAGAAAATTATTTTTTCTGTCTTGATCGAGTATTAATATGGTGCACATGATTTCGTAGATGTTACACATCTCTCTAAGTAAATATTTTAACCATGAGACCCGATTTTGCCAATAAAAGGAAACTTCTTTCTAATGGAAATAATAGATTGACATGTTGGGTTTTTTGTTCCCTTCATAGTAAAGAAAGCCAAACATAGTGCAAGGGGGCAATACAAAGAGTTGAAGAGACTGACTGAAGGAACCAGTGTTTTCAGCATATGGCAGCTATAAATGCCATAAATGCCATTTTTAGGTAGGGACAGCTCACATCTTCTGTCTCCAAAGGCATGGGGTTATCCAGGCAGTGGGAACAAATCCAGACCAGAGAAAGGCACCACACATTTGCAGCAGTGGGGCACATCCAGCATTTGCAACCAACTTGGAAAATAAGGGACTTCTCCATCAATTGAAATCTTTAATCAGCCTGATATCTTTTGTAAGAATATATTATTCCRTCAAAAATATTAGGTTTGAACAAGAGTTATGGGGTGATATATATATGTATTGCCCAGCACTGTGGAGGCTGGGCAATAATTTTGAATGCAAAAGCAAAGCTACTACTCGTGTTCACAATCTCAGTATATCACCCTTCTGTCACTGTTCTTTTCTTCAGAACAACCAAAATATTCTTTTGGGTAGGATGAGGGCCAGAAAGGAATGCAGTAGTCCAGCTGGTGGGTAACAGATAACAAGATCATAAAAATTAAAGTTATACTTCAGGTAATTAGGAAGTTTGCTTATTCTATCATTAATTGTGCAGCTGTTTAATTTAAATATAATCTGATTCAAAGTGTTAAAGTTTACTCCAAGCTGAATGTTACTGTTTTCCCTGCAGTCTGCAGCATTTTTCCAGGGAAATATAAAATCTGGAAATAAAAGGAAAACAGTATTTTTTGTTTGCAAAATTACATGTTATGCTTATCTATAATTTTTTTTTTAATAAAAGGAACTTGAAGTAATGCAATTATTTCTACTGGGAAAACCTCTCAGGAGCAAGTTGTACACAGTAATTATGATTTTAGACTGAGCTGACATCTTTACTAAGTTCTGTGTTATGTTACCCTATATTAAGTATGTTCGGTTTTTGAAGTGGGTGTTTCAAATGTCTTCTCTTAATTATCACTGTGTAACTGAAGAGAAGTACAAACTCACAGCCCCATAAATGTGAAGACTGTTTTGATTTGGTTTGTTTTGATATTGTTTTTCACGTATAAATCATATAGACACATCTGCGACTGAAATGGAGATAAGCCTCCTGGTGTTATCTTATTTCTTAATTGTAGGCTCTCATTTTCCGAGGCGACTGTTGACTTGGTCCTTCCCTTATCGTGCCCTCCTCTGTTGTTTACTTGCTTATTTACTGGCAAAGCTGCTTATATTTTAAACCTATCTAGGCAGAGCAAGCTTTAATAGTGCATGTCAGATTCGTTTTAATTCAGAAACCATTTTCTTTAGCAGCACATGTAGGCTTGCTCCAATTTTTATAATTCTTTTTTTTTTTCCTATTTCACACTAGAGTCATAGAAATGCCTCCTCCGGATAACAGAAGGAGGCAGGTGTTATTGAGAATAGTTTTCGTGAAAAAGTGGAACCATTATTAAAAATACTTTCAGATAACTGTCAGTCTTTATACTTTCTGATATTTAACACACATTTCAACTTTTTCCGCTTGCGTGTCTCCGGTGTGAGGGGCTCTTTGAAATGAGGCAGTAGGATACAAACCAGAGCTGCTTCTGCTGGGATGCTGCTAGTCCTGAAGTCCTAGACTGAGAAAGCCTTGCAGGATTTTGGATCTAAGCTGCATATTTTTCATCTGGCTGTAATATTATTAGGAATAAAATCCTGTTGCACCGCCTGTGGTCAGATGCTCTTTCACCTTGGCACTTGGTGGTTATTCGGATCTTCCCACTTGATCATTGCACAGTAGCCTGTGCCACTTCATTYGCAAAAGTACTTCCAACTTTATGAAGCAGAGACAGTTTTATTCCACTGGTGGAAAAACTGAAAATGGGAGTGTTTGGTGCACTGATGAGGACTGATGAGATAGCATAGCAACAGGAGAAAGCTGATGTGTTGGCAATGAAGTTTCTCTTGCCTCTCATTTCTTTCTTGTTTATCCATTACCAGGGCTATGCATGTAGCTGCCTTTATAAATAATGTTTCATTTCATGTTTGCAGCTTTTTACAGATCATAATTAGTTAAGACCAATAGTAAGAACCTGGGAAGATGGGTGAGTGCTACCATCTTAGTTTTGCAGATGCAAGGTGGGGTACACAGAGGCACTAGCATTTACCAGGAAGTTACAAAATGTGTCAGTGTCAGACTCAGGGCTGCGGGATGGGATCGGGCAGCGCTCCTGGGAAAGTGCCCAGTGACAAACCAGCCCCAGCTCCGTGTCTCAAATCTGAGAGAACATTTTCCCTGCCGTAGTATCTTGATTAATCCACTCCTGCTTGGCAGTGCATGTGTGAGCAGTGTCCCAGAGTCCTGGTATCCTGTTTTGTGAACCTTTTAAAGGTTGTCTTCTCCATTCTCCACAGCTGTCACAGTTATTCCGTGAGTAAGTAGAAAGTATATTTTGCATCTAGCTTAAATGTGCCAGATAAAATGGGGAAATGAGAAATACAGGTGGATTAAAAAGTAAAGGTTTAACCTTGCAGACAGAACTGAAGAGAATCTTCCAGATGTGATAAATCTGTGTCTTTAGATGATTTATGTTGCAGTTAGCTGTGCATCCAGGCAGAGAGAAATTAATAGAACAGAACCTGAAAGTTTTGGAAAACAAACAGGAGATAAAAGTATTTGGAAACATAGAAACTGTTCTCCGCCACAACAGTAATTTTGAACAATTCAGTCCTGGTAATCAAAAGGGTTCTGAGAAGAGAAAGCAAATTCAGAAGACTCCAGACCTAAAGAGCAGCAGGAATTTTCAGAGGTTTAAAAGGACCACTTTCCTCAAATATTGCTGAATATGTTTCTAGATAAATTTATAGTAAATTATGCATTTTGCTGAAATTTATCTCAGCTTATATATAGGACAAGTGGAAGAGTCAAATAAGAATAATCTCATCAGTGAGTTTCTGAATAACCTAAAAATACGATCTTAGAGAATAAATAGAAATTTCAGAAATAGAAGTCAGAGTACAGAGCTTTCCATTTTTGAGGCAGATGTCTGTGACACAGACACTAAATTCAGAGATCCATTCTGTCTGCATTGAAAAACACTTAGAAGCATCGTGTTGCTGTGTGTCTGCTGGACCAACTGCAGCAAATAAGTAATGAAGAATTCTGCATTATGTTGGATACTGGGAATTTTCCCCATTTCTCCTTGCAACTGCAAAGATATTTAGTATTTATTTTTCTGTAATTTTCTGTTACATTTAGAAGCCCTCAAATTGTTTACTTTTATTCCTATCTGATTTTTTGCAAGATTTGATTTGTCAAATGTTTAGGGAATTAAGAAAAAAGACATGACAAGGGGCAGAGAATTTTCTAGTTTACTGAGGGTTTCTTTTTCTTAGTAACGTCCTCTTTCTTAGCTTATTTATATTTTTATATTTGTCTTTCTAATTAATGTGGATAAAAATTTAAAACCAACATTTCCCTAATGGATAGAAATAATAGACTGGCAAAATTAATTTTATGCATTTAGATATATTCTTTGCATACAKCCTTGTCTGTGAGCAATGTTGTGGTCACTCCATATGGTTTGCATTGTGAAGTTTAAAAGTGTTCTAATATAACCCCACTTCAATTGCATGTTATTTTCATTATCTGATGTTTCTAATGTGTTCTTCAGTAGGCCACTTTGTCTGAAATTTTAGTACTATTTTAAAGTTTGTATGAAAAAAGTGGCACTTTCCCAGGGACAACAGGATGGCTGAACAAAGAATTAATAAGAATTAACAAAGATTCACCTGTCAGAGCACCAAAAGCAAGGCAGAAACCTGCAGGCACAAGACTCCATGCACAGTTGGGTTACTCTTCTCCTCCTCTTGAACGCCACAACTGTGTGGATCAAACTGTCTCACTTCTCTTGTCTAGACAGAGTTTTACCCGGGTTTATTCAAGAAGCTTTTCCTCAAGCCTCCTGATACTTATAGCAATGATACCCTGGAGCCTGCAGCCATACAGAATCTGTAATAAAAAGAATGAGACAGTAGGTATGGCCCTGGGAATTTCCCACACTCTAAAGCACACAGGCAGGGAGGTGTAAACCCTGGAGAAAACACTTGTGGAGGCTTCTGCAAATGAATCCTACAGGCTTTGTGCCACTGCACTTAAAACGCCTTTCCAGTGGGAATAACACTGGGGCTGGTATTTTCACCCAGATTGGAAGCCACTGTTTAAAGTGTTATTGTGCATCCTTTTTCTTAGTAGCACCTCGAGCTGTTTATATTTCATTGAATTTAATAGTTTGTTTTCATGCTGCGGCAGATTTGCCAAATAGTTCATTAAAAAAGTATTAAAAAAAGTTGCTGGAGTTGAGGAAGCTTCGTGGAAGTTGGACTCTTCATGGCTTGAAAAAATGTAATGTTGTTTTTTGACTAGAAGGTAAAATTTCTCTCTGTTTGTGCTAAAATTATCCACAGTGAAACAGTTAATAATAGTAACATCAGAGAGATAACAAGTGCAGTTCACACAGTTTAAAGTTATCACCTCTACCTGTTTGTAGGAGGATGTTGCACTGTGTTGGATTATATTCTCTTCTCGTTGTTAAGTTGTTAAAAGTCACAGAGGAGGAATACTTCAACGTGATCATTCTGATTTTTCAGTAAAGTGAAAGAATCACAAAGTGCTTAAGTGCCAAGATTATGGCAAGATCAACAGCCTGAGTTTACTGGATTAAACCCAGATTTTAGCACAGAGGCATCTTCAATTGCAACCTCTTCCTTTCACATTTCTGTTCTCCCTGCTTCTGGATGGCTTTAGGAGAGTATTTTTAAATATGAGTAAAATATGCCCAAGTTCTGCCTTTTTGGACTAAAAGTTTTGGAACACCTCTTGGTACTGGACCACCCACCATGGGACTCCCATTTACATCTTTGCATTGTTTTACAGATAGGACTAAACCTGTTTTTTTCATTAATTGGCTTGTAAGCTTTTGTGGCAGGGACCAACTCGTTGTGTCTCTGTACGCTGCCGAGTCCGATGGGATCGTTGCTTATTATTCATATCAGAGGCAGCTTAAGTCCTCTCAGCAGTGTAGGCAAAATTGAATTTTGTTGCCCCTGGGAGGGCTGGCGTGGTCGGTAAGGTTTTTCCAGGAGATGAGGTGGAGGGGACATGGAGGACTTTCAGTCTTGGGAGTGTCAATATGTTTGAAATGATTGAGAGATGTTTGGGGATGCTGCAGAATAAGGCTGCATTATTTTGCCTGCTTCATTTCCCACCTCCCTTCAGCTTGCCGGGAGAGGTCCTTCTGAAAAGCAGGGATGTCACCTGATGCCCTTTATCTCACAGAGGCAATTTGAGGGCAGAACCAGGGATGCTGAAAGTCAGCCCCTTCTTTTGCTGGCTGGTTAGGATGAAAACACTCCATGTGRGATGAGATCCACAGAACCACTGCTTTTTAAGCACAGGAGTGAATGCAAGGCACAGAAATACCTCACACACCACAGGAGTACACGAACACTTAACCCTACATGACAGTCACTGTGACAATACTACTACTCTTGCTTCCCCTTCTGTTTGGGCAGCTTTAGCTTTTCACAAACCGACTCTGCACACAGCACATACACAGCCTGAAAGGATAAAGCAACTATTTATTGTCCAACACATACCAAAGATAGGTAGGCTTTTATGAGCTGCAAGGCTAAACATTAGCATGTTCATTACCTAGAAGGGACTTTTCTGGCCAGCAAAATCTCTGCAAAAGCCAGCTAAAGCCTCTGTGTCTTGTTGGAGCTCCTCCCTGGGGGTGCTTTTTCCATCTTCCTCCTGTCCTAACACGGACATGGATGCAGACAGTATGGACTGAACAGCTCTGGCTCTCAGCTCATCTGGCGACCAGAGTGATCCTGACTCAACCTTCTGTTTTCTTCTCTGTTTGTTTTACTTTGTAATACTTTCCCACATTGGTGTCTCTCTCTATGTAATTTTATCTTTCTACAGACTTTCTTATGGCTCTGTCTCATGATTGTAGCAATTTCCTGAGACACTGGATGACAACAGGGACTGGGTTTGCTAGGGGCAGATGTTTCGGTGTGGACATCACCTGGGCTGGTCTCCAGCACTGCAGCATCACAGAAAGGCAGAAATGAGAGGTGTGTTGTGGGGTCAGCGAGGCATGGAGTGAAATGAAGGTGGAGGAGGAATGGAGACACTGCACTGTGAGCCTGTGTCGTGTTTTGCTGCCCTACAGGAGGGCCCAGCACGTGTGGCATCGTGTCCTACTTAAGACCCTATCATGCTCCTCAGTGGTGTAGTGGCAAACAGGGACTGTGAGGTGGAAGCCAAAGGAGAAACAGTGCAGATCATATAGACAATTCAAGTGGAGTTTCCAGCTCCTGAGCTCTTTCAACTTTTTTGGTTGCTAAGAAATACAAAAATATGACAAATGAAAAGGTGACTGCAGCAAAACGCCTTATCCATAGTCATTCAGAGAGGTCACTTGATTGTGAAAGAAGATAGTGTTGTCTTTCAAGTTTCAACCTGGCCAAAAGAATATGTCTGGATAGGAAATATTTATTGCCAAAACTATGCTAGCTCCTTTCTCCAGCTGAGGAAAAAATAATTAAAAGCTTGGTTGAAAAGCTATATTCCTCTCCATGGCTACTGATATTTCAAAACTAAATTATCAAATGTTTTTAATACTTTTTCATCCCTATATATATCTATTTGATTACTTTCAAGAAGAAAGTGAAAGAGTCTTAGAAATATCAGGTAATATAAAAGGTAGAGTGTGACCAAACATTTTGAACTTGGAGAGTTGTTATCCTTTGCAGCTGATAATGCTGCTATTCACTTACAGAGGCACCAGTCTGGCTGCAGAGTTACAGAAAATATGAATAAATATTTGCCTTTAGTTATTGCCCCTATTATGCATAATCTAGCAATATAATTATTATTTGTAGGCATATAACAGGAGTCCTGATCATTTTTTCTTGAAATATTACTGATACCTCTGCTGGTCAGCCCTTCAAACATGAAAAGGTTGAGACATAGCCATGGGATAAGTATCTTTATATCCTGTAGAAGTAAGGATCTTAAAAATGTTCAATGTATAAAATTTTTTCAAGTGAATGTCAAGTGAAGATTGCTCATTTTTAATCTTATAATTCTGTAAGAATAAAAAAGATGGGCATGACTCAGAGTCGGTTGAATCTTAGGTTTCTGTCACAGTGCTTCAAAACTTTTTCTGTTTCTGATGCTGTCTAAAATCTGATCATTCCTCAACTTTGAAAAAATGCCTTAATTAATGGATAGGTTGCAACATTATATTTTCAACGAGTTCTGACAAAAATGCAACTCATCTGAAAACAAATCCTGACAGAATTRAAAGGAAGAAAAAGGGTTTACTTGGTAAAAGGTATTTATTTTCTGAAAACTATCATGGCCTATAGATTTCCTTGAATCCTTCTGGAGTCTTCAGCTAGGAAATTGCCAATCTTGAAATCCTTTTCTTCTCCATTTCTTCAATTTTGCAGAATTTTAATTTGTTTTCATCTTCAAATAAATCAAGAGAAAAGACAGTTCATTCAGCAATGCATGAAAAGGCCTTTATGGGTTTATTAGAAGAAAAGATGGATTTGAGAATTTTAAAAATTCTCATAAATCTGACTCAAATTACATATTCAAGCTTAGAGGAACTAAATTTGATACCAGATAGCAGTAGAATTGTACATCTTGGAGAGAAACACGATGTGCCAAGTAAAATGCTGTTTACCTGAATTATTGGGTGCTGCAAAGTTTGCTTCTTGTGTCTCCCCCAAGGTGGTATCTTACCTCTACTTGTGTAGAAACCTTACCAGTTCTGTGTCCCCCAAACTGTGACCTCCTTTTGTGCTGATGTGGCATTGCTTTCCACATCCTGGTGTTCCAGCTCTCCTCCCTATTCCAGTTGTCACTCCTTGTTTGTTTTTATGAACATGAGTCAACACTTCCCAAGCCTTGTACTTGTGCAGAATGGTGCCAAAGAACCACTGGTGGAGCGGTGCAGGAGAGCAACTCAGCTTTCCAAGGTGGCATAATTTATTTTGGAGTGCTAAGAGTTACTTAACATAGAAAATGTTCTCTTTCTGATATAAAAAATAATTTGGAGAGGGGCGGAGAATGACAGAGAAAAAGATGACCTTTTCCAAAGGCACCCACTCTCATCTTGCAAATTTGAGAGTACAGTAAGTGTCAAGTGATTTCTGCTTCATAAACTTGTGAGGGAGAAGCATCTGAATTTCTAGTTAATATATGGGGAATGTATGTTACATAGACCATAATCAAAGAAAACTGGTAAATGTGGGCCCGTTGTCTGGCTAGAGCATATTAATGGATTACTGGGAAAATATGCTGTACTTGAAATTTTGGGGATGTGGGAGTTAATTGGGCTTTGAGTTACGTATGGTTTCCTTGAAATACTGTTCATACAGTATTTTGTTCTTAAATGTCTTGTGGAGTGGCAAGGGGTTTGCTTTTCTTTTTGGAAATTCCTTTTAAACTCATTCTTGCTGTAGATATTAATTATCAGTATTTAATAGATTACATGCATGAAGAAAAATATGGTTCTTTTACTCTCTCTTTCCCTCTAATTTTTTAATATAACATAGGCATATATCCATACATAATATATGTTTTTCACACAGCTACAATAAAAGTTCTGCATTCCTACAAGTTGGAAGATAACAATATTAGAATCATGTTATGAAATGATACAAAGGGTTCATGTCACATTTATTTATACACATATCTGGATACTCTTGGTATAAGAAAAATAAATGAATGCATTGAGAGTAAAGTAATATTAAATTTAATATGGTTCCAACTTTTTTGTTGAGAAGGTGATTCTCTTGATAGTGAGATTTAAACCCTTATCTGTGCTCTGTGGCTTTGGACATTGCCTTCTATTTGGCAGCAAATGAGAAATTTCAGAGTAAACAGCTACAAGCAAGCAAATATTGTAGACAAACTCAGTTGCTACTGCAGTTCTTCTGTGTAAAAGCTTCTGAGATATGATTAAAGTTGAAACCTAAATGGAGATAAAACAAATAGGCCTAAGCTAAGTCCAAAAGGTAAAGCAGAAGAGGTTTATTTATTTTTAGGTAATGAGATTACAGTTTAAATTGCATTTCGTCTCATTAAGGGACTGTTAACGTCTGTTACCTCTTTTTCTGACATTAAGTTACCATATAGCGCAGATTCCAGCTAATGACTTTTTGAGGGAGACATTTAGGACATTTCCTAGGAGAGGTTATATTCATTTTTCTACTCCAGGAAAAGATTGAAAAATTTTTTGAACATACCAGTGAGTTAATTTATCTGATTGAGGATTAATTATGATAATATGGTCCCAGTGATTAGGTACCTTCAATGTAAAATTTGACTTCATATATTACAGATCTCTAGATTAAAGAGCTTGATAGTCTTTGACCTGGTAGTGACCTGATGTTTTGAATGTACTTTTTTTTGAGTAAGGTGGGGAGTATTGTAATTAGGGCCAAATTCTGCAGCCTCAGTTGGGGCTGATTTGCTTTATTTCAGTCAAATTTTTTTCTATACAGTGAATATAACTGTTGGTGTACAAAATTATTATTCACCATAAAAGTGGTCAAATCCCTGTGTGCAAGTGTCATGTTGAAAAGCATGTTTTGCTCACAGGTGAAAGCTGCTTGGTTTTCTAAAATCTTAGAGAAGTAAAGTTTTATATGCTGACATTCATTAAAATTAAACTGACCTTCTGATATTTTTTGTGGGAGTGAACCACTCAGCTTAAACACTTATTAACTCCTTTGTAAGTGCTATGACAGAATTCTGTCACAACAGGTTGAAGCATGAACATAAATTACTGTTAATAGCAGCTGAAAGCAGTCCTGGTTTCCTGGTGAGCACTTCAGTACAGTGGACAGAGAAGTAAAAATACATAACAAATGATAGAACCTGCAAAATATTCTGATGATTCCAGTGGTTGTGGCAGAATGTCATCATGCACGGGCACTGAGCTGAATTTTGACATTATAGCCCAGATTTTGTGTTTCTAGGTAGCAGAGTTTCTATTTTTCTGTAGTTTCTCTCTTTTCCTTTGGATTTACTCATTGATAATTATCCCATAATAAAATGATTATCCATTAGTGAAGCTGAGGAAAATGAGAATACTGAGACACTAGCAAATTGGTTAATAACCCAGCAAAATCTGTATTAAATGTCTGTGAGTGCAACACTTGCTATTTAAAAGAAACAGAACACAACTACTTCATATAAAAAGTGCATTTAAAGGAAGGAAAAGTCAAGGAGGAAATCTCTATGTTAATATTACCCCATTTGTATGCATCCACTTTCGGATTTTGTACATTCTAAACCACAATGAGTTGCAAATATTTCCTGCCTTATAATAGGAACTTATGAAGAAGAAACTTTTATTTTTACCTCCCATGTATCTAATGTGATGAAGGAAAACTGGGATATGTCAGCCTTTGGTCTGGCTGGGAAGGGAAGGGCTGGTTAGAGGGAAGACTTTTCTGCACTATTTTTGGAAAGTGTTTTGGTTTTGTTTGAATTTGATGTAAAGGCAATGATGATGGTATCTGACAGTGGTTTTCTTGTGGGTGCTGAATCCATGTATTTCAGGATTGTCCATACTGTGAGATGAACAGACTCCATTTCAGTGTGTGTGTGCAGCCCTGTGTAGTGAGCTGAGCAGATATGATGTGTAATTGAAAGGAACAGCTTTGTGGCTGCGAGTAATGGAGATTAATTAAGGTATTGTTATTGCTAGAGAAGTGTTTGGGATAAGTTTTGCAGTTATTTTGAATACAATAGAAATATGGGAGACTGGACTATAATCGGCATGGGGTTGAAGGATATCCCAGTTTGTTTTCTCTCACTATTGCACTTTTCCTCCCAAAATTCATTTTCCAGGCCAGATGTTTCTTCCTGTATTTAGTTTTTGTAAATGGTTTGAGTACTTGACATCAAATTCTGTCAATGCTTTTAATGTCTAATATTCCCTTCAGTAATTTTTCCCCTGTATATACCAGGACTGCAATGACTGGCCAAACAGGATTTGTTCAAGTAAGGATTTCAACCTGGAACAATAATGAAGTTTTAGCATCTTCCCCAACAAAACCCCATTTATTATTCTTAAATTATGCTTATATGTCAGCTTTGATTGTGTTACAAATACAACACAGTTTGAAATACTGGTATAGTAGTAATAATGTGCTATATTAATATTAGAATTTTTAGAACTAATTGTAATTAGTTCAATTTTTAATTTAAAATACGAAGAGAAAAGAACAGTGGGGTTTTCATTTTGAGCACATTGCATGTAAAAGATGACTGCAGCAATAGTAGTAAAAGGCAGGAAGCTATATCATTGCTAATCAATCTAGAGAGCTCTGTCTCTTACAGATGTCAATACAAAGTTAAGTGCTAAAATAATTGTAGTGTAGGCTCTCTCATAATTACTGTTGTTCATTTGGTATGTTGTGCAAAAAAAAAGAGAAAAGAGGAATTTGCTTTGCAGTCAGCAGCCGCAAATCTCTAAGGAGAAAGAAAAAGATAGCAGAAGGCTGATAGTCATCCATCATTCCTGACAATTTCACAGCCTAGAATAACTTGACAGAGACCCAGAACAAAATGTTGTTGAGAATTGAATGCTGCTAAGCTGAGTGAATTGACTTTCTGATGTCAAAGCAGGACCTGCTTGAAGTGGCTGATGATTTTCCTTTTCTGACTTCAGAAACACTGATGTTTAAAATGCCTTGTGGTATGAATGAGCAAATTTGGAAACTGGGGAACGGTTTTTAAAACTTTCTAGGTCTTTTAAAAGATTTTATGAGGTGAATCTGGTCAGCAAGCGTGGGTGAGTATCACACCTACTATCAAAGAGTATTTAATCCTTACACTCCTCAGAAGCAGGAGTAAGGAATCAGAATTGTTCCCCATCATCTCGAAACATTAAATTTTTCAAAACCTGGCTCACATCATCTCAATTCGTCTTTGGTGCTGAGCCAGCCCCTCTTTTACTAGCCTTGGGAAGGTAGGCCTGGTTTACCTCTGTGCAGAACACGGGGATAAATTTGCTATATTTGAATCCACATATTTATTTCTTATTTTTAAATTAAAACATTCTTGCATTGTGTTTAGAATAGGTGCAAAATCTCTTCATAATAACATTAGAATGATGTAGGTTCTTACATAGTTTTTATTTAAGTATTATTGTTATATAAAGGAGCTAATTTTGCAGCTATTTATTTAGAAAAAAACATGATATTGGAAATGTTCCTAAATTATTATAATTAGGCATTTATTTACCAATAAATATTGCCAGTTTTATCTACTATTCAAAGACTAACCTTCTAAATTGCTCGCAGCCATTAAAATGTATGAAGAACACAAACTGCAGGGTTTAAATGGAAAGAGCTCTTGTTTTGTAAAAGACACATTATATCTTAGAAGTGTAAAAGAAATAGAATGTAAATAGGACATGTGGGCTAAGCATGCCATCCCTGATCAATAATGCAAAAGGTTTATTTGTAAACCTAACAGCATAGATTTAGTCAGAATGGGGCCTTGTACAGTACACGCAGGTATTTAAAGGTTAGGAACAAGGAATTTCATTAGTCTGGCAAATCCTCTGCTGTCATTCCCCAATTTCTTTGAATTATTTCCAAATGTATTCTCACTTATTTTTTTTTTTTACTAATGGCTGTGTTACTAATACAGTGCTTTATTGCTAATTTAACTCCACGATAAATTGGCACAAGGAGCAGAGATTTTCCAAGTGCCTTGATTCCCAGTAATGATATTATAGCAACTATCTTTATGTTAATGTAGTTATAGTTGGCATAAAAAGGTTACAGTACCAAGCCTGCTAGTCTACAACATTTTATCTGTGTTTCCAGTTTGCTTAAGAAAAAGTAATGCATGCTGTCTAATAGACTGAGGCATAGGTCTGRTATTTTACAGCATCCACTGCAACCTTAAAGCAGCACCGAGGGACATAAACCTGAAAATTGGCAAACCAGTTTTACTGCAGCTTTGTGCTAAAATAAAAATCAAACAAACAACCAACCCCGACACCTTATGTAGCATAGTGTGGTCCCTTCCCTCTCCTTCCTCTCTGCCTTCCCTTTCCCTCATCACAATGAAAAAAAACCCTTAAGCTTTGCTAAGAGTTAAAGAATAACATATTGATAGAGAAAAAAGCCAGGCATTCTTCCATTTGAAATGYAGGACAATTGTTTTCTGCCTTTGTCTAGAGGTCTTACCTAAAATATAAACTATCCAAGAAGAGGTTTCTCGGGATAAAATAGCTCTCATTGTCACATACTCCTCAAAAGTTATTTCTTCAAATGATATAAAATATTTTGCCTCTTATTTCTTCCATTCTTTTTCAATACATCAGATATGAGAGCTCTGTTGAAGACAGTGTTCAGTGGAGCTCTTGCATCCTTTTCCCTGACAGCTATGTTGTGACTGGGTAGTTATGTACATTTCTGTGGTGTAGAAACATGCAGGAATCTTTTTTTGCAGAGACTAAATGTTTAAAAGAATGGAGATATTTGAATTTTTATATGAATGTCAAAAAAGAATATTTGTGGTTTTAATAATTCATTGTTTTCGTGTACTTTTTAGTTTTAGATTGTAAAACAGAAGTTTGTTTGCCGATTGCTGAGTTTCTACAAATGCATTCCGAGTGATCTGAAGTTGTCATCTGTCTGACAAAGATATTTTGTTTGAGATATTCATCATTTTGTGACGTTTGTGTTTTGTTTACACTGCTTCAGTAATTCACTTCTGGGACTAAAACTTGCTTTTGAGGTTTAGGCACACTGCAGGATGCCAAAAAAGCATCAGATTCTTCTGTATTTGAAAGCTTTTGGGCCATCAAGAGATCAAAAGCTGCCAGAATCAAACCTGAGATCTGCCATTATAAATAAGGCACTGACAATTCTTATTGTGAGAGGTCGTCCCAGGGGTGAAAGAAGCAAAGAGAACTGAATTGCCCTGACTTTTTCATAACAAAAATCTGGCTATGCAATGGTATCTTTCTTTGGGAAACTTATGTGTATATTATAAAATGGAGTCTGCCATAACATGTTCTGGTGCTGAAATAACCATTTTAGCTCAACTAAAAACCTATTAAGATTGAAATAAACCTTAAACCCCTGGTGTGGTCAGCAATACTAAATTTTTGGGACCAGAGCTGCCCTGGTTTTGAACTATAATTTACTCTGCTAACCTTGTATTTATATACAGAAATGTATGAAATGTAAAGAAAACATTTTTATAAATATCGAAACAGATCTTTTTAATTTACCAGACCAACTCCCTGGTTTACATTTCATGCATGTATGAAGGATCATCATTTTTTACCAATTCTAATACATAAGACAGGTCTTCTCAGCAAAAGTAGCTAACTGCAGTAACTCAGCATAGTTACCAAGGGTTATGTTTGTAATGACACTCTTTCTTTTCCCAGCCGTCTTTTAGCAGAGTTTTTTTAATAATAAACATGCTGTTAATGTGATTAAACCCTTGAAGCTATTTACAAAAGACTTCATATATGTTTATATCTGAATGTCTTTCCATTCTTCTGCTTGTTTGCTGTTGGTAATGCAAAACTGCTGTAGTTATCACATTGAAACTCAGCAATAAGATCATCCAAGCAAATGTCTAGAACAATGTTATTTCAAAACGATCTATAAGAATTGTTCAATAAAGAAAATGCTCCTTATATGTATAATTCAGCTTTATCTTTATTGATTTGTTCATATTTTTAATAGGTTTTAGAATTGTCAGTGTTCTAGTAAAATATCGTATAATCCGGTTTATTGTTAGGGTAATAGAGTTACAAACTTGGACAAAATTTTAATCTATCCTGCAAGGCTGTTGTTTTTTTTTCCTGTAGGCATGCTTTTTTTTAGTCAATTACTTGAGGCAGAAAAGGCTTAAACATGAACAGTGAGGAAACAATATGAGAAAAGGAATTGTTCTTTCCAAAAGAGGGAACCTGACTGCCACTCATTTTTGGAAGATTGACATTTTTTAACACGGAGAAATCTTCATGGTCACATCTTCATGTCAGCATTTCGGAAGAGCTGCCACGGTATAGACAAATCAACAATGCTCTTAAATCTGCCTTTATACACGTGGAAAGCACGGGTGCTACTCGAGTGAGAGGACTGTTTGTGTCCAGATGTGCTCTGAGCCTGTGGTGTGCCAGGTTGTGTGTGCAGGGCTGCAATTGTCACCCGTGGAGAGAAGGTCCCATCTCGGGGAGCCTTGGGTGGCAAAGTTTGCCACCGGTGCCATCGCCGAGAGGGATGACTCAGCTCTCCCACTCCTGGGATCTGAGCAGCTGGGTGAGAGTGAACTATTCAGATTGCTTTGATTTATGCCAAGGAAATCCCTAATGATCCAGAACTAGGGCAGTGCTAAGCCCTGTATTTCACCCTCTCGAGACACAYAGTGTGCTGCTGTTGCAGCTGACATCTCGAATCTGAATCACCATTTTATTTCTCACAGTCACATTTACAGCTTCAATCTTTATTCCTGGCATATCTGAAATTCCAGTGTCAAGCACATAAGGACCACAGAAAAGCATTCTCCCATGCAATGGGCATTTGTGTTTTGGTGACAGAGCGCTGTTTCAATTTTGTGGGAAACTCCTCATTGTTTTTTAAGGTCATATTAGCATTTTTTATTTGTTGGAAGTCTTCTACTCATGGCACTGCATACTCTTTTTTTGTTCATATTTTCCTGCCTGCCTTGTGATAAGTGGGTTTCTTCCTCTCCCCAGACTTGGCCACCAAAATAATGTTTGCAGACTTTTTCCTCTGTGATACACAGTTACAGGCTGGCTGTCAGAGCAGTGTCCATGAGGTGGTGTATCCATACATATAAGTAAAATCAGGGGAAAACTTGTCATATGCATTGCAATAAAAATAAGTGTAAACTGCATTAGTGTTCTGAAAAGCTCAGGGTTTAAATGATGCTCTGGGAAATGAGAGATGATCAGCTGTGATTACTTTGTAAGGGAACTGAGAAATGTCTTGTATCTTTGATTACAAATTTTGTTGCTAATAATTTTTATCTTCTGCTGTTATGATTTTAAAATTCTAGGAAATCTGAAAGGAATTATATTTACATATGGTTTCCAAAAAACTCTTGAGTCTTTTCCAAAATGAAAAAATTGAACAACATAAAGTGTGAAAGATCTTTTTGCAGCATTACGGTTAATATTGAGATGTTGTATTAAAATACTGTGTTATGAGAAGCAATGTTATCAATTTTCACGTTTCCCCAGAAGGGTTTTCAGCAACTTTGAATATTCCATCAACCTGGCATATTAAAGAGTTCAGAATTTACCTGTTAAAATGCACAGAGCATTCGTAGTAGCCTCATAGCAGCCTGCTGTTACTGTTGCTTTGCAGAAGAATGAGCAACCATTTAGAGATGAGGTTTTCCCTACCAAGAAGGCACTTCACAGCAGATTTCTGCTCTACCTTTTGGAAGGGATCTGAAGGAAAATCAAATCTGTATCATTTTGAAAGGGGCTTTGGTCATACACGATACGATTTCTTTAGAGAAGGTGTTCAGCACTGTACCGTATTCATCTCTTTTTGAAGTCTTGTTTTTGGTGGAAAATTACCAGAATTTGTGCTGAGACTTGCTTAGTATTTGAGCAATGTTTCTTAAAACCCAATATAATAGTTTCAGCAAAGTACCAAATACTCAGTACTTTAAAGCCAATAAAGATGAGTGGTCCATTTTCAAATTCCTTTTATTCATACGGCAGATTGATTTACATAAAGTAACAAAACAATATTACACTTACAGTTGATCTGTAACAGTAATAAAAATGTTGCTGCATCCCAAAGCTGCAGAAACGTCACTTCCAATCTACAGTGATCACTTACTAAGGATAAATCGTGCCTATGGGATTTTTGGCAAACCCAGCATCTCTCTCCCATAATGCAAGACTGTCTTAAATCCTGAATCAGAAATCCACCCATATTCAGCAAGAAAGTGGGAATGTTTGCTTAACTTTAAGCCTCTAGGAACACTTAAAGTGAGGCTAAATATTTATGTGTTTTAGAGCTTTTCTGAATACAAATGTTTTTTTATCCACATTTAAAGCTCAGGCAGGGCAAGATGAAGTTTTTTACCTATGACATTTGAAAGCAAAAGGACTTGATTGACTGGACTGCAGTTATACTGCTCACCCCAGTAGTGATGCTTTGCCATTGCTGGGCTTTTTTTCCCTCTTCAGGGCCAGGGAGGAATGCCAGGGGCAAATGACACCTGTGTTACACAAATCCAGCACGGGGCACGTTGCTTTAAGACACTTTACTTTCCTATTGAAATCTTCCTGGTTCTTTTGTTTAGCTGCTCTGTTCATGACACTGCCAAAACATGTTTATTCACATGCTGTGAATCACCTTTGCAAACAGACAGAGATCAGCATTAGAATTTAACATTCAGCATTTCGGCTTCAGAATGGGATTTTCAAAGCTTTGAGTACAATTCATATATCCCCTTACTATTAGGGTTGGTTAAGGCAGTTCTGAGGTCTTATTCTAAATGTCAAATAGACAGGTACACAAAAAATAGCAGGAATTAGATCAGATTTCCTGCTACTTACCCTTGGGTTTTCTTTTGAAGCACAAAACTTTGAATAGTCCATTAGTACATGAGTTAGACTCTTGCAGTAGAATTCTAAGCAGTGAAAATTGAAAATACAAGAAATAGTGCTGAAGTACTGTAGAAATCATGAGCATTTTTTTTCAAATCAATACTGCAAGCCCCTGGTTGTCAATGCTCAGATTCCAATGTACACTAACACATCGATTACRTTTTCTTATAGAAATCAGTGAATTGTGTGAATGTTGCAGTATTGCAAAAGGATTCAACTAGAAAGAACAGGAAAAAAAATGTGTTTTAACACTGCTTTAGAAATAGAAGGGATTATTAATTTTGCAAAGGAAAACCAGAGGGTATTGCTTTAACGATATCCCTTATTTTCATGAAACTCATAGCATATAGTTTATATTTTCCCAAAAATAAAAAAGATTTTTTTCATTGGCAGTGTAGCTACTCCAGTAAGGATCCAATTCAAATTCTAAATATAAAGGAGCTGTACAATATGGGAAACCTTTATTCTATTACTATTCAGAGCCATGCATGGAAGAACATAGAAGGTTCAAAGGTTTCATTGTAATAGCAACTAAAATGCTTGAATTAAAGAAAATAAAGGGAAAACCAAGGACCTTCATGAATAACCTGGACACAAAGCCCATCTGTGCTTAGTTACTGGAGAAGTCAATAGAGAGGGTTTACGCTTGCAAGGCCATGATCCCAGTAACATAACCAGGACCACTGGCAGTAATAACCAGTGGCTGTACACATCAAAATGTCATTGTTGTGTAACCCATCAGAGAACACTGAGGCAAATACATCGGTGCTGGTTTTAGCTCTCCCATATATCCTGTCTTGCCTTGTGTTATCATCTCCTTCTTTTCCCCCACAGATTTTTCCCACAAGCTCCAGACAAACATTAGCTTTTAACTGTGAAAAATGCCAGCTGCAAAAATCCAAAGTAAACAATTGCTGGAAAAGCTTCATCCAAATCTCTCCCTTAACAGGGCTTTCTTTATCTTCCTCACAAGGACCTACACTTGAAAAGGCTTTTTCATTCTCATCTTCCAGCCTGGGTATCAGATGGATTGCTGCCTGTGTGTTTGCATGCTATTTAAATTGTGATTATTACCTTCTGTGTGTTTAGGGGTTGAGCAGAATCATGATCCATACAAATATCACTGCCACTCTGTCGTTGTTAGTGCCACTCTCACCTGCTGTCTTGCAGTATTTTGGGTGAGAGTGTCAGTGTTCAGCTCTCCACCTGCATGCTTTGAGCTGTGCATCACTTTGGTACCCATCACCAGGGTCTAATTTGTTGGTGAGTGTATCCCTTGATGGTAAGGGATGCTTTGATTCTGGATCCTGGGCTGATTTGCACATTATGAGGGGCCCAGAGAAGTAGTCTGTGCAGAGTGAGTAGAATGCTCCCACACGAACTCAGTGGCATTTCATGCTCTGCTCCTTTGGGGCACACTTTATGTCAGTGCTCATAAGCATGGGTTTTTTTCTTACCATAATTTCTATAATAATGATGTGGTGCTTTTTCAGGCCCTTTCCCTCTTTTCCAGACTGATCTCATTGTTTTGAGACTTCCTGTGGACCCTGCACTGTGAAGGGGATTCGGGCCAGAAAACGTTTCTTTGATAGCATTATCTTTTTGTACCGCCAAGAAAATGTCATTATTATAACTATTTCAAATCCTACACAACTTTGCAGCATTTCTTCTCACTGGCTAAGTAATTTCTATTAGGAAAAGGAAAATGTAAGTCTTTTCAGCTGCTTCCTCTTGAGGGATGTAAGATATCCGCAAATTTTGCTAACACGTTCCAGAACAGCCAGCTGTTACTATCCACCTGCAGCCATAATATTGATTGAAAAGAATATAGAACCTAAACACGGATAGCTTCTGTAATTATGTAGAACGAGTTTAATACATGATGCTACTTCAAATGTCATCTGGCAGTGGCTGCAATGTGGCATGGAATGTATTAGGAAATAATTTAGCTGGTTGAGAAAGTCTCAGAGAAAAACCATGCACTGTTTTCTTATATTATTGATTCCTGAAAATATTCATGGATATGGAGAAATGCAATGACAAGACCAGCAGGGCTCAGGCACCTGTCAGTTATCAAATAAAAAGTTGCTCACACATTCCTGTAGCTCTGCAATTTCCTAGCAATGGAACTACAGTTGGCTCTTTTGCCAAAGCCTTCATATATATATGTGAAAAGATAGGAAATAGAAAATAAAAGTACCTTTTTTTCTCCCCCAACCTGATTAAATAAAGATGCCTTAGTTATTTTTGCAAATATTTTGACCTTTTGCTACAAAGAATGGGAAAAAAATTGGCAAGCAGGTTTCAGCTTCAAAGCTGTTTTAAATAACTTTGTAGCCTGGTTATATGCCCTGTCAGGACTCATGCTATTTTCTTTTTGATGAATCAACACAATCCAATATATGTCTTGTGACACATTTGCAATTCTATTGGAGATTTTGGCCCAAGGGAGCAAAGAATAGGAGTCAGTCTAATTACACAACTGCTGGCTTTCCAAATGGACATTTCTGAGTTTTCAGTTGAAAGTTTCAGATTATTGATGTTCAGATGAAAAGCTAAAACAGAAAGCTGACTTATGATGGCAAGAGAACAATATTGTTATTCTGTTCAATAAAAAATTGGCTATTTTTCCAAGAAAAGTTGAATGGGAAAACTTGGAGTGACTCTTGCCCTCACAATTTTCAGGTCCAAGAGGTCGCGCAGAGAAGTCAGATTAGTGGTCAGTCCACAGCATGGCATTAAACAAGGGGCAGAAATTCCTCTGTAAATCCTTTTGGAAGTTTTCCGATAGAAGATGGTTTTCTCCACAGTTTTCTCCTGCCACAGAACTTAGTGAGGTAGTGAAATTCCAAATGAGGAAAGAACACTGCCTTGCACAGGTGTTACACCTTCTGTGGGTCTATGCTAAAGCATATTAGTTTGGGAGCAAAGAAATAAGACCCAGAAAAGACAGATAATGAGGCAAATGCCTAAACTAGTAATTATTTTCAAAAGTATTTTTTWGTCATTAACACACAGTTAAACCCCATTACCTGAAAAACACTAATACAGTTTATGGGTGCTGGGCTAGCATGAAACCCAAGAATATCTCCAGAACACAGACAAATACCACGATAAAGGCTAAGCTAATTTAATAGCAAAGCAGTACGTCAGAGGTCTTGCTGTATTACAATCCTCTGAGTCTCATTTTGACGTTGCTCTTTGCAACATCCCAGACTTCAGCATTCCTCTCTTCCAAATAACTAAGTGCAGAGCTCTACCAAGGGAAAACCCCCAATAATTCACAATCTGTAATGCATTTGCTTCGTCACCTTCCTAAAATTTCCTTATGTTGTAAAGACTCGACAATTTCCAGTTAACAGGACACAGATGCAGCCGATGAGTGAGGCTGGTGGAGCTGTCCATGGTCCCCAGCATCCTCCTCCCTCCATGAGTGAGTATTTATGTTCCCCTCCTGAGCATCAGCAGGTTCTGAAAGCTCCTTAGCTGAAGAGAAAAAGGCAAAATGCTATCAATATTAAAAACTTTTCCATTTGAAAGGACAAGTGTTCCTACAAAGGGAAAAAGAAAGCACGGGTTATTTTAAAATGTTAGCAGTAATGAATGATTTAAATTTGAAAAGGTCAGAAAAACGCCATTTGTAAATTCTCACTGGGGATTTTGCACAGACCTGACTGTTATATTACTTGTTTTCTTCAGCATTGATAACAGTTGCAGGTGACACCTTTTTCCTTTCCATTTTGAAGTCCCTCCAGTATAATTTATTTTTGTTCAGCATTGTATAAGTTGCTTTGTCAGAAAAGATCCTAAAGACCTTCTGAGTCAAACACTGAAATGTAGCACTTTTTGTGAGCAGGCAGCAATCCCGTGTTGCCAGTTTCTCACATTCACAAATGGTGTCTCAAAATCTCACAAGTCATGGGGTTGGTTCATTTTTCTTTCTTTGTGTTTCTTTCTTTAGTTTTTTTTTTCCCCCCCCTGAATGGAATGCTATTCAGAAGTATATCTGCCCTTTAATGGGATGAAAACTTGCATGTATAAAAGAAAGGATTTTTAAAAAAAGGAAGGAAGGAAAGGATAACCAAGATTCTTGCCAAAGGCAAGGACCCAAGTCACAAAAAGATGCGGTTTTCAGGAATTAAGAAAACACTGGAATATCTAAAGAATCTGCAAGAGAGGAAATCAAGGTATCAAGCAGTGTAAGCAAGGCAGAGCCCAATTGTATCCACACCTTTGGATCTTTAATGTTCATTGAGAGCACAAAAGCTCAGACTTAATTTCAGCTGGTAAATCTTAGTATTAATACTTAGTGCCCAGTTCTTTTATTTTGGCTGGTTAAACGAAGAAATTGTTCATGACTGACTTCAAACAATTGGTCCCCAGGTACTTTGGCAGCTCGTAGTGAAGTTTGTATCATACTTGTAGCATTCAGCATTGTCTACTGAATTGAAATGATTATGCTATTAATATTAAATGTATTATATATTTATAAATATTTAATATACGTATGTTACACCAATATTAAGAAGGCTTGACACTTCCTACTGCAAACCCTATTTTCAGTTAGTTATAACTTCTCATACTTGTAATGATTTGACACAAAATTTTCCATGCCAGGTGTCTGCCTCAGGCAGAATTTTGTGGTGTTCGATGGTGTGTTTGTTTTTTTTTTTTCTTTTAATGTCAGCCAGAGCCACACAGCTATTTCTGTGAGAAGCTGGCGAGGGAAAACCATGCAAAATAAATGTGGTAGCCTTTTTGAAGGGGCCTACTGTGTCCTTATCCTGGGGGAAGGCACTTAACCTTTGTCAAAGGCGTGACTTTCTTTTGCGTACCTGCTTCAGTTGGAAAACCTGCTGAGAGTTGAGTGAACCCTGTGCTCCCACAGACCTGTTGGAATATGATGTTCAATATGTCCATCCGTGCTCAGTGCCTTCAGCCTCAAATCAAAACTACCCTGAAGTGTGCTTGCCCCACAAACARCTATCAGCTCCTTCCAGCTCCAGTCAGGAAAACTGCTGGCAATAAGAAAAAATGTGTGACATAGTTCAGCCATCTTCCACCCTTGGGTTCATGGTTCATCTTTATCTTGCTCATCTTAAACACATTGAGTGAGCATTCCTTAATACCTCTTTACACTTTTAATACCTGAAATAAGTCTGCAAAGGACTTTTGGGAAAAGTAGATATCAGTAAGTTTTAAGGCTAAAGGCAGGACCAGTCTTTCCTTACTTTTCTGTCTTAATGATTTGAATATTGCTTCTTTTAGTGGTATTCATACACTGCAAAAAACCCAACAAGTATTTTTATTGTAAAAATTTCTGTCGTTTTTCTCTGTATTGATGCTCTAGAGACCAGAGCAATTTCTAGGGAATTTTTAGGTACATTTAATCTAGTTTTATTTTCTTAACTTGACATTTCTCAAATTCTTAAATACTCATTTTTGAGACTCTCAGTTATATTGCTTATTAGATGACACCCTTTAAACTCTCTATAATTCATAAAATCATTCAGAATGGTTATAATTTTCTTGCAAAAAAGTGTTTTAATGCACACAGTGTGTATCTAGTCTTTTTGCTCTTTACACTGCCCAACTGGTGTGTTAAAGGCTATCAGTATAGACAGAAATTAGACTAAAAGTTAGATTTGTTCAGCAAAACTTTGGTTGCTGTATGACAACCTTTTATGACAGCATTCTGTTCAAAGCTGTTTGCATACCTTATTGAGCAAGCTGCATATTTTTCCAGCCTGTGTATCCAGTGTGTATCCTGTAGTCATTACATTTTTGCACACTTCACTGGCTGAGCTGCATGGACTATTTTAACCATCACCAGGAATACTTGACGGAGTTCAGCTGCTCATTTGAGTGCCTCGGTTTGTGTACTTTATTACTTCAGTGGTGTGTGTTGATAAAGTTCTGTTCTGTGCTGTTAAATTTTTGGTTCTGCCAATCCAACCCCGTGCCACGCTGGGAGAATTGCACGCATTGCTAACTGCTCGCTCCGCGGCGAGCAGGAGCGCTTGAAATGGTGTAATCGGCACTGTTTTGTTAAATGAGCTGCATATTTTTGTTTTTATATACATTGCTTACCCAGTTGTGTACATTTGCCCAACTCATTATACAAAATAAGCTTGATTGGAATAAGAACATTCTCTACCAGCTGTCTGCTCTGAGTCAGTATGTAACAAAATTAGCAACTTTCCCTTTCCAACAGTGACATGATTGCATCCAAAGTTTAAGGCAATTGGTTTGGAGATCTTGTTTGTTTCATTCACTCCATGCAAACATCAAGATTAACAAACCAATTTGTTGCAACTTAATTTGTTTTCAAAAATATGAGCAGGGTTAAGTTACAGAGGAAAATCTGAGCATTCTAATACAGGGAAATGCTTCCATGTAGAGCATAAAGCATGTAGAGACCTAAATGTCATTCTGTAACTTAAAGCCATACATTGTAAACATAAGAAGATGGAAAATAACTAGAGACCTCCCAAGGTGGATATTTCATTAGATAAGCAATATCCTAAATACTTAAAATTACAAATGTAATATTTTGTAAATTGAGTGCATTCTTTCATCAAGAGCTGTAAAAATAAGTTCATCTCATGACCATTGCAAAATCTCAAAGTGCATGAAAACTCATGTGCAGGGATATGTAATTTCCTCACTATCTTTGGTGCAAAATTGAATTACCATCTTCAAGAAAGTGTTTTTCTCAACTTGCTAGTTTTTCGAGTCAGTTCTAGTCAAACCTTGGGGTCATTTTTAGATTTTGTTTCTATGAATTTGCAGAATTTGCATGCACAGAAATTGGTGCTCCCATTTACAAAATCTTCAGCACTACACTACCTCAAAAAACTTGCCTAATTTTTTTTGAGTACAGAGCTCTATGCAGTTTACCTGGTTTCCTACCTTAAGGATAAATGTGCCTGGTTCCTGTTCATGTCCCACTGCTGATTCCTTTCACTTTAATCTTATCATGTTGCCTGAGCAGACCGCCTGGAGGGTCCAGATTTGTTTTTGCAAAGTTTTACCTAGGAAAGCTTAATTGATCTTATTGTTTTAGTCAAAAATTGTTTGATTTTAAACAGTGGTTGTTCAGTTCTCAGGTTTCTCGTGGACCATTATGTAAGAGTGCAAACATTGCAATAGTTCTAAAAACAAACACGTGAATGTAATTTTTAGTGGTCTGTCTTCACTTCTACTTTTGAAAAATGAAGAGTAACAGAGAGCAAACAGAGAGTAGAAATTGAATGTATCAGTATATTGTGGAGTGTTATATAAAAATTAATTTAGTCTTCATATTTTGGTTTTCCGGGGTACATTAATATTGGGTATCAAAAGAGTAAAATAAATGAGGGATAGTGCATTTACCATCTGAAAAGTCAATGATGAGGAGCAGCTGGAGAAAAGAAGTCTCRGGAGGGACCTTGTCACTCCCTACAAGTGCCTGAAAGGAGGTTGGAGCCAGGTGGGYGTCAGTTTCTTCTSCCAGGCAACAAGCAATAGGATGAGAGAAAATGGCCTCAAGTTGTGCCARAGGAKATTTAGATTGGATATTAGGAAAAAATTCTTCACTGAAAGGGTTGTTAAGGATTGGAACTGGCTGCCCAGGGAAGTGGTTGCCATCCCCAGAGGGATTTAAAAGACACAGAAATGTGGTGCTCAGGGACATGGTTTAATGATGGGTTAAGGATTGGACTGGATGATCTTGGAGGTCTTTTCCAACCTAAACAATTCTATGACTCAATCTTATGATTCTATGAAGCAGTTAAGAGGTTTTCACMAGGAATGCTACCTCATCTCCCAGCTTTCTACCCACTTCTGTAGTGTTAACTGCAGAAAACTGGACTTGCTTTGCATTTTTCAGATCTGAGTGACTTATTTCTTCATCTGGCTACTAAAAAATCAACATCCTGAATTAAAAACATATATTTCTTAAGTATCAATGCATTGTAAAACAAAGTGGACATTTTAAATACTTGGAACAGACAGGATATCCATTATCTGGGGTCTATGGACAGTAACAATAATTCATAAGATACACATCTATTTCATGTATTATCTGTATATATTCTTATGCATCTGGTATATGCAACGCACGTAGAAACTCTTTCAGAGTTTAAACCTGATCTCTTTTCTTTTCCATTTTTTTCCCCTCCAGAGGGTAATTTTCAATGTTGTCAACTTCAGCAAGACAAAAAGCCTGTATAGAGATGGGATGGCTCCAATGGTGAAATCCACAAGCAGACCAAAATGGTGAGTTATGCTCTCAAAGACTTGCTGAATGGCATAAATATGTTTTGCTTGGCACTTGTAGCAAAGACCTTGTGGCTGAGGTGCACCTTTACCTGAGTATGAGAACTTTGATTCAACAGTATTGTGAGGACAGGTTCTCCTTGGAGCAGATGGACAGTGGGATTTCTGGAGGACCCTTAGAGTGCCTTGTTTCAAGTAGCATGACTGAASTGATGTCCGTTCAAGCAAGTTGAACAGTCAGGGCTTGGGCCAAACTGTTTTTCAGTGGCTGTCCAGCTCTTAGGACRGGCCCTGTCCCAGTTTTGGCCTGTGTCAGTCTCCCCGAAAAACCTGCAGACGTTGTGGGAGATGGACTGGGGCCGGTCTGGTTCTGAAAAGCTGCTTGGAATTGTTCTCCCTGTTTTTGGTGGAAGAATGTGAGCTCTGCCATGTGAGTTGACCTCACGTGAATGAGCAGTGCCCGGTCTAAGACAGAAGGCGGCCAAACCACCTCATCATCAGCTACATAATATGTACAAAATGGGAACCCATGTGCATATTAAACATGTGCATACCCATATAGATGGTACATTTTCTCAAAGCAAATGTAATGAAACCTCTACTGTGAATAATAATATGTAAATCTAGTGAGTCTGAATGCGTGCAAGACTCCCAAGAATTATATGATTCGCCTTTGCCAGGAGACTTGTTTGAATATGGATAGTGAGGTTACGCCAGAAGTGTACAGTAAGTTATTCTTGTCAGCTTTCACAGCTGCTACTTTTTATTGGTTAATTAATAATACATTTGATGAAGCTGGACATTATCCGAGCTTTATAAATATGTCTTTCTTAAATACTTCGACTGTCACAAATTTTCCAGTCACAAGATGGAAATGGTGGTCATAAGGTTGTTGTTATTGTGTGGATTCCTCTTCATATGTCCAACAGAATGAATATCTGACTTTTTATCCAGATGTTAAGGTCATATGGACAAAAGAGCTGTCTCACAGTACAGTTAGTGGATTGAGTCAATTCCAGCTCAATAGGAACATGTAATAACATTGAAAATTAATTAAAAAAATCCATTGCATTTAGTGTTTTTGCAGCAAAAGTCATGTTAATTGTGTTTACTATTTAACTTCAGAAAAATCTTTTGGGGCATTTCAGGGCCGCGTTTATCAAGCATACTTTAATCATCTTTCAAAACCTTTTCGTTCTCTCACTGGGGTCTGGTATTTGCAGCTAAGTGTATTGTGTTTTAAGTTTATCTATAAATCAGATATTGCTTTCATACAAATTTTATGCCTTACTTTGGTTTCAAATTAAAGTGTAAATCTTACAAAACAATGCAAAATGGATGTATTTTTTTAGAATGTATAGGCTCCTTCACTATTTTTAAAACAGATTTCTCTTCCATTTCCCCAGAGATCTATTTATTTTTGTGTTTTATATTTTTAGAGGATGTATTTTGCTCCCTTGAAAGCGAGGAATGAATAACATTGCCTGGAGCCAGGCACAGTGTAGGCAGCAGGTGCTGAGCAGCTTCCTTGTACAGGGCTACTACCATACTTTAATCCTGTTTCAAAAATTCAAGATGTAATTTTTTTTTCTTTAAAAAGATGATTATTCTATTAAGATATTTTTATTTTTTCTAATAGTCTGCATATGAAAACATCTTGCTCTGCTTTGAAGGTGCACATTAATTCATTCTGTTATCAGGGACCTTAGTGATATTGGGGTCTACTCGGCATAATTTTCTGTCTTGATGTTAATAGGATTTATGCATGTGTTTTCCAAGTGGGAAAAAATATATATATTATTTTCAGATATATGAGCTCTATTAGAGCTGTCTTCCATTTGGATTATGCCTTTCACAGTTACCTCTGTATCTGTTTCCATGGCATTCTAGTGAAACCTGTAAACAAAATTTTCTCTTTCTCTGTTTGCTGAAATAAGATTTACCATCACTTGCAGCTGCTATTGCAGCACCTGGGTAGTTGTGGTCCTTGAACACGAGCAGGGCAATATCCAGCTGCATCGATTTCATCCTGTTTGATGTTTTGTATATATTAGTCTTGTAAGCAATACTGAATCATTCAATGCTCCAAAAGTGCTGAGCTTTACATGAGGGTAGGAAGGTGTGGAAGGAAACTATTGAAACTCTCCACCTTATATTAGGATTTATGTCAGCATAGCAGTTGAGTGGACACAATGTAATTGAATTAGAAAATGATATATTAATTACAAAAAGCTGAAGAAACACTAAAGGTTTTAAAATCAAGTTAAATGGAAGATTACCAGGAGCCATGGGCTACAAATACTCTCTGTATCTCAGGCTTTATCTCTGAACTTCTCTGTACAAAATATTTGAGGAATTCATCGTTATTGTGCCTGCCTGTGGGGAGGCATGTGTTCCATGCCAAAATTCACCCAACTTCTTCTGGCCACGCTGATAGATACAACTCTGTGCCATATTCCACTCCCTTTTTTCGACAATCAAGTTTGAGTTTTAGACTGATAAAATGTTTGTTTTCCTTTTTTTGCATTTGAGAGATATAGGTACATGACTCCTCCTAATAACAGATGTTCGAGCTTGAGTTATGGCCTTTTGATTCAAATGAGAAAGTTCCCACTGTATTCAGGCTAGATTTTGACTGTATTGCTCACAAACCCCTGCATATCAAAAGCAGATTGGCCTCCAGAGACTGTGAATTTTAATATTTGTTTTGAATGTGGTTATGCAAACATGGCTCCGAGCTTTGCAACCCTTCGTGAGTTTGATTCTTGACTCTGGAACAAATCGCTGCCAAGTGCTCTTGAAGTAGAGAGTGTGTCAAACAGAGATCAAGGTTTTTGACCTGTATTCTCTTGCCCTGTGGGGTAAGATCTTTAAATGCAGACAGCATCAAGGTTCAGCTCAGAGTTACTGATGTAAATGGACTCTATCACTGTCATCAAAGCACTCTATGTGGACACAGATGTTCTGGTGTTGACATATTCTTCTCTTTTGAAGTAAGGCCAAACATTTCCATTAATGAGCTGCTGGAAAAAAGGAAGCAGTATGTTGAAGGATAAGGAAAAAACCAGGTTTTACTGTAAAGAAAAAGATGTAAAAAAATAAACTCCTGAAAAACAAATTGTGATTAAAATGATGTATGTTTTCCTCATATATGGTCATGGACACTCAGTTGTAGGGGATTGTATCAGTCAAATTTCACTGCGTTGAATCACAGCTCACTTGTAGAAATACTACCTGTCACACCATGTGACATCAGTTGCTTTCCATAGCAAATTGGACAAGATAAAACTCAAGATGTTATTACAAACCAAGGGAACAGGCCATGTCACCTTAGCATTTCACTTAAAATTAGCTGGTTTTTCAGATATATTGCACCAAGATTTTGGAGAATTCAGGGTTTTAAAACCAAAAATTACTATATATAAATTTTTAATATAAAAACTCAATATCATAGAGACCTGTTCTGATTTGCCCGTGTCTGTTTGTTTTTTCTGTTTAGTGGAGGTGAAGAATTTGAAGGGAGATGGATTTGAGGAAATTAAATTTTTGCTATGTTTATGGACTTTATACTGTATTCTTATTTTTCTTTGCTGCCTCATTGAAGTGCAACATTATTTTGTTGCAGTTTCTTCATCATGATTTCACACTAAGAGCTCTTTGGAAGGTGGTAGTAAAGCCTACCAGTGGAAGACCATCTAAGGACATATACTGTACTATCGTATTGATTGCACCAAGTTTTACAAGTTTCTCAAAGTTAAATAGAAGAGTGAGTTGTTCGAGAGGCAGCAGATTTTCCAAATGATGAAGTGAGCAAATATTCCCTTTGGGCAGAGAACAGCTATAACTCTTGATTATTCAGTGTGAGCATTGCCTCATTGGGGACATTAGTTTTTCAAATTGTGCTAATCTTTTAAAAGTAACAACTGGCCACTCATCACCTCAGGTATTTCAGCAAGATCATGTGCAAAACTCTAATTAGTATTTATAGAACAGCAACTCCTCCCAGTAGAATAGTAGCGGTAGCTGGCAAATATCTGGTTGACACCTGTTAAGTCTTTAGACATCCATTGTATTTTATTCTGCATTTCAAATGAGCAGAGAGCAGTAGGTGAAGTCCCCATAATTAAGGGATAAAGGATAATAAATAACATGGCTCTTGAGTGGATGAACGCAAGGTTAAAGGCTGTTCTGCAGTTGCGACGCTGTATTTCAGGAACCGTTTGTTTGTAAGTAATAATGCTGGCTAAAATATTATTGAGCCTTCAGCATACGGAGGATTTATGTCTAGATTTACACGTGTTTTGTTTATAATGTCAGATTTCAAACTGCTTCTTGGCAAAGCAGCTGTCTTTTATCTCACTCGGCATGGATGGCTTTTAACCGGATAGCTCCCTTCCCCAGCAAGCGCTCTGCTACCTCTGTTGCTATAACATCTACTGCTAAATGCTCACAACACATTGCTTCTCAAGTGTTTCTTCTTTCCCAGCAAACCTGGAAGTACAGAAAAACTTCTGGGTAATTAATTCAAATTTGAATCTGTATGTATCTTGGTAAATATTGTCATGATGAGAAATTTTGGTAGACATCAAGAAAAGCAATGTAAGTTTTATGAACAATACTCCCATATGTTCCATTCATCAGAAGGGGACAAGTCTGAGAAAATCTGAATTTTGAGTAGCTAAAATGTGTTGCTTCTTGCCAAGTTTCTTTAACATTTGTGTCTACAATGCAGTGTTACAATCACTACCATGTCTACCAGGCTGCATTATACATTCAGAGACTTTCAGCAGCATTTTTAGTATGTATTTATATATCTTTAGCCATAAGATAAGCTGTTTGTGAAATGAGCTGTCATTTGTGGTGAAACAGTTTGAGAATAAAGCACTAAATATATATATAGCTTGCTAATCTGAAAGACTAAAATTGCTTACTATGAAATATATAGCGGGCTAGGGCTAGTGATAACATCACCTGAATTTAGGTAAGGAAGATGAACAAGCTGTTATCATTACCTGACTCCTTCCCTGGCCTATTTTACAACTTTGGCTACTCTTGGAGGTCTGTTCCTTTGCCAGTTTTATAATGTCGTGTGTGCTCGCTCTTGCTTTCCTGAGGGATGTGGTGGGAATGCTTTGGGAKGTTCAGGAATATGTCCCGTGGCACGGGTGGGTGTTGGTGCAGTCTGTGCCAGGTGCAGCTCTGGCTCCTCCCTGGTGCAGCTCTGCACAGGAGCACCAGCCTGGGAGCATGCCCAGGGTAAAACCAAGCTTTCAAGGAAGAGAAAGAGAATTGGTCTTGATCTGGGTCATCACAGGGATCCAAAATCAGCTATATAGGTCCGACTGGAGGAGCAGTAAGGGAGCTGGGAATAAGTGGTTGAAGCAGGGACAAGGGAATGGGGATAGCAGCTCCCAGGAAAATGCCTAGAGAATTGTCTGTGGAACCACAGCCTTCCTTTCAATAACTTGCAGCATTTTGTTTGGAGAAAATAGGGAAAAAGACATTTCAGTCTAGACCTTTTGAAATTCTACACTGAGTGAAAAGTAGAAGTAGTTTTGTCTTGGTCTTAGTGTAGTGTTTTGGAAGAAAATAAGATCTTTTTAGGCAGGTTTCAGGTTGGCAGGTATATTAAACTGAAATAACTGCCTCTGAAGTCAATCCCTGGGTAAATTAATGTTTGTGTGAATCTTGAATCTTGTGAAACAACAAGAGAAACAGTTCTAACCATTCTACAAACCCATAAAAAAACCACATTGTCTTCCCCTTTTCCAGCTCAGCAAAGGTGGTTATTCCTGGAAATATAGAGGAGGTTCCAAATCACTGTCATCAACAACAGCTTTTGTGGAAATAGAGGAGAGGTTAYATTCTGCTGAAACAAAGTATGAGTCAGACCCCAAAACGAGTGTGTTTATCGTGTAGATTAGACGGGATTTATTTGTGTCAAGAAAGTAAGTTAAATTTTATTGGAGGCATACTTCACTGGAAATTTAAGATGCATGGAATATTGTTGGAGAAAACTAATAACAAGGAAATTTAGTTAATATAAAAGAAGGCAAATGAGTTTTAGGATTCGAAGAGGAAATAATGAAGAAGTTCCAAAGGCTGCTATGCCATCATTAAAAACCCTAGCTGTTTTATATGTATGTGTGTGTTTCCTCATCATTTATCTGACTGATCTCCTATAAATCAATTTATTTAGATTACAGCAGAGTCAAAAGGCCCCAGCCAGATTCAAGACTTATTGTGCTTAGTGCTGTGGAAACATATAAACAGACAAAGTCCTTTTCTAAAGTTGTGAAAATTTTATGATTGATTTCAGTAAGAGCAAAGTTAGGCCAATACTGAGCACTTCTGAAAATTCCATCCTTAAAGATTTATTCCAAGCAGTAACTGTTTAAAAAATGACATACTGCTTACATAAGAGTCTAAATATTTGATGGTTATAGTATTTACATCTAAAACACCAGAGGCTATGTGCTTTAATACCTCAATCTGTTTCCCATATACTCTGTCAACATGAGTTCCCTGCATTGATTGAGGGCACTCTGTGATCCCTAAGGTTGTATTCATGAAAGGTTACCCTTGGCACTACTTTATTCATGAAAGGTTTGAAGCACGTAGGAAACAAATGGGTTTGTTCCTGATAGGTGCATTTTTTGTCATCTATAAATACTTAATTACTGGGGTTCTGATGAGAAATTCAAAATCTTAAAAGTGTACAGTTGCATGAAAATAGCTCCCCCATCACCGGTGCAAATCACAGTGAAATTCGCAGTTGGGAGATTTTGTGGCAGTTTAAAACAACTGAATTGTAGGTTTTTCCCACCACAATGCTTGGTATTGAGTTTAATAGCTGCAAAATATGACCAGAGCTGTGCATTATATCCCATCCTGAAACAGGTCATTCTCTTTCCTCAGGTGATGGGCATTTGGTGGAACTGATTGCATGAAAAGTGTTCGCAGAACTGGGTCCCTAACCTTGGCAGGTTTAAAAAAAAGTACACAAAATTGAGGCTTTTTTTCCCCCCAAAATGAGTCTGTAAGTTAGATAAATACGGGCAGCACTGAGCTCAAAGTAGAGTCAAACTACCAAGAGGACATTGCAGCTTTTCATTGCAATTTTATACTTTGGACTAATGGAGCGAAGCAGAATGAAAATCACCTCCGTTAAGAATGGCATTTATCAGCTGTAAGTACTTAGTAGTAAGAGCCCTACACAGACAAAGCTGAGTGTCACCAAGAAATGTACTTGAAAATCAGACTGTTAACACAAGACTACACAAATAAGAGCCAAAAACTGTAATCAGAAAATGTAACATCTCTTTAAGAATGTTTTAATGGTCTGAAGAGTGCTAGACAAGTTGAATTTAACAAGATGTAATAACCTATGACATAATATAATTGAGAATGCACCAGGACGCAGCACAGTCAGGTTAAATTTTGGCTTTCCTTCACTTAGCCTTGCAACTTTAAAGATCTTTCAACATAGGGTTTTAAAAATACATAGTACTGTTTAAATTTACATATGACATAAAAGCATAAGATGTGCAATACATCAGAAATACAATTCTAAGTAAAGTCAAGGCTGAAACATCTGGCCTAATACTTTTAAATGTTTGTTTGGATCATTAACAACAAAGTTTTCTTTCATTTGCTGTGAAGAAACAATATTTAGTGTGGAGGAAAAGGTGTGAACTTCTGATAAAAGTGAGACCGTTATCAGGCACTTGCCTTATGTTTGAAGTGCCATGGTAGAAGTCAAAGCAGTGAGTTCAATTTCTCTTTTAATAGAACGTAAAATAGAAGACAAAAACATTTTGCTGTACTGTGGAAATGGAGAACTGTAGAGAAAATAAGCACTAAATAAGTATGGCAGGTGATAATGCTGGCACAGAACATTAAAATAAAAAGTACTGTTTCTTGAACCTGGACTGATGGGATTCAACAGTTGTATACCAACCCAAAAGATAAACCCCTAATTTTTATGCTGTGATTACTAGGGATAAGTTATGAATTAACTCCTGTATGATATGGCACTGGTTTGAGAGAATTAAAATTTAATGATAATAGAAAAGGGATAAGATCTTTCCAGCATCTCTAGGTGCTGAGGCAGTGGTTAAAATTTGTTTTTAAAACTGCTTCAAGTAGGATTATTGAATTCTAGCTTGAAACTGAAACTTCGTCTTCCTGCTTCACTATATTAAGCATCTCTGAGATTGAAAAGCTAGCAAGAGCTCTCCGAGTGTGATTAGAAGGTATCCAATATTTTTTGGCAGCAAATACTAATTCCAATCATTCTGTCTAGTACTGCTCAGGCAGCGCGAGGATAACTGGCTGTCAGATGCTTTGGGGAATGGAAAGGTGAGGCTCCAGGCTCTCAGCAGAAAGCTAGCAGCTTTGCTGACAGTTCCCTGCCTCTGGAAAACGAGAGTGCTGCTGGGGAGGGGATGGGCTGGGCAGTGCTGGTTCTTGGCTGGAGTAGCATCCCTTTGGAAATCGTGGATCATTAGCATAGGTTGCCTTCATTACACCCCTCAGACACTCAGCTTGCCCTGCACGTGTCCTCCCTGCTGCCCAGCAGGCCTGTGGGGTGGGGACACAGGGCTGGTCTTTACCTGCCTCGGCTCCCAGGGCGCTGGGCAGCTGGTGTCCCCAGCATTCCAGCTCCAGCTGGAGCGTGTCCCCAGCATTCCCAGGCTGGACGTGCCCACAGCAGGGTTGTGCTAATGGGGAGCAGGTGACCTGGGCGGGGGCCCCTGTTAGAGGGGACGGTGGTGGTGAGAGGATGTGGGACTTGCTGGCGTGCCCTGTCCCTTCAGAGGTGCCCGCAGGTGTGTGAGCAGGGTGTGGGTGTTTGCCCAGGTGCCATCTGCCCACAAACTGCGTGCCCAAAGGAACTGTGTCGTGACAAGCACAGCGATGAATAGAAAGTGTCCTCTCAGCAGCTCAAGAATTAGATTTTTATTAGGGAGTGGTTGTTAATTTATTAGAGGCTTGCACTGGGTAGCCGGACTTGCAGGGAAATATCATCAAATGGCAAAATCAGTAAATTCCCTATCAGGGCATTGCTATTGAGATTGAGGAAGGAAATGGTGTTTCTGTTTGCTTTTTGTTTGAAGACATCACTTTTTAGCTTTTCTAAGGTGCTGCTGTAAAAAATCGTATATTCATTCTGTGGAGAACTTTTTTGGAATTGTTTATTGGAAATGTGTGATACCATTTAGAAAACTTATAAGAAGGACCATTTCAGCTCAAGATAGAGATTCAACTTAAAAGGACCGATTTACCATAGAAAGAAATCGAGGAATAACCAAATTATTGTGCCTTTTAATATTTTATAGAATCCTCTCCTAATATTTTTCTCAGTGTAGTTAAAAAGCACGAGTACCTCATAGTTGCACAACCAGCAGTGATATAGTAATTTAGGTTTGATAAGAAAAAGGATTTCTCCCCATCTGCTACTGTAGTGGATACTTTCATGTTCTTGTGGTTGTTTTTCAAATGTCAGTCAGCCAATGAAGGGGAGTCATGTAGGATGTGTATTTTTCTGTGTAGTTTTTTTATTAAACATAATTCCCTGGCCTCTCCTTAGGAACTGTCACTTTCCTGGGGGTACTGGTGGAAAGGATTGTGATGCAAATCCTGCCCAGGAAGTGTTTGGCTTGTTTCAACTCTGTGAACTTGAGGAGTGACTCAGCCAGGGGAAAAGTGCTGCTGCATGTGCAGTCAGAAGGGCTTTCCCTTCAGGAGCAGCTTCTGTAGCTAAAAGCCAAGTAAGTCAAGATAAGTAGGGAAGGAAACATATTCAGATTCACTGAGTGTTAACCCCTGCAGGGGAAAGGCTGACTCTTGCTTTAAAAGGAGGAAAAAATTGGGAAATATTGTTTGTGTACCTGRTGAAATGAAGGGGAATTGATTTAGGCGGGAATGATGGGTATAAATATAGTTTTCTACATACCAAAAAAAAGAAAAAAAAAGCCTTGTGCTGTATGTCACACTCTTAAAAAATACGTGTTCATGTTAACTGTTACATTTCTGTCTGAAATCAGGGGATTTAAAACTAGAAAGTTACTTCCAATATGAGAATGATCACTCGGAGGAAATTTCCACAACAGTGGAAATTTCCCTGCTGATGTGAGATACCTGTAAATCAGGAGTTACCATCTGTGATCTGTGTGGCTGCAGCCTTTGACAAGAGTCTCACAGCACAGGGAAATGAACAGAGCATTCTGGGTTTGTCATTTCTAATACTCATCACCTTGTTTCTGTGTGCTCTGAAAGTACAGACACCAATAACCCGGGTGAATCATAAATGTCTGGGGTGGGTGTCCTTGTGCTTGTTCGTATGGGGGGGGTTCTCCCTCAGTTTGTCTTCCTTTCCTTTCCTTTTGGCAACGAATTCCAAGTCTGCACTAAGGAACTGGGCTTTGCAAACATATCTGAGTAGAGGAAGTGAAGGAGTGGATACAAATGGCAAGAAAATAGTAGCCCAGAGTGAAATGTGTGACTGCGCCTGAGGCCTCTGGATACTAAAATTACAGAAGGAAATAAATTACATGTTGGCTGCGCGTTCTCCTGTATAGAAAAGTAACACTCAACTTAACCATAACCAAGGGTAGAACACTGTATTTTAGTCCTTAGCAGATGCTGCACAATAGAACACAGAGTTTGCATTCACAGTACTGCCACTGTGTGGTTTCCCCTGAAATTCTGCAGGTAAGGAAAGCCATTCTCCAGCAAGATATCAAGACACTTGATGCAGCTCATAGATGAGGGAAGGAGAGTGATGGTAGGGAATATGGCATGGATGCATTTCCAGAGGTTTGCTTTTTTATTTTTGGTTTTAATTTGTTTGCCTTTTGTGAGGGAGGGATTTTGTGCTTGAAAATTTTCTGCCCCCCAAATATAGGTTTTCGGCACAACCTGGYGTTTCGATACCTTAGTATTTGCAGTTGAAACTGAAGGTTTTCTTTTATTCTTTGTTTCAAAAGTTGGTACACAATTTTAGGTTCAAACCAAACTTGTTATTAGRGTTTCTTTTTAAGGTTTTAGTTCTTTGAAAGTGCAGTGCAGAGAAATAAAGATATCCACTGACAGAATCTTGTGCTAACATAAATAAAGGCTGTTTGTGGCTTTAATTTAACGCGTAATTAATAAAAGCTATTTCTCTTGAAGCCACCAAAAATGTGAATTAATGTTTAGAAAACCTTCTGGTAAGTGAAGCTGAGATGGTTTATAGCAGATGCACAACATTTACAAGTATCACTAATGTGATCTGCCTGACAGCGTGAGCCACATGCATGAGAAGCTAATGGTCACTAATGCCTCAATAAAAGCTATTTATTGGAATATAATTTTTAAGAGACACATTTTAAGTACAGATACTTGATATTTTGAGTTCCAATTTCAAAATATGCATCTGTACTCTCTTCTCATGTTGGTATCCAAGCATTTTTGCTTTGGGAGGGAATTATAAACAATTTAAAATATCACAAAACACTCTGACTTAAATGACACAATACAGATATTGAAGTCAAGCTAGAATTTGGGTCAATTTTATTAAAATATAGATACAGAAAAATRTATCTTTTTACTGTTCTAGTGATAAACAAGACTTGAACCTTGAGAGTTTTTGAACAGTACTCATGTTTTACCTTTACTTTCTGCAAGATTCTGCTGGATATCTTCCATCTTCGTTTCAAATGAAGCAGCTGTGGTTTGGAAATAATAGTCAATTACTATTTTTTCTATGTATAAGACTGCAGCATAGTAAAATTTCTCTTATTTTGATTTTTTTCAGAGATTTGTTGTTTTAAAATCCTAGGGAAGGCTTCAAAGTTTCCAGGCCTTCAGACTGTGGAAAATAATTTGGGKTTTTTTTCAGAAGCATGCTACTGGTCCTAGCAAGATTTAGCATACYTTTTTAATTGTAAAGGAATATTTATATTCACTTCTTTTAATCTGAGAGCTAGACTTTTCATCTCACAATATCTACATTAAAGTTATCTTCTGCTAGATTACTGAAAAATAAATCGCCCTTCATCGCCTCAGAATACTTGCATGACTTTTTTTTTGTTTTAAAGCTGCCTAAAAATACACCCAGACACTCAAAACAAACAACAGAAAGGCTTCCCATAAGTTCCAGCGCAATTAAACTCAGTTCTCCCTTCTAAATAAACCATGAGTTGGATCAGTAGAGCCAGCAAGGGGCAGCCTCTTTAGACCCACTGTTTGCACAATTTTCTGCTGTAGCCCCGCCCAGGTTTGGAAGTTGTCTCAGGTCTGATTGCCTTAAAAACCTGCACATAGTTTTAAGTTTAGCTTTTAGAAGTTTTCCAACCAAGTTGGAACCGCTGAAATGAAGGTTCATAACACAAAGGTTGTCATACCCTTTGTGGAAATGGTGCCCTTAGAATGTGGCATATTAAATATTTAACATAGTTTGCAGCAGATAAAAAGCAATTTTGTTTAATTTTTCCTAAATATTAATGCTATCGTGCACCTTAATCCTTTCATTATAATAAAAATTTGTTCAAGCTCATTCTTATTAAACATTTTCTAATTTATAATGATATGGATGTTTTTCTTCTGATCCTAAGAAGTAATAAGGCCAAAATGCCATTGTAAAGAAAAAAAGGTGAGAGCTTGGAGGGGGAGTCTTCAGTGGTACATTGGGAAGAACTGCAGTCTAGAAAAATAACTGTATTATTTTACCCAAGGATACCAAAGGCAATGGCTATCTCTCAAGTAATCCAGCTCCAAGTTTTGGGTCAGTTGCCAAGGAATGAAATGGAATACCTGCAAAACACTCAGTGAAATGACCAGGAAAATAATTTATAAAGAGGTTGCTAGTCACTTCTGAGTGAGGACCATTCTTCCATCTCTATCTCTGAACTGCAGAGAAAAAAAATAAAACTCCTGGATTGGAATTAGTTTCAAATCAACTTTTTCTCTGCATCYGAGAACAAAAATGTAGTCAGCAATTATTTATAATGCTAATTAAAGACCTGTTCCTCCAAACACTCGCTGCTAATAGGGTTACTGGAGGCTGAAAGCCCTTGATACGACAGCAAATGTTTTCCATAACCACCCATCCTCATTCAGAGACAGCATAAAGGTATGGAAAGGGTAGGAACAATGAGAAAAAAAACAATTTTAAGGAAATATTGTTTAGAATTTGAATATATTTAGGTGATATTATACTTAGTCCAAGCAGACTGATTAGCTTCACTAATTGCAGTAAAACTACGGCTGGCAGCAGGGGTGACTGTGGCCCATTTTTGCACTGGGCCCAATACGTCTGGGTTGTTTTAAAATTTTTTTGTTTATTCTTATTTTCCTTCTTTCTCTCATCTAATTCTAATTTATGCACACACACAAAAGGACATTCACCCATTTGCTTTAAAACTGTATTTTTATTATTAGGCAGCTTTTCTTTCCTCCTGGAATGACTGTTTTTAATTTTCAATGTCCACAGCCTTTCAGTTGCACAGGAAAAATATTGCTGATTTACTAGTATACAAAAAACTTTATTGCTTTTGTGGTAGATGCACTTTTTTTTTTTAGAAAAAAAATGTTTATTTTAAATATTAAGCCGCTTAAAACAGTCTTTGCATAATTCTTGAGTCTGCTGAATCCCATGTTAGTTGATTTTCTGAGCCAATATTACTCATGCACAGAATAATTATATAGATATTTCTGTAGAGAAAGCAAAGAATGAACTTGTAAGATAAAGAACTGAGTGTGGTAGCTGTGGGGTTTGTGAATACAATAAGTTAGTTTTTGTTTTCTGGACATTTTCAGTGTAAATCTGGAGAAACTTATGGATTTAGCTGGAGTCATTTTTAGATTTAAATCAGTGTAAGGTAGGCTCCTTACCTTACCTCTACTTCATTATATTATAGGATTTTGTGGTCTCARTCAGGTGGAGCACTTGTTTAATTTTGCAAGTTTGAAGTTAAAGTTGAGCACAAATTGAAGAGCCTTGATGGATTCAGATTTCTCCTCTCCAATGCCAGCCAGGCACAGGTGGTCATCAGCTGCATATCCCACTTTCTCTGCAGGGTTTGCATTTTGAGCTCTTTTACTGGAACAGATTCGAAGAGTGAGGAGTCTTACTTCCCTCCATAAAGAAATGGAAAACTTCTGTCAGCAATTGTGGTGAAAACCAGTAATAAATGAGAGGAGAGAAAGAGCAGAAAGTAAAAAAGGGATTTGTAATAGTAGGAGCTCTAAGAAGAAAATATCCTAACAAATCACCAGTCCTAGTAGAAACATGAAGCAAACCAGGACACCTGCCTCTGTAAAATTTCATATATATTGTATAGGAACCATTGCAGGCTCTCATGAAGGGTGGCCATATTCTCTCTGAAATTAAGAGGGAAATTGTCTTTTTCTGAGTTCTGAGAAAAAAGAACAACTGCTATGTCCTCAATCTCAGTGGAAAATGCAAAGAGCAACCTGTAGTACCTATCAATTAAATTTATGAAGGTGATTATCTAGTGTCAGAGATTTTAAGGAATTCCTCAGTCATGCCTGGGACTTGGAAATAATTTATTAAAGAGACAACCTCAGAATTCTCATACTGCAGCTCTTTCTAAGTACCACAAGTAAAAATTCTTGGCAATAAGATATATTGTCCCGAACAGTCTTGCAAAGGAAATGGTAGAGATCTTGCTATGTACACTTTTTAAYGAAACACTGCAGAGTGGGATGTAGGGAGGAATCCTACAAGGGMAATGAGAGAAACTCCCACAGTTTTAATCTTTGTCCACAGGTAATTTCTCTCCAGCCATTCAGCTTTACACGGATGTGAACAGAGGAGCTTTTCATCCTACTCTGCACCTCTCTGCAGCCAAACATACACCTTGAAAGATGCTACTAGGGACATCAGAAAGGTTATTTATTTACTTAAGATCCTACACTGTGCATTGTTTGAGTGCTGTGCTCAGTGCCAAACCTGTGCACTTTTTGTCTGTGAGTGTAGGAGATGATTAGCCACAACAATTAGCTCACTTTTTTAGTCGAGTCAAAAGGGAATAGCTTCAGGTAAAATCTGAAAATGGTCATGTGAGCTGTGTCTGAAGAAAGACATCATTTCATATCAGCAAAGCTAAAYCCACACATCTGAAATCAATGGATGCTTTGGCCAACACTTCAGTGAGTGCAAAGTTCCTGAAATATAAATGCTGCTGTTTTTTGCAGTGCTTATAACATTCTATAGTATATTTTTAAAAAGAAGAAAGAAGGGAAGGACCATGCTCTGTGTAGCCCACAGAAGAGTCAAGTGAACAGACATACAACCTATTTTCTTCAGGGAAGCTGAAGATTTAAGTCTAAAAGTGAAATAGTATTTTCTTTTTAATGGCCTAACTCAATAATTATGGTACATTCTTCTTTTTGGCATTTATAGATGGACCTCCATACARGGGATTGAATCTGGTAAATCTCAGTGGCTTCCAACTGTCAGAATGTACCTGGCAAGCTCAGAGGAGAAAAATGATAGTAAAGGGGAAGGTATAAGCCGACATTAATGTTACATGCCCACATACTAACTTGGCTTAAAGTAGATATGGAAATTTAGGTCTAAAATATCTCTCAGTATCGTTAGAGGGGACAGATTTTTTAATGTTTTTCAAATAAAAAAGGTTCTTTCAGTTCATGAAGATCTATAAAAGTGTAACTGTACTCTGCATGTAATTTAAACGTTAATTTCACCAACCCTTTCACGGAATGCTTGAATGTCTCTTAGATGTGTGTCTTTCTTCACAAATATCAAGTTTAAAGGAATTTTTCCTGAACCTGCGAGGGTTTCTTGAGTTGCAGGAAAACAGGTTGTTACGAAACCCACAGCTCTGTACATGAAAAATATTGAAGTTCTATTTTAAGTATTACTTGGCATATCAAAAACTTTACACCGGTAATTGCATTGTCGATCAYGTAGTGTCCCATTGCTAAAGAAACAGGTCCAAATGTAGCCGTTCTTTATTTTCCAATGGATAAAAAAATTGAGTTTTATMATGAGAAAATAATACAAATGATTCCCTTCAAGAGTTACGCAGCATATATTGCACAACAAAATTATCATAAGCAACAGTTAGATCATGAATTATGCTTGAAATATCTGCATTTTCCAGCTTCCTGCGCTCTTTTTTTAAAACGCTTTGAGCGACGCTAATGCCCACTGCACATTGCTTGAAACCTGCAGAAGGTTTGTAGTTGGTACAGGCTGATGTGCTGCTGATCTCTGTTTGCAAGCTGTTTAATGCTAAAAGTTCAGCTGAAACTGCCAGTAGAAAGACTCTGAATAATTTCAAACGCCCTCCCAAGCTTATCTGTTCTCTTGCTTCCAGCATGCTGCTTTCCGTAATGAAACTCCCAGACCTGTAGGTGCTGCCTGGCTGGTGGAAAAGTGACTTGGAAGCAGTTTCTCCACAGCTGTGTCAGAGTGAGATGGTGCCTGCCCTGCTGGAACAATTACCACTCATTCCTGGTAGTAGTTATATTTTTCAACAGAAAGTGGTGAAAAAAATATTCAGTGTACGTGAATGAATGGGGCATGGTCCCTGAATCATTGATGGAATCCAACCCTTCTTCTTGGAGCCTGCAGGATTTGTGTGGTTGCTGCTTCCTGAAGGGTGTATTTGCATGTGCCTCTATGTATGATGCATATGTGTGCTGTTTTAAAAAGTCTGCTGATTCTTTGTGGAGCATGTAAAAGCCATTATTTGATGGAAACTTTGAAATACCACTCGATCTCACAAGATATTTGCCAGTATCTGGCAAAAATCCTTATGCTTTTAATAATCTGGTCTCATCTAATCTTGAAATAGATGATAGATTTTTTTCTGTTATTGATGAAAGTCTAGCAAGAAACAGGAGTGTGGTGATTAGGATTCAGTATTTTCCATAACCACCCATTACATATCTGGTATTTGAATCTGTGTGGGTTTTTTTGTGGTTTTGGTTGGTGGTTTCTTTTTCACGTTTTTTTAGTGGTGTTTTTTTGTGTGTGTGGTTTTTTTTGTTTGTTTGTTTGTTTGGGTTTTTTTGTTCGTTTGGGGTTTTTTTTGTTTTTTTTAAATTGTTTTTTGTTCTCTCTGAAATAACTCTTAGTTTGTTGGAAAATTTCTTACTCGATGGAAGACTTCAAATAAGAAAAATTAGTTGGAACCRTGAATGGGTGAATATTTTAGAAAGCTCCTGGGGATTTTACGTAACAGTTCAGTAAGAAAGAAGCAAAAAGAACCACTCCTGAGGTGGACTGCTTCCTTTTCAGTGCAAGGGTGGTGCAGTAAAAGGTGATCTACTGTTGTAGAGTCTCTACTTCTGGTACTTATTATGGTACCATGGCAACATCAGAATTAGACACAGAAAACGGGGTAAGCAGCCTGGTAGAACATAATCAAGAGCACACAAACAATGTGTTACAGGGATTCTATAGAAGAAATTATTAACAAATAAAATAGGGTTCTGGGAAGGAACATTGTAGAGCTCTTCGGGGAACTGCTCGAGTATGGGATCTGTCTGTAGGAAATGCCGAAGCTATTGAAAGAACATATTGTCTAGCCTGGTAAGAGGAGTGGGAACAATGACACTCTGATATTACAGAGGGATAGTGGCATTCTAGGTTGGGAAGAGGTAGAGACCAGTTAGCTTTTGGAATCCGTGAAAGGTGGGATTTCATGTAGAGGGACAATAATTCGCTTCTGCCGTACCTGTGTGCTCCATCAGCCGTGTCATAATTAGGCCCTTCCAGTGAATTTTGTCTGGAGGAAGAGTGTAAGCTTGTGTTTTTTAGGATAATCAGCTGTCCAGATTTAATCTGCAGTCCCCACAGAAGACAGAGGCGGTCGCTCCCAGCCTTGTTGGCAGTGCAGGAATGCACAGGGAGTGTGGTTTTGACAGATTGTGATTGTGAGGGATGAAACTACAGCACAGTGAATATATGATCCCAACCCCGAAACATCTCATGGTCGCCATGTCTCGGGTCAATATTCCTGCCTGAGAATTCAGTGGTCCCAGATTAGAAACCTATCATGGGAAATGAAATTAATGCAAAATCATAGGCRTGATTGCTTGTGAGACATTAAATAATGTAGATCACAGCAGACTGTTGTATTTTCATTTTTGACTGCTTTTGTTTCTCACAGGAGGTGTTTATGCACATTGTTTCAAAGGGTTTGTGTACACATTGTGAATTTACTACAACAATGTTGTTGATTTTTGTTCCCCAGCTGCTATGGGCAACATGGGTATCTTTGTACCACCTGTGCAGCAGGAGGTCCTTCCTTCAGCTGATTGCAGATTACAGGTTTGGATGTTATCAAATTAACCTTATGAACTGCTTTGGTTGTTCTCAAATCAACCTTTTGACCCCACGTCAAAATTGTTGCAGCTGAACGTGGATGAGCATGTGAGGATTAAGGTGTTGGGAATGCAATCCTACCATTTAATCTCAAAAACAGCCTGGAAGACATTGCTTATGAAATTGATTGATCTTTCTGTTGTGAGGAAATGATAAGGTTGTGAGACACAGACAGCATAGAAAAATGTTTTTTGTGCCACAAATGCGTTAAGTGCAATGCCCACTCTTAAAATGGTGATTGCATCGCTGGTGTGACAGATTGAGGGACAAAACTGCAGGAGTTTGATCCATGCAGGGCCACAGGAGCAGRTAGGCACCATCCAAGGACATCAGAGGGCTGGCTGATGTCCTGTGCCACTGTCTATTGCCTTYGAAAGGGAGTGGAAATGGGGAGTTTCTTGTTGACTGGAGAAAGACAAATGCTGTCCCCATCTTCAAAATGGCCAAGAGGTCTACATGAAGAAGCCCAGGGCAGACAAACTCACTTTGGGCCCTGGGAAAATTATGCAGCAGGTTCTTCTGAAAAATATCTCTGGCCCTGTGAAGGGGAAGGCATTTAGGTGCTTAATCAACCTGATTGCCTTCTATGATGGGATAAATGGATTTGTGGATGATGGGAAAGTGGTTATTTACCTCAACTTTAACAAGGCTCTTCATATGCCCTTTGAGAATATTTTTGTTGCATTGGTCTGAGTGCATGGACAATTAGGCAGTTTTCAGGTATCAACTCAGGTATCTGAATGTAGAAAGAGACTCCCAAAATATCTAAGGGAATTCAGTTAATAGTCTCCAGAGAGTGATTCAAAATTATTCAGGATGTTTTCAAGTGATAAAGCCAACTATTGTTTGCAAGGCTGCAAAGCATAAACAGTACTTGAGTTTTGTTTATTAGGAAGACCATACAATTTCCTTTTTTACACACAGAATTCAAGCCAACAGAAGATAATGAAGAGTTTGCATTAAAACTACCGTAATTGTGTTTGTTTAATAGTAACATTGTAACATTAAACCTCCTACTTGTTATGCCTCTTTATTAATAAATAATCATTGCTTTTGTTGTTCATGGATGGTAATATCAGGCTATGAACTGGGAGGGCTGGAGGAGAAGGAACACGTGCTGTCTTCCTYAAGGAATTGGGCAGTGGGCCCTGGGAAGGTGACAGGCACCGATGGTCCAGGCTGGTTTCCTGCCTCTCTGTACAGCAGCTCATGGAACACGCAGGGAATTCACTTTCTGCACAGGGTTTCTGCCACATCAGGCTGCTGCAACCAGATGCTCCAGGTAAACTGCCTTGTGTGGGGATGAGGATCAAATAGAACATCAAAATAACTTTCCTCACCTTTTCTTGGAGTTGTGGGTGCAGTGCATCATCAAATGGAGCTGACAGCACTCTCCTCTAAAGCCAACATTCCAGCACGTTTACAGTAAGGATCTACAGCACACATAGGTTTTATAAAGGCTTAGAAGCAGCTATGGGTTTGGGATGTGGGAATTCATAATATTGTGTTTATTTTTTCTTTCTCYTTTTCCTCGTACTTGTGGTGATGAGAAAAACTTGGGTTGACTTTACTGTGTGAAATAGGGATGCGTTTTTGCTATACAAGTTGTTGCACTTGGATAATAGAGGATATAATAGTAAGCAGGATTTGGCCTCTCTTATGGCAGTACTTCCTGGGGAGTTGCACCAAAAGCAGTTTCATTAAAACGAAGACACATGTGGATCCAGCTAAGAAGTAACTGGTAACTGATTTCACTTATTAGATGAGTAAAATAACCCCTGGTTTGCTGGACTTGAAAAAAAAAAAAAGGGCAAATATTGTAATATCTTGCCTTAAAAAGCAAAAGCAGAGGAATACAGGCATGAAAAGAGCAGGCAGCGATTAAAGGATTTCAAGTCCAGATGAGATTCCACTGAACCATACTGGAATATGTGTGCATGTGCTGAGTCACTGGCGGAGGAGCTGATGAACACCTACTCCTGCCCACTCCAGGGGCTGCTCCAGCCACTGCCAGAGCTGTCCCCAGCCCTGGGGCTGTCACTCATCCAAGCCACCAGCCCTGCTCTGCTCGCTCTGCTGGTGGCTCAGGGCTGCTCAGTGCAGCGTGTGGAATTGGTACCTGACAAGTGCAAACAGCCATGCTCAGATGGCAGGGCCTGGGGATACTGTGGGAGATTGGATCCTCATTATGTAAACTGTGTTTTCTTTTTTGCACACACCCAGGGTTGTTTCTTAGCTTCCTGTCAGTTTAGGTTTTCTTTGACCAAAAGTTTGAGTTTGGATGTATTTTGGGATGTTTTGGCATGAAAGATCCAGCATAAATACAGAACTTAAAATGAGAAGCTGCATGAATATAAGTTATTACAATACTATAAATGATTTATCTTGAATTAGACCCAGAGAAAAGATGTGATAGAGCCAAATCATATAATATCAATGAAAAGGCAATCCCTACCTCTGCATCTCTCTGAGCTGTTACAATTTGATTTTTTTCTCTTTCCTTTAAATTGCATTAGCAATTCCAGATAGACACTCAGTCTCCAAAAGAAAGGCCCTTGACATTAAGTGTACTGAAAGGTCATTGAACAGTCATAGCTTTCTTTTAATTTTAAATGCATTTATCCAAGAAAATGCAGCACTGATACAACATCTGCTTTTCAAAGGGACTCTGTCTTTTAGCTGAGCTGACTGAGGCTTACAGAGGTCAATTGAAATGCCTAAGGTCACTCAGAGTGTCAGAGTAAGGGATGAGTATCTCGAAAACACACTGAAACAGCAACCTACTTTTTCTTCCAGAGATTACAGGATTCTCCTTTAWACTTCTAGGTAAACAGCAGTATGGTTCAGAAAAAAAGATAGGAATGTTAAAGATGGTGACTCCTGCTGTGTTGATTACTATTGATACTGTGAGTTATTTGTAGAGGATTCTAAAAATTCCTGTCTAGAAAAAATGATCAAGTTACATATTGCAAAAGCAACAAATCCTGTGAAGGCAGAAGGCTGTGAGAGAGTTTGACTGCATTGTTGCCACATACACTCTGCTTTTTCAAACTTGTTTTTTTAATACTTTTCCCGTGATTGACTTCAATTAAATGGCACTGTCTAAACTGGCTGATGAGCACACTCATAAGATCAGAGAGCTATTTTGGGAATGCCAGCTCCTTTCCCCCGTCATTGAGCGGTGAAGTAGGATGCAGTGATGGCTGTGATTAGCAGAATCCGTGCATTCACACGAGGGGAGAACGGCACGCCAAGGATGAGGCGCAGCTTTAGCTTTGGAAATCTGCACAAAAGCGTTTGCAATGTTGTAGTGATTTCTTTCACTTCCACGGCTTTTAACCCTCTGACTGTAGAAATTTTATAGAGTTTCACCCAGTTTAGCAAATGCTGCCATAACTAAAAGGAAGGAAATACAAGCGATTTGTTTCAGATGGGTTTGGCAGAAGTCAATTCTGTTGAGGAAATGCATAGCCTGTCAACACATTTGCGGTAAAGATCTCTCAAGAACTGCTATGAATTAAAAGTGATTTATGGACAGTGATTGTAATTCTGCCTTCTGTACATGCCTCAATCTCCCTTTGACTTCCATTAACAAGGATGTTTGAGATGTACAAGGAATGCAAGTTATAGAACTTAGTGACCAAAAAAAAAGGGAAGCAATGTGATGTCATAGGAAGCAATCTTAACGATTAACAAATTTATTTAAGGATTGCCGAGGGGAAAARCAAGAAACTATCTTCCAAGTAGTACAGTAGAAAGATAGCATGACTATCTTTCACTCTCATTGCTGACAAAAAAAGCATTGCTGTACTCTGATGGCAAAGTAGGAATTCATAGAGGCTGTCTTTGTAAGGTCAGATGGGAAGGGAGAACATGAAGAGGAATACATGGGAAGTACAGCTATGCTTCYATTATTACAGCACACTGACGAATGATCAAAAGAAATGTGACCTTTTCTGAAGGTGACTGATGCATTCATTGCTGGCTTTAACTTCTGCCAATATTCTGATGTTTCATTTGCCATTTGATCCCCAAAAGGCTTAATTTTTCAGAGAAGATAGAGTGGATGTTAAAAACCTTGTTTGGGGTTCATCACCCACCCCACCCTCCCAACCCCTTGGGAAAGAACCTGGSTACTCTGGAAGAAAAACCCAAATCATTATTTCTCAGAAGGATTCTAATGTTATTTGGTGGGACACTTTACAATCTTGTTAAAACATTGCAGTTCTCTGTATTGACTTTGCTTTGTCCAGTAAAAAGCTCTGGCTGAAATATTTTTCTTCTGCTTCCAAACTGCATGTACGTGTCTGAAAAATGGCATTGCTGAAGTAAAATACAAACTGATCAATCACACAAACAAGACAAAACTCCCACAGAGCACATGGGGAAAAAGAACAAAGATTATTTTTGTCTGTCTAGTTAGAATTTTGCATATGCTTGAATATATCTGACAGGTTGTTTGTGCCTTTTAGAAGATTAAAAAAATATAAATAAATATATATGGAGAGAGACTTCTGATGAGTACAATAGCAGTGTTGTTTTTCATACATTTGGGGTGCTGAAACAATTCACAAGTGGCAAAGCAGACCAAGTTGTCTTATGTTGTTCCCTGCAAATGAAGATAAATGCCTTGTTCTTTRTCACTCTGGGTTACATTCCTGAGAGAAGGGCTTTTAAAATGGATTTTTAAGTTTCTATTCCTTTGTCCTTATTTATACATGTATTTAAAATATAAAGGAAGTATTTGAGGATTGCAGTTGAAAGCTGGGCTCCAGCTATGTTAGTCCCTGAAATATTGTGACTATCCTGACAAAGACAAAAAAGAGAAAAAATTATGCTACTCCTTCTAGAATATGTAGACCTATTGGGACTGTAAAACTTCAGAATGTGATCATAACATGTTTATTGGAGCAAAAACCATAAAAAGATTTATCCTGTTTTTGCTGTAGTTAAGAATTGTAGGATAGAAAATAAGTTTTGGTACCTTATTCACCATATGGAACTGCACTGCTGGTTTTCTTTCTCCCCGGAAATCATATCTCCTTAACACAGCTGAAGTAGTGAACCTCCTTCCTTGTATTTGATTCCTCTGTTTTCTTGGAAACATTTTATGACAGTTGTGCCTTTGCTTCAATGGGCATCCATTAAAAATAATGGCAAGTCCAAAAACATATGGAGTGGGGTTCTAGGGAAAAACAAAACTATATGAATCTTCCTGAGTAACTAAGAAAAACCCATCCTCAACAATTATGCAAAGTTTGAAGCAGCTCTATTAAAAAAAACAACCAACCAAACCCAAACAAAACAACCAACCTGAACAACTAGCTAGGTAAGATTCTGCTTCTCTGCCCTTCCACCTCTGCCTGGATCTGTGAAACACTTCACTTTACACTGTATTCAAACCCTCAAAGTATAAATAGTTTAAAGAACTGCAGAATCTTGATGATGGAAAGTAGGAATAAGGTGAGCGATGTGTCCTGTGCGTTGAGACGTGTTCAAGGTGTGGACTGACTGAGTGAGGATTCCCTATGGGAATGTATCCGGACAGCTCAAAACCAGAGGCCTGACTGGGTGGTCTTTGCAGAAGGGAGAGCAGATCCACTGAGTTTACAGGAAGAGTTGTCAGGTCCTGTTCTCAGATATGGAAGGATGGAACGAAGTGTTTCCTGGTGGAGGGCAGTGATGAGGAGACTCGCATGAGTGTTTGAGCTCTTGTGGGTGTTGACTCCAAACCCCAAATGTGTTCACGAATGCCTAACGAAATGAGTTTTGTATTCAAAGAAATTGCTCAGACTTGTTAATATTTGATGGTAGAAATTCATCTGTGTCTCCATTCATGTGTGACCCACTTTGTATCCTTTTGGGAAATACATATGGTAAGGCCAAGAAATTGCACATGGCTCTTCTCGTTAGTGTATGCACTGAAAACCTGCAGCTTGGGAAAATATATTTTTTTTCCCTCCCCTGTAGACCCCAGGGRCACAGCCTTTAAAACTTTCTGCTTCTCTGAGATTTGTGTGGATCCAAACATCCAACAAGGTCAGTAAGTGTCCCTGTGCCCGCACTGTAACTGCAGAAGTTCTGCCTTTCCCTACCCCAGGGGAGACTTGCAGCATCAGATGCTTCCCAGCTAGTTTGTGTCTCCAGGGTGCTCTTCAAGGAGAATTTGCCAGTGAAGATATAAAAGCAAACAGTACTTGTGGAAGTATTCACTCTCCTCTGGCTGTAGGAGGGAATGTTTGGCAGCCTACCTGTCCTGTGCCCAGGGCCAAACTCCTCCCAGCTGCAAATCTCCAGCCCTGCAGAGAACCTTCTGCACAGCCCAGCTGCCTGAGCCACAGGGCAGCTGCCTTCTGTTCCTGAGCAGAGATGGAGAGCTCTGGGTGCAGAGGCTTCTGCAGATCAGTTTGATTTACAACCAGCACAGCAAATAAGTGACTCTCTATACAATAACCTTTGGTTTCGTAGAGCTGGCTAAAACACAGTCAATTGAATGTGAAAGAAGCTAATTAAGAAACAGTAGACCTAAGTAGTCCTCACTGTAATTTCTTTGGCTTCAGTGAGCTTATTGCATGGATGAGTTTTATTGGAGAAGTTATTACTAATACAGAAAGTATGTGCAAAGTTAGGAGTTATGAAGTCAAAGCTGTAATTCACCTGGGAATACTGTTCTTGATTTTCAAAGAAGGCTGAAAAGAGTTAAACATAAAACTTCTACTTTATTTCTCTTGCATTTGGGTACTTAATCTCCCTGAACTTTTAAAAATATCCTACCTAGTGAGCCAGTTGCTTAGCTTCTGGTGAAGAGGAGTTCCCAGAGTGCTAGGTGATATGCCAAGGAAACTCTTGCATTAGTATTCCTCTGAATGTAAGTAGTCTGAATTTTTAGCATACTTGCTCAGTCAGAAAAGGATGGAAGAAGCTGCTTTGTGCAGCTGTTTCTATTCCTGCACTTTCCATTTAAGTGGCACTGGAGATTTTGTACCCTTTTCACACTGTGAAGGCAGAGTTCTTCTTTCCAGGCTAACTGGTTTGCCTCTCTCTTGGTTTGCTGTCTAACTGAATCCATTTATGTTATTCCAGAAATGCATTTTGTGGGTGCCTCACAAACAGAGGGTTGAACTCTGCCCATGAGCTGCTGTTCCGTGCTGTGGGCCTGCAGGGCACGTTAGCTTCTCAGACTTCACTGCACTGAGGTGATGCCTCCCTGCCATAGCCTTGACCAAAATTAGACTCCTATAATGAGACATACTGGGATAGATAGGATAGTCTTGGTGTTGACAGGTTTGGCTCAGATCAGACCTGGAAATTTTAATTGGAGTTTAGATCCTCTTAGGTTTGGAAATCGAAACGACATTGAAATCTTAGGAAATTTGGTGTCTAATTACCTCTTGGGCCTTCTGCGACTGAGTGATTTACTTAAGGTCACAAATGGAGCAGAAACAGAAACTGAGCAGAGAATTCCCAAATCCCAGTCCTTTGCCATTTATCCTTGACTAATGTGGTGTCTTGTGATCTAGGTTTCACTGCAGCCAGCTGCCTCCATCGAGTCGTTGGTGTCATCCTACACTGGGACAGCTGGCCAGAGTTTAATGCAGGAGGAAGTGTCATCTGCATATGCCTGTTTATAGCCATGGCATTATGTGATGCCCACTGGCAGCTCGATATAGACACAGACTACAAAATGGGAAAGAACAGTGTCTGTGGACCTCCAAGGAAAAGAGAAAGTTTCTGATCAGAGATTGCAGAGTCTGAAACACAGAATCGAAACTGCCAGAATTAAGTGCTGTTTATTTAGATAATAAATGTAGGAGCCAGGAAATTTAATCTCACACAGAACATCTGCATTTCAGTGGTATATATGCAATGGAGATATCCAGGGGAATGAATTAAGAATACATCCACAGACTTTTGTGCCGTTCCTCACTTTTTTTTTAATTGCTTGGCTGGGGAAGGCTTGGAATGATTTGCAAGGAGATAATTTTGAAGAAATTTTATGAGTAATGTAATGTAAAAAAAAAATAAAATCAAAAGTATCAAAAGAATGACTTTTAAGTATTTAAAATCCAACCCTGATATTTGAAAAGAAAATGCTAAGTAATAAAGGGGATGAATTTCCACACAGAATATTGCACAGGAAATTTGCACATGCAACCTTTTATTTGTTTAATGGATTTTCTGTGAACATCTCCCATTAAATGTTTGTAAAACTTCAGCCCAAGAAATTTAGCTATGGAAGTGAAAGCATTTATATTCATTAGATGAGCACAGACTTTTTGCTCATGATTTGGGTGGAATTTARAATGATTAATGCAGCTTAAAGTAGTTAGGTGATAGGAATTTTCTAAAACATTTTATCTGTATCTAATAAGCCCTCTTGGGGATACAAGAGCTTATGATGCATATAAGGAAATTTAGAATCAGTTTATTGAAAACACATTTCCACTTTAATGGTATTCTTCCATTGTGTCTAAAGACTTCCAGGTATTTTACCATCTACTGCAGCCAGTCCATAGAGAACAGAACTATATAAACACCTTTATCTGAGGGGCCCAGCCCTTTATTGCAGACATGGGAGTTGCAGCTGACAAAGGGTGAAATGAAGCCAGGAATATGTTGTAGCTGAGATTCAGAAAATCCTTCACAGGAATTTAAAATACCTTAAAGTGAATTTCTCTAGTGAGGAGCTCTTAGAAAATTCTGTAAAATTTTAAATGTAAAAAGAAGCATTCCAGTTAGTCTGTAGTCTCAAATTAAGCATTTAAAGTGGTTTTGTGATAAGGTAACTCCAAGAATGTTGAAGGTAGCTGTTTATTCAAATTTTCTAGAGAGGAGTAATTCAGATTTGCCTAAAGTTCGATTAAGGAATTTTCCAAGTTTTTGACTGACTTTGCAGTGGTAGAGGTATCAGTGAGGGTGACAGTAACAAACCCTTTACCGTGTTCATAGCGCAGAGTGGAAGTGGTACAGTTGCTGCTTTAGATCTCTGGTGAATCAGCCTCTGCAAAGTCACCATCGCCAGCATTCCAAGCCAGGCTGCCTCTTGGATGGAAATCAGTATGGTGGTGTCCCAATTATCCCGGGGTAGGGTATCCAGCTGATGGATGGGAAACAGGCTGCAGGTACGGAGACRCTGGGAATGAGTCAGTCTGGCGCTGCTGTGAGCAGAGATGACACCAGCTCTGCTGAGAGCTGGGGAGCTCTGATTCAGCATTGGCACTGACCTCTCCGTGCTCCACTTTTCCCTGCCGTGTCCTTCCACAGCCTAACTTACAGGGGAAGAGTGACCACAGGCAGTAAGGTRGCAAGTGAAGCATTCATGAATCCAGTTTGTTGAATATCTTTCAATGTCATGTTTATTGTGCATTTCTGATCTGCCAGGTATCATTTAACTGAATTCCTTTAAAGAATTGATTTTCCCGAGTTAGAGAAGCCAAAAATTTAAAGCTGGAATACAAAAGGCATGGATATAATGAATAGCTATTCCACAGAAGTTTAAACATGAATCAGTCTCTGGTTTAGTGTACTAGGTCTATGCCTACGGTAGAAACTCTTTCCCAGATCAACATAATGATGGAGTTGCTGCACTTTATGCTGGTCAGTAAGATTAGGATTATGAATATTCTAGTGAACTCTTCCCACAGTAGGTAATTTTTCAGGGATTTAACTGCTACTTATCCGCAACCGTTGCAGTTATGCTGGCAGGAATCTGTAGCCTTGACATAGCCTGAAACTGTGTTCACCTCAGTTCTTCCAGCCGGTCTCCTTCTCCTCACAAGGACTCCCTTTAATGTGGCTATAAATTTTTTAAAAGAACATTGTGAACTGAATGCCACAGCAAATAAAGCATTGTGATAGAACACAGTGATGCTTTGTCTCTCAAAGAATGTGCTTTAGATGAAAAAATAGAATAATTTGTTCTTTGCTAATATRAGCTCTACACTCAAAAGAGGAAAAACAAGTGATATGGTTAGCTGCTCAATTTTACTGCTGGGTACCTTAGGAGGGAACAGGGAGGAATTTGCAAGGTGGCACGATCCCTGTTGTTGACTGTCCTCATTTCAGGTGTCACTGTCTGAGGGAAGCAGCAGTGTGCTGCCCACCTGGCTGGCTGGGGTGGCGTTCAGCCTCTGCTGTGTTGGCTGCCCAGGAGGCTGTGGCTGTTGGGTACAGGTGGCAGTGCAGTGTGTGTGCAGAGGCAGCTGTTGGGATGTGACAGGGAAGGCTCAAATTCTTCTGGACCTGCCATAACACGGGTGGATGTTTATAGATAGGATACACAGAAAATTTAAACTCCTTGGAGGAAGGGCAGGGCAGGAGAGACAGACTCTGAATGCTTATTCGAGGAAGCACTCTTCTGATTATGCAGTCAAAACACAGAAATAACAATTTTCATGGAATCCCTTTTTAGCTGCTGTTTGTCTGGTGTTCAGTGGCCTGCTTTAGGCATAATATATGTTTAACACATAACCCTATGCAGAGCAGAACTCTACACTTTTAGTTCAAAGTCGRGGGGGGGTGTTTGTTTGTGTCTAAGGATTTATTGAAAGGCCATCCACTCTTTGGGCAGAGAAATTTCTACCCACTTTTCTGCTGTCAAACTGTGTGATTCTAAATGTCTCCTTGAAATACACACTGCCTATTTCTTCGTAGGTGCAGTTACTTTTAAAAGCTGTCTTAAAATAGGTGCGGGTTGAAGAAATTGTCTGCCATCAGATGAGTAAGACTTGGCGGGGCTTCTCTCTTCCTTTCATCTACATATGCACACCTTTATAAAAATATCCTTTTTAAAACCTGCAAGGATCTACTGCTACTCACAGAAATGCCTGGCTTTTGTGGGGCAGTTGTGAATCTTCGTAGCTGTGTAGGGTATAACCTGTGTAGTTCTGCTTCTGGTGGGAATGTCTGTGCAGGCAGACTGAAGGGTAAAGGCTGAACCAAAACTAATCCATGTTAATCTCCTGTCCTGCTGGACAGAAAGACATTGTTGAGGTTTGATTGATGATTCCCGATCCTTGTGTGTGAATTTGCAGGAAATAGATGATGCTGGCTCAAAGAAGAGTGGTGAATCCATAGGAGTAGAAACAACATGCATACTAGACTCATATTCCCAACTCCAAATGCTCCTTTTCTTTGCATTCCAGCATCCCAGATGGCAGATCTCCTTAGCACAGTTTAAAATCTTCATCTTACTGAAACTGGTTTATTTTTTTTTTTTGTCTTCTTTTCACCATCTTGTCACTTAAGACCCCTTCATTTAATGAGTATCTACAAGGTCACAACAGGGAGTGAGCTGACAGGATGAATGGCAGTGTACATGGGCAGGGTGAGAGATTCCACTTCGGTTTGCAACCTTGTTGGCACACAGTCCACAGCATCTCTAATAAAAAGGACTCATAACTCTCTGGATTTTTCAATTATTGTTTTAATTTCTTTGCTCTGTTCACTACTTCATCACAGAATGGGATGTTACTCTGACGATCTTTATTGTAGCATTTTAATAATAAAAACCACAATGCCTTAAATTCTGTTCCCTAGAACAGTTAAAACAGCCAAAGGGAGAAAATTTACCCGTCATGGACTTTGACTTTTTCCTGGCCATCTGGATTCAAACAGAACGAGCAGACGGTCATTTCAGGTGATCTAAGACCCACCAATCTATGACCATTTTCCTCAGACAAAAGGATTGTAATTTTTCAGTCTAAAGACATCATTAGTGATTTCATCCAATCTAATGAAAAGAAGGCATTTATTTTCACTGAGTAGTGATTTAGCTGTATCCTACATACACAGCCGTAGCCACTGCAATTTACTTTCAGGAATACTTGAGCCTCAGGTCAATGGTGTCCAGCATTATTTCTTGGAAAGTCAGCAATGTGTGCAACCTCTTTTACTTAAAAACCTTGAGGTTTTTTTCTTACAACTAAGAGTTATTTAGTCCTAGTATTCTGGCCACGTTACAGGCCAGAATTATATTCTAATTATATCCTTCCGAAAATTTCCCTCAAATTTCCAATTAATTATCGTCCTCACTTCCCCTTCTGAAGTACTGTCATGTCATGTTGTTTCTATGAAATGCCTGATAGCCACTTCAGATGCAAGACTCTGCATTTCACTTAGGGATGAAGCCTTGCTGTGGATAAAGGGTCGTATCCACCACCAGCATGTGTCAGTTGTGATGTGCTGATTATAGGGAAGGTATTTTAAATATAGCAATGGGGAAAGCGACTCTAAATATTCATGCTTAGAGTATAAAATGAGGTGTGAGTTTTCCCCCCTTTCACCATATTATTTGTGTTATTCTGCACTCTGAAAACTGTGTCCTTATCCCTTAATCATTGTGCCTAATGTCCTTCCTCACTAACAGTAGAGAAAAGCAGGAAAAGTCATTCTATCATAAGATGATGATACCAGCACATCTATTCCTCACAAAATTTAAAAAGGGCTTTTGATACACCACTAAAATGCGTGTCTGCAATTCACCTATCCTGATGTTGCCAAGATTCCTATTGTTGGCTGCTGTTGAAATGCAAACTTTTAAAAAGTCAATAAGAAGTGTGCTTTCATTCTTCTTCAGAAAAATGGGTAAAACACTTCTGTTTAAAAAAAAAAAAATCAGAAGTTTAGTATTTTAACTATTAAAAAATCCTTCAAAATGGGACTTTGTAAGAGCCCTTAGATTTTAAGGAATATTACAAATATTTTCCTTGGCATTTGGTTTATGACTGTAGCTTCTTCCAAAGGATTACAAAATAAGAGTGACAGAGATGATCAAAATACCTGGATGCTGGAAACCCTGTGTAGCTTGAGGAAATTATTTCACAGAATCAATATTGCATTGTGTTGAAAATGTGCTGGAAAGTGAGTCACCATCTTAAATTTCAAATGTAGGAAGAGTAAATTATAAAACCAGAGTATATAATAGGTGTATCATTTTTTTCTACAAACCACAACTCTAGGTGCATATCCTTTCAGGATGCTGATATATTAAATAGGTATCATTTCTTTTTGTATCTGACTTGGATGAGTGCAATCCTGAGCAATGCTTTGTAACATGAATATACATTTAGTTGAAACAATGAGGGGAGAAGAGAGGTTATAGTGGGAGATACTCTTTTCACTGTCTTTCACCTGCATATTGATAATCTGGCTTTGAGGTATGTTTCCTGTTTGTTTGCCATTGCAAATTCTTACTAAATTGCGGTAGAACATCTTGTCTGCATTTTATAAATTTGCAGCCACTCTACTTAAATACAGTTCTCACCCACACAGAGTTTCATTTGCACAAAAGTCATAGCAGCAGAATATCAGCAATTCCCACGGAAATGACAGCCTAAGCCTTTAGTTCATAATATTGAAAAATTTCCCTAACTTGCAACGTTTCCTGAGGGAATGTCAGAGTTGGCATACATTTCTGCTGCTTTTCTCTAATTTTTAACCTCTTATTACAAATGAAAGCTTGTAGGGCTTTTTAACAGGTGGTTTTTGCCTGGGAGTACATGACAGAAGTAGAAAGCCAGAGAACTGTGATAAAAATTAAACTCAGCAAATCTAACTAGTTCTAGTGAGAATGCAGCAGGGAGTTACAAATCCTCAGTGAGAAGAGCTAAAGATTGCTTAATTAAACAGGGTTGCAGAATTAGATTTAACTTTAAACTTGAAATTTAAATGAATTTCTTTGGTGAGGAAACAGCGACTTCTTGAATGTCTTCCTAGACTTTAAATCAAAGTAGTTGCTTATTTCACACGGAAGATTTCAAAATCCGGGAGAGTTGGCTTTTATCATCTTATTTATAAATTGTCTAAAAAGAAATAAAAAGTGATGATTAGAGACTGTAACCCAGGATAAAAACCCAAAAGAAAAGGAATTAATGTCTTTGTGGGTTGTGAGCACTCAGTCACAATATTTAACATATATCAGGTTTTCAAAACCTGGTGTAACAGCAGAATTCACAGATCTTGAAGGCCCTTGGAATCTGTGGCCAAGGTTTTATAAACACTAGTTAAAAGCAGTGGAAGTACTTTTAGGGAATCAGGTAGAGATAAATTACCCTTGGTGAAAGGTATTGGGCAAGTATCTGAAAATAAATTTGGTGTCCCTTGTCCAAGGGGTTGCATTTATGGTTTGTTGTCTCCTTTGCTACTCAGAAGCTGTAGATTCCCTTACAAATGATATTTCTACCTCTTACCTTTTAGTTTCTCTGGTAGACTTCTGAAATGGATCAAATTACATTAATTGAATTTTGAGGAATAACCCGATGACTTCATGGTTAACCCCCGGAAGTTGTATTGTGGGTGCAATGTAAGCGGGATTAAGTCAGCTTTGAGTGTCTTACCACTGTCACCTGAACATCTTTGGCAATTGTCACCTGTCCAAATTTTTATTAATGTAAATCTCTGCTTCGTTTTCATCAAAGAACTGTGACAAAAAGTTTTAAGGCACTGGGCTTCGTAGTTTCAGAGGTCCTTGGCATAGATCTTCCAGCAAAGGGCCCTGAGGCACTTTATGTGAAAATGCAAAAGTGATGCTGACTGGGGATGTGGCAAGGCCAAGGTGCCTTAGGGAAATGATGGTTCAGTGCTTCAGCAGGACAGCTTCCCTTGGATGATGCCAATTAAGCTGTAGCTGTCATTTAAAGTTGCTGTCTTCTGGATCGCACCTCCTGTGCACAAGCAGGAATCAATCAGTCTCTTGTGCTGTGTTATAAATAAAAATGAAGGTTCGTGGTTTCGTAAATGTTCAAAAAAAAAGTCCCCAAAACCCAAACCAACATGTACCCGAACGTTGCTCGTTTCCAATAGTGGCAATTATTTCTGGGGCTCTTCCAGGGGTATTGAAGTCTGTCATCTCACAAGTTCCATGTGCCAGATGAAATAAATGAAAGCCACCACTTAAATACCTCTATAAGGCTGTGAACTATTTTTAAATTCAGGCAGTATTATATCAATAAACAAGCATGTAAAAAGCTATAGTGTAATCAGGTTTATTGTTTCATAATAGGTTTATACAAATTATGAATACCAGAGTTTTATTAATTGGACTTTTAATTATCTGCTATAGTGAGGAGTGATGTAAAATAACTAATAGCTCTGCTAATTAATATGGGGATTCAATGGTTGTTAATTAAGGGCAAATGGGACAGGGCTAACACAATCCCCTTTTGACTATGATGAATAAAAAGTCAAACCAATAGCTTATTTCCAAATTAACATGATTGATAAAAAGTCAACTCTGAGCACAAGTGATTCATCCTAAGGGAGCTGCAATTTTAATATAAAAAGAAGGACATGTCTATAGGCCTTGAAATAAAAGCTGCAAAAAGCTTCAAAGGGCTAAACTACAGATTTGTAAACTTGCTTTTAGATCTGTAACTTTGTGCACAGTGAGGCTTTTCAGATCACTTTCATTTCTCACAGATTTAAATAAAGCTGACACATGAATGACTAGCCATCTGTAATGTATTCCAGGAAAATTATCATTATTTGACTTTCTCTTCTATTTATCAGATATTCTGAACAGCACTTTACATACTTAAAAAAAGGGAAGTGTTGAGGGGAGAAGCACCTTGCCAGCAGCTGCTTTATCAGCCTGGCTCTGTGATCATTGCAGTCTATCCTCTTCTGATTGCTGTCTGCTCATTACTTGCTTTCCTGCATGCGGCTAAACATTTGAAACTTGTCTTTAAAATCTTCAGAAGGTCAGATTTGGATGTGTGTATACGTAGGAAAAAACCTCCAAGACAGAATCCAGATTGTTTCTGGTTGTTTTGTTACAGAAGTGTTGTGTGGTAGAGGCAGTGAGTACCTAGGACAAGAAGTCAGATGTATAAATGTGGTTTCATGAGCAAATATTTAAGGTAAGTTTGAGCCTAATAGGAAAAATAAAAATTCAAAACATTGAAGGCTATAATTGAAACATGCAGAAAAACAAACTAGAGGAAAAACAGGAAAACATTTTGATCTTTATGAGAGAGAGAGATGTGTGTATGCTGTTTGCCATAAGAGTGAGCSTAATTTGCATAGTAGAATATGAATTTAAGAACTTGGGATTGGAAGGAATCTCCTGAAACCATATTGCTTAGTTCTCTTCTATCACAGGCAATTATTTCACATAAAACTTTCACAATCTATCACATTCCAAATTAAAAGAAGCATCTTTTTCTACCTTTGGATGCTGTTTCTGTGCTTTGATTCTCTGGTGGCTAGAAGCCTTCTAATCTCTAGGCTAAATTTATTCATGACCAGTTTATTTTGATTTTGTTCATGACCATTTCTTTCTGTTCCAGCACTGACTTTTAGCTTGATTTTCTCCCTTGAACAAATATTTCTATCTACAGGCTTTGACTTTCCAAACAAGGCAATTCATGTGGGCTCCTTGCATATGATAGCGTGTCCATTTTTAATTCTTGGAATATATTTCTCTGCATCTTTTCCAACTCATTTCAGTACACAAGAATCCAAGTAGGGCCTTGTCAGTGCTTTAAGCAGTCCTGTGAGCATTTTCTTAATCTCTTTGGGAAAWGAGCTGATTGTTGCATCCTACCTGTGATCATATTTGTCGTTTTTTGGAAGTCTATCCGTATCACCCTATATATCTCTTTCTTCCTCCCATTTTCAGTGTCCTGAAATTCAGGTTTTTGGTATAATTKTTAGTCTGCAGTTACATACCCTTCAYTGCATCAAATTTCTTCCTACCTCTATTACTTTACTCCTCCAGGTTTTTTCACTCTTTATATGTGATATCCCAGTCTTATATGTTGACATTGTCTCCTTTTTGTTCATTAGGAATTTCTATTGTATTCTTACCTTTTTTTATTAATA